>CM062922.1:80173098-80798098 GCA_031878705.1 Tapirus indicus | reverse complement strand
AAAGTGCCTACGAACAACAGGCCAAGAGCTAGGGGGTACTAAGGTAAATAAGATATGGTCCCTGGCCCTCAAGAACCTCACATACTGGGGCCGGCCTGGTGGCGTTGTGGTTAAGTTCATGCACTTCGCTTTGGCAGCCCAGGGTTCAAGGGTCCAGATCCCGGGTGCGGACCTGTGCACCACTTATCAAGCCATGCTGTGGCAGGCGTCCCACATATAAAGTAGAAGAAGATGGTCACGAATGTTAGCCCAGGGCCAATCTTCTTCAGCAAAAAGAGGAGGATTGGCAACGGACGTCAGCTCAGGACTAATCTTTCTCACCCAAAAAAATAAAAAAAGAAGAACCTCACATACTAATGGAGAAACAAAAAAGTAAATCAGCTATTATATACAGAGATGCGACCTGAACGTTTTGGTATCACAGAGCAAGAGTGCCTACTAGTATAGACAAAAGCAGAGAAGGCCTCTTGAAAGAGGATTCTTGGCCTGAGTCTTAAAGCCAAGTCAAGAGTTAGCCATCGAATAAAAGTTAGCATGTTAGTATGTAAAAAATCACAACTGCGATATACATATATATTCATTCTTTCAAGAAATACTTCTGGTTCACCTACTATGTGCCAGGCACAGACAATGTTTAGAGAACTATATGTATTTTACTATGGCTGAAGCCTAGAGAGCATGTATGAGACTAAGCAGGCACCAGATTATGAGAGCCTTGGAAGCTCTGCTAAAGAGATTAGACCGCATCCTGAGGATGGTAAGAAATCAATGAAAGGAAGAAACAAGATCCGAGTGGTATACTCTCTGACTTTGGCTTCCCTATACATTCTCTCTGAGGAGTTGGCATGAAGGCTCCAGAGGGAAAAGAAGGAAGGAGCTGATATGACCCATGTTTCCCAGATATTGTATGAGGGAACATCAGCTGCTAAGGTCGACTACTTCTCTACGCTCTTGTTCTGTCATCAGACTCCACTCTAATGGGGTAAAAAGTTTCAGTACCAGTAGCAGGTGGGAGCTGGAGAGTGGTAACAGAGCTGAAAGGGGAGTTTCTCTGGCTAAAGTGCATAAGGGTCATCCGTAGGGAACCACTCATGTTTTAAATGGAATATTATATGAACAAAATAAAACTAGAGTGTATTAAAACATTATCTGACAAGATGATAAATTTTATATTGTATGTATTTTACCACAATCAAAACAATTTTTTTAAAAAGAAAAAAATATCTGAAATTTAGGCATACTATTTTTCTACTCTGGTAAACATTAAAAATGGTAAATACTAGTTCATATTATATTTAATTATAATTCCCTCATTCTTCCTTCATATTTAAAGAACTCTTCAAGGTCTAGACCCCAACACAAAGCTAAATGTATGAGAACACAAACAAAAAGCATGATAAATCACTATCTTATTGGGGGAAAGAAGAGAATCGTATCCTAGACAGACATCATCCAGTAGCCAACTATCCTTTCCAAGAGACTTGCAGTGGTACAAACTGCCACCATAAAGAATGCACATGGATTTGGGCAGACACATTCTAACAGCACAGCTGTCTGTCCATGCATGCTGTTGAAAGAATAGTACATTCCTACTTATCCTGTCCCTCACCCACCTTAAGCCCCCTTACAAAAGGGAGTTTTAAACAAAACTGTCATATTTAAGCCTCATGTGTGTGTGTATGTGTGTGTGTGTTTTTTCAGTAAGATGAGTTAGGTAATAATAGTAGCAATGAACCCTTCTAACATCACCCTTACCTCAAAGTTAGTCTCTAAAGATTCCTGAAAAGGAAAATAATTTTGTTAATGTATATTTCTCAAAAGTCTTGACTTGAGATTGCCATTCAGGTTCAAAGAGAGGATAACAAGTCACTATCCGAAAATTGATAAAGTATGGCAGAGAAGTGAGTACTGAGAATCAGAGTAATAGACTCTCAGTCCTAGGTAGTCAACTTACTAGTTTTGTGACCTTCGGAAAATAAATGGTCCATCCTCTCTGAGCTTCAGTTTTTTTTAATCTATAAAGCATGACTAATGATGCTTACACTATCTACATCATGAAGATCAAAGAACTAAATGTAACGCTACCTTAGCCACACACTGCACTGCACCCTTCTCAATAACCTCAATTTCACACGACCCCTTTTGAATACATCTTCTATTTTACTAGCTCATTCCTTCTAGCACATGAACTACCATCATTAGATCCCATCAGGACCTCAAATCTACTGACCCAACTATGTTTTCATTGTCCCTCATCCCCTGAAGTTCTCTCTCCTTACCCACTTTAAGTTCCATGATCCATCATTATAATCACTTGCTCCTCTCTCACTTGGACGTACTCACTTTGCAAAACCACAAGTCTGATTAAATTCAACTGTCTATTCCCCTACTCCTAAAATCAATATGGCTAAAGGAAAAAAAAGCACACAACCAAGCCAACTGGCCTCACTTTTTAACTCATGACCTTTAACCTCAAATAAGCCCTTAATTCTGCCTGGTAATCATACTATATTTCCCTAGTCCATTCACTCTCCCACTTCTCTAAATGACAGTTACATGCTCTCTCCTTTCTTATCAAATTTCTAATGCCTTCTTTCATGCCCTTTCACATCCTCAGCTGATGACTTTGCTTAGAAAATTAAAGCAACCAGAAGAGAATTTCCAGGAATTACCACCACATCCACCTACAGTGTCAGCATCTATCTGCACCTACATGCTCTCCCTTCCTAATACACAACTATCTGTTCTCCTTCCTGTAGCCAATCCCTTCTCTTGTGCACTAGCTCCAATCCTTACTACCAACTCAATGATATCAACTCCAGCAATTCTCCTCCTCTCTTCTATATCATCAATTTCTCTCTCTACTAGATCACTTCCATGAGGATATGAAATACATATGAAATGGCTGTAACTTCTATCACAAAAACTGTACTAGCAGAAACATTACCAGGTCGAACTAAAAAGAACAGAGACAATACAAAATGAAAATAGGCCTTTGGATCCCCATAGTTTTATGAGCAGGAAACAGGCTAAAAGAATGACTCAGCTGCAAACACAGGCTACATTTTACGGAAAAGGAAGAGTCAAGAGGACTGAACAAAGAGGATAAGAAGGGTGACATAGCTTTTACAAGGTCAAACAACGAAATAAGTAGCAGAACCGGAATTTGAACTCAGAAAAATCTCCATTCTTAACCAGCATCTACTATGTGCCAAGCACTTTACCCATATTACTTCATTAAGTCTTTACAATCCTGAGAGTTAAGTGCTAGTATTATCCCCATTTTACAAATGGGGAAACTGAAGCTTAGCTAAATTCAGCGACTTAAAACACATCTATAAAGAAATTATATTTTTTAAACATCTGCACTATATTCAGAATTGAGGAGATAAAACTTATAAAACCAAAAAGATAAACAGGATATATACTACACTTAATAGTCATTTTCTTAAGTATGCTATTACAAGAAAATTACTGCACAAAATTTTTAAGTAAGGGACAGGAAAGATGTCTCAAAGATAACAAAATAATAGAATGTCTAAATTCTTAAACCATTAAAATTACCAACGTGAGTCTAACAATATGTACGGATGCTAAATATGACCACTCTTTCATTAAATTTATTTACTATATAATTAACAAACAATCCTCTTTTGGTTTCAGGATTTTTTTTTTTTTTTTGGTAAGGAAGATTGGCCTTGAGCTAACATCTATTGCCAATCTCACCCCACTTTTTTTTGGCTGAGGAAGATTAGCCCTGAGCTAAGATCCATGCCCATCTTCCTCTACTTTATATGGGACGCCACCACATCATGGTTTGACAAGCAGTGCATCTGTCTGTGCCCAGGATCCAAACCTGCGAGACCCCTGGCCACCAAAGCAGAGTGTGCGAACTTAACCACTATGCCACCGGGCCAGCCCCTTTAGGAATTTTTTTGATTGCTTATTTGCTAAGTGTTTTGTTTTACTGGAAGCTATAGGGCAATATTTTATTATATCTATTAATAATTGCAACTGAGTTTTGTAGTGTGCTTCCACTTAAAATCTCTCTTTCAATAAAATCTCTCTTTCAGGCACAGGTGTTTCTTCTACCATAAGTTTTTTTGTGTGTGTGTGGAAGACTAGCCCTGAGCTAACCTCCATTGCCAATCCTCTTTTTTTCTGAGGAAGACTGGTCCTGGACTAATATCAGTGCCCATCTTCCTCTACTTTATATGGGACACCGCCACAGCATGGCTGACAAGCGGTGCGTCTGTCCGTGCCTGGGATCCGAAACTGTGAACCCCGGGCCACTGAAGTGGAGCACGCGAACTTAACCATTACGCCACGCGGCCGGCCCCTACAATAAGTTTTTAAAACTCGAATTGGATATGACTAATCAAGAAACACAATTTATATCATACAGAATGCTATTGTTCAAAATTCCTGATCAAGGAAAACACTATGTGTGCATCATCTTAAAGACACAGATGCTGGTTGCTTAAGAAGTGAGGTGTTCTTTCTTTTGCCATTGATAGTTGTGACTTTCCTGCCAATTATTTATTTTGTAACCAACTGTCAGTATAGCTGGCTATGTTTGCCTGTGATTAGTACCAAACACTGCTCAAGAAAGCAATTTCTTTCACAACTCTTACACAAAGAGCACACTTCGGTTATAAGCAGCTTTCGTTTTTTTCCTCCACTTCAGCTGGAATCATTATATACATCAACTTACGTACCAAAAGGCTGCTTTAGGGTTCAACGTTTATTGGTATTTTTGTGTGTGTGTGTGAGGAAGATTGGCCCTGAGTAATGTCTGTTGCCCATCCTCCTCTTTTTGCTTGAGGAAGATTGTCCTTAGGCTAACATCTGTGCTAATCTTCCTGTATTTTGTATGTGGGTCGCTGCCACACCATTGCTTGATGAGCGGTATGTAGGTCCGCGCCCAGGATCCAAACCTACAAACCCCACGCCACCGAAGCGGGGCATGTGAACTTAACCACTACGCCACCAGACTGGCCATATTGGTATTTTAACAGCCTCATTACCTCAAAGTTTTGAAAACTGCAAATATTTTGTTAGGAATTTAATAAAGTTTGTTTCTACAAATCTGTAAAAATTTGGCTTGTTAAATAATAATGTCAACAAGATTTTAGGGATAAAGTTATTTAAAATTTAAAAATCAGTTGTAAAGATACTTTCTCCATTTAATGTATTTAAATTATTAAGCAAATTAAAATGCTACTAAAAACATCCTTAGCTATCTGTTAAATCAGGTGTCCCAACGATTCTTACCAGCAAAACCATGACAATCTATTTTCAGTTATTTGTATCTCAAATAACTGAATGTCCTAAAATATTCCATAAATCAGATACCCTATAAAGCCAAACTACTCCTTCTTACTAAAATAAGACTCTGTAAGCTTAACAGAAAAATTTCCACTTACACTTTAAATACTTTAAATAAATTTAACTATGCAAAATGTTAATTCAAATCAAAATAAATAAGAAAGCCATAAACACAACCATGAAGCTGGCAATTAAGATTAAAAGGTTTAGATAATGTATTCCTAGAAATTACAGGTTGACTTCCACTTGGAAGAAGATAATCACAAGGCTGTTACCTTCTCAATATAAAGCAAGCATCTTTATGTGTATGCATAAAGCATTCAAGTTGATTAATCACAAAACAGCAATTTAACAAAAAAAAGGTAACTCCTGTCTTGTTAATGCACAACGGAAATAGTCAAAAATTATAACACAAAACAAACATAAAGCCAAATATTGTAGAAGAGCACTGAACCAGAAGTCAGAAGACCTAAGTTCTAATCTCCATCATAACCAGATATGAGTTACGTTTCCATTTCCCCACGTGTAAAATTAAGGGGCAGGAGAAGAGATCACTCTAAGGTTATTTTCAGCTCAAAAATGATTCCATGATTCCACAATTATGATTCCATGAACCAAACTGAGGTACGTCATATTTGTTTTCTCATTTAAATAGAAATAAAAATATATTATTACATAAATTGGAATTAAAGGTAGCGTTATACTATCTTTGACTAAAAGATAGCAGTTGTAGATAAAGACTATGGCAAGAATAAAAACCCATGAAAAGGTGTAATGAGAATTTATTAATAAAAACACATACTACTTTCCCTGGATAAAGTTCCTTCTGGAAATACTTAAAAAAATTTTTTTTGGAAAAATTATCTTCTAAACCATCAACTCTTCATAGCTACTTGATAAATCATTTAGGAACCCTAGACAAGCAAATCAAATTAATAGAAATTAAGAGTAGAGAAAATTATCAATGCCCTTCTAGGTTATAAATACATAATGTGTAATATAATCGTTTTAGAATTCACTTTAAGAGTTCTTTTTGAGTGTGTCTGTATGACTATGTTAGTTATTTCAAAGCACTCCCTAAATTTGACTGGATCCAGCAATTCCTTATTTAAAAGTTTTCTTAAATTGTCAATAAGCTAGGCTTTCCCTTTAACTTTCATTTTTCTATTCCTCTTCTTCTTCCAACACAATTTTATTTTAGTATGCTTCACAGGGTCCATTTGCTTTTCTATTTCCTACATCTTTATGATGTCTGGTGTTTATGTCTCCCTTATCCATTATTTCATTTTTGATTCAAAGTGCCTCTAATCACCCAGTTAGATACTAAGAGTTCTCAGATCCTCAAATTTCAGATTTACTTCCTATGATGCAACACCTTTCCACAGTATCAGACATAGCAGGTTTGCTAGCAAATTCAGACATATTATTCTGTCACTCAAAAGCTTAAATTTTACACGTTGACATTTTTATATTCCATTTATTTTCATCACTAGCACTCTGCTTGCTTTAAAGTCTCTTTAAGAATTTTGACTTTTAAATACTTTTGTGGCATACTGATACAGGCTGAAGAAACCAAAGCAGTTTCAAATTCGAAATGACACCTAGTCAAATTGGAGAGGAAAAAAATAGTACCCAATATTTAATTTGTCAAAACTTTGCAACAGTCTTTTTTGGAAGG
The DNA here is from genome assembly GCA_031878705.1 of Tapirus indicus. Taxonomy (NCBI): domain Eukaryota; kingdom Metazoa; phylum Chordata; class Mammalia; order Perissodactyla; family Tapiridae; genus Tapirus; species Tapirus indicus. Next base: position 80,791,092 of record CM062922.1, on the reverse strand, counting down.
CCTAAGAAAAAAATTTGTTGCATGCTATAACTATAAAAGGTATTGGAGTTGGTTTTGGGAATCTTACCATATTTCTTATAGATGCAAGTGATACTTGGGGGATCTATACAAACAAGCTCAAATCATTACAGAGTTTAACTATAATTCCTAAAGTTACCATTTAAAAGTATAAATATTCATTACCAATTCACTTTTATTTTTACCCCATTCTTCAAGAGTAGAAGTCAAAACCCAGAGAGAAATGGTACCTAACTAAATTTGATAAAGCTCACTGTATCTAGTACAGTGCTGCATAGTCTATGGCTTTTTAGACTCACAACTAGCCTCTCTGCTTTCCCCCTTGCCCCCAAGAGTTGATTCTCCACAAAGTAGTCAGACAGAACTTTAAAATCTAGCCCACCCCTCCCCCGGCAACAGATTCCCATCCTACTCAGAATAAAATTCTAATTCTTTATGATGGTATACAAGCCTTCTATGAACTGGCGCTCAGCAATCCCCTCCAACCCCCACACAACTTCACCTTCTTTCTCCTTATATAAATTATCTCCTAGCATTGCCCCCGCTGCGTCAGTCCTCTCTAGCCAATTTAGCCTCCTCCACCATTCTGGAAGGATAAATACCTCTGCTTTAAAAATATTCTCCAGAATTTTGCCCTCTCCCTGGAATGCTTTTCTCCTGAAAGCCGTAAATCTCACTCCTTCAGATCATTCAATTCTCTGCTGAAACGTCATCCTACCAGAGGCTTTCTCTGACCATCTATCCAAAACAGCACCTCCCCTATCGCTCCGTCCTTTCACCCAGCTTTATTTTCCTCCTAGAACTCATCACCACATGACATAGTAAGTAAGTAAATACTGAATGCCTGTCTCTACCCGCTACACTACTGTAATCTCCATAAAGGCAGGGGTTTCATTTGTTCACAGCTGTATTCCCAGTGCCCAGAAATGCCTGGGAGGTGCTCAATAACTGTTAATAAGTGAAATTTTAAAATGTCTGACTCTAGAATCCATGCTGTCAACTTTATTCATGCATACCAAAGAAATCCTTCAAATAATAAATATTAAAAGTGTATTTAAACTGGGAATATTGATCACCTCTAGGGAAGAGAACTGGATGGCTGAAGAAAGAGAGATGCAGGACGATTAAATGTATACCTCTTAAATTTTAAAGTATATTAATACGTTAACACTATACTAATGCATTAATTTTCATTAACTAATGTGCTAACTTAAATCCTGAACTATATTACTGTGTTAACTTTGTATTAATTTTAATAAGATTCTAAAATTTAATTTCAGTTCTGGATTTTCAAGATATGGAACACTAATGGCAAATGTATGACATTCTTCATGTTGTTCTGGGATGTTTTAAAGATTCTTCGGGAATTTCTCGGAGCACAAGAAGTTATATGTTCCCTTCTTAAATGTTTCCTTACTCTTGTATCATATTAGCAATCACCTTGTCACTAGGAGGCTGTTAGCTACATTCAATAGTTCATTCACAAAGGTAAAACAGGCATAAAACAGCAAGTATGAGAATGCCCTTACTAGCTAATTATGGGATTGTGTGCCAAGGACATTGTTACCAGAAACTTTGTCACCAAAGACAAAAATAACAAAGAATATTTCAGAATATGCTCCAGTTTATCCAGAACTTAAAATCCTAGACCTGGTAATAGGGTTGAGCAGGAAAGGGGTTGGGAAGGGAAAAGCAGAAGCATCTATTCAGTCACTTCCCATTATCCCTTCTAATCAAAGCTAATCCCCTGTTTAGACAGGAAGTCACTCCCAGTTCTCATGAAAACGGTACTCCTCTCAACTGACATGAAGGCCACATGAAGAAGGTCACTTTCAGGTGAGGAAACCCAACACAAGGATAGTAATGAAATCCTTCACGGACTAATACTAGACCTTAGGGCCTTCCCAGTACCTTACACTTGTATTCTATCACAAAGGATGATAATTATAAAACCATAATTTAAAAGAATAAGCACTGATTTCTGCCCGTTATAAGGTAATAGACTACTATCTTAATTTTCAAAGTCAGATAATGCTGTATGCTTCTCCAACTCTTGTATATTAAAATATTAGGTGTTATATGATAGTATGACAAGCTTAATCTTTCTGTAGGAAATCACTTTAACTATATACACATATCCCCCATCATTTAAATAATTTCTACTCTTCTTAAGATAAAAAAAATCACAAAAGAATTTTCCCCCAAAATTACTAAGAAACAGTCTACCAAGTGTTATATGAAAGATGGAACAATTCCTCAGCTGAAATCAGAGAAAAAAAATCTGACAATCAATTGGAACCTGTCATATAATAAAGTTTGGACATAAGCAAAAGCACTACAAATGGTCTTTCTTCTGTTTTTATGTTTTCTTTCTTAAAAAAAAAAAACATTTTGGGGCTGGCCCGGTGGCCCAGCAGTCTAGTTCACGCTTGGCAGCCCAGGGTTCACGGGTTCGGATCCCAGTCGCCCGCCAACGCACTGCTTGTCAGCCATGCCATGACAGCATCGGATATAAAGTAGAGGAAGATGGGCACGGATGTTAGCCCAGGGCCAGTCTTCCTCGGCAAAAAGAGGAGGATTGGCAGTGGACGTTAGCTCAGGGCTGATCTTCCTCACAAAAATTAATTAATTAATTTAAAAAAAACATTTTATTGCAAACAAACAAAAAAGTATAAAAGCAAAAGAGTAACTGTGACACTCTGACACTTTCCCTTTCCTCTATAATCAAAATATAACAAAACATGAACCAGTCATATATATTGATTAGTCATTGTATACAGCAGGGAACTTAACCATACTGAGCAGTTATAGAACTAGTTATGAAAAATGGTCCACAGGAATACTCTGGCTCTCACTCTATCACAGGTATACATGGTTGGCATCTTGGTCATGCTAGTCAACCTATCCAGATGCACAACTAAAAGGCCTAATTCTCCCAACACTTTCTAGCTCTTCCCCCATTTTGCTAGGGAGATAGAGATAAAACAAAAGTACAGTATCAGAATGTCAAAGGCAATTCTTCCACCCAACACTGTTATCTCTATAATATTCCGTAAAATTATCACCCAAACTCTAAGTAAAACAAATTCTCAGTAATTCCTATACCATTTTCATTTTCAATGGACAAATATATATACTTGTTCATATCCCAGACAGCCTGACTTTCCATTTTCCAAATCACGCTGTCATGATGGCACACGATTTCACCCATTTGTTGTACTTATAAACAGCAGAAATCAGGTGAATTGACGAGTTAAATCCAACAAGTTGCTTAACCTTTAAGTATCTATGTGCCAGGCACAGAAGAAAAAATATACGCTACACAGAAAACTCATACAATCATATCACAGACGAAATAAAAAAATGGGTTAGGAAAAATAAAGAATAAATTTTTGGTTAACTGAAGTATTTTCTGAAACATTAAGTCTGATAACCTTTTCCTAATAAAATACAAGAGCCTAAATTCTTTTCTTGAAATTTTGCTCTTTTAAAAATGGAATTCAACTTTTTATAACTTTTCTTTAGAGCATTAACTAATTGTATTGTATCTACTTAAGTTACTAGAAAGAAATCAAGATAATATTAAACTCTGCTGAATACCTTTAATAGCAGCATGAATTATCCTCTGTTATATGTCTCTAAGGTCATATTTCATACTTTCTAAAAAAATGTTTAGAATAACATACAATATAATGGAGAAAATTGTAACAAACTCAAACCAAATATCAGCTTTTCTGACCTTCCAAGGGAGAGCACAACTTACAAAATAAATGAGAACCATTACTTTCCTGTACTAAGGAAGAAAAAACTAACCAGTTTTTCTAAAGTGCTCAAAGAAGTAAGTTACAGACACCACCACCAGAAAAAGTGGCCAACGAGTCACACTATGAATTTCCACACTTTAAAAATGCATCAAATTCCATGATCTCACTTATATGTGGAGTCCAAAATAGTCAAACTCAGAAGCAGAGAGTAGAATGGTGGTTGTGCTGAGGAGAGGGAGGAAATGGGGAGATGTTGGTCAAGGGGTACAAAGTTTCAGTTATGCAAGATGAATAAATCCTGGAGATCTAATAAGGTACAGCATGGTGACTATACTTAATAATACTGTACTGTATACTTGAAATTTGCTAAGAGAGTAGATCTTAACTATTCTCACCACGAAACAAAGGAAGGAAGGAAGGGAAGGGAAGGAGACGAAAGAAGGAAGGAAAAAAGGAAATGATAACTATGTGAGGTGACGGGTATGTTAATTAGCTTGATAGTCATGTTCGCTTCACAATGTATACTTATCTCAAAACATCATGCATGTTGTATCATCAACATACATCGAAACACATCAAACATACAACTTGATGTTTTAATTAAATATATACAATTCCTATTTGTCAATTATACCTTAATAAAGCTGAAAAAATGCTGCAAATTCTTCTACAAGTAAATATTATTGTCAAACTAACAGCCCAAACCAGCTCTAAAAGTCTACTTTTTTCTTCACGCAAGCAAACAGGAAAATAATAATTTAAGTGGGAAATAATTTTTAAACTATAGTGGCAACTGGATTCTCTTCCTAAGTACTAGGGTATCCCCTAGTGGACTGGTGAGGAACAGTCTTTTTGCTCACTAAATTGAACTCGGTCAGTCTTTGATCATAACAAATTCACTAACAATCCCATCTGAAAAATATCTTTTGCTCCACGGTCAAAGCAAAGTTAACACTGGTTTTTGTACATTTCATAATTCTGAATTCCAGTGGGGGCCCTGCAAAACAGAAACATAACTGTTTCTTCATAAAATATTGTTTTCAATGTTTCAAATATAATCTCTTCCAAGAATTGTGTTATATAGTATGAGCATGAATTTCGAAATTTAAAATCAATCTTCTTTAACAGTTTCCTAAGAATATCATTTAAAGCAAAGGAAGTTATTATGGAAATTATTCAAACTACCTCACTGATCTAAATGTCAACAAATTATGAACATTAAGCAGAATGCTTTCTAAAGAGCCAGTGGTTACAAAAAGTGAATTTGAGAAACTACCGATAGGGGCTTGGAAATTATTTTTTACATACCATATAATTTCTGATAACATGTGGAATAATAACTAAAAACCAATTTTTTTCTGTGTGATCAACACCAGCCCTGAGCTAACATCCACTGCCAATCCTCCTCTTTTTTTGCTGAGGAAGACTGGCCCTGGGCTAACATCCGTGCCCATCTTCCTCTACTTTATATGGGACGCCACCACAACATGGCTGACGAGCAGTGTGTCGGCTGCGCCCGGGAGGCGAACCCGCAAACCCCGAGCTGCCAAAGCAAGAACTGAACCGCTACATGACCGGACTGGCCCCCTGAAAAACAATTTTTAAAGGCATCAACACCCTATACACAAAAACTAAACAATGACTATTTTACATTTTTGCAAGTCATCAAGCAAAATCTACTGAAGAATACAGAGTATACAAAGCCTTCTCAATCTGCTTGAACACACTGAAAATAATGCTACAAGCTTCCTCCATCCATACGGGCTTTACACATTCTGTTTCCTCTATCTGAAACACTCTCTTCCCCACTCCCCTCCACTGACCTATTTAATTCTCACCCATTCTTCAAATCTCAACTAAATCAACACTACCTTCTCTGATCAGTTAAAATTCCACTACTATTCCTTCACATAGTACCAGGTATCTTATCTTTTTTTGGATTTTTTTTTTTTACAATTTTTTTTTATTGATGTCTTAATAGTTTATAACACTGTAGGGTTTTAGTTGTACATTTTTGTTTGTCCGTCACCTTGTGGATGTAACCCTTCACCCCTTGTGCCCAACCCCCACCCCCCTTCCCCTTGGTAACCACCAATCAGTTCTCTCTGTCCGAGTGTTCACTCATATTCCATATATGAGTGAGTTCATGCAATGTCTGTCCTTCTCTCTCTGGCTTATTTCACTTAACATAATACCCTCTAGGTCCTTCCATGTTGTTGCAAACGGGACAATTGTGTCTTTTCTTATGGCTGAGTAGTATTCCATTGTATGTATATACCACATCTTCTTTAACCAATCATCAGTCGAGGGACACTTGGGTTGCTTCCACTTCTTGGCTATAGTGAATAATGCTGCAATGAACATAGGGGTGCATATGCCTCTTGTGATGGTTGATTTCATGTCCATTGGGTAGATGCCAAAGAGTAGGATTGTTGGATCATACGGTATTTCTATTTTTAATTTTTTGAGGACTCTCCATACTGTTTCCCATAGAGGCTGCACCAGTTTGCATTCCCACCAGCAGTGAATGAGGGTCCCCGTTTCTCCACAACCTCTCCAGCATTTGTTGTTATTTGTCTTTGTGATTATAGCCATTCTAACCGGTGTAAGGTGATATCTTAGTGTAGTTTTGATTTGCATTTCCCTGATGATTAGTGATGTTGAACAGCTTTTCATGTGTCTATTGGCCATCTGGATCTCTTCCTTGGAAAAATGTCTGTTCATATCCTCTGCCCATTTTTTCATCGGGTTGCTTGTTTTTTTGTTGCTCAGTCGTATGAGATCTTTATATATTACTGAGATTAATCCCTTGTCGGACAAACGATTTGCCAATATTTTCTCCCAGCTGGTGGGTTGTTTATTCATTTTGATCCTGGTTTCATTTGCCTTGTAGAAGCTCTTTAGTCTGATGAGGTCCCACTTGTTTATTTTTTCTTTTGTTTCCCTTGTCTGGGTAGACATGGAATCCGAAAGGATCCCTTTATGTCCAGTCTCAATTAGTGTACTGCCTATATTTTCTTTCAGGAGTTTTATAGTTTCAGGTCTCACTTTCAGGTCTTTGATCCATGTTGAATTGATTTTTGTATATGGCGATAGGAGATGGTCTACTTTCATTCTTTTGCATGTTGCTGTCCAATTTTCCCAGCACCATTTATTGGAGACTTCCCTCTCTCCATTGTATGTTCTTAGCTCCTTTGTCGAAGATTAGCTGTCCATAGGTGTGTGGTTTTATTTCTGGGCTTTCAATTCTGTTCCATTGATCTGTGTGTCTATTCTTGTACCAGTACCATGCTGTTTTGATTACTGTAACTTTATAGTATATTTTGAAATCAGGGATTGTGATGCCCCCAGCTTTGTTCTTTTTTTTCAGAATTGCTTTAGCTATTCGGGCTCTTTTGTTGCCCCATACGAATTTCAGTAGTTTTTGTTCTATTACCATGAAGAATGACATTGGGATTCTGATTGGGATTGCACTGAATCTGTAGATTGCTTTAGGTAGAATGGACATTTTAACTATATTTATTCTTCCAATCCATGTGCATGGAATATTTTTCCATTTCTTTATGTCCTCCTCAATTTCTTTCAATAGTGTCTTGTAGTTTTACTTGTATAGGTCTTTTAGCTCCTTGGTTAAATTTATTCGCAGATATTTTATTCTCTTTGCTGCAATTGTAAATGGGATTGTCTTTTTGAGTTCTCTTTCTGTTGTTTCATCGTTAGTATATAGAAATGCATTGATTTTTGTAAGTTGATCTTATACCCTGCCACTTTACTGTAGTTGTTGATTGTTTCTAGTAGTTTTCCAATGGAATTTTTTGGGTTTTCTACAAGATCTATAAGATCATGTCGTCTGCAAATAGTGAGAGTTTCACTTCTTCATTGCCTATTTGGAGTCCTTTTATTCCTTTATCTTGCCTAAATGCTCTGGCCAGAACTTCCAGTACTATATTGAATACGAGCGGTGAGAGTGGGCACCCTTGTCTTGTTCCTGTCCTCAAAGGAATGGCTTTCACTTTTTCCCCATTGAGTAGGATGTTTGCTGTAGGTTTGTCATATATGGCCCTTATTATGTTGAGGTACTTTCCTTCTATACCCATTTTGTTGAGAGTTTTGATCATAAATGGATGCTGGATCTTGTCGAATGCCTTCTCTGCATCGATTGAGATGATCATGTGGTTTTTATTCTTCATTTTGTTAATGTGGTGTATCACGTTGATTGATTTGCGGATGTTGAACCATCCCTGTGTCCCTGGTATAAATCCCACTTGATCGTGGTGTATGATCTTTTTGATGTATTGCTGTATTCGGTTTGCCAATATTTTGTTGAGGATTTTTGCGTCTATGTTCATCAGTGATATTGGCCTGTAGTTTTCCTTCTTTGTATTGTCCTTGTCTGGCTTTGGTATCAGGATGATGATGGCCTCATAGAATGTGTTGGGAAGTATTCCATCTTCCTCTATTTTTTGGAATAGTTTGAAAAGGATAGGTGCTAAATCTTCTTTGAACGTTTGATAAAATTCTCCAGGGAAGCCATCTGGTCCTGGGCTTTTATTTTTTGGGAGGTTTTTGATTACTGTTTCAATCTCTTTACTTGTGATTGGTCTGTTCAGATTCTCTATTTCTTCTTGATTCAGTTTTGGGAGGTTGTACGCGTCCAAGAATTTGTCCATTTCCTTTAGGTTGTCCAATTTGTTGGCATAAAGTTTTTCATAGTATTCCCTAATAATCCCTTGTATTTCTGTGGTGTCTGTTGTAATTTCTCCTCTTTCATTTCTAATTTTATTTATTTGAGTCTTCTCCCTTTTTTTCTTAGTGAGTCTGGCTAAGGGTTTGTCAATTTTATTTTTCTTCTCAAAGAACCAGCTCTTTGTTTCATTGATCCTTTCTACTGTTTTTTTGGTTTCAATGTCATTTATTTCTGCTCTGATTTTTATTATTTCCCTCCTTCTGCTGGTTCGGGGCTTTGTCTGTTCTGCTTTTTCCAACTCTGTTAGGTGCAATTTAAGGTTATTTATTTGGGATTTTTCTTGTTTGTTAAGGTGAGCTTGTATTGCTATGAATTTCCCTCTCAGGACTGCTTTTGCTGCATCCCATATGAGTGGGTATGGTGTATTTTCCTTTTCATTTGTCTCCAGATAGCTTTTGATTTCTCCTTTAATTTCATCAACGACCCATTGGTTGTTCAGTAGCATGTTGTTTAGTCTCCACATCTTTGTCCCTTTCCTAGTTTTTTCCTTGCAGTTGATTTCTAGTTTCACAGCATTATGATCAGAAAAGATGCTTGTAATGATTTCAATCTTCTTAAATTTATAGAGGTGTGCCTTGTTTCCTAATATATGGTCTATCCTTGAGAATGTTCCATGTGCACTTGAAAAGAATGTGTACTCTGCTATTTTTGGGTGGAGTGCTCTGTATGTATCTATTAAGTCCATTGCGTCTAGTTTTTCGTTTAAGTCCATTATTTCCTTATTGACTTTTTGTCTGGATGATCTATCTATTGATGTAAGGGGGGTGTTAAGATCCCCTACTATTATTGTGTTATTGTTAATATCTCCTTTAAGGTTTTTTAGCAGTTGTTTTATGTACTTTGGTGCTCCTGTGTTGGGTGCATAGATATTTATAAGTGTTATGTCTTCTTGCTGAAGTGTCCCTTTTATCATCCTATATTGCCCTTCTTTGTCTCTCATTACCTTTTTTATCTTGAAGTCTACTTTGTCTGATATAAGTATGGCTACTCCTGCTTTCTTTTGTGTGCCATTAGCTTGGAGTATTGTTTTCCATCCTTTTATTTTGAGTCTGTGTTTGTCTTTAGAGCTGAGATGTGTTTCCTGGAGGCAGCAGATTGTTGGATCTTGGTTTTTAATCCATCCCGCCACTCTGTCTTTTGATTGGAGAATTCATCCATTTACGTTTAGAGTGATTATTGCTATATGAGGGTTTAATGTTGCTATTTTATTGTTCATCTTCTGGTTCTTTTGCATTTCCTTCGTTTCTTGTCCCTTGTGTTTCGGACTGCAAATTCCATTTGGTATTTCTGCATGCTCATTCTCTTGGTTTTCTCTTTATTTGTCATGTGTGGTTCTCTTCTGGTTATTTGTTTAGTGGTTACCGTGCGGTTTATATAAGCGATCTCCTGGATAAGAAAGTACATTTTCGGATGCCTCCTTTTTCCTGATGCTGGGTCGATTCAATCCCTTACCTCTTCCCCTCCTTATTTGTTATCTCTTTATTCCAGATTGTGTCATGAATGTGTGTTTCCAGTGGTGAGCTTGAATTAATTTTTGATGTTATCCAACTGTAGTTTGTTCTGGTTTAGTCTCTTTGCTTTTCTCCTTGCTGAAATCTTTGTATCCCCTTTCTCATTTGTTTTTTTTCAGGCCTAAGGGCCTTCTTGAGCATTTCTTCTAGTGGGGGGTCTTGTGGTGACGAACTCTCTTAGCTTTTGTTTATCAGGGAGAGTTATTATTTCTCCATCGTATTTGAAGGATATTTTTGCTGGATAAAGTATTGTCAGCTGAAGGTTTTTGTCTTTCATGATTTTGAATATATCATTCCAGTCTCTCCTAGCCTGTAGAGTTTCTGTCGAGAAATCAGCTGAGAGCCTGATGGGGTTTCCTTTGTATGTTATTTTGGTTTTTTGTTTAGCTGCCTTCAATATTATTTCCTTGTCACGGGTATTTTTCAAGTTTGCTACTATGTGGCGAGATGATTTTTTATTCCTGTTTATATATTTAAGTGATCTATTGATTTCATTCACTGTTATTTCCCTCTCATTCCCTAGGTTGGGGAAGTGCTCAGCTATTATTTCTTTGAACAAACTCTCTGCTCCTTTTTCTCTTTCTTCTCCTTCTGGAATACCTATTATCCTTATGTTGCTTTTCCTCATTGAGTCTGATATTTCTCAAAGAATTTCTTCATTTCTTTTTAGTCTTAGCTCTCTCTCCTCCTCTATCTGGCGCCTTTCTGCATGGCTATCCTCAATAATGCTAATTCGTTCCTCCATATTGTCAGTTCTGCTTTTTAAAGACTCCATTTTTTCCACTATCTCGTTGATTTTGTTTTTCATCTCCAATAATTCTGATTGGTTTTTCTTTATGGTTTCAATCTCTTTTGTGACAAAATCCCTGAATTCGTTGATTTGTTTCTGTGTGTTCTCTTGTATTTCGTTGAGTTTGTTTATGACAGCTATTTTGAATTCTCTGTCATTCACGTTATCAAATTCTGTGCCTTCAGGGTTGGTTTCTGGGTGTTTGTCATTTTCCTTTTGGTCTGTAGCCCTGACAAATTGTCGCAAGGATCCGACGGGGACGGCTTTATTTTTACCCCTCATGATTAAAGTTAGTCCTGCAGTTTCCCCCTGCTGCCACTGGATGGAGATCGCAAGCGGTTTGCTCTGAGGCGGCTGCAGCCTCTGGAGGGATTATGGTGAAACGCGGGGTGTGTGGGGGGAGGGGTCCTCTCTTTCTCCTGCTTGACCCGGGGGTTTCCTTTCTGGCCCTCTTAGGGTGTTTGCTACACCCCCTAAACAGTCCGTCGTCGCTTCCCAGTGGGGATCTCGCGACAGTCTGTGAGAGCACCTGGATGGCGATAGTTTTCCCCGCTGTGGGCCGCCCCTCCCCCGTCTGTGAACCGCGCTGTCTTTGCCGATCGATTGGGGAGAGGGAGTACAACTTCTTACCTCTCCTCCCGTCTTTTTGGGCTTCCTGCGCCTCCACTGTCCGATGTATGGCAGCAGGGGTTTCTTAGAAGTCCTTCGTAGTGTTTGATTGAGCTCTGTCGGAATGTGAATGATGTTTTCGTTGTGTCGTAGGGGGCAGAGATTCAAAGAGGGAATCTCACTCCGCCATGATGCCGACATCACTCCAGGTATCTTATCTTTTATTGATTTATTTAAGTTATGGCCGCTCATTAGAGGGTTATTTACAGATTTCTATTATTTTACAGGGGTATTAAGATTAAGTGATACATGTGTAAACCACCTAGAATAATGCCAGCCACCATGTAAATACTGTAAGTATTGGCCCCATTAAACCTGTCAGAGATAAAATGTGTTTTTCTGTTATCTACGATTATTCATTAGTCTTATTTGTTGTTAAAAACCACTTTATTATCAGTATTAACACAGTAGTAGAGTTGTTCTAATCTATTCCTTGTCAAATTCTTTTGCTACTACTCCCTTCAAGAGGCAGAGCTTATTCCCTGACTTTGAGAAGAATTAGGGACTCACTTCTAACAAATAGAATAAGATGGAAGTAAAGTTGTGTGACTCGGGGACTAGGTCATAAAGGGTACTGTGGCATTCTGTTCACTCTCTCTAGGATTACTTGCTCTGGGGGAAACCAGTCGCCATACTGTGAGGACACTCAGACAGCCCTACAGAGGGGCCTATGTGGCAAGAAACTGAGGCATCCCACTGGCAGGTACATGAGTACGCCATCTTGGAAAACAGATCCTCCAGCCCCAGACAAGCCTTCAGTTGACTGCAGCTCCAGCTGGAAGCTTGACTGGAACCTCATGAGAAACTCTGAGCCAGAATCACCAAGCTAAGAAACTTCCAGATTTCTGACACTGAGAAATTGTGTGAGATCATAAATATTGGTTGTTTCAAGCTGCTGAACTTTGGGGTGACTGGTTACTCAGCAACAAATATAACTAACATATTGTGTTTAATATGTTTAAAGAAAAAAGAGGATAATGACAGTAAATGAAGAAACAAAAGACATTATCAAAAAAAGACCAACAACTCAACAACAACAAAATAAACCTGATTGAAAATGGACAAAGGACTTGAACAGACATTTCTCCAAAGAAGATATACAAATGGCCAATAAGCACAAGCAAAGATGCTTAACATCACTAATCATTAGGGAAATGCAAATTGAAACCACAGTGATACCACCTCACAGCCATTCGGATGGCTACTATCAAAAAAATAGAAAATAAGTGTTAAATGAGGATGTGGGGAAATTGGAACCCTTATGCACTATTGGTGGGAATGTAAAATAGTGCAGCCACTACAGAAAACAGTATAGCAGTTCCTCAAAAAATTAAAAATAGAATTACTATATGATCCAACAATTCCACTTCTGAATATATACCCCAAAGAAATTAAAGCAGGATCTCAAAGAGATATTTGTACACCTATATTCACAGCAGCATTATTTACAACAGTCAAAAGGTAGAAGCAGCCAAAGTGGTCCAACAACAGATGATAAACAAAATGTCACACATGAATGAATACAATGAAATATCATTCAGCCTTAAAAAGGAAGGAAATTCTAACACATGGTACAACATGGACGAACCTTGAGGACGAACCTTGTTGAATGAAATAAGCCAATCACAAAGGGACAAATACTGTATGATTCCACTTATATGAGGTACTTAGAGTAGTCAAATTCACAGTGACAGAAAGTAGAATGGTGGTCGTCAGGGGGTGGGGGGAGGGGAAATGGGGAGCTGCTGTTTAATAGGTACAGAGTTTCAGTTTTGCAAGATGAAAAGACTTCTGGAAATGAATGGTGGTGATGGTTACACAATGTGAATGTACTTAATGCCGAAGAACTGTACATTTTAAAATGGTTAAAACGGTAAATTTTATATTATGTGTATTTTACCACAATTTTAAAAAAAAGACCAGACATTTTAAAGAGAATCAAATAAAACTTGCAGAAACAAAAAGATACAATAATTGAAATCAGAAGTTCATTGGATGGATTAAATAGCAGATTAGACCAGGTAAAGAGCACTCTGAAGAAATACATAAAATGTAGCACAGTGATACAACTGGAAAATATAGAACAGAAGTGAAGCAACATGAGGACAGAACAAAAGGTGCAACACATGTCTAACAATGTTCAAGAAGAAAAGAGTAGAGAAAATGAAAAAGAGGCAATATTTGAAGATATAATTGCTGAGACTTTTCCAGAACTGCTGAAATTTCAGGAACCACAAAGAGTCATTGGCAGGATAAATAATAAGAAATCTATACCTTGTTATTTTGTAGTGAAAATGCAGAATACTAAAGACAAAAAGATTTATAAAACCACTGGACAGAAATGACAGATTGTCCCCAGGAAGAATAATTAAACTGACAGCTAACTTCTCAATTAGCGATAATGAAATCCAGGGGATAATAAAATAATATATTGAAAAGGCTGAACACTAAATCAGATATCCTTCAAGGCTGTGCAACTTGGCCTACTACGATTTTGAGGCACCCCCTCCCCCCGCCAAAAGAAAATAAACTCTCATCATCATATTATAGTGAACTAATTCTAACCTGATGTGCATATCCAAGTCAGGCATTTGTTTTTTTCTCCAGAATACACCTGCTTTGGTTTAGTAGGAACACACAGGTTTTTGGTTTTTGGTTTTTTAATGTTCTACAGGTGATTTTGATACACACTCCTGGTTAAGAAGAGGAGGAGAAGGAGGAGATTTGATGGGAGGGAATATGATAAAACAAATGAGACAAGATACTAACAACTGTGGAATCTGGGTAAAAGTAAGTGAGAGTTCTTAATGTTTTTCTTGCAACTCTTCTATAATCTTGAAACCTTCAAAATAAAAAAGTTATGAAAAAACAAAAACACATATACCTGGATTATACAATTCTGTTTTAAGATGTCACTATCTTTCTAAACACTGACTCTAAAAATTCTAATAGGATATCATGCCTATAAATTAGTCCTAAATTGTCCCATCATTACCTGGAAGTATTCATGATGAGAGAACAGAGTTTGGATGTGTTTAATCAGTTACTGAAACTTACTAACACTCATGACAACCTCACCATAAAGGTATAGAAAACATCCATAAAGTTTCCAAGCCTCCCCTCTCCTCTTCTTGACTTCGTACTTATGATATTCTTAGTTCTTAAAATAAACTATGAAAAGTTCCACTGGGTGAATTTGGAGATAAATTTAAAATTCAAGTTTCTAAAACTTAAATGTTTCTTCTCTCTTCACTAACCTTCCTACACAACTTCACATCAAATCAATAAGAGAAACACCAACTTCACCTTCTCTCATTTTCCCCCTTTAAACTAACAATTTGTGAGTCATTATGTGCAAGACATAGTGATAGAAGCTTTATATATGTTATCTTATTTAATTCTCAAACCACCCTATACAGTAGGTATTATCCTCATTTTATGAGGAAATAAGTTCAATCACATAGCTAATAAACCAGAATTCTAACCCAAATCTGCCTAGCTCCAAAACCCCTGTACTTTCTATACTACAGTGCTTTCTTGATTCACAATTGTCTTACCTTCAGTTCTCCTTTCAGAACAAGGTATTTCTATAAAGTACAGAACCTTAGCAGATACACTGACACCAAGATCCAGTTTCACAAAAATAGAACCTTAGACAGAAGTTTCTCAGTCACAAATTAAGAGATTTTTTCTCTCCTACAGACCCCAAACTTACTTTTAGTTTCACTTATTCTATCTACTACCCTACTTAGAAACAACTTAAACCAAAAAATGACATCTACCTATTGAATGCTTCCATGTAGAGGCTTTATTTTAGCATGGTAGATTCCAGTTATAAATTGATCTGACCCACTGTTGTGTCAGGAGGCCCCCAAGACCACCTCCAGGTTCAATGATTCACTAGCAGGACTCAGCGCACAGTCGTATTCATAGCAATGATTTATTAAAGTGAAAGGATACAAAGCAAAATTAGCAAAGGGAAAAGGCAGATGGGGCCAAGTGCAGAGGAAACCAGATACAAGCTTCCAAGAATCTTCTCCCAGGGTAGTCCATTCCTGGATTACTCTTCCAGCAATGAGTTATAACACATGTAAAATGTTGTGTATAGGGTAAGGTCATTAGAGATTCAGTACCCAACATTTTTCTTGGAGGCTGGTCATGTAGGTAACGCTCTGCCGACCACGTACCAAAATTCCAGACTCCCAGATGGAAAGCAGGTGTTCCGCATAAACCACACTGGTTATACAAACAGTTTAGGCACAGTGAGCCACTCTTCTCAGTTCTGTGAATGGTAGGAACCCTCCTAAAACCTAAGTTCCCAGATGCCAGCCAGGGGCCAATCTTGTAAGCAGTCCGTTCTAAGGATATCAGTCTCGAGCCTGCCAATGTTAACGCTTTTCTGCAGAGTTGAGATGTTCCCTTTGGAAATAACCTTTTTTGTTTTGTTTTTGGCGATCTTTGTTTTCTAATATGCATCCCCATTTCCTGTCATTTTAACTAAAATTTCCTTTGCGGAGATTTATATGAGTTTTGTGACTTGTAAGCTACTTATGCCGAACTTTGAAAACTCTTTTACAAGGTGCAAATACACTAGATACACTATGGTATGATTAAATTCTGTACCTATCCACAAGCAGAATACTTGGAAGAAAAAATCCTTTTAAGATTTAAAGACGGTAAAAAAATTAATCTTAGCACACTGGAATAAACATCATTTGACACAATAATACTGTAACAGAATCAATAACAATACTTTTCTAAGAAGGAAAAGAAAAAATGTGGGCCTCAGTTCCATTAGATTTCTACATATTACCAGTTAATATGTATATTTACAAATTAGCTATTATCACTGTGGGAGTGCTATTCTTTTATAAATCACCACCTATAAACTAGACAGTAAGCCCATGCTTCCTTCTTCTTGAAAGAAATTAAACTCATGACATTTTAAAAGGAATAGAATATAACACCTTTCTGTCCTCCTCCACATTTTTATTTTCAAAAGAGTTAACGCCTCAGACTAAGTATGTTCTATTCAAAGGGTCATATAAAAAATGAACATCACAGGAATATTTAACTTCAGCTTAAAAAAAAGGAAAGGATTTTAAATATACGTATACAAATTTGTACTTTCTTAATTTTTGGTTATATCAAATTAAACAGTGCTGGACTATAAGTGAATTAGTGACTGATCTGTACCCTGAAATAACTGCTGAAATGTCTTCTGCTTTTTTCCTACAATCTCTTCCATTAATGTATGTCCTGTCCTTAAATAAACTTAATACGAGCTCGGCAGAATGAAGAATACAGAAGCCTTCAAGGAATTTAATCTAACTGAGGAAACAGGAATAACAATAAAAACTGTAGGATGAAAGTATGCATGTTCAATAGTGTGAAGAGGAGTAAACGCAAAAGAACTTCTAAAAAGAGGGCCAAAAAACCCTTTCTCCTTTACGATTTACAAGGTTCAAAATATATAAAGTGAAAAAAGATAACAAAAAATTGCATGTATGCTTTGTATACATTTTGGTTAACAATCCAAATTATATGCATGAAAGGGTTTAAAGGGATACACACCAGAACTTTAATGACCGTTGTCTCCAAACAGGAAGGCAGGTTTGGGGTTTGTTTTATTTTGCTTATGGTCTTTTCTTCCTGTAATGAAATATACTGCTTTTGTAATAAGGAAAAATTAATTTTTTCCTTTCCCTTTAAAGAAATGAAGGAAAAGAGTAGTAAATAAATGGCTTTTTTCCCTTTTTTCTAGTTTAAAGAAGAAGCAACACCTTTGTATTTTGAGAACAAGACCTGAACTGAACAAGATCTTGCATTGACCAAGATCACTTTACACTTGGACAAACAATAATATAAAATACAAACATTTTACACGTGGCCATTCTTCTGCTGGCTTTGTAAGCTATCCCCTTAAAACTCAGTGATCAAAAATTTAAAAAATGGAACTAAATACTCCGGGAAGGATCTTCAAGTTAGAAACCAGTTAATATGCCA
Organism: Tapirus indicus; assembly: GCA_031878705.1. Lineage (NCBI taxonomy): Eukaryota > Metazoa > Chordata > Mammalia > Perissodactyla > Tapiridae > Tapirus > Tapirus indicus. The sequence goes on along the minus strand of CM062922.1, from coordinate 80,773,587 downwards.
TCACCCTCCCTGTTAGTACTGACTGTCCTTTCACTGAGGTCCTCCTCTCAGGTAACTTTCTTAGATCATTCTTCACTTCTATTATTTTCCCAAAGATCATCCTCCTCAAAGTAAACACCTTTTTTTCTTTCTTTGTTCACTGCAAATAACAAAAAAAAAAACTATAGTTATATTATTGCTAGAAAGCTATACACAGAAGACAAGGCATTAAGAGAGGCATCTTGGTATACTGTAAAGTACATTGGGTTAAGAGTAAGGCTTACATCACATTCCAGCTCTGGCTGTGCCACTTATTATACATTATTTAATTTAGTATAAATAAGAGATAAGAGAATGGTAGTAGGTTGTCTTAAGATATTTCTCTTTACACAAAGCCTGCTCACTATAAAAAAAAATTCAAATAATATAGACATATGTAGAGTTAAAAGTGGAAGCTCCCGGGGCCAGCCCAGTGGCGTACCGGTTAAGTTCACATGCTCCACTTTGGCAGCCCAGGGTTCACAGGTTCGGATCCTGGGCACGGACGTACACACTGCTCATCAAAGCCATGCTGTGGCAGGCATCCACATATAAGGTACAGGAAGATGGGCACAGATGTTAGCCCAGGGCTAATCTTCCTCACCAAAAAAAAAGTGGAAGTTCCCAAGCATCTCCACTCCCACCACCCATCAAAGAGCCTAAGAAACTTAGGATGCTTTTTTAATAGACCAGCTGATAACTCATCTGTTTCATTTACAGCTGTCTGGACAAGAGGAACTGCCTCTGAAAGAGATTAACAGACTCTGAACATCACTCAGAGATTTCAGAGTTTGAGCTCAAAACAGTTACTAGCTAGAAATTTAGGTTTTCTAAGAGAGGGGGCTAATGTGTTGCATATAACACAAAGAGTGACCCAATATTTAGCAACCAGCAGAGCAAACTATGGTAGTCACTACCGCTCTCCATCAAATATTTCTAGCTGCCCTCCAGGCACATGGCAAAACTGCACCTTCCCCATCCCTCTGACATGATGTGAGGCCATAGGACTTGCTTTGACCAATGAAATATAAGCATAAGTGATATATGTCTCTTCTAGCTTTTAAAGTTTCCACTAGTACTTGACTCGCCATTCTCACCCTCTGCAATGGCAACTGTCAGCCTTCTAGAATGATGGTGGAAGACTGTTAGCTTGGGTCTCTGGGTGACAAAAGATGGACAAAGACCCTCTCCCACCTCCTGCCAAGCGCCCTCAACACACACACACTGATGCACACTGAACAGGTAGTGTGAGTGACAAACTTTTGATGCGCTAATCCACTAAGATTGTGGTGAGGGGGAGCTGTTGTTATCAACCCATAACCTAGTGTGTCCTAACCAGACAGACCAACTGATTTTAGAGTTAATATAAGAAAATAAGCAAGCAAGAATAGCCAGGAATATCTGAAAATGAAGAGCAATGAAGAACTGGCCTGACCGGATAGCAGCAACAATAAAGAGCTAACACTTATATAGCACTAACTACATGCCAAACCCTGCTCTAAGCACTTTATATGAATTAACTTATTAAATCTTCGTAACAACCCTACTAGATAGGTATTATCATCATCTCCATTTTACAAATAAGGACACTGAATTACAGGGATGTTAAGTAATTTGCCCAAAGTCAAACAGCTAAGGAAGTGGTGAAGATAAGATTCAAAGCAAGGCAGTATAGCACAAAAGTCTATATTCTTAACCACCATGCTATACTGCACATTATAAAAGTACTATAATTAAAACGGTGTGATACTGGCACATAATCAGGCAAATCAACAGAAAATCCAGAAATAGAATCAAATGCACACAGAATTCTGATATATAAAAAGGTAGATAAAAGATAGTTTATTCAATAAATAGTTATTTTGAAATCCCCATTCCTTTCTGTGAGCAATTCCAATTCAAAGCATTTAGTCTATAGCCCACTAGCACGTTTAAAATGACACATACAGGTTTCCCCCGATATTCGCTTGACACCACTTCACTTTTACTAAGACCTATGTTAGTTCCTGTTTTCGCTAACCAAAAGAAATCCAAAGATTTTAGCTTTTAAGAAAAAAGGAAAAATAGCTTTCAGCCTTTGTTTTGCAGTGAGCTGTTATAGGGGCTAAGCAGTCAAGCATACTGTTGTATTTCAAGGCTTCCACATCAGCTGACCAGCCTCAACCTTCAAAATCAAGGCAGACAGACATGGAAGGAGTAGACATTAGTGAACTCCCTGGCCTGATGGATTCAGACGATGATGAGATGTTAACAGATGACCCTCTTCCTCTCTTTCCTACACCCCAGTCTCCTATACCTCCCACGACCCCAGCCTCCAACAACAGCCTAACACACCATCATCACCACCACGACTTCTCAGCCTTCCAGTGTGCTGTCTTCCCAATTCTGGTAAGTGAAACTACACTGTACATACAATATTTCCACTTCCTAAGGCTGTGTATTTATCATATCATTCCTGCTTTTACTACATGCTAGTGTTATTTTAGGTTTTATGTGTTATTTGGTATGATTTGGGGTTTGGAAATACTCAAAATTTTTTCCTACATAAATTAATGGTAATTGCTTCTTCACTTTACATCATTTCAGCTTATGAAAGGTTTCACAGGAATGCTCTACTTTCAGATAGTGGGGGAAATCTATATTAAGGTTTTCACTGCAGCACTGTTTGAAAACAACCTAATTACATAATTCATCCATACAATGAAATGCCATGCATTATTCTTTTTTCTTTTTTCTTTTTTTAAAGCAAGTTCTTTATATACTAACTTGGAAGAATCTCCAATATAAATTAAGTGAAAGAAGTAAGGTGCAAAGAAAGTATACATATATGCTTCCATTATATAATATGCTTCCACTGGTCTAAAAAAAAAAGACTGGGGGATATACATGAATACACACATCTGTGTGTATATATATATGTATATGTACATATATACATATACATATATATACACACACACACATATAATATATCTCTGGAAGTATACACAAGAAACTGCTGATTTGGATTGCCAAAATTAGAGTGGTCAGGAGAAAGGGGGGTGGCAGAAATACATCTGTACCATTTGAATTTTGAACCATATAAAGGTACTGTCCATTCAACAAATAAATAAGTGATTTAAATTTTAAGAGAAAAAGACTGAGCCATTTAGCAGCAGGGATAAATGCCAAAGGAATATATTGAGAGTTGTCATGATAAAGAAGCTGACCAGGGGGCCGCCCGGTGGCGCAGCGGTTTAGTCCGCGCTTGGCAGCCCAGGATTCGCAGGTTCGGATCCCGGGCGCCAGCGGATGCACTGCTCGTCAGCCATGCCGTGGCGGCGTCCCATATAAAGTGGAGGAAGATGGGCACGGATGTTAGCCCAGGGCCAGTCTTCCTCAGCAAAAAGAGGAAGATTGGCAACAGATGTTAGCTCAGGGCTGGTCTTCCTCACAAAAAAAAAAAAAAAGAAGCTGACCAGCCATTACAATCCATATACAAGTTTAAACCAAGAAAGCCAGCTGGAAAAAAGGAAAACTGAACAGATGTACAGAGCAAAACAGATGCCAAAACCTTGCAGCCCCTGAAAGAGAAAGATGGAGTATGCAGTCTTAATTTCTAATGGCTTATCAGCTCCAGTTTCCATGAGGCCAGCTGTACAATGATTCTTATCCATGGAGTGTCATGATCCCCAGTATACCCCCCGTACAAGCCTCCCTTCCACCACCTTCTGGAGTTAGCTCTACTGGTTCACCATTCCTTTTTCCCTTTTTTCTTAAGGCCTCTACAACTAGCTTTCCTATCTATACGAATACGAAGGTATTTTAGGATTATTTCAAAGTGCCCTTTGTGAGAGAGGAAAGAAAAATTATGATTTACGTAAGTGAAGTGCTGGAAATATCCAATCAGAATGCTGACAATTGTACCAAAATAAAATAAAACTAAATTTATATTCATCTATATATCCAGAAGCACTGAAATCTGGTAGTTAAACTTAAGCACAGAACAAGCCTAAATACAATATACTACCCTGTATTAAGGTCTCAAAATTATCTCAGTCTTAACATTATCGTGACTGTTTTTATTTATTTTTTTGTGTGTGAGGAAGACCAGCCCTGAGCTAACATCCATTGCTAATCTTCCTCTTTTTGCTGAGGAAGACTGGCCCTGGGCTAACATCCGTGCCCATCTTCCTCTACTTTATATGGGACGCCGCCACGGCATGGGTGACAAGCAGTGTGTCGGCAGGCGCCCGGGATCCGAACCTGCGAACCCCGGGCTGCCAAGCGCGAACTAAACCGCTGCGCCACCGGGCCGGCCCCCTATCGTGACTGTTTTTAAACACATTTAGAACTTTTGAAACTTAAGTATGTTAACTAATAAAATGTCAAAAAGGCAACTTTAACAAAAATAATAAGGGAGCTGGCCCAGTGGCGCAGCGGTTTAGTTCACGCTTGGCAGCCCAGGGTTCGTGGGTTCAGATCCCAGGCGCCAGGTGACGCACTGTTTTGTCAGCCATGCCATGGCGGCATCCCATATAAAGTAGAGGAAGATGGGCATGGATGTTAGCCCAGGGCCAGTCTTCCTCAGCAAAAAGAGGAAGATTGGCAACAGATGTTAGCTCAGGGTTAATCTTCCTCAAAAGAAAAAAAACACAAAGATATAGGTGGTAAATTATGTAAAGATTCAGAAATAATCCTTTAAGACAGACTTCTCAAACATCTCCCTATCAAGCTCTTAACCTTTACGAGGAAGAATTTTATACAACTCAATAGCACAAAACAAATTATAAAATGGACAGAGGAACTGAATAGACATTTTTCCAAAGAAGACATACAAATGGCAACAGGCACAAGAAAAGGTGCTCAATATCACTAATCATCAGGGAAATGCAAATTAAAACCACAATGAGATATCATTTCACACCTGTTAGAATGGCTATCATCAAGAAGACAAGAGATAAGTGTTGGCTAGGATGTGGAGAAATGGGAACCTTGTGCACTGTTGGTAGGAATGTCAATTGGTACAGTCACTATGGAAAACTGTATGGAGGTTCATCAAAAAATTAAATATAGAACTACCACATGATCCAGCAATCCCACTTCCGAGTTTATATCCAAAGGAAACAAAAACAGGATCTCAAAGAGATATCTACACTCCCATGTTCACTAAGCATTATTCACAATAGCCAAGAAATGGACACAACCTAAGTGTCCGTCAACAGATGAATGGATAAAGATGTGGTATACATATACAATGGAATATTATTTATCCATGAGAAAGAAGTAAATCCTGCCCTTTGAGATAACTTAGATGAACACTGAGGGCATTATGTTAAGTGAAATAAATCAGAGAGAGACAGATAAATACTATAATGATATCACTTGTATGTGGAATCTAAAAAAGCTAAACTCAGAGAAACAAAGACAGTACAGCGGTGGATAACAGAGGCTAGGGAATGGGGGAAATGGGGAGATACCAGTCAAAGCATCCAAACTTCCAGTTATAAGATTAACAAGTTTTGGGGTTCTAATGTGGAGCATGGTGATTATAACTAATAATACTGTATTATATACTTGAAAGTTGCTAGAAAAGTAGATCTTAAATGTTCTCACCACAAAAAAGAAATGGTAATTATGTGACCTGATGGAGGTGTTAGCTAATGCCATGGTGGTAATCATGTTGCAATCTATAAATGTATCAAATCAACAGCTGTACATCTTAAACTTACATAATGTTATATGTCAATTATATCTCAAAAAAGCTGGAGAAAAAAGACAGGAAGAATTTTAAAGTATAAAAATAAAAAGATTTTATATGCTGCCAAGAAGAAAGAAGAAATAAATATATAAATATAAAAGGATATGCATGACCTCAGACTTGAGAAAGGAACAGCCTGGTAGAAAGTTTGCAGAGCTGAAGCCATCTTGACACAGCCCATGGCCAGGATAACTTTTCTCTTTGAAGATAGTTAATAATTTCAAGAAACAGAAAACATGAAATAATTATATCAAAGAACTTATAAATGCATTAGAATTTTTCCAAACAGCAGGGTTAATGACAAAACAAAAGAAAAGAGAGAATGAAAAATATAATGATTTCATCAGGTTTTCATTCTAAGACTTAAAAGTGCAACTGAGCTAAACATAGGGTTATAAAAGGAAAAACATACACTGGATAATAAACCCAAATTTAAAGTAACTTTTTACCAATCATTAACTGCAAAGAAAACTCTGGTTAGTTCAAAGCACCTTTATGGACTAACCTCTGCATTGTAACACACCAGCTATAACATCCCTAAGTAAAGAATGAAGAAACTACTTTCTCCGTACTTACTGAATGTATCAACTCATTTAAATATTCATTCAGTGTCAACTTTGTACCTGTCACTGTTAAAGGTACAAGAATTCTACTGGTGAACAAGATCAAGTTCCTGTTCTCATACAGCTTACCATTTAAAGCAGCACTGTCCAATAGAAATATAATACAAGCCACATATCATCTTATGTATTCTAGTAGGTACACTGAATTTTAATTTCTAAAATTAATTTTAATCTATCTTATTTAATCTGATATGTCTAAAACATTATCATGTCAACATGTAATCAATATAAAAATATTAAGGTGATATTTTACATTCATTTTTTCATACTATATTTTCAAATACAACGTGTATTTTAACACAGATCTTCTATATTAGGACAAAGGATATTTACTCATTAGCCACATGTGGGTAGTAACTGCTACACTGAACAGTGGCAACCAAGGAAAGGAGACCAACAGGGGCTACTAATTTTTTTCACTTCAAATCTTATCACATTCTTTGACTGTTTAACTGTCTGCATGTATTTTCTCTGATAAAAATAACCAAAAAGAGAGAAGGTCTAGAGTGACATCAGCATCATAGCAGAGTGAGCTTTCCCCTATAAACTCTCCCCCACTAAGATACAACAAAAAGGACATTCAAATACCAACAGGGGACATTCACACAACACAAAAGACATCTGAGAGACCCACGCAGCCTTACATCTGAGGGTGGAGGTGCTGGTACCCCCAGAGGAAGTGGAAGGAGGTAAGAAGAATTCCTCTCCCTCCCCAACAAGAGCAACCCCAGGAACTGGGCCACATGGCTCTGAGAGATATGGGGGAGGGGGGACCCTCTTCAGAAAAACCATCACTCTCCAAGTTCTCTCTCAGCCTGTAGGAAAACCCCATACAGAGGAGACTAAACTGTTGTGGGGGTGTCTTCATCAAACTAGCACCCCAGGAGAACAGATGGCAAGGGAAGAATGAGAAGCCCCTGGGATCAGGCAGGCAATAGAAACAGCCCCTCCCCTCCAGAACTGCAAGGCTCTCAGAGAGAGAAGGGAGCGGGGTGGTCCTCCAAGTGAAAAACACTGCTCTACAAGTTCTCTCACAGCCTGTGGGAAATTCCCATACAGAGGGAACTGAACTGTTGCGGGGGTGCCTTCATCAAGCTAGCACCAAAGAAGAGCAGATCACGAGGGAAGAGCAAGAAACCCCCAGGATCAGGTAGGCGAAAGAAAGACCCCTTCCCCTTCCCAGAGCACCAGCACAGCTAGTCGGCCAGAGGATCATGGCAGGCTCAGAATACACAGCTCTTGACCCCCACCCAGTGGCAGCAGGTGGAAGCTGCAACCAGATAGCTCCAGAATGAGGAAAAAGAAGCCCACGCCATCAGGCACTATGCAAAATCATTACATCTCCAGACCAGAAGGAAAATGACAAGCACCCAGAAATCAATCCTGAAGGCACAGAAATTTATAACCCAAATGACAGAGAATTCAAAATAGCTATCATAAAAAAGCTCAATGAACTAGAAGAAAATAAAGATAGACAATCCAATGAAATCAGGAACTTCTTCACCAAAGAGATTGAAACTATAAAGAAAAACCAATCAGAAATGTTGGAGACGAAAAACACAATGGAGGAGATAAAGAAAAATCTGGGATGTTTAAAAAACAGAGCTGACAATATGGAGGAAAGAATCAGCAATATTGAAGATAGGAATGCAAAAATGCTCCAGATGGAGGAGAGAGAACTAAAAAGAAATGAAGAAATTCTCCAAGAAATATCCGACTCAATTAGGAAATGCAACATAAGGATTATAGGTATTCCAGAGGGAGAAGGGAGGGAAAAAGGAGCAGAGGGATTGTTCAAAGAAATAATAGCTGAGAACTTCCCAAACCTGGAGAAGAAGCTAGAAATACTAGTGAACAAAATCAACAGATCTCCTAAATATATCAACATGAAAAGACCCTCCCCAAGACATATAGTAGTAAAGCTGGTAAAAGTCAATGATAAACAAAAAATATTAAGGGCAGCAAGGCAAAAAAATAAATAAATAAATAACACACAAAGGAATTCCTATCAGGCTCTCAGCCAATTTCTAAGCAGAAACTTTACAGGCTAGGAGAGAGTGGAACGATATATTCAAAATTCTGAAAGATAAAAACTTTCTGCCAAGAATACTCTATCCAGCAAAAATATCCTTCAGACATGATGGGGAAATAATAACTATCCCAGATAAACAAAAGCTAAGGGAGTTCATTGCCACAAGACTACCCACTACAAGAAATGCACAAGAAGGCCCTCATATCTGAAAAAAAAGAGAGAGAAAGGGTATACAAAGCTTTGAGCAAGGAGAAAAACAGGTAGACAAAAATCAGCAAAATTGCAGCTCTCTATCAGAATAGGTTAGCAAACACTTAATTATAACACCAAAGATTAAGGGAAGGAAAACACCAAAAATAAATATAACCTCATCACTTTAACCACAAACTCACAACACAAGATGGAATAAGCTGTGACAATAATAACTTAGAAGGGAAAGAGGGAAGGGATGGAATTGACTTAGTCTAAGGAAATAAGAGGCCAACAGAAAATGGAATATCTCATCTATGAGATTTTTTTTATACAAACCTCATGGTAACCACTAAACAAGTAATCAGAACAGAGACACATAAGATAAATAAAGAGAAAACTAAGCAAACCATCATACAGAACTACCAAACTGAATTGGTAGTCCAAAACACATGGGACGAGAAACAAAGGAAATGCAAAAGAATCGGAAAATGAGTGATAAAATAGCAACATTAAGCCCTCATATATCAATAATCACTCTAAATGTAAATGGATTGAATTCTCCAATCAAAAGACACAGAGTGGTGGGATGGATTAAAAACCAAGGTCCAACAATATGCTGCCTCCAGGAAACACATCTCAGCTCTAAAGGAAAACACAAGCTCAGAGTAAAAGGAGGGAAGACAATACTCCAAGCTAATGGCAAACAAAAGAAAGCAGGTGTTGCCATACTTATATCAGACAAAGTAGACTTCAAGATAAAACAGTTAATGAGAGACAAAGAGGGGCAATATATAATGATAAAAGGGACACTCCACCAAGAAGACATACCACTTATAAATATATATAATATGCACCCAATACAGTAGCACCAAAGTACATACAGCAACTATTAGCAAACCTAAAAGGAGGTATTAACAACAACACAATAAAAGTAGGGGATGTTAACACCTCACTTACATCAATAGATAGATCATCCAGACAAAAAGTCAATAAGGAAATAGTGGAATTAAATGAAAAAGTAGACAAGAAGGACTTAATAGATATATACAGAGCAATCCATCCAAACACAGCAGATTACACATTCTTCTCAAGCACACATGGAACATTCTCAAGGATAGACCATACGTTGGGAAACGCAAGTCTCTATAAATTTAAGAAGACTGAAATCATAACAAGCATCTTTTCCGACTATAATGCTATGAAACTAGAAATCAACTACAAGAAAAAAACTGGGAAAGGGACAAAGATGTGGAGACTAAACAACATGCCACTGAACAACCAATAGAGCACTGACGAAATTAAAGGAGAAATCAAAAAATATGTGGAGACAAATGAAAATGAAAATACACCATGCCAGTTCATTCTGGATGCAGCAAAAGCAGTCCTGAAAGGGAAACTCATAGCAATACAGGCCCACCTTAACAAACAAGAAAAATCCCAAATAAGCAACCTTAAACTACACCTAACAGAATTAGAAAAAGAAAAACAAACAAAGCCCAAAGTCAGCAGAAGGAGGGAAATAATAAAAATTAGAGCAGAAATAAATGAAACTGAAACCAAAAAAACAGTAGAAAGGATCAATGAAACTAAGAGCTGGTTCTTTGAGAAGATAAACAGAATTGACAAACCCTTAACCAGGCTCACTCAGGAAAAGAGAGAGGCTCAAATAAATAAACTTAGAAATGAAAGAGAAGAAATTGCAACAGATACCACAGAAATACAAAGGATTATAAGAGAATACTATGAAAAACTATATGCCAACAAACTGGAGAATCTAGAAGAAATGGACAAATTCCTAGATGCATACAACCTCCCAAAACTGAATCAAGAAGAAATAGAGGACCTGAATAGACAAATCATAAGTGAAGAGATTGAAACAGTAATCAAAAACCTCCCCAAAAATAAAAGTCCAGGACCAGATGGCTTCTCTGGAGACTTTAACCAAACATTCAAAGAAGATTTAGTATCTAGCTTTCTCAAACTATTCCAAAAAACAGAGGAAGATGAAACACTTCCTAACACATTCTGGGAGACCAACACCACCCTGATACCAAAGCCAGACAAGGACAATACAAAGAAGGAAAATTACAGGCCAATATTGCTGATGAGCACAAATGCAAAAATCCTCAACAAAATATTGGCAAACCGAATACAGCAATACATCAAAAAGATCATACACCACGATCAAGTGGGATTTATACCAGGGACATGGGGATGGTTCAACACCTGCAAATCAATCAGTGTTATACACCACATTAACAGAACAAGGAATAAAAACCACATGATCATCTCAATAGATGTAGAAAAAGCATTTGACAAGGTCCAACATCCATTTATGATAAAAACTCTCAACAAAATTGGTGTAGAAGGAAAGTACCTCAACATAATAAAGGCCATATATGACAAACCCACAGCCAACATCTTACTCAACAGGGAAAAACTGAAAGCCATTCCTCTGAGAACAGGAATAAGAGAAGGGTGCCCACTCTCACCACTCTTATTCAACATTGTACTGGAGGCTTTGGCCAGAGCAATTAGGCAAGAAAAAGGAATAAAAGGGATCCAAATAGGCAACAAAGAAGTGAAACTCTCACTATTTGCAGATGACATGCTTTTATATATAGAAAACCCTAAAGAATCCATCCAAAAACTATTAGAAATAATCAACAACTAAAGTAAAGTTGCAGGGTCCAAAATCAACTTACAAAAATCAGTTGCATTTCTATACTCTGATAACGAACTAACAGAAAGAGAACTCAAGAAGCCAATCCCATTTACAATCGCAACAAAAGAATAAAATATCTAGGAATCAATTTAACCAAGGAGGTGAAAGACCTGTACAATGAAAACTATAAGACATTATTGAAAGAAATCAGTGATGACATAAAGAAATGGAAAGATATTCCATGCACATGGACTGGAAAAATAAACAGTTAAAATGTCCATACTACCTAAAGCAATCTACAGATTCAATACAATCCCAGTCAGAATGCCAATGACATTCTTCACAGAAATAGAACAAAGAATACTAAAATTCATACAGGGTAACAAAAGACTCCAAATAGCTAAAGCAATCCTGAGAAAAAAGAACAAAGCTGGAGGCATCACAATTCCTGATTTCAAAATATACTACAAAGCTATAGTAATCAAGACAGCATGGTACTGGTACAAAAACAGACACATAGATCAATGCAACAGAATTGAAAGCCCAGAAATAAAAGCACCCATCTATGGACAGCTAATCTTCAACAAAGGAGCTAAGAACATACAATGGAGAAAGGAAAGTCTCGTCAATAAATGGTGCTGGAAAAATTGGACAGCCATATGCAAAAGAATGAAAATAGATTATTTTCTTTCGCCATACACAAAAATTAACTTAAAATGGATCAAAGACTTGAAAGTAAGACCTGAAACTATAAAACTCCTGGAAGAAAACATAGGCAGTACACTTCAACATCGGTCATAGAGGTATCTTTTCAAATTCCATGTCTACTTGGACAAGGGAAATAAAAGAAAAAATAAACAAGTGGGATTTCATCAGACTAAAGAGCTTCTGCAAGGCAAATGAAACCAGGATCAAATTGAAAATACAACTCACCAGCTGGGAGAAAATATTTGCAAATCATATATCCAACAAGGGATTAATCTCCATAATATATAAAGAACTCACACAACTGAAAACAAAAAAACAAACAACCCCATCAAGAAATGGGCAGAGGATATGAACAGACATTTTTCCAAAGAAGATATACAGATGGCCATTAGACACATGAAAAGATGTTCAACGTCACTAATCATCAGGGAAATGCAAATCAAAAACTACACTAAGATATCACCTGACACCCATTAGAATGGCTATAATCACAAAGACAAAAAACAACAAATGTTGGAGAGGTTGTGGAGAAATGGGAACACTCATTCACTGCTGTTGGGAATGCAAACTGGTGCAGCCTCTATGGAAATGTCTCAAAAACTAAAAATAGAAATACCTTTGATCCAACTATCCCACTACTGGGTATTTATCCAAAGATCCTGAAATCAACAATCCAAAGAGGCTTATGCACCCCTATGTTCATTGCAGCATTATTCACTATAGCCAGGAAGTAGAAGCAACCCAAGTGTCCCTTGACTGATGATTGGATAAAGAAGATGTGGTATATATATACAATGGAATACTATTCAGCCACAAAAAAGACAAAACTGTCCCACCTGCAACAACATGGATGGACCTGCAGGGTATTATCTTAAGTGAAATAAGCCAGACAGAGAAAAGACAAACACCACATGATTTCACTCATATGTGGAAGACAAACTAACAAACGGACAGAGAGAACTGTTTGGTGGTTACCAGGTGGAAGGCAGCAGTGGGCACAAGGGGCAAGGGAACACATTTATATGGTGACTGACAAGCAATAATGTACAACTAAAATTTCACAATGTTATAAACTATCATGACATCAATTAAAAAAAAGAACCGGGGCTACCCGGTGGTGCAGCGGTTTAGTTCATGCTTGGCAGCCCGGGGTTCGCGCATTTGGATCCTGGGCACCCGCCGATGCACTGCTCGTCAGCCATGCTGTGGCAGCGTCCCATATAAAGTGGGGGAAGATGGGCACGGATGTTAGCCCAGGGCCAGTCTTCCTCAGCAAAAAGAGGACGATTGGCAAGGGATGTTAGCTCAGGGCTGGTCTTCCTCACAAAAAAAAACTGAACATCCTTTAAAAAAAAAGAACCAAAAGAGTTTTCTGTTCAGAGCAAACAGCAACTCCAAGCATCTATTATATGCAAAACGAGAAACAACCTATTGTCCATATGAAAAATTCTGGGAGCCGGCCGGGTGGCGTAGCAGTTAAGTTCGTGCACTCCACTTCGGCGGCCCAGGGTTCACAGGTTCAGATCCCGGGTGCGGACCGATGCACCACTTGTCAAGCCATGCTGTGGCAGTGTCCCATGTCTAGTAGAGGAAGATGGGCATGGATGTTAGCCCAGGGCCAGTCTTCCTCAGCAAAAAAGAGGAGGACTGGCAATGGATGTTAGCTCAGGGCTAGTCTTCCTCACAAAAAAAAAGAAAAAAATTCTGAATTAACTGAGGTATAGTTATACAATGGAATACTGAACTATATTATTTCAACATGGATATATCTCAAAAATACACAATATAGAAAAAAAACTTGCAAGATGATACATCTGGTATAGAATTTATGTACATCTTTCCAACATACAAAGCTACAAACTGTGACACACACACACTACTGATAATTACCAGTGGAATAAAATGCAATTTACTCGGAGGGGAAGGAGAAACACCATCAGGGTAGTAGCAACCTCAGTGGGGGAGGGAGAAGAATGAGTTTGAGAAGGTCTGCAAAGGGTATTCAACTATCTCTATAATGTTTTCTTTCTTTTTTTAAAAATGTGACAGAACATTAACATTTGTTAACTCTGGCAAGTATTTAGATGTTCTTTTATGTTATTTGCTGTACTTTTCTGTATGTTTGAAATATTTCCTTTTAAAAATATGCTTTCTTCACATACTTAGACTTTAGAGTTTATTGGTAACAGAAACTTAACTTCTGATAAACACTTTTATAAAAGAAAATATTCTTTCTTGAGACCTTCTTAAATATCAGTTTCACAGAATTAATCATGCCATACTGAATCTGGTCTTACAGTTAGTTGATGGGCTATCCGCAGAGTTACAAAAATATATTGATTCAAAAGCTAAGCACAAGTCCAGATGCAATCTGGAGAGAATCTGGAACTCCTCTATAGCGTCCACAGAAAACATCTTTTCTCAAAGCTAAAAGGTTTACATTTATTAAAATCTATGCTCAGAGGTCTCAACTACTGATGTCACACTGGACTATGAATTGTCAACATTAGGAATATATTTACCAAACTTAACATTCCCCTCAGAGTAAAAACATAAATTAATCAGTAATTGTATGCTTTATTCTGGATGGTAACCACCAATAATAACATTTCTTTAAGCAAAATGTGGAGAAATAACAATTTCACTAGTTGCCCAGCAAATTTCTCTGAAGATACATTTATAATATATAAAATATATACACATTTGTTATATATATATACTTTAGATATATGTACTATATATACTTTTGATATCTTATAGAAAGCAAATGGACAAAACAGGTATTGTTACTAATAATAACAGCCAGAATTCATTAAGAAATAAGGATGGATGAACTCTCTCCCTGCAACCCACCTCTACCTCTACCATGCCTCCTCCAACCAAATGCCTTATAGTATATTATGCATCACAGAAATGTGATCAGGAAGGATAGTAATAATAGCTTAAACACTCCTTCAGAACAGTCCTTATTTTAAAAAGTTCTCTTGGAATATCAATTTTAAGAAAATAAAAATGTTGGTAGAAAGTCACTACAACAGAAAATATGACTCCCTACCTAGAAAGAGAATTAAAGGAAAAATTATTAGATGCAATACAAGCATAGTAAGGCAACCAGACCCAAGACTGATATACAAATATCTCTAGTCCTCCTATATACTAACAATAAGTAATTAGGAAATATAATGCAGAACGATTACAATTACAACAAAAATTATAAAATGTCCATGAATAAGCCTAACAAGAAATACCCAAAAACAATATGAAGAAATTGAAAAATCTTTTACTTAAGGACATAAAAGATGACCTAGACTGGCAAAGGAACACCATGATGCAACAGTGTCATCTCCAAATTAATCTATAATTTAATACAATCACTATCAAAATCCCATCAAGATTTCTAAATCTTAACAACCTGATCCTAAGGATCTTTGGAAGATATAATATGCACTAACATCCAAATAAATTTTGAAAAGGAACACAATAATGGGGAGCTACCTAGATAAACATATACACTTTTAAGTTTATAATTAAATTATATTATAATTTAAATGATATGTTAACAATGTGCAGGAAGAGAAAGATCAATGGAACCATGGAGAGAGTTTTAAAAAGATCTGTGTACATTTGAGAATTTAATATATGAGAAATATGACTCTTCAAAACAGTGGGAATTGATGAACTGTTCACTAATTAGTATTAGTACAATGGAAAAACATTAAGTTATTTCCAATCTCAAATACATATATATATATAAATTTTAGATAGGTTCAAGTTGGTAATATGAGGAAAAAAATACCAAAAGAAAAAAACAGGAGATGTTTTTTAATAAGCTTGTAAACAAATATTCATCAGTAAGGAAATGGTTAGTATCTAAACAAAATGGCTAAAATATATATCTAGATCATGGAACACTATAAAGCTGTTGAAATGGAAGAGAAGTCTACACATACTGGCACAGAAAGCTCTTCCAGACATATTAAACACAAAAAACAAATTTAAAAGGAAAAAATTCATATAATATAATGCCATTTACAAAATGGCAAGAGAAGTATTAATGTACCTCATATATATGTAAATACATAGAAAGTTTTGGGAAAATACACAAACGATAAACAGTAGTTTCCTCTAATAAAGGAATATGGATCGTGGATAGGAACACCAAAGGGGACTTTCACGTCTAGTCTATAGGCTTCTATACCGTTTTTTTTTTTTACACTGAAATACCTCTTCATATATTTTTATACAATTAAAAATGCAAATTTCAAAATTAATAAAAGAAAGCTACTATAACAAAAACCTTCACATATCAACCTTTCTTTCCTATAAGAAACAGATGGGTGATATGAATTGTGCCTGTTAGTATCGCTAGTTTTAGGAAAATGTTTTCTTAGTAATTATCTGGAACCACAAAATGCTAAGTGGCAATCTTTAGTCCTAACTCGTATTGTCATTTTCCTTTGCTGGAATTAAAACAGAGAGGAACATGCTAACAAAACTGTATGTGTACATACTGTACATTATATTAAGCCACAGAACATTTTCTTTGACCTTGACCACATCAAGTGTAAGGTCTCTAAACCCTCCCACTCCTTGGAAAGCAAACCAGGGAATATAAATTGCCCAGGCCTGCTGAGCTTTGTGTTCTCCCGGATCAAAAGCCGGGATTGTCGGAGTTCACTATGGAGGAGTCGGCAGTACCACTACCACCACAGACTCAGCACATTTACAGCACGAAGCAAAGAGGGCAAAAAAGCTCGATATAGTTCTTAATCTTTTAAGCAACCAAAATTAAATTTGGCATCCTATTATATTTAATGCATATTTATCTATGCATTTGAGTAAAAGTTCAACCAAAAATAATACTGAGAAATTTTTCTAATTAGTATAATGACCACACGCTTACATACTGATATTATGCACTCAATCCAAAAAGGCAGAGACTACTGAACAATAGTTATTGTACAAAATATCACACTTCCACACACAGACACACAACACAAGACTAGTTTTTTAGCTATTTCATGAGGATGTTCATCAACATCTATTTAAGCAGCATCATTCTCTTGGACAGCAGTTCTGTCTACATTATACCTAAAAATTGTCTCAAAGACATTAACATAGGCAATTACTATAGAGTAAGTGTATAAAGAAACATAGAAAATACTCGTGTAAAGCTAATTTTTTTTCTTTCTGCCATATACGTAAAAAAGAAAAAAAAAAGGTCCTTAAAAGTTGCATAATGCAATAACAAACTAAATATATCACTTTAAGTGGCTACATGGATTCCAATACAAAATCATTGGAGTACTTCATTTTTAACATTAAGTTTCTATAAGATAATGCCCTTCTAGAGAGTGACGTCAGCATCATGGCGGAGTGAGATTCCCTCTTTGAATCTCTGCCCCCTACGACACAACGAAAACATCATTCACATTCCGACAGAGCTCAATCAAACACTACGAAGGACTTCTAAGAAACCCCTGCTGCCATACATCGGACAGTAGAGGCGCAGGAAGCCCAAAAGGACGGGAGGGGAGGTAAGAAGTTGTACTCCCCCTCCCCAATCGATCGGCAAAGACAGCCCGGTTCGCAGACAGAGGGGGGAGGGGCGGCCCACAGCGGGGAAAACTATCGCCATCCAGGTGCTCTCACAGACTGTCCCAAGATCCCCACTGGGAAGCGACGACGGACTGTTTAGGGGGTGTAGCAAACACCCTAAGAGGGCCAGAAAGGAAACCCCCGGGTCAAGCAGGAGAAAGAGAGGACCCCTCCCCCCACACACCCGGCGTTTCAGCATAATCCCTCTGGAAGCTGCAGCCACCTCAGAGCAAACCGCTCGCGATCTCCATCCAGTGGCAGCAGGGGGAAACTGCAGGACTAACTTTAATCATGAGGGGTAAAAATAAAGCCGTCCCCGTCGGATCCTTGTGACAATTTGTCAGGGCTACAGACCAAAAGGAAAATGACAAACACCCAGAAACCAACCCTGAAGGCACAGAATTTGATAACCTGAATGAGAGAGAATTCAAAATAGCTATCATAAACAAACTCAACGAAATACAAGAGAACACACACAAACAAATCAACGAATTCAGGGATTTTGTCACAAAAGAGATTGAAACCATAAAGAAAAACCAATCAGAATTATTGGAGGTGAAAAACAAAATCAATGAGATAGTGGAAAAAATGGAGTCTTTAAAGAGCAGAACTGACAATATGGAGGAACGAATTAGCACTATTGAGGACAGCCACGCAGAAATGCTCCAGATAGAGGAGGAGAGAGAGATAAGACTAAAAAGAAATGAAGAAATTCTTCGAGAATTATCAGACTCAATGAGGAAAAGCAACATAAGGATAATAGGTATTCCAGAAGAAGAAGAAAGAGAAAAAGGAGCAGAGAGTTTGTTCAAAGAAATAATAGCTGAGCACTTCCCCAAACTAGGGAACGAGAGGGAAATAACAGTGAATGAAATCAATAGGTCACCTAAATATATAAACAGGAATAAAACATCATCTCGCCACATAGTAGCAAACTTGAAAAATACCCGTGACAAGGAAATAATATTGAAGGCAGCTAAACAAAAAACCAAAATAACATACAAAGGAAACCCCATCAGGCTCTCAGCTGATTTCTCGACAGAAACTCTACAGGCTAGGAGAGACTGGAATGATATATTCAAAATCATGAAAGACAAAAACCTTCAGCTGACAATACTTTATCCAGCAAAAATATCCTTCAAATACGATGGAGAAATAATAACTCTCCCTGATAAACAAAAGCTAAGAGAGTTCGCCGCCACAAGACCTCCCCTACAAGAAATGCTCAAGAAGGCCCTTAGGCCTGAAAAAAAACAAATGAGAAAGGGGATACAAAGATTTCAACAAGGAGAAAAGCAAGGAGACTAAACCAGAACAAACTACAGTTGGATAACATCAAAAATTAATTCAAGCTCATCACTGGAAACACACATTCATGACACAATCTGGAATAAAGAGATAACAAATAAGAAGGGGAAGAGGTAAGGGATTGAACTGACCCAGCCTCAGGAAAAAGGAGGCATCTGAAAATGTACTTTCTTATCCAGGAGATCGCTTATATAAACCGCACGGTAACCACTAAACAAACAACCAGAAGAGAACCACACATGACAAATAAAGAGAAAACCAAGAGAATGAGCATGCAGAAATACCAAATGGAATTTGCAGTCCGAAACACAAGGGACATGAAACAAAGGAAATGCAAAAGAACCAGAAGATGAACAATAAAATAGCAACATTAAACCCTCATATATCAATAATCACTCTAAATGTAAATGGATTGAATTCTCCAATCAAAAGACACAGAGTGGCGGGATGGATTAAAAACCAAGATCCAACAATCTGCTGCCTCCAGGAAACACATCTCAGCTCTAAAGACAAACACAGACTCAAAATAAAAGGATGGAAAACAATACTCCAAGCTAATGGCACACAAAAGAAAGCAGGAGTAGCCATACTTATATCAGACAAAGTAGACTTCAAGATAAAAAAGGTAATGAGAGACAAAGAAGGGCAATATAGGATGATAAAAGGGACACTTCAGCAAGAAGACATAACACTTATAAATATCTATGCACCCAACACAGGAGCACCAAAGTACATAAAACAACTGCTAAAAAACCTTAAAGGAGATATTAACAATAACACAATAATAGTAGGGGATCTTAATACCCCCCTTACATCAATAGATAGATCATCCAGACAAAAAGTCAATAAGGAAATAATGGACTTAAACGAAAAACTAGATGCAATGGACTTAATAGATATATACAGAGCACTCCACCCAAAAAAAGCAGAGTACACATTCTTCTCAAGTGCACATGGAACATTCTCAAGGATAGACCATATATTAGGAAACAAGGCACACCTGTATAAATTTAAGAAGATTGAAATCATTACAAGCATCTTTTCTGATCATAATGCTGTGAAACTAGAAATCAACTGCAAGGAAAAAACTAGGAAAGGGACAAAGATGTGGAGACTAAACAACATGCTACTGAACAACCAATGGGTCGTTGATGAAATTAAAGGAGAAATCAAAAGCTATCTGGAGACAAATGAAAAGGAAAATACACCATACCCACTCATATGGGATGCAGCAAAAGCAGTCCTGAGAGGGAAATTCATAGCAATACAAGCTCACCTTAACAAACAAGAAAAATCCCAAATAAATAACCTTAAATTGCACCTAACAGAGTTGGAAAAAGAACAGACAAAGCCCCGAATCAGTAGAAGGAGGGAAATAATAAAAATCAGAGCAGAAATAAATGAAATTGAAACCAAAAAAACAGTAGAAAGGATCAATGAAACAAAGAGCTGGTTCTTTGAGAAGATAAATAAAATTGACAAACCCTTAGCCAGACTCACTAAGAAAAAAAGGGAGAAAACTCAAATAAATAAAATTAGAAATGAAAGAGGAGAAATTACAACAGACACCACAGAAATACAAGGGATTATTAGGGAATACTATGAAAAACTTTACGCCAACAAATTGGACAACCTAAAGGAAATGGACAAATTCTTGGACGCGTACAACCTCCCAAAACTGAATCAAGAAGAAATAGAGAATCTGAACAGACCAATCACAAGTAAAGAGATTGAAACAGTAATCAAAAACCTCCCAAAAAATAAAAGCCCAGGACCAGATGGCTTCCCTGGAGAATTTTATCAAACATTCAAAGAAGATTTAGCACCTATCCTTCTCAAACTATTCCAAAAAATAGAGGAAGACGGAATACTTCCCAACACATTCTATGAAGCCGACATCATGCTGATACCAAAGCCAGACAAGGACAATACAAAGAAGGAAAACTACAGGCCAATATCGCTGATGAACATAGACACAAAAATCCTCAACAAAATATTGGCAAACCGAATACAGCAATACATCTAAAAGATCATACACCACGATCAAGTGGGATTTATACCAGGGACACAGGGATGGTTCAACATCCGCAAATCAATCAACGTGATACACCACATTAACAAAATGAAGAATAAAAACCACATGATCATCTCAATCGATGCAGAGAAGGCATTCGACAAGATCCAGCATCCATTTATGATCAAAACTCTCAACAAAATGGGTATAGAAGGAAAGTACCTCAACATAATAAGGGCCATATATGACAAACCTACAGCAAACATCCTACTCAATGGGGAAAAACTGAAAGCCATTCCTTTGAGGACAGGAGCAAGACAAGGGTGCCCACTCTCACCACTCTTATTCAACATAGTACTGGAAGTTCTGGCCAGAGCAATTAGGCAAGAAAAAGGAATAAAAGGACTCCAAATAGGCAATGAAGAAGTGAAACTCTCACTATTTGCAGACGACATGATCCTATACATAGAAAACCCCAAAAATTCCATCGGAAAGCTACTAGAAACAATCAACAACTACAGTAAAGTGGCAGGGTATAAAATCAACTTACAAAAATCAATTGCATTTCTATACACTAACGATGAAAAAACAGAAAGAGAACTCAAAAAGACAATCCCATTTACAATTGCAACAAAGAGAATAAAATATCTGCGAATAAATTTAACCAAGGAGGTCAAAGACCTATACAATGAAAACTATAAGACACTATTGAAAGAAATTGAGGAGGACATAAAGAAATGGAAAAATATTCCATGCACATGGATTGGAAGAATAAATATAGTTAAAATGTCCATTCTACCTAAAGCAATCTACAGATTCAATGCAATCCCAATCAGAATCCCAATGTCATTCTTCACGGTAATAGAACAAAAACTACTCAAATTCGTATGGGGCAACAAAAGAGCCCGAATAGCTAAAGCAATCCTGAAAAAAAAGAACAAAGCTGGAGGCATCACAATCCCTGATTTCAAAATATACTATAAAGCTACAGTAATCAAAACAGCATGGTACTGGTACAATAATAGACACACAGATCAATGGAACAGAATTGAAAGCCCAGAAATAAAACCACACATCTATGGACAGCTAATCTTCGACAAAGGAGCAAAGAACATACAATGGAGAGAGGGAAGTCTCTTCAATAAATGGTGCTGGGAAAATTGGACAGCAACATGCAAAAGAATGAAAGTAGACCATCTCCTATCACCATATACAAAAATCAATTCAAAATGGATCAAAGACCTGAAAGTGAGACCTGAAACTATAAAACTCCTGGAAGAAAATATAGGCAGTACACTAATTGCGATTGGACATAAAGGGATCCTTTCAGATTCCATGTCTACCCAGACAAGGGAAACAAAAGAAAAAATAAACAAGTGGGACCTCATCAGACTAAAGAGCTTCTACAAGGCAAATGAAACCAGGATCAAAATGAATAAACAACCCACCAGCTGGGAGAAAATATTTGCAAATCGTTTGTCTGACAAGGGATTAATCTCAGTAATATACAAAGATCTCATACAACTGAGCAACAAAAAAACAAACAACCCGATCAAAAAATGGGCAGAGGATATGAACAGACATTTTTCCAAGGAAGAGATACACATGGCCAATAGACACATGAAAAGATGTTCAACATCACTAATCATCAGGGAAATGCAAATCAAAACTACACTGAGATATCACCTTACACCGGTTAGAATGGCTATAATCACCAACACAAAAAACAACAAATGCTGGAGAGGTTGTGGAGAAACGGGGACCCTCATTCACTGCTGGTGGGAATGCAAACTGGTGCAGCCTCTATGGAAAACAGTATGGAGAGTCCTCAAAAAATTAAAAATAGAAATACCGTATGATCCAGCAATCCCACTCTTGGGCATCTACCCAATGGACGTGAAATCAACCATCACAAGAGGCGTATGCACCCCTATGTTCACTGCAGCATTATTCACTATAGCCAAGAAGTGGAAGCAACCCAAGTGTCCCTCAACTGAAGATTGGTTAAAGAAGATGTGGTATATACATACAATGGAATACTACTCAGCCATAAGAAAAGACACAATTGTCCCATTTGCAACAACATGGAAGGACCTAGAGGGTATTATGTTAAGTGAAATAAGCCAGAGAGAGAAGGACAGACACTGCATGAACTCACTCATACATGGAATATAACTGAACACACGGACAGAGAGAACTGATTGGTGGTTACCAAGGGGAAGGGGGGTGGGGGGGGCACAAGGGGTGAAGGGTTACATCCACAAGGTGACGGACAAACAAAAATGTACAACTAAAACCCCACAGTGTTATAAACTATTAAGACATCAATTTAAAAAAATGGTAAAAAAAAAAAAAGAAAAGATAATGCCCTTCTAAAATTATTTATGTTTAGCCTCAAAACAAACACCCTAGCACATAAGCTCCTACATCTGGGTATTCTGTATATCTGGATGTACATCTGGATATAGAGAAAAAAACAGCTAGCCACACAGTTTTATCAGGTAAAACTATTACTAATCAGACATATTGTCATTTAAAATGTTTTGAATCAACAGTGACTATAGCAGAAATATATAAAAGGATGTAGAATAAATAAGAAAAAATTGTTCCACAACTACTCCAGAACACCTATTATGTAGCAGGTACTGTGTGTAAAGGATACAAGGTAAAGAAATCAATTCTTACAACCCAGTATCTTAAAATCCAAGAGTCATTTACACAAATATTTATGCAATCAGTACACAATACTGTCAGTCAGTAGTTTTCTAAAGACCTTCTACCAGTATGGTGTAATAAATCAACTACAAATATTAGAGGGTATACATAGTTAATATTTTATATTCTTTTCCACATTCATAGAGAAACATGGCTTAGTACACTCATCCTCTTATAGTAGCTCAATATACTATCACTGATACTTGTTTAATCTTCTTGACAACTTCTAAAAAGCCAAGAGGGGAAAAGAAGAGCCATAATCTATCAATGGGGGGGGGGGACTGAGGGGGGATATAAAAGCCTTTAAATAAGAAATATTAGTAACACTAAGCCTAAAGATTAAGACAGTAGTTCAACGTTACTATGAGATTCCAAATAGCATTGCGAGTGCCTACTGCTCCCTTGGTTAGACCATAATAATATCTAAGTCTCAATCCACAGCCACCGAGTATACAGATCTAACCTTGCCTACTATTCTGAAAGCCTCATCACTGGTCTCAGCCTAAAAATCTTTGCATATACACACACATACATATACATATGTACATATACACACACCCCAAAAGGTAACCAGACACCACCATATACCAAAACCACAGAATTACAAATAGGTATCCCAATTTCCTTGGTCTCTAATCTTTTTCAATTTGGGCAAGTAAGGTTTTATGGAGTTTAAATGAATAAACAGATATTAAGTACTTAGAACATGCCTGGCACACAGCACTCAATAGGTGGCAATTATATCTTCAACGCTTCTTCCAGGAACTGAGGCCCACCCTAAGACTGTCAGCAGAACCTGTGTGTTCTACCTCCCTTTTCCCTGATACTTAAGATTCTTTCAAAAGTGCGTCTCTCAATAGACCTTCAACATGTGAACATTAAAAAAAAGAGCAAGAGATAAAGATAAAAGATTAAAAAAAAAGAGATTAAAAAAGAAAGAGTTGAGGCCAAAGCAAAAAGACATCATCTCCTTCCTTCCACCAAAAGACGGTATAAGACAGTGGACACTTGCATATGGACACTAGACTTGGAATTAAATGGACTTGTGAACCAGTGTTAAGAACAGAGTCAATACGTTATGTTTTCTGACACAACTGCCAATCTTTGAATCATCTTTAATCCGTTACTCTTCTTAATCTCACATTACCAATGATTCATCTCACATTACCAATGGTTCTCAAAGTGTGGCCCCCAATCAGCAGCACCAGCAGCACCTGGAAATTTGTTGGAAATGCAAATTCTCGAAGCCCATCTCAGACCTGAATCAGAAACTTGGAGGGTGGGCTCCAGCAATTTGTGTTTTAACAAGCTCTCCACACTAAAGTTTGAGAACAATTGTTCTATATGATTTGATGAAGTATCTACAGTGCAACTCCAAATTCACTTATTCTAGAAGAAATCTGTTAAGATTGATGAGGTTAACATTCTTAAGTATTCTGAAATCTCATATGCGAAGTATATGAGAAAAAGCCCAATGTGATCACAAAACCAAGAATATAAAAATCCTACTAAAACATGCTTTTAACAAGATACTTTATAACCAGACATAAAAATAACACATGGAGGCACAAAAAGATCTTAAAAGATGTCAGATGAAGGAGGTTATAATATAAAAAGTCATTAAATATTAACCAGCAAACAAATGTGCCAGCTTAGAATGAGGTCTCTATCTAAACTTTACATTTGCATTGGCCTGTGTTTGTTTCAACTTCTCCAAAGGAAGAAAAAAACACCCTTACAAAAAGAGTGAGTGAAAAGAACCATGGGCTGTGTGTCCTCTGACTGACACCCGGTCCCTAAAACAAATTGTCCTAAGAGAATACCATTTACCTTCAGGGGAAGGTAAGCCTAACGTGATTTCAGATTCTCCTACTATCTCAGATCCCCAAAATTTCCCTACCTTTTTGCTGCTTTCTAAAAGTCCTTTAATAATCAAGAGTCACTCAAGGGAAAAATAGAGACTTAGAGAAAATAGATAAAATATAAATCCTAAGACAATTTTACACTTTTAGCATGCCATCATAATGACAATAGCAGTGTTTTAGATAGTTTACAAAACATTTTCACGTCTACTCATATAATCTTCACAACCATCCTGAAGTAAATAACAACTAGAACAAAACTGCTAATTTTTGAGTAGGTAGTACCTGGCACTTTGTTAAGAGCCTTACATTATTTTATTATTTAATTCAACAACCTGCTGAGGTTGGAATTGTAAACCATTTACTAATCTCAAACACAAGGCAGGATTTGAATCCAATTCTATCTAATTCTAAAACCCATTCTCTAACTCTCTACACTGTGGCAAGATTTG
Organism: Tapirus indicus; assembly: GCA_031878705.1. Classification (NCBI taxonomy): domain Eukaryota; kingdom Metazoa; phylum Chordata; class Mammalia; order Perissodactyla; family Tapiridae; genus Tapirus; species Tapirus indicus. The sequence continues at coordinate 80,747,660 of CM062922.1, read as the reverse complement.
GAGATAAAGGCGAGTTTCAGTCCCATAACTTAACAGCTATGTCACCTTGGGAAGTCACTTAATTCTCTTAACTCTTCTTCATCTATAAAATGGGAGGATTAATACCTGCTCCCACCTATTTCAGAGTAGTTGTCAAGATCAAATGAGATAAAGGACATAAAAGGTCTTCATAAACTTAAAAAAACTACACAAATGTAAATTATCATCATTGTCATCCCCAATTTTGATAGAGAAAGAGAGTGAACAGCGCAAAAGCAACATAGAATGGGGGTTGGAGACAGAAAGACGGTTTTTCTTTTGTGTGGCTTTTGTTTTCTTTTTAAAGCATGCTGAAGACCCTTAAGAAACTTCAGACTTCATAATTTACCTGGGACCTTACTGTCCATTAGGCTGTGATAGAGAATCTGTACGACAACTTATTTTGTCACTTTGCTAAAAAGAGAGACACAGCTATATATCTGTAACTTATGAAGATTTGGAGGTTAATAAAAATCTAACAGCTGACTTTTTAAAAGTTTAGTTCTCATAAGAATCAGTGACCACTACACTAGGTCGGTCACCATAATTAAAATTCCCTCGCAAAAGTCTTCCTTTGTTTTTCTACAGTATCATTTTCAACCCGGGGTACCTACAGCTTTCATCCTGCAAAGATTAAAAGATGAACTATAGACCCATGTTTTAAAAGAAGATAAATAAATAAAGCAGACCAGTTAAAATGATAAGCTTAAGGGAAAATTTTTATTATTCAAAACTTCACAATTTAAGGTTAATTTTTAATAGTATTTTCAGCAAATGAATGAGAGAAGGAAGTAAAATTGAAGTGAAATCACTCAGCTGTTGCACGGTATGTCAGATATTAAAAAGACAAGTAAGTATTCAACCCTGGATTACTAGTTACAAAACATCAGCTCACCAAAAAGGTACAATAGCAGAGTTCAGAAAAGTCACACAGCACTCACCCCTTTCATACCAAAAAAAGCCCTGTTAATTTTATTCCTTCTAAATTACATTCACAAAAATAACTTTTGGCAAGGCAAATTATTATAACAACTTACCCACATATTAACAATAAAAAAATATCATTCCCAGGGCTGGCCTGGTGGTGTAGTGGTTAAGTTCGCGCACTCCATGTCAGGGGCCCGGGGTTCGCAGCTTCAGATCCCGGGCAGGGACCAGCACACCGCTTGTCAGCCATGCTGTGGCAGGTGTCCCAGATATAAAGTAGAGGAAGATGGGCACAATGTTAGCCCAGAGCCAATCTTCCTCAGCAAAAAGGGGGAGGACTGGCAACAGATGTTAGCTCAGGGCTAATCTTCCTCACCAAAGGAAAATACCATTCTCATTTTCAATGAGAAAATACCATTTCTTCTTTCTAAAGAAGAAAACTCATGGATTCTGATAAACCATTTCTACAACACATGTACATTTTTACTGATTAACTACTTACAATATTTGATGTACATTTAAACCTACATGTGAACTCAACAGCCTGTCAGACCTAACTTTCATATATGAAATTATGTGCTAATCTCTGAACACTGAAACTCAAAACAGTGATTTGTACACTAATTCTAGGATCCAGATTTGTGTGTGTGTGTGTGTGTGTGTGTGTGTGTGTGTGTGGAAGACCAGCCCTGAGCTAACATCCGTTGCCAATCCTCCTCTTTTTGCTGAGGAAGACGGGCCCTGGGCTGACATCCGTGCCCATCTTCCTCTACTTTATATGGGACGCCGCCACGGCATGGCTGACGAGCAGTGCGTCGGCGGGCGCCCGGGATCTGAACCCGCGAACCCCGGGCTGCCAAGCACAAACTAAACCGCTGCGCCACCAGGCCAGCCCCCAGACTTTTTTAAAATGTCAAATGATAGGTCCACTGAGGAGCTTTTGAATCTAATTCATTTATTCATTCAGTTCATAATCTACCACATGTTTCTAAGCAGTGGTTGTCAACTAGGGGCAATTTTGCCCCTCAGGGGACATTTAGCAATGTCTGGAAACATTTCTGGTAGTCACAACTGTGGGAGAGGGTTGGCAGAAAGGGGTGCTACTGGCATCTAGTGAACAGAGGCCAGGGATGCTAAACATCTTACAAAGCACAGGATAGCCCCCTACAATAAAGAATTATCCACCCCAAAATGTCAATACTAAGGTTGAGAAAGTATGATGTATAGAAAAGTTTGTAAACACCCATCTGTCTAAAAACAGTACTCACTTCACCTTTGTTTCCTGTATTATTTGCTAATTCCATTCTTTTCACAGTAGTCTTTGGCAACAAACTTACCCATTTCCATCCTTTTAATCAGCTTCTAACTTTCAAACTTGTCAAGAGAATCATCATCATTTGAGCCAATTCTGAAACCTTATAGTCTTCGACTCATTTGTAATAACAGTAAGTAGTAGTAGTAGTAGTAGTAGTAGTAGTAATGGCAGCAGCTAACACATTTTTAGCTCTTTCTATGTGCCAGGCACTATTCTAAGTGCCCTGCATATATTAACTCATTTAATCTAGGTACTATTATTACTGGGTACTCCTATTATCCCCATTTTACAAATGGAGAATCCAAGGCACAGAAAGGTTAAATAACCTGCCCCAGGTCACACAGATAATAAGCAGCCAAACTAGATTTCAAATCCAGACAGAAGGGTTCCAGAGTTTATGTCCTTAATAAATATTGCCAAGTGATCTTTTTTTCATCCTCTATATGGAATCATGAAGTCCTTTAAGTTCCACAAGGACAAGGACTCTTGTTATGCTCACAGCAACATCCCCAAAACATAACAGGTGCTCAAAATACTTCTGTTGATTGAATGAATGAAATATCCCTAGAATTTACCCCTCCTATTTCCACTGCCTCCACTCAAAGCCAGTCTTTCAGCATTTCATTCTTGGGTTTGTTGATGTATCCTATAAACTAGCCGGTGAGGTAAACTAACACAAACTCCTCTGCCACGTTTTCCATAACCCAGCCCCATCCAATGTATTCAAAGTTTTCTTCCCACTGCTTCTCAATTAGAATCATAAAATCTTAGAGTCAGAAGTTACCTTAGAGATAATCCAGTCCAACATTTTAAAGATAATGAAACCCAAAGATGGTAAGTGACTAAATCACCCAGCCAGGTGGAGCCAAGACCAGAACTTGATTCTTGCCATTTTTGCTCTAGGATTCACTCCTGGAGGATCTGCTTCACTCCTGACAGATGTCTTCTCACTATCCCATCAACACATCATGTTCATTCCTATTGCTCATGTTCAAGTTGTTTCTCCTGCCCAGCCTGCCCTCTTTCTCTTGCTCCATAGATCCAAATCCTATCTATCCTTCAAGATCTCTTCCTATTTCATTCTTCATGACTTCCTCCTTCTCTGAAAATCTTCTGTCATGAATAAGATGCTAGAGGAAAAGGATCACCATTGCCTAAGGGGCCAAGTTCAATGCATACTAACACTTCCTACAAAGCAAAGCCACGTGGATGATTTCTTCCCTGAAAACTATTCACTCCTTCTTTCCTCCTGTGTTTTAGGAAGTGATGTCAATAAAGATTAACTCACGTAGCACCTTCATAAAATGTTCATATACCTGGAAGAGAAGCTCAGTCACATCTTTAACAGTAGACATGTAATGCTTGAATGGCCCAAAATCACCTGTATCTCCTCCATTAAGAAACAACTCAGCTTATTCACCAAGTCCAAACCCAGAACTCTGACACAACACACCTAGCAGCCACAGCTCCTTGGTTCATCTCTTTCCTTGCATACTACCACCTATCATTATTTCCTCTAAAACTCCATATCTAACGATTAGTTCATACTTCTTTTTCTTCCTCCTCTTCCTTACATTGTGCAGTATAGAACACCCTGTCTCTTTTATCCTTTATTACCTTCTATATGCCTCTTCAGTGAAACTCGTTTGCTACCTCTCATCCAACCTGAACTATCCAAATTCAGTCCTTTATATAGAAGTCACATCTATCTTTTCAGCCTCTCTCAGGTCTTATGGTATCTCAACCCCATGAAGGTCAATTTCAGTTTTTCCCCCTTCTCCACTCTTCCTTCCTCTAGAAAAGTGGTCTCAAAAGAGGTGTGGGTGCAGCTCAGAGGAACTGCAAAAGGATCCACTGGGCTGCAGGAAAAAAATATATTAGTACTCTTATTACACTTATTTTTTCATCTCATCCTTTCTTAAATTCTATTTCTGTGTACATTTATAAGTTACATACCATATTAATACAGTAATAAAAACACAAATTCTTGGAGTATATGCTCTTTTACTGATAAGAGTGTATGATCAAAAGAGTTTGGAGACAAACATTCTAAAAATACCTTGATAATGAGGCCAAAGTAATAGGTTCCAGACTATACAGAAGATGTATGTATGCATGCATGCACATACTTGGTAGGAAGAAAAATGCTAGTTCATACCCAAAGTCCTAACCATGCCCACCAACCTCTACCCTCTGCCAGCCATCTCAGAATCCTGTCCTACTCAGAAGGGCAGAACAGAGGATGGTTTGGCAAAGCCCTTCATTTCCAGTTTGGAAAAAAAAAAATCAGAAGTGCTGAGATACCTTATCTTTCCCAGAGAAGACTATTTCAGGGCACTGTTCACTATCCTGACACTGCTCATCGCCTTGTACATATACTTTATACGCCACTATCTCCTGAGATTCAGTTCCTATTTCCCAATCCCTTAAAGCACAACTCAGGTTCCCTTCGCTAACGACGGATTTATACTAACACCTCCTGGATTGGGCTCACACCTTCCTTCATCCTTCTCTCCCCTGGGGACACTGTCCACCGTCCTCCCTAAGCCGCACAGTCCCGTCCCAGGGTAGAGGACAGTCCATCCACGGTCCCTAAGACCACTTCTCTTTCGTCCTCCGCCCCCGGGAGCTGCCAGCCAGGCTGGAGACGGGAGGGGGGAGGGGTGTGACTCTTCTCCCGTGACTGGCCCAGATGGCAGCAGATTCCGCCCCCACTCCCGGGCACCCCTCCACCCCTCCACCCCTTAGGGCTGCCTGTCTGCCTCCCACCCCGCCCCAACCCCACCCCCGGCCTCCCCTACGCCCTCACGCCGGCTCCCGGACACACTCACCATGCTGGGTGAAGATATTGAAGCCGGCCTCCGTGGTGCGTCCCGCCAGGTCCCGCCTGCGGCCGGAGGGCCTGGCTGCACTGCTGCCCCGGATCCCGCGGGGCTGCGGCTGCTGAAGCCCCGGAGCCTCCCCGACGCGGCCCACCTGCTGCCCCATCCCTGCGCTCGCGTACTCCCGCGCCCCCGCCGACCCCTGGTCACATTCCTCCTCGGCTCCGGCCTCGGGCTCTTGGCGCTGCTCCGGCCTCTCCTTCCCAGTCCAGGCCCCGGCCCTGAGCGGCCGGGCAGCGGGCGGCTCCGCACCCGGTCTCCTCACAGCAGCCGCCGCGCTGCCTCTTCGCGACTCACAGATTCTCCTTTTCCCTCCCCCTCCCGCGGCTCCGCGCCCCCAAACCTGCCGCTGCCGCCGCCGCCGCCGCCGCCATCTTTAAACCACCGAGCGCTGGGAGAGCGTGGGACAGAGCGCCTCCCGCCCCCCACCCGACCAGTCACCTCCGCTGCTCGGAGGGAGGGCGTCCCGCGGCCCCGCCTCCGGCCCCGCCCCGCCCGCGCCACCCCCGCCTCTCCGCAGGGTGGGTCCTCTAGCGCCCACCTCACTTGCACGTCTACCGCTGCTTCGGATCTTTCGGCGCCTCTGTTTCTTCGCCGCGCTTCGGCATCCCACGTCTGGATCCGCCTTAGCCGACCTATCCCACGTTCGGCTCCACATACTACCGCCTTTTGGGGTTGGCCCGTCTAAAGCCTTCTCTATCCCACCTCCACCTGTCAAATCAATCGGTCGACCTGAGCGCCCCAGGTGCACAGCTCATTAGGAGGCACAGTTGGGACGGAAACGTACAAGACATTTGGTCCTTATCATCCAGGAGAGGATCCCTAAAATGCCCGGGAGAATCCTTTTAAACACCCTCGTCAGCAGGCTAGAGTCAAAATTTAAATTATACAAAATTTACATGAAGATAGTAAAAAGGTGCGTTATTATTTCATTGTAATTTTTTGAAATTATTTCATGATGTTAAATTGTACTCACTTTGTCTGCATGCTACAGTCTCATTGGAGAAGCAGTTGTGGCCCCATTCCTCATATTATGTTACCATGAATTCCTCTTGAACTTCCATAGCATCTAACCACATGTGTGTTTCTGCTACCCTTACAATGCTTGACAGTATGTAAAGCTAATCTTCCCACTGGCATGCTTTACATACCGTGCACGTGGTCAGGTTTTTTGATGACAAAGAAGAAAAAAATCTATTTTTGACCCTGTTTCTGAGTCAGAATTTACTCGTCTTTAACTTATATTGCCTAAAGAGTGACTCAAGCAGAAATGCTTTTTTATACATGCAAACACATATGTATGTATAAATTTTCACTTATCCCCCCACTCTGCATTCTTGCATCTTAATATTGATCCAGTTTTTTAAATTCTCAAAGAACTTAATAATTATCCTCCTGTTATTCCTTTGTCTTTCCTATTTCCTTTATAAAAAGTATCAGTTATTGGAGGTACCACACTGAAAATTTGCTTTAAATTAAAGCAGAGAGGATGGGAGCCATTGCAAAGAAGCTGCAAAACAACCACTGGGATAGGTGTAGGGGGGAAAGGTGGACACATCTCTCCTTTCTATGTCTTTCATAGAACCAGGCTGACCTTAGATGAACCATCCACTTATGTTGATACTCCCTACTCTAAAAGCATTATGAAATTATTCCGTTGCTGTCAAGGCTGTGGCTGGAAATAGCTGAAATTGCCCCCAAAATGGGAACAGAAACACTGTGCTTTAGCACTGGATAGAATACGAATTTTCCATTTGGATCAAAGTTTTCCTGTACTTAAAGTACTTTTTTTCTTTTAATTCCCAAAGTGTTTGCAACTACTGAAAAAAAAATCATTCATAAAAGATAAAGGTAATCGTAGAGCCAGAATTTGGTTTATTGTTTGATTTTTATTAGCTGAGAAAATTTTAATTTTGGGATAACAGTCTCTGCTAATTCATGTGTGGTATATAATAGATGAGTATAGTATAGTGCAGTGGTTAAGGGCAGGGACTTTGAAGCCGGACTGCTTGAGTTCAAAACTGGGCTCTGATACTGATTAGCTATTTGCTCTTGGGCAAATACTTAACTATTTTGCACATCAGTGTGTGGGTGTTGTGAGAATTAAATTGTAATATATATAAAGCACTTAAAACAGTATTTGGCATATAATAAGTATCGTAGAAGCACTTACCATTAGTACAAAAAAATACGATGTTTTCAGAAGTCCATCAATTTTCCAAGCCTAATTTCTTCAAGTGTTATATACTTAGATCATGGAACAAATTCTACAGCATTCAGGTGAGCCCCCCTTCACCACCTGCCACCTTGCATTTAACTAAAAGCAAAAACACCGATCAACCAATAATAATGTGTAGAATCATATATCACTTTATTCATCATTCCTATCTGGTTATCACCAGCTACTGCACATGTGAACTATTACATAATACCTTTGTTTTGAATATGAAGATTCCTCCACCATTGATTCTTCAGATCCTATGTAGACTAAAATAAATATCCTGTAAGTGGAGACTTAGGATACATGCATTATCTTGTGGATATTTTCCATTCTTTCATTTTCAAAGTGAAATGGGAACTTTCAGAATTGGGGGTGGGGATGATAGACTAGAGAGAAACCTAATTAATTAGGTGTGGGACACTATTTATCTCAATATACCCAGCCAAAGTGACTTGCCTGAGAATTGCGTTTAAACATTTAAAACAATTCCAAGTAGTACCAGCTCAAACTGAATTAAGGGCAACTGTAAGTTCCAGGCAGGGGAAGAAACCAGGTGAAAAAAAGTAGCAAGAATGATGCACAGTAGCACAGGGACAGCCTCACCTGAGTGATGTCCAGGGACTAGCATGAAAGATCAGACACACCACCAATACCAACAAGGCACACTGAAGATAGAGATGCTCATCATCTGGACCTTCCCTATAATAAGAGCAAGGAGCTTGTGAGCAACACTTCATTGATCCCTGTCTTTCCTAGTCTGCATTTCCAGGCTGTCGCCACATTCTTACATTATGTCCCATATCTCCTTCTTTTTCTACACCTTTATGGACACAGTGTGCATTTAGACTCTGGGCACCTCTCTGTTGGATTCCTCTGCTACTCACCTTTTCTTCCTAGGTTCCTCACCTTTAGCACCGAACGATACACTAAAAAATATTTCTTCCTCTCATTTCTTTGACCATGTTCCCCCTCCCCTTTATCAATTCTAAATTTTTCACCTAATGTTTCAAAATTATTTTCCAGGATACCTTGGATTATAATTACCTAACATCCATCATCTCCTGTTCCTCAAACCTCCACCTCTCCTATGGCAGGCATATATGTTTTATCCAGTTAGTCTCTTTCTGGGATGTCTTCTTTTTCAGCTATGACTTTTGCAATGATCATATTCTCTGATAGGACTCCCAAGTGACTCCTCTTACAGTATTCAGGATTCTACTCAGATCCTGCCCCCTTCATAAGAGAATCTCAGACTTATCCATAGAGACCTAACACTTTCCCTGGGTTCGACTGGGTCCATGCCTGAAACAACCACAGCTGTTAACAATTCTTTGCTTATAAAATTCAATTACCTTCCTCTACCTCCCCCCAACGTGTTTAATTTTGACATATGGCTCAGTGTCACAGGGTTGGAAAGAACCTTAGAGATCCAGGCTAATCTCCTGGAATTCCCTCTACAATGACTCCAGTGAGGGGCCCATTTATTTTGAAGGGTTCTAATTGTTAAAATTTCTTCCTAAAGATAAACTGACATATGCCTTCCTGAAATTTCCACCTGTTTCACTCCTGGTCCTAGTTCTACTCAGTAGCTACACAGAACAAATCTAACCTTTCTTCTATACAACAGCCCTACAAATATTTGAGAGCTGTCATGTTTCCCCAAATCTTTTCTTTTACTTGAATACATGCATATGCTGGTATAGTTATGTTTATCTCTGTTTCTATCATCTACATGGGCTGAAAATGTTTATGTAGATAAATTAGAAGAAAAAGATGTCATTTTATATGTAGTATTTTTCTTTTTTCCCAGCTTTATCGAGATATAATTGACATATAACATTGTGTAAGTTTAAGGTGTACAACATGTTGACTCGATATACTTGTATACTGCAAAATGATTACCACCATGGGTTAGCTAACACTTCCATCACATCACATACTTACCATTTCTTTTTGGGGGTAAGAGCATTTAAGATCTACTCTCTTAGCAACTTTCAAGTGTATAATACAGTATCGTTAACTGTAATCACCATGGTGCACATTAGATCCCCAGAACTTATTCATCTTATAACTGGAAGTTTGTATTCTTTGACTGACATCTCCCCATCTCCCCTACGCTCATCCCCTGCTGACCACTACTCTAGTCTCTGTTTCTACGAGTTTGGCTTTTTTAGATTCCACATATAAGTGATATCATACAGCATTTATCTTTGTCTGACTTATTTCGCTTGACATAATACCTTCAATGTCGATTTACGTTGTTGCAAATGGCAGGATTTCCTTCCTTCTCATGGATGAATAATATTCCATTGTAGATATACATATACATATATATATATATATATATCTCGTATCTTCCCTATCCATTATTTTTAAGCTGTTGGTGCATGCGGTACTTTGGATTTTGTTTATGTGTGGTTTGTTTCTGCATTGTCATTGTGTTAAATCTTTAAAGGCCTATAGAGCGCCAAATATAGTTCCATTTACAGATTGACACTTTAAAAATTTTTTGGATGACTGTGAGGAGGAGGATGATTCTTATCTGGCTGTGATAGAATAAGACATTCTCTTTGAAGATAAGGAGATAGATTAGATGACCTCTTGTTGTTCCTTTTAGCCCCAAAGGTCTATGATTCAATATTTCTTTGATTAAAAAACTTTATGAGGGGCCGGCCCGGTGGCGCAGCGGTTTAGTCCGCGCTTGGCAGCCCGGGGTTCGCTGGTTCGGATCCCGGGCGCCCGCCGACGCACTGCCTGTCAGCCATGCTGTGGCGGCATCCCATATAAAGTGGAGGAAGATGGGCACGATGTTAGCCCAGGGCCAGTCTTCCTCAGCAAAAAAGAGGAGGATTAGCAAAGGATGTTAGCTCAGGGCTGGTCTTCCTCACCAAAAAAAAAAAAAAAAAAACTTTATGAATTATTAACAGACTATTTCAAACAATTGGCAAAGTGCTATATAAATGCTACCAGTAGCAATAATAACATCTATTCGTTTTAAGTTAATAAATTAGTACTCCTTTTCTATGGTAATAATGAAATAGCTGATTAAACAATCCATTTAACATGTATCCATCACCAACTACAGTGTAGTGGAATTGGGCCTAGTTTAGAATTTATGTGAAATGGGGTTGTTTCAGTTATCTATTGCTACATAATAAACCATCCCAAAACCTAGTGGCTTAAAACAGTGATTTATTACTTCTTGCAATTCTACAGGTTGGCTGGGCAGTTCTGCTGATCTCACCTATGCTCACTCCCATGACAGCATTCAGCTGGAAGGTCAGCTGAGCTGGGAGGTCACAATAGCCTCATTCATGTATCTGGCAGTTGGTGCTGCTGTCAGTGTCTCGATTCTCCTCCCTATGGCCTCTTGTTATAGGCTGAATTGTGTTCCCACCCAAATTCATATGTTAATGCCGTAACCCCTAGCACCTCCCAATGTGACTGTATTTGAAGATAGGATCTTTAAAGAGGTGATTATGTTAAAATGAGGTCATTAGGGTGAGCCCTAATCCAATATGCGTGGGGTACTTAGAGGAAATATGAACACAGACACACACAGAGGGAAGACCACGTGAACACACAGGGAGAAGATAGCCGTCTACAAACCAAGGAGAAGCCTCAGAAGAAACCAACCCTGCCGACACCTGATCTCAGACTTCCAGCCTCCAGAACTTTGAAAAAATAAATTTCTCTTGTTTAACTCACCCGGTCTGTGGTACTTTGTTATGGCAGCCCTAACAAACTGACACAAACAATCTAACCTATTGGAGAATGAAAGAGAGGCATATTAGTTTGCTAGGGCTGCCAAAGTACCACAGATTGTGTGAGGTAACAACAGGGATTTATTTCCTCACAGTTCTGGGGGCTCGAAGTCCGAGATCATGGTGCCAGCAGGGTGGATTCCTTCTGAGGGCTGTGAGGAAGAAGCTGTTCTCTGCCTCTCTCCTAGCTTCTGGTGGTTTGCTAGTAATGTTTGGTGTTCCCTAGTGTGTAGAAGTGTCACTCCTATCGCTGCTTCCTCTTCACATGGTGTTCTCCCTGTGTGTGTGTCTGCATCTAAATTTCCCCTTTTTATAAGGACATAAGTCATTGGATTAAGGCCCACCCTAAGGACCTGATTTTAACCTGATTACCTCTGTAAAGACCCTATTTCCAAACAAGGTCATAATGTGAGATACTGGGAGTTAACACTTCAACATATGAATTTTGGGGAACAAATTCAACCCATAACACTAAGCTTCCTCAGAGCATGGTGGTCTCAGGATGCTAAGAGAGCAAGCCAGAAGCTGCAAGATCTCTTGAGACCTAGGCTCCAAGGCTCTCACATCACTTCCACCACATTCTGTTAATCAAAGCAAGTCAAAAGACCAGCCCAGATTTAAAGAATGGAGGAGTCTCCACCTCTTAATAAGAGGACCAGCAAAATATTATGGCCATGTTTTCAATCTTCCACAGGGTCTTACCCTTTTTTTATAATTAGCTGGCTATATGGCCTTGGGCTAATCATAAAAAGCATAGATTCTTAGAATCAGAAGAGACCCAGGCCAATCTTATTCCCACTACTGAATAAATTTCCTCTGCCCTCTTCCCAATCTCAAGCTCCCCTTGTTTTTCCATTCAATGGGCTGTTCCTAGGTGAACTCATCAAACCTCTGTGTCTGCACTTATGCTTGCTCCTCTGCCTTGAGAGCCAATACCCCCCTTCTTTTATTTCCATCTTTTTCTTGAAGCATAATGTTCATATAGAAAAGTGTGTGTGTGTGTGTGTGTGTGTGTATACTGCTTGATGAATTTCATAAACTAAACACAACTGTGTCATCAGCATCCAAAACCAAAAGCAAACCATTACCAGGACCCCAGAAGCCCTCTCCATGCTCTCTTCCAGTCTCTACCCATTTCCTCCCCAATCCCCAAAGGTAACCACTATTCCTGATTTTAATAGTATACATTAGGGGCCAGCTGGGTGGCATAGCGGTTAAGTTCACACGTTGTGCTTCAGTGGCCCAGGGTTTTCCAGTTCGGATCTTGGGCGTGGACCTACTCACTGCTCATCAAGCCATGCTGAGGCAGCATCCCACATAGAAGAGCTACAACTCTACAACTATGATACACAACTATGTACTGGGGCTTTGGGGAGGGAAAAAAAGAAGAAGATTGGCAACAGATGTTAGCACAGAGCCAATCTTCCTCAAAAAAAAAGTAATCATTAATTTTTGCAAGTTTTGTACTTTATATAATAGAATCGTACAGTATGTGATCTTTTGTATCTGACTTCTTCTACCCAATATTATGTGTGTGAGATTCATTCATATTTTTGTTTATAGTTGTAGATCATTTATTTTTCATTGCTGTGTAGTATTCCATTGTATGAAGATATATTATACTTTACTTTTCCATTCTACTGCTGATGAACATTAGAGTAGTTTTCATTTGGAGCTGTTACAGATACTACTGTTATGAATATCCTAGTACATGTCTTCTGGTGACCATAAACATGCATTTTATTAGGTATTTACCTAGAACATAGGGTATGTGATATTTGGCTTTAATAGATACTATCTAATAGTTTTCCAAACTGGTTTTACCAATTATACTCTCATAAGAGGTGTAGGAGAGTTTTGGTTGCTCCAAAACCTCACTAACACTAGATATTTTCCATCCTTTAACATTTTAATCCATTTTACACTTCTTTTACTGCCTAACTCCTATTTGTCTTTTTAAGACTCACCTTAGGAATCCCCTCCTCCAAGAAGCCTTAACTACAGGCTGGATTAGGTGTCCTTCTCTGGGCCCACATTAACCCTTGTCAATATCCTAGTCATTGGAAGTTATCTGTTTAGAGTTGTTGAAGTTAGTGTGAAGAAGGACAAACTGGCCCATGTGTAAATTGGAACACATCTTTGGTGGGCAATTAAGCAGTATCTATCAACACATATACCTAGCATGTACGCACAGTATATGAATTCATATACTCTTTTACCTAGAAATTCCTATAAATTACATTTACATTTACACAAAGGTACATGTTCAAGTATGGTCACAGTATTGTTTTTAATGGTGAAAAACTGAAAGCAAACTACCTTCCCACCAATACAGGAATAGTTAATGTAATACTAAGCACTGGTTTAAAAAACAGAATGAAATAGGTATATATGTAAGGGCCTCGGGAGATCTCCAAAGTGTATTGAAAAAAAGTCACAAAACAACATGACAGTTTCTCTGGATCAGGTAACGGGGAACTGTTCTCAGAAGAAGGCTGGGTTGGGTACCAGGTGTGCTACCATCTTGTTTGGGCAAACTTCGACATTTGCTACTATGGTTGTGCCTTCCTTCTGAACACTGCTCTCTCAGTTTCCCTATATGTAATATGAGGTTAATAATGACATCTACCTTCAAGGGTTGTATGATGAGGAGTTAATATATGTGAAGCTCTTAGAACAGCACAAAATTGCCTCACTCCCCACCTCCAGCCACAAGTGATTAGGGATGGTCAGCTGACACAAGTTTGGCCAATTATAGTCCTTCCCTGGAAATTTTGGCATTGGAATTGAGAGAGGCCATCCCTCTTTGAGAGCCTGGATGGACTGTGAGATGTAAAGTGCAAGGTATTTTGGCAGCCATGCGTCCCCTCATTTGAAGTAAGAGAAGAGGGAATTGATATGTAGGGAGAAAACCAAGCATTTATATTTATAATCCATTATTTGCTTAAGCTAGTTTGAGCTGATTTTCTGTCATAATCCTAATCAATACAACCAAATACAATCAATACCAATGCTCTGCTGCCACCATGTTTATTTAATACAAATTTCCAATACATAAATGGTAAATTGGAGAAGGATGTCAATAGAGCAAGTAAGTTGTGCTACTTTTTATTCAGACCTTTCCCAGCATGTTAATGTTTTGAACTGATCAGTAATAAACTTTCTCACAATTAAAAAGAAACCTTTAGCAATAAATGAAGACTTTAAAAAAAAAGCTGAAAATCCTGCAGAAGTGCCATCCTTTATTGTGAATGTCAGTGCCTTCCTTTTGTGAATAAGTGTCTAGTTCAGTGGCTCCAGGAATGACTATATTTTCCATTCAGCTATCTAGAAAAGTGGCAAGTGCAGGTGAAGAAGCTGCAAAGGCATTTTCCCATGTTTTCCTGAAGAGGGCTTTCCAGACCTTCCTCAGCTTCCTTGCTTCTTCTCCAGGTTCACGACTATATCTCTTGTGACTCGACTTTCTGCAAAAGAGGCAAGCTGAATTTATTTCTCAATGTTCCCTCTGCCTAAAATGCAATCCCCTTTACAGGTTGGCTGGCTAACTCCTACTTATTTCTCAGCTGTTAGCCTAAGTCTGCCCCTGGGAGGACTTCCCAAGCCCTAGTCTAGGTTAGATTACTTTACCTTCATACTGCTCTGTGCTTCCGTGGCAACTCTATCCCCTATCAACTCTTATCCCACATTATTGTAAGTATTGCTTAATATCTGTCTTTGTCACTAGATTCTAAGCTCTGTGAGGGCAAGGAGAGGGTTGATCTCATTCACCATGTATCCCCAGTGCCTGGTATGCACAAAGTGGTCATTACATATTTATTAAATAAAATAGAACATTAGAAATCTCTATTTTTCTATCTTTTCTACAAATAATTTGTCAAATATATTTCTTTTGAAAATTTAAATGGAAAACTATCAGAGTAATAAATTCTCATTTTAGGAGATAGAAAATGAAGAAAATTATAAAAAAGAATACAGATGTTGTCTGTAATCCCACTACTCAGATATAAATCTTTTTGGTGTTTTTCCTTTCAGTTTTTTCTTGTTTGTGCATACACACACATTTAAGCTTTTGTTAATATTTGTTTTTTAAATAGATAATACATAACTTACTCTCTCCTAAGAATTAAAGTAATATAGTACATAGATTAAAAAGCGGAAGTTGTCCTTTAACTCTCTTCCCCAATTGTTAAAGGGTGGTTCGCTTTTTTTTATTGAGGTCATAATAGTTTATAACACTGTGAAATTTCATTTGTACATTATTATTTGTCAGTCACCATATATATGTGCCCCTTTACTCCTTATGCCCACCCCCCAACCCCCTTCCCCTCTGGTAAGCACTAATCTATTCTCTTTGTCCATGTATTTGTTTATCTTCCACATATGAGTGAAGTCATACGGTGTTTGTCTTTCTCTATCTGGCATATTTTGCTTAACATAATACCCTCAAGTTCCATGGTGGTTCACTTTTTTTCCAGCTTTATTGAGATGTAATTGACATATGACTTTGTGTAAGGTAAGGTGTAAAATGTGATAATTTGATACATGTATATATTATGAAATGGTTACCACAATAAGGTTAGTTAACACATCCATTACCTCACATAGTTACTTTTGTGTGCTTGCGTGTGTGTGAGGGTTCACTTTTTTTTAAAGCAAAATTGGGATCATACTGTATATACCAGTGGTTTTCAAATTTTATTTTACTCTGCTCCACAGTAAAAAATATATTTTACATTACCATCTAATTATACACACACATACATGCACACATGTGCACACACAGACATACATTGATATATGCCTGAAATAAAAAATTTTCAGGAAACAATACTTATTCTTGTAATATATTCATATTTTCTAGTCTAGTCTAGTCCATATCCATTTGTTTGTTTATTTGTTTAAGCACTATATCTATAGAGAGGCAGCTCAGAATGGGTGGTCAGAGCCCAGGTGGGTGAGGAGGGCATCTGCATGGAGCAGCAGCCTTGCATAAACTGTCAGAACCTGAATAGTGTGAGAAGGGCCGCCATGCGGAACAGGTGAGGCATCAAGCCTAAATGCCATGAAGAGAGTATCCACATAAGGAAGGAAGCAGCAGCAGTCGTGGGAGATTTGTTACATACAAGGGGCATGATCAAATAAGTCAATTTATTCATAATGCTAGCTAGGTTTCTCACTATCAGAGAAAGGAGTTACAGATACAGAAAGAGAAAAAAACTGAAAAGAACCCTATGGTGTTGCATTATAATGGAAGGTTTTGGTGTATTCAGAACTGACCACTTAATTTGTAGGGCTCGGTGAAAAATGGAGTGTGGGGTCCCTTGTTCAAAATTAAGAATTTCAAGATGGTGAGAGCAGAGCATTAAGCCAAGCACAGGGTCCTTCTAAGTGTGGGGCCCTGTGCAACTGCACAAGTCTCATGCCCATGAAGCCAGCCCTAGGTGTATTCATGGTTTTTCTATCTGTATAGATGGAAATGTACATCTGTATTTATTTATAATTATAAAATACAATATGATATATAATTTAAAATATATAATATTCCCTAGTTCTGTCCTTGAAAAGATTTGAGACCAGCAACACCCCAATAACAATAACACATCTAGTGCCCAGATCTTGGATTCTACATACCATTCTCTACTAAAAGGAACCAGGGGTCCTTGGAGAAATGGTCTGAAACAGGTCTGGGGTAGGAAAATAGCTGACTCAGGGGATATGCCAGAAGGCAAGGAAATGCTCACAGAATGGTAGGGCATGTCAAAAGAACACAAGAGCTAGCTTGAATGGGCTCTCATTTCCAAATCTGGGAAATTTGAGCATCAAAATAAATAATTATGAAAAAAGTAAATACATTCAGGATAATGGAATGGAGGTTTCTCACTATTGGAGAAGGATGTTCCAGAAGTGGAAAGGAAGAAAACTGTTGAATAAAATAGGAAACCATGAGTCCATACTGATATAAATTAATATATAAATAATTTGAAAGTTTGATGAGTCATGAGTTATGTACATGTTTCAAAGTACCTCCCCACAAAATATTTTTTAATAAGCACTTATTAGTAAAGAAACACTGTACCATGGAGAAGAGTGACACACACCATCTTAATCGAGTGATCAAAATAAACAACATCACGTGGCCAGCCCCGTGGCCTAGTGGTTAAGTTCAGTGCATTCCACTTTGGTGGCCCAGATTTGGTTCCCGGGCACAGACCTACACCACTTATCAGCAGCTGTGTTGTAGTGGCCATCCACATACAAAATAAAGGAATATTGGCAACAGATGTTAGCTCAAGGAGAATCTTCCTCAAGCAAAAAGAAGAAGATTGGCGACAGATGTCAGCTCAGGGCAAATCTTCCTCACCAAAAATAAATAAATAAATAAACAACACATACCATGGGACTAATCAAAATTATGCTGCAGCTGATAGGAGATAATATGGATAATATAGGAGATAAAATTGAGTAATCTGAATCTAATCACGAGGAAACATTGAAACCCAAAATGAGAGACATTCTGCAAAATAACTATTCTCTGATCTGCAAAAGTGTATCATGAAAGTCAGGAAAAGACTGGGGAAATGTTTCAGAATGAAAAAGACTAAAGAGTGTGGAAATTAATAAACAGAAACCTCACTAAAATGGAGACCATAGGCCACAAGAGCACTTGTCGTGTCCTGCATCCATAGCAGAGTCCAGCAGGAAGAAGAAAGACTTCCTCTTCTTGACCAGCAAGAAGCTCAGCTAATGGGAGACTATCACAATTCAGCCAATAAAAAGCCACTACACTTCGAACTCCCAGTCTCTTCCAATGGGCTTTTTCTTGACAATAGCGCGCCCAGCTTCTTCTTCCCCTCTATAAAAGGGTCCCTTTACTGCTGAAGACTTGTACATGGCTTGTCATGGTTGCAGACCCCGAATTGCAATTTTTGGCTGATCCTGAATAAGCCTATTTTTGCCAGAGAAATAACTGGCTATTTGTTTAAGGTCAACAAAAGGCATCACAACCTAAAGACAACACATGATCCTGGACAGATGTTTATTCTAAACAACATGTGGCAAAACTTGAATGGAGTCTGAAGGTTAGAAGGTACCAACGTGGGGCTGGCCTAGTGGCATAGTGGTTAAGTTCCCACGCTCTGCTTTGGCGGCCCGAGGTTCGGATCCTGGGCACGGACCTACATACCACTCATCAAGCCATGCTGTGCCGGTGTCCCATATACAAACTAGAGGAAGATTGGCATGGATGTTAGCTCAGGGACAATCTTCCTCACCAAAAAAAAAAAGAAAAGAAAAGAAAAGGTAGCAACGTATGATGGTTGTATTGCAATTATATAGGAGAATGTTTATAGGAAATGCACACCAATGTACTAAGGAATAATGGCTCATCACATTGGCAACTTCCTCTTAGATAGTTCAAATGCCTTACAAAAGAAACCAAGATATATAGATCTATAATATTCCCCTAATAGCTAATCTAATAACCTTGTCAAGAAAAGAAACAAGGTTACTTTAGAATGACTTGCCTTGAATGAACATTGGCTGGCTGGCTTCAAGGGTTACTGCTCTTTTTGATATATGGTGACAAGTTATCTGTTAATTAGCTTTTGGTTAGGGATTGATATTAAGTCTCAAAGGGACATATTTCTAAAAATTGAGCATTGCCAGTTTCTTTGCTTATGTTTCTCTGATATTTTAGGGGTTGCCATCAGTGCTAGAGTGACCAGTCTTCCCAGTTTGTAGGGTCTGTCCTGGTTTTAGCACTGAAAATCCAAAGTAGTGGGAAATCCCTTGCCAGGATGTGAAAAGTCCCAATTTCTGCATGGGTGCAGTAGGTTGGGGGAAACGTGCAAAAGCCATGTGGCAGCCCATAAAAATAGAAGCTGAAAACAACACTGCCTTTAGGGTCAAATGGCTACGATACAAATTATCCATCTTCTGTAGTCGCTGGTTGTTGTCTCCCCCACCCCCCAGGCTAACATTGGCAACTTTGATTAGCGGTTCACAATGGCAGATCATCATTGTTGCGTTACCTCCAGTGATGCAACTTAAGTGGGCAAATTAAGTGCCTACAACAATCCATTTTTGGCTTTGCCTGTGGGTTAACTATTGTGCTTTGTATCAACATAGTGCTAATTTAATTTTTAACATTGTGAATATTGTGAACCTATTTTCTGAGAATTCAGATAATGAAAAAGAATAATTACAATACCTACACCAGCATGACCTACACATCACTGAAAAAGAAAGTTAAACAACTGTGTTATTTTAGTGAGAGGGAGATAGAAGGACCCATATAACAGGATTAAGGAGGTCAATAACTAAAACAGAGCATCCTGAACAATTTGCAGAAAAGACTCTGCGGTTGAACGTGGTGAAGTGGGATGTGAAAGCACTAACTTTGAGAATGTCATCAATCCAGGTTGAGAAAGGCAAGTAATTCTAAATCAATCAAAAGTTTTTTCATCTCCTCAGAAGACACCAATACTCGGTCTAAAATAGTTGCTGCTGAATTAGCTTTGGCATACTAAACAAGCTAACATGGATTAACATGCAGTATTTTATCTTTTCCTTGATCTATGAAACTGAGTAAAGTTTTATTTCCTAATTCAGAGGTTGCAAGTAAAATGTCTTGTTGGCAAACAAAAGGGAAAATTTTGATAACAGATATGTTGGCCCCTTACGGTGTAGAGCTGATTCTGACAGGTCCTACCAGCAATCATGCTTTCTACAGTATATCAAGTGATGCCTCAAAGCACGGGAACAACAATAAAATGTTCTCTCTAGCTCTTAGGAATTTTTATTTTATTTTTATTATTTTGTGTGTGTGTGTGTGTGTGTGTGTGTGTGTGTGTGAGGAAGACTAGCCCTGAGCTAATATCCGTTGCCAATCCTCCTCTTTCTTTGCTAAGGAAGACTGGCCCTGGGCTAACATCCACGCCCATCTTCCTCTACTTTATATGGGACACCGCCACAGCATGGCTTAACAAGCGGTGCGTCTGTCGGGGCCAGGATCCGAACCTGAGAAACCCCAGGCTGCCCAAGCAGAGCGCGCGAACCTGACTGCTATGCCACCGGGTCACCCCAGGAATTTTGATTTTAAAAAAGGAGTTTCAGGGGGCTGGGTCAGTGGCATAGTGGTTAAGTACACATCCTCCACTTCGGCAGCCCAGGGTTCGCAGTTTTGGATCCCGGGCACAGACAGACGCACTGCTTATCAAGCCATGCTGTGGCAGGTGTCCCACATACAAAGTAGAGGAGGATGGGCATGGATGTTAGCCCAGGGCCAATCTTCCTCAGCAAAAAAAAAAAAGGAATTTCAAATCATCTTTCTGTAAATGAAGAACAAAAGTAAATGAAGATTTTAATGAAGCAACAGAATACATAAAATAAAAAATTGTTTATATTTTGTCCAAATACAAACCACACTTTGGTCATCCATCTGCATATTCAGCAGACAGTGTAAATGTAAATGTTGGCAAATTTCATTTAGTCTATAAACTGAAATGAAATAAATCTTACCTGCTAAATATTCTGCATTGTATACCCAGTACACAGCACTGCTAAAAAAAAAAGTGTGATTTGTTTACCTGTGATATTGAGGTTTTTGTAATAAAAGCGTTTGATGACTTTTCAGTTTCCTTAAAACATGCAGGAGCACTTAATGAGATATTTGACTTTATAGAAATGGAAAGAGATACTGTCTTTAGACATATGCCTTCAAGATGACTGTCATTGTTACCTGCCATAGAAAAGATGTTGCCCTGCTGTAACATCATATTTTCAAAGTCTGGAACAACAAGAATGTCATTCTCTAATTTGCAAATATACACATTAAGGATGAAAGTGGAGAAGAGGATTATAGTACAACAGAAATTTATATGCTGTTTCTCCAAAACGTTTTGATGATCTTTAAAAAGGCCATAAGGAGCCTGAAAAAAAAAGGATAAACTGACTCCCCCTGAGTTGTTCAACTGTTATGTGTGGGTTGCAACAACAACAAAAAATCACAACTAAAAAGTGACTCATTTTTTTGAAATGACTGCTTCAGAACAACAACAAAAAAGTCACCAGAAAATAGCCAAGTTAAATAAGACTTTCTCACTTTTGCTACTGAAACTGTAGCTTATTTGGAATCCAACTTAGATTTCACAACTTCAAATTACCTCTGTACTTTAAAACCATTTTTTCTAAGAAAGAGAGGTTTAACTTGTGATAACACCCAATGTGCTTCAGAATGTATAGTACATTTCCCTTCTCCTTAGATCTGGGCTTGTCCTGTGCTTTGACAAATGGATATGGCAGAACTGACTCTGATTTCTGAGGTAGGCCATAAGACACCTTGCATCATCTACCTTCAACACCGAGAATGATCCCTCTTGAAAGGCAGCTGAAAGATGTTAAAACCAGAAAGAGTCAACTGTAAAACTCAGGAAGGGAAAATTGATCATCAGTTTCACTATTATTTCCTTAAGTAATTAATACTATTAGTCTAATAATCTAAGTTAATATATAGAAATCTCATAGTGAAATATAAGATGGAAATGAAGAAATTGATGAGGAAATAAGTAATCCTAAGAAGTTAGGGAAGTTAGATAGCAAGAAAAAAAGGAACTACTGAATGGTAATAATTAATTTTATTTTCTTGATACAATTACGTGTTTTAAAATTAGAATCATTTAAAATTTTTCTGATATGTTAATTAACTTGATTGTGGTAATCATTTCACAATATATATGTATATCAAAACATCATGGGGGCCAGCCTGGTGGCGGAGCCGTTAAGTTCGCGCATTCCGCTTTGATGGCCTGGGGTTCACTGGTTCGGATCCTGGGCGTGGACCTACTCACTGCTCATCAAGCTATGCTGAAGCAGCGTCCCACATAGAAGAACTAGAAGGACCTACAACTAGGATATGTAACTATGTGCTGCGGCTCTGGGGATAAAAAAAGAAAGAGGAAGATTGGCAACAGATGTTAGCTCAAGGCCAATCTTTCTCAAGAAAAAAAAATCATGCTGTACACCTTAAATATATATAATTTTTATTTGTCAATTATATCTGAATAAAGCCATAAAAAAATTTATGCCACAATTGGCATAAATTCTTCTACCAAATAAAAGGAAGGTACTATGGAACTATGTGACCTTTTAGGTGTCAGACAATCTCACTGGGACTCAATTTCTTGCACTGTAAAAAGAGGGATAGGTTAGATAGCTAGAATGTGTATACTAGTGGAAAGTTTAACTACAATCCTGAATATCATTACCAAAAAGTGCCTTTCCAAGTATGAGAAGGGGAAATACATGATCATCAGCTTTAAGAAAAAGAGCACACATTAGCCGAGGGTCTGGAGGCTGATACAGCTTCCCCACCTGTATACCACTGGAAGTCTTTGTGTACCACAAAGATATGTGTATGTCAATTTGAAGACCATTATTCTAGATAATGTAATAAAATAGGAAATGGAATGGTGTAAATATTGGGAAATTGATTATTTGTAGCTATGATTATATATTTAGAAAATCTAGGGGGCTCAAATAATGAGTTTTAAAAGTGATGCAGTAAGTTAAAATGGCTGGATATAAGTAAAGTTACACAAACTTAGTAGCTTTTTTTTTTTGGTGAGGAACATTGGCCCATGAGCCAACATCTGTGCCTATCTTCCTTCATTTTGCATGTGGGACACTGCCACAGCATGGCTTGATGAGCAGTGTGTAGGTCCCTGCCCAGGATCAGAACCCATGTACCCTGGACCGCCAAAACAGAGCACATGAACTTAACCACCATGCCATCCAGCCAGTCCCTTAGTAGCTTTTTTTCTTTATTTTTAAAATTATTTTATTGAGGTCATATTGGTTTACAATTAGTAGCTTTTCTTTACAGGAGTAATAACTAGTTAGAAATAGAGCTGTAAATAATTAAATAAATAAATATATATATATATATATACACACACATACATATATATGTATGTGAAATAAGTTGATCACAAATGTGTTAAATGGGAAATAAGTATAAAACTATAATAAAGAATATAAAGATTAACTCAATAAGTAGAGTTCTTTCTGAGGAAGAAGACTTAATATTACAAAATATATAACTTCTTTCTAAGAAACTGTTTTACCACAATTCTAATAAAAACCTCTTTGATGTAAAATAAATACCTATTTTTCATATTTTATATCAAATTCATAACACATATGTGTAGACTTTTAAAATATATATATATATACGTACACATTTTGAGGAGGAGGGGAGTCTAGTACGGCTGTATTCCAGTTTGGCTTGCTAAAAAGTTGGTCACCCTAGCACTGGCCATTCACTCACTAAATATTTGTCAAGTTCTTACTATATGCCAGATACTGTGTCAGGAACTAAGGTTACAACTGTAAAAGGCAAACAAAATTCCCTTCTCAAGAAACTATAGTCTAATGGGGTACTCAGTCGAGATAACAGACATTATAATGTACTGTGTAAGTGGTAAGATGGGGAAATGATCTAAGAGCACAAGGATGGAAACCTGGAGGATGTATGTGAGTCAGCCAGGGGAAGCTGGGGATTGGGGAAAGGGCAGAAGGAAGCATCCTCCAGACCCTGAGCAAGGCCAGTGAGAGCCTGGCACAAGTGGGAGCTACAAAGTTTTCTATCATTTTTTTCCATCGTCAGCAAATATTTGTGAGTTTTTGCTGTGTGTCCTATGAGAGATACAAAGAGCAGTGGACAATCATGTGAGCGACTACAATATGGTGGGAATGTAAGACATAAAAAGTTAAATTTTAACACAGAAACAAAACAGCACAAGAGATGTCACAACTCTAGAGATACAAATTCAGTTAACATTTTACGTGACTTAGTTCAATGCTTTTACATTCTAATTTGTTTATTTTGAAAAAGTTTGAATGTGCAGGAAAGTTGAAAGAACAGTGTAATGAATATCCGTATTCCTCCCCACCTGGATTCACTAACTGTTGACATCTTGCCACACCTGCTTCGTCTCTTTCCATATGTGTACACACACTTCCCTTTTGCCAAAATATCTGAAAGTGGATTTCAGACATCCTCCTACAGTACCGTTAAATATGTCAGCCTGCATCTTCCAAGAACAGGAACATTTTCCTACATAAGCACAACACCTAAGAAAATCAACATTAACTCAATCATCAAGCAAAATTCAGTCAACACTCAAATTTCCCCAACTGTCCCCAAAATGTCCTTCATAACTGTTCTCCCCACCTATTCCATTTAAAAATTCCTCTGTACCCTGTAATGTACTTCTACTGTGCCTGGAAAATAAATATAACCTCTTTAGGTCTGCTTCCCCCCTTAAAGATTAGCTATACATAGGGGCCAGCCTGGTGGCATAGTGGTTAAAGTTGGCACACTCCACTTCGGTGGCCCTGAGGTTCACAGGTTTGGATCTTAGGCATGGACCTACACACCACTCATCAAGCCATGCTGTGGCAGTGTCCCACATACAAAATAGAGGAAGATTGGCATAGATATTAGCTCAGGGCGAATCTTCCTCAAGCAAAAAGAGGAGGATTGGCAATGGATGTTAGCTCGGGGTCAATCTTCCTCACAAAAAAAAAAAAAAAGATTAGCTATACATTAATGTGTATTCTAGTTCGACTTGCTGGATCTGTGATTTATGATTTATGATTGAATCTGTGAAGAAAACAATTCAGAAAGCATTTCAGGATAGGCTACCGCATCACAAGTAGCCTCTAGGTGTCCTCCTGGGATAGAGGAATCCTATGGCTAGTTGCTACTGAGGACTTTTCCAGAGCAGTCACTATTTGAAGAGATACATTTTTTCTCTAGTCAACATAGATCAAAGAGGCTAATAAATGTTTCAGAATTCTAAGCAGAACATAAATAAGCTCAATTTCTATGTTCCTACACACATTTAGCACATATGAACAAGGTTGCAAGCTGGGAGAGTATAAGGATAATAAATACAGTGACAGGGCCAAAATAGACCAGTGTAAGTCTTCTCGGACTTGTTTCACCTACTTCTGTATCTTTTTATTGCTCAATATTGTGCCTTTGTTATACTCCGCAGTTAAATGGGTAGAGACCTAGAATAGAACAAGTCTAAATAAGAAGCCCTATGGGAGATGCCTGACGGGAGTGATTTAGGAGATGAGCAGAAGGGATCTGGAAAGGGTGGGAGTTTCTAAAGAGAAAGGAGTAATTTTGGGGGGTAGCTGCTATGTTGAGTGGGACTTTAGGGAGAGATTTGTAGGGAATTGTGAGGTATTTTGCTGTTTGCTGGATCGCGTGATTCTACTTGAACATCTCTCCTCAGATTTATTCCAGTTATAATAATAATAGTTATTTACTGAATACTAATTACTGTGTGTCAGGCATGTGCTAAGCACTTTGCACACACAATCTCATATAATCCTAATGACAAACCTGTAAACTATTATTATCCCCATTTTACAGATAAGAAAACTTATGCTTGAAGAAGTTAAGTAAGTTGTCCAAGGTTGTGTAGTAGTAAATGGCAGAGCCAGGATTCTGGTCTTGTCTGACTCTAGAACCTGTGTTCTTCTGTGTTCTGCTATAACATCAATCACATGTCACTGTCGTGTGCAATCTGGCAGCCTAAGCAAAAGCATAAAGTGGCCATGCAGCCCATTCCAGGTTCTGGGTCCCTGCTTGCCAAAATCCTACTTGTCTTGGGAGTTGCCACTGTGACTTCAATGCCATCATGTCCTTAACATTGCAGGGTTTTAGACAGTCCTTGCATGTTCTCAGAAGGTGGCCATTCCTATCACAACTTCATTCACATCAGACAGACAGTATACTCGTTTCTCTCTCTCTCTTAAAAGCAATGCACTTTATGTTAACCACTGCTATTCTTCGGGGAAAGAGCATCAGCGAGAAAATGGCATACGTTTCTGTGTGCGATTCAGAGAAATATGTCCACCACAACTGGGACAAACTCCTTGCCCAGAGTAGTAGGCAAATAATGCCTCACTCCCCAAAGATGTCCATGTCGTAGTGTCTGGAACCTGTGACTATGTTACCTTACGTGGTAAAAAGGATTTTGCAGATGTGATTAAATTAAGCATTTTGAAAATGAAAGATTATCTTGTAATATCCAAATGGGCCCAAAACAGTCACAGAGGTCTTATAAGGGAGAGGCAGGAGAGTCAGAGCAAGAGATGTGATGATGGAAGCAGAGATTGGAGTAATACAGGGCCATAAGCCAAGGAATATGGGCAGCCTCTAGAAGATGGAAAAGGCCAGAAAACAGATTCTCCCCTAGAGTCTCCAGAATTTGTTTCAGCAGCAATAGGAAACTAATACACCCAGTGAAGGGTTACATGAAGTCATGCTTGCTGCTCTGTGACCTTCAGACAGACCTATGGACACATTTAGAGCAAAGTTGACTCTTTGCTCATAGCAAACCCAGTCATAGCACAACCTGACTGGTGGGGGAGTTCTCTTCCTAAGTAGGCCAGCCTCTCTATATGTAGAGGGAACAAGAGTTTCCCGGATCGGTAGTAATGGTAAATATTCATACTGTTCTTATCCTGTGCCAGGCACTGATCTAAGAGTTTATGTCTGTTATATCATCTTTTCTCACAACAGATGAGGAAATTGAAGCACAGAGAGATCAAGCTCTCTGTATCCCTGCACCCCTCCTTTATTTTTCTCCCTAGCACTTATTTTATCCTAGGTTCCCTAGAAAATAATCAGAGGCAAGAATTAAGTGCCAATGTTTTCTCCGGGAGAAGGAAAGCCAGAGCAGCCAAGGTGAGAAGGAAGGAAAGTGGAGGAAATGTGAAGTAATGCATTACATGCTGGCTACCACTTCTTGTTCCAGAGACACAGCGGGTCACCAGGCCCAAGATCAAACAGCTGGGCAGTGGGGGAGCTGAGATGGGAAGTAGATGTCTGTCTCCAGAGACCTTGCACATGACCACTCTTTTATGCTATGCTGTCTCTCTTGAAAAAGTATCGTTTTCTTTTTCTTTTTGGGTGGCTCTCAGTGTTCTTGAATTCTTGTGTTCTATCTGCTCCATATCCTCCATTCAAGGCTGTCACTGTCCTTGGGGAAAGGAGGAGTCTTGGACAAGTAAAGGACCACATGTCACATGGTGTCCATACTTGTTTACCTCATTTCTATTGGGTGAAGAAACACACATTGTTTCTTTATGTTAATTACGTGCCCATAGTCAGTAATCAGAAATATTATAGTTTTAAAAAAATGATTCTTATTGATGATCTCCTTCTACTTAATGGTTACACATAAATAATGCTTTGAATTCTTTAGCGGTAAATGCCTTTACAAGTGTAGGACAGTCATGGAACAGAATCATGGGTTGTGAGAGACCTCCTGAGGTGGTGGGGTGACTCTCAACCTTCCTGTCCCAATCCCCTCCTCCTGGCCCTCACACGTCTAAGTTATAAGGAACTAAGGGTTTTCTATCCTGCTTCTAAAATGCTCACAAAAGGGTATTTGACAATGTCTCATTTAATCCACTTTAATGATTTTAATTTTTAACTTTCTAATTTAATAAACATTTATGTAGGGGTTACTGTGTGCCAGGCAGTATTCAAAGTCCTTTACAAATAGTAATTTATTTAATCTTCGTAACAACCCTGTAAGGTGTGTACTGTTATTTTCAAACCCATTTTACAGGTAAGGAAATGGAGGCACAGAGAAATTAAATTACTTGCCGAAAGGTCACATACCTAATAAGTAGCAGAGCTGGGATTTGAACCCAAGTCATTTGGCTCCAGAGTCCGTGGACTTAACCAGCTTGCAATGATGCTATCAAGCTATTACAAAATAATGAGCTCATCTTCAAATGTCATCTTCCTTTTTCTGCAAAGGGATACTTCACTACAACAAGGTCATAATATAGGAATAAAACAGTGTGAGAGGTCACTTAATCTTCAAGTGCTGGATAAATCCAAACCATTTGAGTGCATTTTAGACTTTCCCTCCCTAAGTTGATAAAACTTCATGTCACTGCACATGAGCCTGATCATTTTAAGGTTCTTATTTAAAATAGAGTTGATCCCAAAATCTGAAGACGGTCCTGGAACCAATCCCAGCTCTTTAATGAGATGGACACAGGCTGGATCTAAGGCCCTGTTGGCGCTCCTGTACTAGCTCACTGAGGGAAGGGCTCCATGGGAGGAGGAAGGAAGGGACTTGTAATGAGGCAGAGTTGGTTGAACTGTCATTTATCTGCCTGAGTTCATTCCCTTACTGATGAAAATACTTTAAAGTCCCAAAGTAAAAGTTAAACTTACTGTATTTAAAGTCAAAGTAAAATAAATTACTTTGATATCCATTTCTTTTTTAGAGGAATAGAGGATAGATAGCCTTCAGGACTGGATCAGTTCCAATTCTTATCCCAATCCCTTTCCCACATATCTCTCACTTAGACTATGGTCCTTTCAGTTCATTTCTAGAACATTCTGAACATGACACAGACAGAATCATCTTCTTCCTGAAGAAAGGATATCAGTATCCATTATTTACAAGGAAGTGTACAGTCATATGGACATTTTCATCCCACACTTGACACTACCAATGCTTTCAGTCATTCATTCAACAAATATTTATTGTCTAATTACTATGTGCCAGGCACTGTTCAAAGTGGCTGGGATATACTATCGGTAAACAAAACAAAGATCCCTGCCTTCATAGAGTCTATATATTGTTTCACGAGCTCTAGTTACATTTCTGAGTCCCTAGAATTCAAATAATTTCTCTCTGGTTGTTTCCTTAAAGTTTATATGGAAAATGTGTCTTTCTTTAAAGCATGTATCTAAAATGTGTCTCTAGTGAGGTGATGTTAAACTATACTTGGTTTTATTTGTATCTATGGCTTTCAGAACCATTTCCAGCCTTTTTTTTAATGTAGTAGTTCTCAACCGAGAGCAATTTTGCCCTCCAGGTAGGGTTGCCAGATCTAGCAAATAAAAATACAGGATATCCAGTTAAATTTGGATTTCAGATAAACAATGAATATTTTTTCAGTATAAGTGTGTCCCACATATTGCACATGTCCTACATATGGTAGTTTTTCTGGCAACCCTATCTCCAGGTTTGGCAATGTCTGGAGACATTTTTGATTGTCATAACTGGGGCGGGGGGGGCGGGGTGCTATTGGCATCTAGTGGGTGGAGGCCAGGATGCTGCTGAACGTCCTACAACACACAGGACAGCCCCCCACAACACAGAATTATCTGGCCTGAAATGTCAATATTGCTGAGGTTGAGAAACTGCTGTAAAATGATGATTTCCGGAAGAAAAGGGACGGATGAAAATCACCTGAGAGGTTTTTTTCAAAATAAACATCACCAATCCTCCCCCACCCAGGGTATATCAGTGGGGGATCTGTGCTTCAAAAAAAATCTCTCCCACTTAATTTAGATATGCACCCCAGGCCCACCACTGAAAATCAGTGCTCTGAATGAGCCCTAAGGAAATTAAGGGAAGAAGAAATCCTTATCTCTCTTTTTCTAAACTCTCATTGTATATTATTCATACCAAAGTTAACATTCTACCTTGCATTATAAAGTTGGGGTACGTATCAGATCCTCTACTAGGCTTAAATATGGAGAAGATGTTTAACCAGAAAATGTGGGTCCCTGCCCCTCCTCCCCTCCTATAGTGAGGTAAGTGCTAGAAAGTTACCTTGATCACCTTTATCCATTGATCCTTAAAGTGCCCCCCACCCAGCAATCACACATCCACAAAAAGGGGTGTGCAGAGACCCTAGGAGGTAATCAGGGCATCTGGCTTCAAAGGTGAGTAGGTCAATTATCTGGAAAGCATAGTGTAATTAAGACTTCTGTGTTTGGGAGTTGAAAATAAAAAGTGGCCTGACCTGTAGAGCTGTGGATCACCCCTGTGAGAGAAAAGGCTCTGGGTCACAAGCGGTGAACATTACAACCCACATTGACTAAGATGACCAAACATCTCAGGTTCCCTGGGACTGGGGGCTTTCCTAGGACAGGGGACTTTCGGTGCTAAAACCAGGAAAGTCCCAGACAAACTAGGACAAGTCAATCACTCTGGCACAGTGCTCCTGTGGCATCTGGTCCATGAGGTGATGGATCTGGGAAAACCAAGCACCAATAGAACTCCTTTGAAAAGCAACCTCAGATGAGCTTATCACTAAGTGAAAAGGACCATACTCCCTCAAGATTCTACCATGGCCTGTGCTGAGATCAGCGTCAGGAGTGTACCAGTATCTTCCATCCCAGAGTTAGACCAATAGTCTATAGTATCACTTTGTATCAGTGAGAAACAATAGGAACAGTAGGCTGATCAACTTTAGGGGCTGCCCTCCTGGATATTCTATTAGTTAACACCAGCTGTTTTCTTACATTAGTTAACACCAAACTAGCTGTTTCCTTAGATCAGTGGTTCTCAAACTTCAGTGTGTATCAGGATCACCTGGAGGGCTTGCTGGACCCCGCCCCCCCCCCCCCCCCCCCGCCCCCAGGTTTCTGATTCAACAGATCTGGAGTGGAGACTGAGAATTTGGATTTCTAACAAATTGCCAGGTGATACTGATGTTGCTGGTCTGGGAGCCACACTTTGAGAGCCACTGTCTTAGATGAATCCTCAAAATCTCAGTGATTTAACATAATCTTCATTAACCTAACAGTCCAAAGTGTGTGTCTGTGGTCAGGTGGTTCTCTTAAGCAGCTCTCCTCTGAGTGGTGATTCAGGTACCCAAGTTCCATAACGTGGTTCTGCCATCTTCAATAGGTGTTCCCAAGATTACCCTTGGGATAAATCATCTTCCAGCTATCCAAAAAGGGGGAACAAGCATGAAGAGTCACTCCTGGGAGGTTTTTATGGATCAGGCCTAGAAGTTACTATATTCCTGAGACACATGACCACACCTAACTGCAGAGGAGGCTAGGAAATGTCTACCTATGTGCCCAGGATGAAGAGAACATGGGTTTGGTCTCTACCACAGTCACTCCTCTGGTCATCAAATATCCATTTTACCCTTTTTATCATACATAGAACACAATCCTCTTTCTCCACCAAGGGAACAACCCAAAGTCTCTACCAGTCATTATACCAAACTCAAAATCCAAGATCTCTGGGTGACATAGTCTTCTCCATTAGGTCTGGATATGGCTCCTCATGGTCTAATGACTTTTGAATTAGGGAAACAAGTTTTCTATAAATTGTCCTTCTCCCCTTACCTACATACAGTGGTTGAGCTAGGACATACTATCCACAATAAAACAAACAAAAACAAAAACTCCTATTTAGGAAAAGGAAGAACAGGGGATACACAGAGTTGCTAGTCCTTAGAAATTGTGAAAACCAGCTGGGCAGGCATTGCAAAGACCTCCACCTTGGAGTGAGACAATTTCCTTGATTAGACTGTGGTTCTACACTTTGGGAAGAATTCCTGTCACCATTTTTCTCTGTAGCCCCTGGCTCCATCTTCTGAGAGGCTCCTCCTTTTTCATTCTCCTTCATGGCCACATCTGAAGTTGGCATTGGAGAGCATGTTATCTTTAGGGGCTTTCACAGTGTGCTTCCTGCCTGTGCAAATTTGGAGGCTTGAGGGTTGTTCTTAAGTTTCCTGGATAGGCAAAATCTTTCACAGACTAGGTTTGTGGTTTCTTTGTCAATACAATTCCCTCAAAAACATGGATGTTTCTGATCCATTTGCTTTCAGAAAGACTTGGGTGGCAGTAACAACTCCCAACGTTATTCTTTAGACCTTGGTTGCCAGATAAAATATTGGGTGTCCTGTATGTTTATTTGCTAAATTTGGCAACCATATCGAGATCCAGTTCTCAAAGCTGTCTTACTTCTCTATTTCTTTACCCCATGATTTGCTCTTTCACCTAAAAGGTGGTTACCTTAAGGCTTGGCAGAGAAGGAAACATCCTTAATCTAATTGCCACACAGCTGTCATCCTATTTATTTGGAAATCTTACTGAGTCTTTGTCACTCAAGGCTTTTCCTGTCTTATCCCTTACTATTTGGAGTCTAGAAGCGGTAGGATTTTCTAGCATATAGACCTCATGATCTCTGGGTTTTCTTCTTTCTCTTTAATCTCTGCTTGAATTGAGTTCAGCTGTATTCTAGCCTAGGGTCACCTCTCTCTTAATAATAACTTGCTGAGAACAGAAAGTTCAGCTCAATTATACTAGCATTCAAACTCTTTTCAAACACTTCCCCTAGAGCAGGGTCTTTTTTGTGTGTGTAAGGAAGATTAGCCCCGAGCTAACATCTGTTGCCAATCCTCCTCTTTTTGCTGAGGAAGATTGGCCCTGGGCTAACATCTGTGCCCATCTTCCTCTACTTTATATGGGACACCGCCCCAGCATGGCTTGACAAGTGGTGCGTCGGTCCACGCCCAGCATCCAAAACTGCGAACCCCTGGCCTCCGAAGCGGAGAGGGTGAACTTAACCGTTACACCACAGGGCCAGCCCCTAGAGCAGGGATTCTTGATGTAGGGGTTCTGTAACTTGGTTGGTGTATTAAGTCAAGTTATCTGGAAGCCGATCCTGAAATGAGGATTCATGTGCAAGTGATTTATTAAGGAGTAACCAGGAATGAAAGAAAAGCAAAATCATGATGAGGCAATTTTAGGCAAAGTCCCAACCTCAGCTTAATCTCACAGGGGAACTCAGGAGCGAAAGTTTTACCTCAGTTTTTGTTCCATCTTAA
This sequence comes from Tapirus indicus, assembly GCA_031878705.1. NCBI lineage: Eukaryota > Metazoa > Chordata > Mammalia > Perissodactyla > Tapiridae > Tapirus > Tapirus indicus. The sequence continues at coordinate 80,714,846 of CM062922.1, read as the reverse complement.
GGCAAAGAAGCTGGGTTTTCATACATCCTCATTAGTCAGTCATTGGCTATAGGCTGCCCTTTGAAGACTTAAACACCCATGCATTCCAACTTTCCTCATCTGTAGATAGACGATAGACGGCTGCAGTAGCCCAAGGGTAGGCCTCTGAGGTAAATCTCAGGTGAGAGCTGGTAAAGCAAATGTAGTAGAAGCTGTGGGATTAGCACATGGAACCCCTAAAAAGGATCTGAGGGGATCAGGCAGAGCACCAACAGTGTCCACCAACATGGGGAATAAATTACATTTTTATTTTCACTAACCCCCAACTGAAATTTAGCATCTCCTTCATTCAGTTATGAATGTAGGCAACAAATCACAGTAGTATTAGCAGTTCCTGTGACTATGTCACAGGTATTTTCATATTTGCACACACATTGCAACATATCTCAAGATATATTTATACACATATACTCATCACTACTTTGAAATTATGATAGTCCTAAGATCTGCAGCTGGCAAGCTGGAGCCCCAGGAGAGCTAATGGTATAGTTCTAGTCTGAATCCGAAGGCCTGAGACCCAGGAGAGCCAATGATGCAAGTTCCAGTCTGAGTCTGAGTCCAAAGTCAGGAGAAGACCAATGTCCCAGCTTGAAGACAGTCAGGCAGAGGGTGAATGAATTCTCCCTTACTCAGCATTCTCGTTTTGTGAAGAAAAGGGAAGGGAAAGGATGGGAAGGAGAAGATTAAATCTCTCTGTCCTAAAACTATAAATTCATTTAGGCACACAATCATTCTTCTAAGTTATTTCAAGTGACATTTTTATCAAATGTTTTGTTAGTGCACAATATGCATCTCCATTTTTCTAGGTTTGGATATCTATTTCCTTACCTCCCACTGCTGATCCACTAAGGTGGTGTCACAAATTTTAGGTTTTTATAATGACAGCTGCTATAGACTGAATGTTTGTGTCCCCAAAATTCATATGTTGAAACCTAATCTCCAGAGTGTTGGTATTTGGAGGTGGGACCTTTGAGAGGTGATTAGGTCATGAAAGTGGAGCCCTCATGAATGGGATTAATGCCCTTATAAAAGAGACCCCAGAAAAATCCCTCGTCCCTTTTGCTATGTGAGGACATAGCAAAAAGACAGGCCATCTATCAACCAGGAAGCAGACACTCACCAGACACTGAATCTGCCAGTGCCTTGATCTTGGAGTTCCCGGCCTCCAAAACTGTGAGAAATAAATTTCTGTCCTTTATAAGCTGCTCAGCCTATGATATTCTCTTATAGCAGCTGAATGGTCTAAGACGGCAGCACTCCACTTCAAGACACTAATGTTCTATATTGGTTAAGGTAAAGCTGTCTGCTATAACAAATGAACCCATAATCTCAGTGGCTTAACACAATAAAAAATTATTTCTTACTCAAATAACAGTTCCTGCAGTGTTCATGGGACATGGATCTCCTGGATGATTGTCTTGGGCAGCTTCCACTCAAGTGGTGATCTAGGTACCAAGGTTCCTTCCATTTTGTGGCTCCGTTATCTTTAACATGGGGATTCCCTAGCCAACTAGAAAGAAAAAGTGCAAGGAGGATTGTGCTTGAGAGGTTTTTATGACTAGAACTCAGTCACATAACCACACCTAACTGCAAGAGAAGCTTGGAAATACAGTATAGCTGTATGCCCAGAGAGAAGAAATGGATTTGGCGTAGGGTTGCCAGGTAAAATATAGGGCACTCAGTTAAATTTAAATTTCAGATAAACAACAAACAATTTTTTTTAGTATAAGTATGTCCCATGTAATATTTTGGCATCCTAGTATTTTTAGATGCTAAATCTAGCAATCCTAGTTGGTGATCAACTAGCAGTCTCTGTCATAGGAAGGATGTCAGATTGAACCTTTTGAACTGCTTAAGGCCTTGAGTGAATTGAAAATTCAGGGGGAGGTGGGGGCCTGTAGAGGGAGATACTAGACTTCCTGATAAATGGGATTAGGACTAGTGCAATTTATTTGGGAAGATAAAGAGGTGGGATAATATTTGTATCATGTGTTCATGGGAGCAATACATTATATTACCAGGGGCTTATCTCAGGATACATATGAATTCCCATCTAGCACATACCTGTATTATGGACTAATTGAAACTCCCAAAGTGGGAAATATTTGATATTCTTTAGACAATGGCTATGATGCTGCTGACAGGCCAGACCACACACGTGGGTGTAGATGCATAAAAATCTCTGCTAATGTGGGGGATAGAGACTAGTTGTCTGTGGTGAGCCTGAGCTTGAAAGGATTCTACACTATCTGCTTTAAACCAGGCAGATATAGAGTAGTTGGCACATATGCAGGAGAGAAGATATGATGATATTAATTTCTTATTTGTGATCCCCATTCCTGGAGAGTTTTGTGTAAGGTAGACATATGGAAGGTAGTTTCTAAAGTTCCTAACTCAGACTCTAAAAATTTTAGTAAGTACTGGCACTCTTGAAGCACGGACTGTGGCAAGTCTTGGTGTACAAGAAAACCCTAATTACCCCAAGCCTGGACAAGCCATTGGAGACATGCCCAACATGTTATGTTGCAACAGTCTGTGGGAAAAGTTGTTCAGCCTGTGATGGAAATAATGACTTCCAGAATCTGATGGTATTATCTGGAAAGACCTTTCCACCCCCAGGAAAGAAACAAATAAAATTTAGTTAGGACAAATTGCTGGAGTTCCACAAAAGAGGTATACATTAGAAGGGAACAACTAGATATCAGTACAGTGCTCCACTGGTGGTGCCCTAAAACTTATTGATGACCCCTGGGTGGAAAATGCCTTTATGAACATAGTATAGTGTTTGTAGGTCCTTAAAAGTATTTGGGCAAAAAAGTTTTTTCCATTTTTAAAAATTACGTTTATATATAGTGAAACTCACCCTTTACTAAAACTATACACTAAGAACAGTTCTGCAAGTTTTGAGTTATTTAACTACCACCAAAATCCAGATATGGAACAGTTCCACCTCCCCCAAAAAACTGTCCTGTCCCTTTGTAATCAACCCCTCCCCCCACCCCAGTCCCTCACATCCACTGATCTGTTTTCTGTCCCTATAGTTTTGCCTTTTCCAGCACGTCATATGAATGGAATCATATAGTATGTAACTTTGAGAGTGTGGCTTGTTTCACTCAAGGATGATGCTTTTGAGATTCACCTATGTTGTTGCCTGTATGAGGATTTGGGACGTTAAAACTTAAAAAAAATTTTTTTTTTGAGAATATAGAGAATCATCAGACCTCTCTGATCAAAAGTTTTAAGACCAGACTCCAGAGAAAAGAGAATCGCAAAATTAAAAAATATTAAGACATCATACACATTTAGAGGCTTTGCTCCAAAAACTTATCCCCAATGGATGCCATTGAAAATTCAAGTCATCAGAGACACTGCTCTTAATGAAGGGCAGAGGTGTTGGCTAAAGCTGCGAAAACTGCCTCCAGGATTTCTAGAATTAAGGAGGCTCATTCTGAAAGAGGAAAAGAAGAACTAATCCTTTTGAAAGAGATATCAAGACCCATCCGAGGGTCTTAGTAGCCAGCTGGGAATGTTAACTACAGTTCAGAGCTTTGTTTGGGAGTACTAATCATCAAAAACTCTTAAGGCCAGAGGAACGGTCCAGCTGTATCCATGCCTTTATTTGCTCTGGGAAAGATGAGTATTTACAGAGGGCTTCACAAAGAAGAACCATGAAAGCTAAGGCATGTTTTGGAGTTTTCAGGAAACAAGGATGAACCCAGAGAAAGGAGGATCCCACGGCTGATACCAGCTCCCCCTCCCTTCATAGGTAGCAAAGGATCCAGGATGGAGAGAAGGCAGAGGCTGGAATGCTCACAAAAAGAATAGAAAATAGGCATTAGGGGGGCTGGCGACATCCAAGCTAGATCTTCTCCTACTTGGCTGCCTGAAAGATAGTTACTATTCATTCTTTGAATCCCATGACAGGAACCAAGGAAAGTATGGGAAGGAGGGCCCATAAATGTAAACAAGGAGCTGTTTCTTCCCATCTGCAGGGCCCGGAGACAGGAATGGTCATAACTTTGAGGATGAAGAAGGCTTGGCTAGATAGTCAGGCTGGAAAAATCAATGTATCTTTCTGTTTGGAGCTAAATTTGAAAGTAATGTGCCAAGCTTCCAAAGAGAAAAATTAGCCAGAGACTCGGGTCCATGAGGTGGCAAATAGCTGAGCACATCCTGATTCTGGGTCCAGTGCCAGCTTATGGCCCATAAGGCAGCAGTGCATGTGAATTGAGGAGATTGTTATGAACAAGCATCCTGCCAGTGTCTTGGGAGAAGCCAGAACAGAGGACCAGTCCAGCTCTCGGTATAGGCCAGCCACCATTTTGCCCTCAGCATTCCATCTCATGATAGCAGCAAGAAATTCTGTGCACTGGTTACCCTGGATACTCCAAGAGTCCTAGACTACAGAGATCCAGTATCCACACTCTGGGGAAAAACTGGGGAATGAGTAAATCCCAAGTTTGGGGACTAGGGTGTGGAGTCTCTGGTTACATATACTTTTATAAAACCTTGCCATATATATAGGTCTGCACCACTCACAATGCTTTCTTTAATTTCTCATTTAACTAAAGCTTTATTGAGTGCCTATTATCTATAAAGCACTGTTGGGGGAGGTCAAGTTCACATATTAATCCCCTTTGCCCTAGTAACTTGAAACACCAATACTATCAGTAGATACACTTATGAAGTACTAATCACAATGATCTGTCCAACATACCATTCCACAATTTCTTTAAGATTTGTTCAGCAAGATCCTACGTACTAAGTGCCAGGCACTGGACTAGTCTCAGGCTCAGGGGATAGAAGAGTGAACAGGTAGTCTTTTACCTTGAGGAATATGGTCCAATGGATATATATCATATATGCCTATATTCATACATACATATATGAAATTTAGAGCCTTGATTGTAAACACTGGATTGGCTTTATAAAGGGGAGGAATGGATATAGTAAGAATAATGAAATGTGCTCACACACATTTGAAACCACATAGCACAGTGTCTGATGCATGGGAGGTGCTCAGTAAACATTCATCTACCAAATGATTGTATTTGAAGACATTTTGGTAAAAAAAAAATGTATTAGAGGGATGTTTGCTGGTTATTTAAAAAAAAAAGAGAGAGAAGCACAGATTTCAACACACGATGGTCTGGCTCTCACACTGAAGGGATTTATTTTATACTATTTCATCCTTGACCTGTAAAAAGGCTTTACATATGCTATTAGAAAGGGGAATTCTCATTTACCTCTGTAATTACGGGGGACAGTTTTATAGGGGCAGTCCAGCCATACTTATATAGGGGATTGGGCTGCTAGCTAAGGGTCTATGTGGTGAGATTTCTGTGGAAACTGCCTGCTCCAAAATACCTTCATCACAGAGCTACCAATGTCCCAGTAGACTCTTGGCTTTGGATAAGATGCTATTTTAAAAAGTTCCCAGGGTGCGATTCTATTAGGGAACTCATTAATAAGTCCATACTTGCTAAAATATTAGCGGTGATTAGTTTATCAGATTGATTTACAAGACAATTAAATATCTCTGAAGGGCAGGGGCAGGAAAATGAGGGGCTCTTGGGGAAGCTTTCGCTTCTTACAGGGAGGCACCAAAAGAGGTGGGAGGTAATGCTAAAGACAGATTACGTCTCCACCATGATTTGGTTTGGGATGGCTCCATTACTGAAGGAAGTAAAGGATTCTACGTAAAGTTTATTAAGAATTACTACTATTGGGGCCGCCCGGTGGCGCAGTGGCTTAGTTCGCACTTGGCAGCCCGGGGTTCGCGGATTCGGTCCCGGGCGCCTGCTGACGCACTGCCTGTCAGCCGTGGCGTGGCGGCGTCCCATATAAAGTAGAGGAAGATGGGCACGGATGTCAACCCAGGGCCAGTCTTCCTCAGCGGAACAACAACAAAAAAAAGGATTAACAACGGATGTTAGCTCAGGGCTGGTCTTCCCCGCCCCCCCCCCCCCCAATTACTACTATTCATGTTCTTGTTTCCAATGAAGCAACATTTTAAACTTGGTCTGTAAGGAATTTGAGTGAATGGGAAATATTGTCTTTCTCTCTTAATTTCTTTTTCCAAAGAACCATTGCCAAAAAGCTTTTTTAGAATCTGAGTATTGTTTTCATAACAATCTTACTTATATTTTTCCCTGCTACCCTAGGAGATAGTTACTATTACTACCCTGAGCTTTCAGGTGAAGATATTTAGGCATGAAGAGGAATTTGCCCAAGATCACAAAGCTAGCAAGTAGGTGAGCCTGGATTTGAACCCAGGCACCGTAGCTACAGAGATTATGTTCTGAACCGCTGAAGTGCTGTTCGTCTGCCTCCCAATGTCACTGGAATCTGGTTTTTCAGAAATGCACACTGAAGAGAGGATGCCCTTTCAATTCACGTGGAAACATTTTAGAGATTGGTAGTCTCCCAATGTGGTCCTCAAACGAAAACAAATATTTTACGTGCAAAGTGGCTTAGTTCCTAATACCAACTGTTTAAGTTTTCTAGCACATTTCTTTTCAAAGAGCTCCTGTTCTCAGTGTCCAAGTCATCTTTCTAAATCAGGGCAAGAGTCTTGATTAGTTAAGTCTCTCGCTGTCTGGATTTAGGAATGAAGGTCTGGAGCTGTGTTGTCCAATAAGGTAACCACTGGCCATGTATCTGTCTCATAAACAGATAAATGAAATAATTAAAAAGCAGCCAGAAAACAAATACTATAACTTAAGAAAAGCCCTATATTTCCTATTTTATTTCTTTCCTGGAACTCTTAAGTTTAGATGTTGTTTCCAAACTAACTCCTTACATCACTTACATGCACGATTGTGACCCCAGCTATCTAACTGGCTTTTCTGGTCTCTTTTTGGAGTTGTCAAAGGTCAGGAGTTCTTTAATGCCTGGCCATAGCTTATCTGTATTAAACTAGGGGATTTTAAGTGATAGAGCTACAATATTGACCTTCACGATCTGTTCATTTTACAGTATAATCCCCAGGCTTATTAACGTACTGTGGACATTCTATTATAGGATCCTGGAAGAAAACCTACTATTTATATGTATATTCTACAATATATTTATTTCACATTTAGCAAGAAATGTAATAAGATTGTGATCATGACTCATAATAGGATTTGTTCCTTGACTTTGATGGGGATAATTGGAAGTCTGGGACCTTTGTCTCCTGGTAATTTCTCATCATTCAGTAACCAGCTTAAGCTTCTTTACATGGCAGTTTTGTTCCAAAAGAGTCAAGATAGAAGCTGCAAGTATCTTAAGGCATAGGCTCCAGAACTCACATAACATCACTTCCATCACATTCAATTGGTCAAAGCAAGTCATAAGGCCCATCCAAATTCAAGGGGGTAGAATAATAGACTCTATCTTTTGATGGAAGGAGAGGCAACAACACATCGCAGAGGACCATGAAAACAGGAACTCATGATACTTTGGGAGCCATTATTATAGCAATCTATCACAGCCGGGTAGTGCAAATTATTTTGCTACATAGGGATTTGAGCAACTAAAGAAAATAATCTGTAGAAATTAGCATCTCTGGGTTTTTTTCTGTCAAATTATTCAAGAAAATCTTAATAATAAATCTGATTTCTTTAATCAGCATAAAATATATCCCTGAGTCAACTTGAGCCATTTTCAATGTACTGGGAAAGCAAAACTGAAAGTTCACCTATAAATTGGCAAGAACTCTACATTTTTCTTTTCCATTTGAACTCTGAGTCTAAAGTGTAGGATTCCTGGGGACTGAACTCTCCACACTACATAGAAGCACTGTTCAAAGGCTGATTAAAGGGAGCACTTATCAAAGAGAGAAAAGAAGTGATTTTAATCTTTTATGAGACAAAAATAGTATGAATTTTAAACACAATGAATTTTCCTCAGATCTGTTCTTTTTTTTTTATTGAACACTTTGGCTCATCCTATGGTTTGTGATTTCTTAGAAACAAGTATCTGTACTGAGATGCTGATGAATTTCAATGTGAACAATATTTATAGCTTCTCTTCTGAATTGTCCCAGCACCTGCAGATACATATGATATGATTATATTCTTTATTTATACTCCCCTTAATCTATAGTGAGGCACTAGTGAGTTCTGCATAGCAAATTCAGTTTTAAGATGTCTTTACTCAGCTAGAACTAAATTCATGAAAAAAATGAAAATGGTCTTTTTCTTAAATGGTTGTAAAATTATCTGGAAATTTATAGGATGAAAAGGATTATAGGGATGTGATAAACATGGAATCCAATAACTGGAATATTTCTCTGGGCTCTGACTTTTTTCTTTCTTATGGTTTCTGTAGGTTTTATTTTTTCCTTTCTTTATTTCATGAATGGCAGGATATTAAGTATACAAGAACATAAGGATTAATTTAATCATCTACAGAGTGCAAGTTTGTACTAGGTAATCTCCATGATTCTGTGATTTCATTTGCTATCATGGGAAACCTCTGTGACTTGTCCAGGCTAGCTTTGACTCTAATATTGACACCAAAGGATGTTTTGGGAGTCGTTTCCTTTCCTAACTTCAACTACAAGAAGGTTATGAGATCCCAATTAGGGGATTCTAATTCTCTTACTAACTCTTTAAGAATATCATGAAGTGGGGGCCGCCCCGTGGCGCAGTGGCTTAGTCTGCGCTTGGCAGTCCGGGGTTCGCGAGTTCGGATCCCTTTCGCCCGCCGACGCACTGCCTGTCAGCCACGCCGTGGCGGAGTCCCATATAAAGTAGAGGAAGATGGGCACGGATATTAGCCCAGGGCCAGTCTTCCTCAGCAAAAAGGGGAGGAGTGGCAACAGATGTTAGCTCAGGGCTGGTCTTCCCCACAAAAAAAAAAAAAAATATCATGAAGTAAGTTTTCTTTTTAAGTTTTTCAAGAAAATTCTTTAAAATAAATCCAATTTCTTTCGTCAGCATAAACTATATTCCCTAAGCCAACTTGAACCATTTTATTGTACCTGGAAAGCAAAATTGAAAGTTCACCTCGAAATTCACAAGAACTCTGCATTTTTCTTTTCCATTCGAATTCTGTGCCTAAAGTGTAGGATTCCTGGGGATCGGACTCTCTGAACTGTAAGTACTATTTCAAAGCCAATTAAAGGGAGAAAGCTAATCAAAGAGAGAAAAGAAGTGACAAATCTTCATAAGTGACATGAAGTGACAAATCTTCCATGAAGTGATGAATCTTCCTAAGGTTTCTATGACACTATAATTGTAATGCCAGAATAGTCTGTTCTCTACCCAGTGTAATTTCAGGGGTTCTGGAAAGTTCCACTAAAACAATGCTTTCTTGCCCTCTACCATCACCAGCAATGGATAACACTAGAGATCTTGCCGTTTTGGCGCTCTTACTTAGAGTAGCACTGAGGTATAAGATCCAAATTGTTTAAGACATGCAATAAGTTGAGTTAAAATTCTCATTGGAGTGTAAAAGTCTGATATCATAATGCATTTTTAATAAGGGGGAAATGGAGCCTGGGAAGGTAACATATACTAGTCTGTGCCCCTTCTGGTGATAAATTTCATGGCTTTACAACCTGCATGGTGAAGCAGTATTATCTCCCATTTGTTTAATATTTACCTTCCAGGTGCTTCAAGGTGTGTTGTGGCCAAGTAGGCAAAGCTGGCAGGTGGGGTAAAGTCAGATGTCAGTACTCACAGTCATATCTCATTTGGCTCTAACTTCTTTTTTTACTCTGCCTTTGGCTACCAAATCCAGACATGGAGTACGTGTATAAGAGGTGGAGGAATTTCAGATGAAAACCAGGCTTACTTTCAGGATAGGAGAGGAGGTTTTATTGTTTTATCAAAAGGAGGGCTCTTGGTGACACCTGGAATATGTTCAGAAAATAAATGGATTTATCTCTGTTTTGGCCTTATATATAATAAATTGTATGGGTCTCCTAGAAATGAAAACAGACCCTATTTTTTTAAAAAAAGGAGCCCTTGACACAGGATTTGTAAATTAAAAAAAAAGAGATAAAGGACAAATGAAAAAGTAAAAAAAAAAGAAAAAAACATGGAAATTAGTCAAAATTAGTTGAACCATTAAGTACAAGATCATTAAGCACAAAAATGTTTCTATACATTAAAAAACTACTTATTGAAACTAAAATATGAAGCCTTTTGGGAAATGTTAACCTGGGTTTTCAAACTAGTATATAGTATTATAGAAAGCATTTGATTAAGACTCAAGAGTCCTGGTACTCAAGCCCAGGCTATTTCATTAACTACCTGAATGAAGTTGAGCAATTCAGTTAAACCTGCTTGCTCCCAGTTGCCTCATCCACAGAATAAAAAGGCTGGGTGATCTCTGACTCATTTAAGCACTGTCATTCTGTGTTGTCAGTCACTGGTCACACCTTTAGCTCTAAATCCTATCTCAGAATCTTTAATTTATTAAAAGATATTTCCCAAAGTCTCAACTAGCCTGTGTATTTAGTTTAGGGGAGGATGACTTATCCTCTACCCACTCTGGGTCCTTCTGGCTGGGGTACGAATTAAATTGGCGTGAGACAGAAAAACAGGAGAAAATCAAACAAAGCTTTATAATGTGTACACATGGGAGAGAACCAGGAAGAACTGGGCAACTCGCCAAAATGCCAGGGGTTCTCATCTTAAATACCATCTTCAGATGAAGACAAAGGAAGATGTTGGGGGTGGGGGAGTCAGCTGTGGGAGATTACCAGAAACTCACAGTAAACAAGAGTAAGGTTACTACACAGATTTAAGTCCTTGCCTTCCGCATTGATCAGAGTTTCTAGAGATAAGGTCCCCCCTTCTTCCTGGTACAGAGAGGGAGATACCTTTACAAATGGAGGTTTCCCTTACAAATAGAAATGTCTCTTGCAAAGGGTAACTTCTACTTTTACTTGGTTTTCAGAGTTTTGATAAGAATGGGCTTAGCAAGGACCCTCCCAGTCTATTCATAATGAGAGTTATCTATGGTGATAGCCTGTCCTGGGGACAGGACTTCTATCTTAAATTTTCTTTAGGCAGTTGGGGGGGGGGGGGGGCGGGGGGGTGTCAAAGTTTCTTTCAGAGTCTTTTGTTCTTGAAAATAATCAAGGTAAAGAGACATTTTGAGATGGCCAATTCTGATCCCTCACATTAGCAAAATGAGTTCTTGCATTTCACTACTGCATGAGCAAATTAAGAAAATGTTTACTGACATATAACAGCTATCATATCTTTCTGTAAAAGAAGGGAATAGGCTTGCTGTTTTTATTAGGATCAGGTGTCCTCAGACCAGCCCAAGGCAAGCTTTTAAAACTAGGGGGTTCGTTATAGGTAGCCTCTTACCTCTCTTCCTCTTTCTTCACCTCCTCCTACTTCCTAATATTGCCTTTGGCCTAACTCCAGGTGACCCTGCTTTCACAATAGTCTGCAGCTGCCCAGCTCCCACCTAACCTCCTCATGCTCCACTTTTATGTTCGTTCACCCTTCAATATACTGCCTCATTATTAAAATTCTTGTTTGCCCACAAAAATCAATGTCCATTCCTAAAGTTCCTAATTTGACGGATATGATGAGGAAAACTCATCGTGCTTGAAAGAGTTAATATCAAGTAGCAAAAAAATCTGCAACTTGTTTCAGAAAAGTATAATGGGTGGAATTTCAGACTCAGCTGCAAAGTAAAAGAATTTTAGGGGGTAAAGGGAAATTTGGAAAAGGAGAAGTGGCAGAAAGGGCCTTTCGGCTTTATAGGCTTGCTACTCAAAGTATGGTCCTAGGACTAGTAGCAAAAGAATCACCTGGGAGCCTGTTAGAAGTGCAGAGTCTCAGGTCCTCCCAGCCCTGTGAGTTAGAATCTGCATTTTTAACAAGATGGGGGGGTGGTAGTTTGTATGCAATTTAAAGTTTGAGAAACTGGTTTGAGAAATACTGGTTTACAGTATTCCACGTAGGTGAACACTTTCTCCCTTGTCTAGTTTAAAGTCAACCAACTGTTGCTTATGAAAATCTGTATTCAAATGAAGACCAATTTTACATTTCTAAGGAGCTTTCCTTCTAATTGTTGACCCAAGGACTTAACTGTCACAAATCAAGACTCCATTGTAATTTAATACATTTGGAGAGGATAAGGCATTACAAAAAGCTTTCATTTAGGGGCTGCCCAGTGGCGCGGCGGTTTAGTCCGTGCTTGGCGGCACAGGATTCGCAGGTTCGGATCCCGGGTGCCCGCCGATGCACTGCTTGTCAGCCATGCCGTGGCGGCGTCCCATATAGGGTAGAGGAGGATGGGTATGGCCAGTCTTCCTCGGCAAGAAGAGGAGGATTGGCGACAGATGTTAGCTCAGGGCTGGTCTTCCCCCCCCCCAAAAAAGCTTTCATTTAATTGCAGGGAAGTATAGCAATCTTGGAAACTGCAAAACTTTGTAGGCTATGCAGGTGCAGTAGTGAAAGTAGAAGCCAATGGTTGAATAAAAGATTTCAATCCATATGATAAGCAAAAGAAAGTACTCACACGAATGGAACCACTACACAATTGCTAGGACTGCTATTGGTAAGAGTGGAGAAGGGGGTTAGGTTTTATACATGTTAAAGGTATTAATTAATGAAGGCAGCCAATCCAATCCAGCTAATTCCACAAGGTCCTTTTCAACTTCCATCTCCTGTCCTCTGTGAGGCCTTCTCTGACTCCCCCTACATCCTTGCCTTTATTAAGGTGATCAACTGTCCTGTTTGCCCAGGATTATCCTGGTTTTCTCGCTGAACGTTCTGCATCCCAGGAAGGCCCCTCAGTCCTGGGCAAACCAGGACAGTTGGTCACGCTACCCCCACTCCAAGCTGGAAGTGCTGTTTCCTACTTTGAACTTCTTTAGCTCTTTGAACTCTCACCATTTATTTGGCACTTGCTATACACTTTTAAAGCCACCTTTGCTTTACATGGTAATTATTTGCATACAAGAAATGTTTCCCAGATTTGCTTATGAATTACGTAAGGGCAAAACTTGTTTCTCATAATTTCTTTTCTAAGTATAACTGAGACACAATATCCTATTAATTTCAAGTATATGTCATAGTGATTTGATATTTATATACATTATGAAATGATCACCATGCTAAGTCTTGTTACCATCTGTCACCATACAAGGTTACTACAACATCACACACAGCATGAACCTAGTGTCAGACATGTGAACCACTTAATAGTTTTAATGAAGGAACCTATTTGAAAAAAATAACTATTGCCAATTGGAAGAATGTCTGCTGTGGAATTTCAGTCTATTGAGTCACAAAAATGACAATATGGAAATCCAAATATTCCTATTTTTGCATTTAAGGCTGTTTCAAATGTGACCTCAACTTAACTTTTCAATCTAACCTTTTACTCCTCCACTGTGTTCCTTAAACCATGACTGATGCAAGAATGTCCAGGGGGTAAAAGAAGTCACAGAAGGAAAATGGTACATTTTCCCAGAGACTAGTGTTTACTTAAAGATTTTTTATTTTGAGAGTGAGGGTGGGATGAGAAGTGTGAACTTCTGCACAAATACGCTTTGTCAGATTTTTCATTTGGGGCATTATGGAAGATTATATATTATATATATAGAAAGCTTTAAAATGTATGGCTGAATTGGTAGGAAAACTTGAAATCAGCAATGCAATCAGATGTTGGTGTTTGCTTTGGGGGCATCTGTCTACATGGGTGCCCTAAAGCTTGAGTTCTAATGGGCACTGTGAGCAGGGGAGAAAACTGAGACTTGTACCCTTATGGTGGAAGATTGCATAGAAACCTCTATGTGGATCTGGGAATCCCCTAAAAGATACATTACTTCAGCATACAAACTCGGAAAAAAAAAATACCATACCGAAGAATTTGTCAGTGACTCGTCTGTCTCAACCTAAACTTTGTTGGAGGAAACAGGTGACTCTTGCAAAATTTGCCAACCTTGCAAAAACAAAATAAACAAAAGACTCTAGCTAAAAATGTAGTTTAAAGTGATCTCGGATGGGTACGGCTCCACCTGCTAGAAGCACCTGGCAGAGCAAATTCAAATAATCTCTGGGAGAAAGCACTTTAAGCCTGGGCCTCAGAGACTTCCCAAGGAATGTGAGCATACACATGGTAACTCGATGTCAACTTTTTGAGGAACTGCCAAACTATTTTCCAAAGGGGCTACACCATTTTACATTCCTACCAACAATGTCTCTACGTCCCCACCCATACTTGTTATTATTTGTCTTTTTTATTATAGTCATCCTAGTGGGTTTGAAATAGAATCTCATTTTGGTTTTGATTTGCATTTCCATAATGACTAACGAAGTTGAGCACTGTTTCATGTGCTATTGGCTATTTGGTCTTTGGAGAAATGTCTATTCAAATCTTTAGCTTGTTTTTAAATTGGGTTGTTTGTCTTTTTATTGTTGAATTCAGTTCTTTATATATTCTGAGTACTATTACCTTCTAATAAAGTACAATTTGTTTTGTCAATTGTTGTTTGTGCTTTTGGTGTCATATCTAAGAAACCATTGCCTAATGTAAGCTTACAGAGATTTAGAACTGTGTTTTTTCTAAGAGTTTTATAGTTTTAGCTCTTACATTTAGGTTTTGATCCTAAATTTTTAAGTTGTTTTTTGGTACATGGTGTGAGGTAGGTATTCAACTTCATTCTTTTGCATGTGGATGTCCAGTTATCTCAGCATCATTTGTTGAAAACGACTATCCTTTCCCCATTTAAGTGACCTGGCACCCTTCTCAAAATCAATTGCCCATAAATGTAGAATTTATTTCTGGACTCTCAGTTCTATTTCATTGATCTATATGTCTAAACTTATAATATCTTTTATAACCTAATCTAATGACATATCATCACTTCTGCCATGTTCTGTTGATTAAACAGATTGTCTCTGGTACAATGTGGGAGGAACTACTTAAGTGTGTGAATAACAGGAGGTGGGAATCATTTGGAGCCATCCTGGAGGCTAGGTATCACATAACAATAACCATAAATTACCAGGATAAATACAGAAAAAAATATGCTCTTGGTAACTTAGTAATACAAGAGGACTTCTAAATCCAATAAGACTAGTTTCAAAATACTTATCCAAAACATTGTGTTTAGTGGTGCAATATTAAAAGCATTTCCTTCAAAACCATAAATAAGACAGAAATGTCCACCTATCCCATTCTTAATCACCACTGCATTATAGGCTTTAGCCAGTGTACTAAGGCAAGGCGAGGGATAAACTATATAACAATTTGAGAGGAAGATATGACTCTGTAATTCTTTGGAGAGAATATGATTTTCTACATGATAAACTGAAAAAGAATCTAGTAACAACCTAATAAGAACAATTAGTAAGATTTCTGGAAATAAGATTATGCCAGCAACAAATCAGAAAATTTATTTTAAAAGGATAGCCTTATTGTAGCAACAAAAAGTGTAAAATATTCAGGAATAAATCTGGCAAAAATGTACGAGGTCTGGGTGGAGAAATTTATAAAAGTTTGTTGAAGGACATTAAGGAAGACTAAATAAATAAGGAGATATAGCCTATTTGTGAATACGAAAAATCAGGCAAGAGGGTCACGCCCTACTAGATAAAAAAAAATCTTATCAGTTAGTTGTAATAATTGAAACAATGTGGTATTGACAAATAAACCAATAAAACTGACAAGGAAACGGAAACAGACCATGCTGTAGGAATTTGATATACAACAGAGTTTTCAGTTGAGAAAAGAATTGGACCTATTCTATTAGTCCTATTGCTCAATTGGACCTATTAAAAAAAATTTACTTCATTTCAAACAAAAATAAATTCCAAATGGGTAATTAAAAACTTAAACGTGAAAAACAAAACTTGTAAAACTTTTAAAATAAATTGTAGAGAATTCTCCCCTGTGATCTCATGGTGGAAGAATTTAACACTGAATAAGCTTGGGGCCGGCCTGGTGGCATAGTGGTTAAGTTCAGTGTGTTCTGCTTTGGCAGCCTGGGTTTGTGGGTTCAGATCCCAGGTGCGGACCTGTATCACTCATTAAGCCATGCTGTGGCAGTGACCCACATACAAAATAGAGGAAGGTTGGCACAGATGTTAGCTCAGGGACAATCTTCCTCAAGCAAAAAGAGGAAGATTGGCAGCAGATGTTAGCTCAGGGACAATCTTCCTCACCAAAAAAAAAAAAAAAAAAAGTAAAAGCTCAAACCATAAAGAAAAATATTGCCACCTTCCATTAATCAAAATACACCATAAAAAGAGTGAAAAGGCAAGAAACAATGTAGAAGAGATACTTGTAATGTATATAACTGACAAAGTATTAGTACTCATAATATTTTTAAATCCTACAAAGAAAATCTAATGGAAATATAAGCAAAAGCCTTGATGTTATGAAAGAAAAAACACAAATGGCCACTAAATATATGAAAATGCTCAAAGTCACCAGTAATCAGAGAAATTAAAATTAAAACCGTAATCATATTTCATATTGCATGTACCAGACAGGCAGAAACTAAAGGGTGGCGAAGATGTAAAACACTAGGCGCTCCCATTCACTACTAGCGAAAGTTGGTACTACCATTTTGGAAGACAATTTGGTATTTTTCTGGTGTTCTATTGCTGTGTACAAACTACCCCAAACTTAGTAACTTAAAATAACATTCTACAGTTTCTATGTCAGCAAATTGGAAAGGGCTTGGCTGGGCAGCTCAAGAATCATTCCTTCAGTTACAGTGGGACATCTGGGGGTTGGGGCCACTGGGAGCTGACTAAGATCTCTCTTTATGTTGTCTCAGGGCCCCTCCTTGTGACCTTTCCACATGGATGGCTAGGTTGAGCTCACAGCATGGTGGCCTCAGGCCTCAGTGTGGTCAGAGTGCTTATAAGGAAGCTAAATCTTTTTTTTTTTTTTTTGTGAGGAAGACCGCCCTGAGCTAACATCCGTTGCTAATCCTCCTCTTTTTGCTGAGGAAGACTGGCCCTGGGCTAACATCCGTGCCCATCTTCCTCCACTTTATATGGGACGCCGCCACGGCATGGCTGACAGGCAGTGCGTCGGCGGGCGCCGGGGATCCGAACCCGCGAACCCCGGGCTGCCAAGCGCGGACGAAACCGCTGCGCCACCGGGCGGGCGGCCCCCAGGAAGCTAAATCTTTTAAGAGCAAGTTATTTGAGCTAACAAAGCAGAAGATGTACGATCTAGCCTTGAAAGTCACATAGAGTGACTTCTGCCATACTCTATTGGCTGAAACAGTTACAAAAGCCCACCCACCATCAAAGGACGGGGATACAGACTCCACCTCTCAATGGGAAGTGTGTCCAAGTCATGTTGTAAAAAGAGCATGTGGATGGAAGATATTTTTGTGGCCATCTTTGGAAAATATCTGCCATAGGCACTATTTACTAGAATTGAAGATGTATATACCTTATGACTTGCAATTTCACTCCTGGATATTTACCCTTAGGGAAATTCTTTCCCGTGTGCATCTGGAGACACAACACTTTGTAATTACAAAAAAATGAAAACAATTAAAATGTCTAGCAACACTGGAATGGATAAATATAAAGAGATATTCTTTGTAAGTGAGAATGAATGAACTTTAGCCACATATATTGACGTGGATGAATCATAAAAACAATGTGGAACTGAAAGAGCAAATAATAGGATACATATATCATTTATATCAAAGTCCACAAATAAGCAAAGCTATTTATGCTACTTTATGTTATATTGTTTAGGAATATCTACATTTGTGGTAAACTAGTAAATTATAGAGAAAAACAAAGGAATGATTAACATAAAATTCAAGATAGTGTTTTCAATAAGATAGAACAAGTAGGAGACAATCTGGGAGGGGTGTACTGGGAGCTTTAAGGTTCTGGGACGTTCTGTTTCTTAAGTTGAGTGGTACTTACTTAGTGTTCAGTTTATTATTAATCTTTAAAATATATTCATATCTTGCATATATATGATCATTTTCACAAAATTTGAAAAATATGCATTCATTTAAAAGGCTTTGTCATATGTATGATAGAGTAAAACCGATAGAAACTTATTTTTCCAAGGAAGTCTATTAGCCAAGGACAGAAATAGAAGACTTGCTTTTTCCTCTGATGATTGAGCTTTTTTTTTTAATTTTCATTTTTATGGATGTCTTAATAGTTTATAACATTGTGGGGTCTTAGTTGTACATTATTTTTTGTCCGTCACCATGTGGATGCATCCCTTCACCCCTTGTGTCCATCCCCCTGCCCCATTCCCCTTGGTAACCACCAACCAGTTCTCTCCGTCCGTGTGTTCGTTTATATTCCACATACGAGTGAAATCACGTGGTGTTTGTCCTTCTCTCTCTGGCTAATTTCACTTAACATAATACCCTCTAGGTCTATCCATGTTGTTACAAATGGGACAATTCTGTCTTTTTTATGGCCGAGTAGTATTCCATTGTGTATATATATATCTTCTTTATCCAATCAATCTGATGATAGATCTTTATTTTTTTTTTAATTTTTATTTTTTTTTGTGGGGAAGACCAGCCCTGAGCTAACATCTGTTGCCAATCCTCCCCTTTTTGCTGAGGGAGACTGGCCCTGAGCTAACATCCGTGCCCGTCTTCCTCCACTTTATATGGGATGCCGCCACGGCGTGGCTGACAGGCAATGCGTCGGCCAGCGCCCGGGATCCGAACTCGCGAACCCCGGGCTGCCAGGTGCGAACTAAACCGCTGTGCCACCGGGCGGCCCCTGATGATAGATCTTTAAAACATTATTTTTATATATAATACCGTTTAGATGATAGACTGGTATGAAAAATTTGCACTCATTTTAAAGATAAAACATGAGACTTCAAAGACATTGGGTGGGGATATGGTACAAAAGCCTAAATTTCTTGTCAAGGGAGGCATTCAGGTTTATTCTATCTCTGTAAGGAGATATTTTGGCAGGAAAGTTTGAGAAGCACTGGGTCTCCTGGTCAACTTGATTACTTGTTATTTCCTGAACTCATCCTATGTCTTCTGACTTCCCTGCTTTTGTTCCTGCCATTATCTCCAATACGAACCTTTCAAGTTACAAAATTTATTTGGTAAGATGGAGGGGGTGACAAGACAACTTGTTCTTGCTCAGAACCAGCACGATTTTGATCTACATTATGTTCCCACAGAAGGGAGACAATCCTCTAATGTTCGTGCAAGCCTGCCTTATGACCTGAAATTTCAAGACCTGGATCCATTGCTTCCTATTGATCCTGCAACAGTACAAACTCAGCCAAAAAGGGCTATTGTTTCCAGTTGACAGCTGTTTGGTGAAATTAATTGTTGCTTAACATTATCTTTGTTTTTTAAAATTTATTCAGCCTTGACAGCCTATTAGGGAATCTCAGTCAAATTCCTAATACATGGTTATTCATTGTATTGCTAAGACCACCACATGTATTACCTGAATTTTACTGGTAATTTCTACAGAGTTACGTTTCAGTGGAAATAAAAGGTGGACTGTTAGAACATTGCATAGAGGATCTTATATAGTTCTAGAGAGGGGCTTTTTATTCCTGAGTGTGAAGTTTAATGTCTTTCTACCTCTCCTTCTAAAATAACATACCAAGAAGACATATGCCTCATTAGCATGCACTGGCCAGCCCAACTCTGAGTCAGTGGACCCCTCACCTATACATATATTGTGCTAGGTGCTTCTGGAATACATAAACAAGACAGGATTCCAGCTTTCTGACTGTTTTTAGGGACATACCAATTAAGGTTGTCCTGATTACACTCTTGTCTCAACATCCTTGTCTTAGTCACAAAACCTTAAGTCCAGATGAGTGTGTGTTTTGCTATGCCTGAATGCCAATGGAGAAATTACACATACTTGGGATGGGATAAAGATTCATTGCCTGTTGGGTATCATTAAAAGAGATGTGACCCTCTGAAGAACTGAGATGTTTGTGTTTTAAAACCTAGTTTGGTTCCTGTTCAGTTTCCCTTTCTGGCTCTCTGTAGTATGGTGCCTTCTTGCGATAGGGCTCAGTCAGGCTTGGGCCATTGTTCTCTTCCTTTCCCACATCAAAATTTAGCTGCTTTGCTAGGTGGTAGGGCATTAGATGGCTTTTATCTTTGTGCTTTTCTGTATTTGATTTTATTTTCTGCAATAAGTGTGTATTATTGACATAACCAGCAAAGAATTGTTAAAGCTCTTTTATTGTAAAACCAAACAAAATTTGATTGCTTCTTGTTCATTTCATTTAGGTCTCAGTAGGAGGTGGATTAGTTCAGCTTAAACATTAACCCAAGTAAAGGTTATTCTTGCTTATTCTCCAGGATGTATTTTTTCACTTCAGTCAGCATTAACTCCAGCCACCCAGCCTGCTAGGCCAGAAATCCTGGGTACATCCTTAACTCCCACATCCAAACATTCTCTAATTCCGTCAATTGTCTCTTTAAATATCTCTCAAGTATGCCCCCTTCTTTCCATTCCACTTGCTACTGTCCTAGTTTAGGCCTTTATCATCTCTCACCTGTATTACTGTGAGGCCCTTCTAATTGATCTCTCCACCTACATTTGCATCTCCCTCCAGTACAGTCTCCTAAATCATGCCTCTTCCCTCCTTAACATCCTTCACTGGTTCCCCACTGTCTATGGAAGTCTGAGTCAGAATGTCTCAGCATGACCTACAAACTTCTTAAGCCCTGACACCAACTTTATCTCTTGCCATTTCTTGGTAAGTACCCTACACTTTAACAATACTCAGCTACCTTCCTGTCTCCTACGTGGCTTGGCTCCCTCTTGTCTTGTTGGCCTTTGACCTTGTTTTTCCTTTGGAATGTTCCTCCTCTCTTGCCAACCAACTGAACTCCTCCTCCTGCTGGTTCAGAAAGCTGGAGTCAGTTAGCCTTCCTCCATTCAATCTTCCCTCTCTTAGAGTAGTAGGCAGTGATAATCATTCCACTTGCTCCCACTGTATCCAGAAGATAAAAATATCAACCAGAATGATGAACCTCAATGTAGAAAAATGTAAAATAACTTAATATTTAATGTTCACTTTTATATGCTGGTGTCTGTACTTAGAGCTTTGTAGGCATTAACTCATTTAATCCTTAAAATGACCATGTTAGGTAGGCAATTTTATTACCTGTTTTTATTATAACACTTATCCATTATCTTGAAATGGCTTAGTTATTATCTATCTCCCCAATAGACAGTTGTTCTTATTCATCTTTATGTCCCTAGCAGCTAGTACAAATTCTATATGTGTGTTTTTTGGAATATGATGAAACCAATATTCGCCTTTAACCAAGCCTTGATCCCAAGGATTGAGTGATGTGACGTTTTCGGGCCAGTGGTGGGAGAGGCTTGAAGTTTGGGCAGAGGTTTTCAGGGTCCCTCTAATCACATTAAATAGTCTTCCCCCTTGAACTAAGTGGCATTGCCATCCTGTCACTTGCTTAAGAAAATAACCTGAGAGTCATCTTGTTTATTATCTTTCCTCACACCTATACCTCAGGAAAACATCCTGAATCCTTCAACTTCTATTTCCATAGTAACAACCCTAATCCAGGTCACCATCATCTATCCCATGGACTTGTCCAATAGCTTTCTATTGTTCTCTCGCTTCTCCCTGTTCCATTTCTGCTCCCCTCTGTCAGCCTTAAAGATAAAACAGCCAGTTATTTTTACCAGCAAAACGAGTTGATTTGGGAATAGCCAAAGAACTGCAATTTGGGATGTGTATGCTATGGTGGACCATAGGCAATCCAACAATCAAAGGAGAAGAATGTTATTTAATAGGGAAAAAGGAGGAAATTGGGAGGGGTTGTTTTGAAGGAAAGTCCATTAGAGAAAAGCAAGAGTTCAGGGTGGTGATGGCATCTCGTTGGCTGAGTTTCTGGGGTAGTCATTTCTGTTTGGGATGCAATGTACATTTCTTCAGGTAATTTGACTATCTTTCCTGTAATTGACCTTGAATGGTACTGCTTGGGAGCTCCCCATTGTGGCCTCCTGACTCCATTTTAAATGAGGATCCCCTTTATTAATTTTCACACCTCCAAGTCATTCTCTACAAAAATAGGTTGATTTAAAAAACAAAACAAGACAAAACATAACAAAAAAATCCAAACAACCTTAGGGGCCGGCCTGGTGGTAGCAGTTAATTTCGTGCACTCCGCTTCGGTGGCCCCGAGTTTACTGGTTGGGATCCTGGGCACGGACCTACTGGCCGCTCATCAAGCCATGCTGAGGTGCCATCCCATGTGGAGGAGCTGCAGCTCTACAACTATGATGTATGGCTATGTGCTGGGGCTTTGGGGAGGAAAAAGAAAAAAGAGAGGAAGATTGGCAACAGATATTAGTGCAGGGCCAATATTCCTAAAAAAAAAAAATCTAAACAACATAATTAAGCTTCTGCTTAACTCTCCAACCTCAATCTCATACCCTTCACACAAGGTGCCTCCTGGCCTTCTGTTCCTCAAACAAGCCAAACTTGTTCAACATCAGCACCTTCACATCCATTTTCTCTGTCTAGAATGGCAATGTCTCTGTCTCTGGCTCCTTCTCCTCATTTAAGTCTTAGCTCAGATCACCTCCTCAAAAAGTCCTTCCCTGACCATTTTGTTTTTTTCTTCTTCTCAACACTTACCACTACCTGCAATTACCTTATTCACTTGTTTTATTACTTATCTTCTCCACTAGAAATATAAGCTTCTAAGTGCAGGGGCTTCTTCTGTTTTATTCACTGCTGTATCCCTAGCACCAAGAACAAAACACAATATTTTCTTTTTACCATTTTTTTAATTGATGTCTTAATAGTTTATAACACTGTGGGGTTTTAGTTGTACATTTTTAAAACACAATATTTTTTGAATGAATAAATGAAACAAAGGAGAAGACAAGACTCTTCTTGTATATACAAGGTGGCCAGGAGACTCTCAACAGAAATGAATCTCTGTGTTCCTATTCCTCTTTAACTGGTGGGAGGGGAGAGGTGAAGCACAAAAACCATTAGGATCTACCAGATGCTCTTATCATCCAGCTGGCAGAAGTAAGCACAGTTGCAGAAGAGGCAAACTGAATAGGTCTGTCAGTGAAGAGCAGGACTGAATGCAACTGAATGACTTAGGTCAGTTCTGCCTTAGGGTGGACACTGTTAGTGCTGCCTCCTCTGGGTGGCCAGGGCAACTTGTACAAATCCTCTTTGTTAAAAGGTATTCAGAGACCACAGATTTCAGGTAAACCTGATCCATTTGTTCAGGGCAGCCTGACTGGGTCATGGGTGGCATCTCAACCTGTTTGGAGTGATTGAGCAGGCTGGGTTAGCTTGTACTGGTTTGCAGTTCAGTCTCTGCTGCCCTCATTCCCTTTTCACCTACCTTTAAATTCATCTACACCTTTGCCTTCCTAAAATCTAAGTGATTAACTGTTGTATCTAATCTATGTCCTAAATCTCTGTATCATTTTTTCTTTGATTATGAAGTCTCCTTTTTAATTACTTAATTGCCCCATTATTTCACGTATCCTTATCCAGTTCGTCTGTGCTGAAGGACATAATCAAGTATAGTTTACAAAGCATTAAAGCATCCCATGACAAACGCTTCTGGTTAGTGCTATTTTGTTCCTAGGGGGTCAGTTCAAACTGCGATGATCCACAGTTCTAGAGGCGGCTCTGCGAGTCTCTAAAAAAGGCACCAGACTCGCCAGTTCCGTGCTACCATGCAGGGTGCCGTTTCCGACTTGCAGGAAGTTGCTTCGGTCCCATTTCTGCTCCACATTGAATCGCTGGGGTAGAAATGGAGAGCAAGCTGCTGTCGCCAGGGTCACGATCCGCTCGCGCGAAGTTTTCCTTGCAGGGCGCCAAGGCCGGCTGGGGGCTCTAGCACTGGTCCCCGCACGCCCGGGGAGGGGCGGGGCGGCCGTGGGCGGTGGGCGGAGTCTGGAGGCCGCGCAGGCCACCAATGGAATCCCGAGCCGGCGCGGGCCGTACGCGTGACGCAGCGTAGCGGGCTGCGAGGCTGGGGGCGGAGGGGCCGGGGAGTCCGGCGCTTTATCTTCCTCTGCTGCGGGCTGGCTGAGCATCCGGAGAGGCGCCGGGAGCCGACTTTCCTGCCAGCCGCGCGGTGACGGCTTCCCGGCATTGCCCTCCTTGCAGAGGTGCCCGCTGCCGAGCTCCGACCCCAGGTAATGCCCACGCTCCCCGAGTTCCTCCTCACTTTCCGCCTGGGTCCACCCGCTTCATCCGGAGAGGAAGGGGAAAGAGGTGGCGGCTGCACCTCGGGCCCGGCGGGCCTGGCCTCGTCCCGAGCTGAGGGGCGGAGGCGGCGGCCGGGAGCCGGAGAGGAGGAGGCTCCGCCAGTCCTGGGGAGTTAGGGGATGGGGAGGGCGGGAAAGTTACCTTCGGGTGCCCGGATGGCTGGCAGCCTTTTAAACCTTGGAGGTTGGTTTGGTGTCCCCCAAATCCTGTGGCATCTCTCAAACCGGTAGTAAAGAAAGTTATGAATTAGAAGACATTTTGTTCCTTAAAAAGCGAAGCCAAAAATGCGCTTAGGAAATCAGCTTCCAATTGATGTAAGAAAAAAAGTGTAGGAAGGGATAGATGGCACTTCAAGACGTCGAAACCTGTTTGGGCACCAAAGCCATTAATCAAGCTCATATTTTACTTTTAACAGTTAGGATGTAATTAAGTTTCTGTCGTTCTTAAATGTTAATGGCCATGCAGTTTAAATGATATATATATTTAGAAGTTATTTGTAAGCGAGAAACAGCTATAAACTCTATTCTCCGTATTTATATATAGATTAAATTCATTGGTCACTTAATGTTTAAGTGGCTCGCATCTGTTTAAACTACCTTTTTTCAGAGTATTTGCCTTTCTCTTTACGTAGAATTCAGCTTGAAGCATTCCTTTTTTTTTGCTTTAAGTTGGGCAGTATCGATGAATGACGTTTTAGGAAAGTTTGAGTGCTGTCTAGGCAAGAGAATGGATTTTGGGAGCCCTGAGGCATTCAAGAATAATCGTTTAAAAATGCATGTGTCTCAATGCATCACGAGCTTAGAACTCTCAAAGATTTCACATTCTCTTAGGATAAAGACCAAAATACATCCAGTTCATTATGGGCCACTTTCCTCCTAGCTGTCTGGGCGTAAGCCACACAAGTTTTGTTTTTGTTCTAAGAAAACCTCTTTATCTTTACTATCTCCTTCTTTAGGGTTTTCCTCCATCTCCGATGCCTTGTTCTCTCCCTTCCCCCAACTGCTATTCATTCCTCAAATATCAGCCGAAGTCAAATGTCCCTTCAAGAAACCCATCCTATCCGGGTAAGCCCCCCAGCTCTCTGTTTTCCTTAGCAGAAGTTAATCATCAATTGTAATAAGTTGTTAGTTACTTAGATGCTTCAATTGTTTCCTCTACCAGCATGTAAATTTCATGAAGGCTGGACTAGTCTGTCCTATTTATGTCTTAGTTCTGAGAGTCTGGCCCAGCCCTTAGCACAATGAGAGAATGAATGAGTTGGAGGACAGAGGAGGGAACTTTTGAGTGGAAAATATTAACTAGGGAAGAGGGCCTGTTTCCTTTGGGAAGAAAATGGAAAAAGTTTTTAATAAAGGTCAGTTAACGGAATTTATTTTTGAAATTCATCACTTGGATAAATGATTATACTGACCATACGGATGTCAATGAGAATTTGTCTGTGTTCTTTAGTTTTGCTAATTGACTTAATGACCCAGTTATTTGCTGTGTAAATGTTGTAGGATTGTACTAGGGTAAACTTTTGTTTGGAAGGAAGAGGGAGAAATTTTATGTTTTGTTTTGTAAATTTATCTGCAGTTGTTTCTCTTTCCCCCACTGAACCTGGTAGTGATCTAGCAAAATTCTTCACCGGGAGTAGGTGCTCAATATTTATTTGTTTTATAGATTTATAGGTTCTTTTGAAAGCTTAATTAATAGGAACACTGCAGGCAGGCTAAAGTTGGACACTTCTTTCCAACATGATTCATTCGTTTCTCAAACCAATTCTTTTTGCTTTGCTTTCTTAAGGTCAGTTAGATACTATCACACTGAACATTACAAAACCAAAGTACAGATTGGATTCTTAAGTTATAATTGTTCAGTCATTGTGTTGTATTTTAAAATAGCCGTTTAGTCAGCTTTGTGTCCCCTTGGGTGTAAATGTTTCCACTACCACTTACTGGCTATGTGACTTTGAACAACTTTCATAGTATTTCTGAATCTTTTAGAATGGAAATGTGAAATGAGATATGTGATGCACCTGTCCTGGCACCCAGCACTGTAAATGTTAACTGGTTTAGTAAACAGTAGCGCCTGGTTCTTTTATTGCTGGACATCTGGAGAGACTAGTCTTATGATCACTGTTTTCACTTCCTCAACTCATTTTGCAACCCAATCCAGTATATTTCTTTATGCTTCTTCCCGAAACTGACTGTACAAGTAAGGTAAATCGTAGCTATTAATGTCCCCAAATTGTGAAATATTCCATGTCCCACTCTTCCTTTTTTTTTCTCCATTTTTTTTTTTGTCCTACTTGAATTTCCCGTCATATTGACCATAGATTACCTCTTGAATCCTCTAACTTGATTTTGAACATTGCCTGCTCCTGGTTCTCCTCTAATCTCTCCTAGGCCTTGCTTTTTTACTTGGTTCTTTAACTGCCTTGTAATATTGGGAAAATTACTTCACTTGTAAAATGGAATAATGGTATCTACTGCATAGATTGTTGTGAGGATTAAATGAGCCATAGTGAGAACTAGGTAAATGTTAGCTTTATATTATTTCCTAGGTAACCTCTTTTCTTGATTTATGGTCTCTACCTGGGAGAGTTCCTTCCTGTGCCTTGGCCTTAGCTGCTGCCAGTACACTGATGAATCCAGGTTTCGGTCTTCAATCCACACTTGTATATTCATCTGCCTGTTGGTCATCATCACTTGGCTGACCCACAGGCACATTATGTTGAACTTACCTATGAAGGGGAGAAAGACAGTTCTCTACCCACTCTGGGTCCTTTCTGGCTGGGCTACAAATTAAATTGACATGAGGACAAATAGCAGGAGAAATTCAAACAAAGCTTTATAATGTAAACATGGGAGTGACTCCGGGAAACGGAGTCTCTCTCACCAGAATGGCGGAGGTTCTCCTCTTACACAGACAAACGAGGATTTTTGGGGGGTTAGGGGTGTCAGTCATGAGGGATTACAAGAAAAGCACAGTAAACAAGAGTATATAGATTTGTTTTTGCCTTCCGCACCAACAAGATCCCTAGAGATAAGTCATCTCCCCTTCTTCCTGGTACGGAGAGGCAGTTACCTTCACAAATGGAGATTTCCCTTACAAATGTAAATGTCTGTTACATAGGGTAACTTCTACTTGTATTGCAGAGTTTTTTTTCTGTCTGCAGATTTCAGCTCAAAATCTTTATGTCAAATAGTCTTCACATTTTGGGGTAAACAATTCTGATTCCCCACACCTACTGCTTTCTCTTCTCCTATAGTTACTTACCTTATTGCCACACCCACAGCCTTAGTCAGAAATCTCACTTGGGATCTATATTTTCAACTGCTGCCGCCTGGATATCTCCTACTTGCCTCAGCTTAATGTTTGTAGATTTATCTTATCTCCCTTATCTGTTCTTCAGGAAATCATTTGTTCATTTAATAAACACATGTCACCTGAGCCTTACTTCAGGTCTTTTCCATTTTTCATGTGAGCTCATTGTTCTCCCTGCCAATCCCTTTTCTCCAGCACATCCTCCACAGGATTGCTTGAGTTATCTTACTGTAACACAAATAGCAAGTCACCTTCTTGTTGAAAAGCCTTTATCAGCTCCTTGTTTGTTGAGTTCCAGACTCCTTAGAATTACCCATAAGGGCCCTTGACCTTTGGTCCTTGCCCTTCTGTATGCCCTGTGCTCCAGCCTTAGTTCTTCTCTTCCTTTAACAGTAATTAACCTAGATTTTACCTTCTTCAGGAGAACTTTCCTACTTGCCCCTCAGTGCTATTGGGCACCAGGCCTGTATTCCTTTCATACTCTGTGTGCATCTCAATTACTGTTCTGTAATATCACTAGATGTTATAATTACATTTTTATGTCTTTTGCCCACTAGATTTTCACTCCTTGAGGGCACAGATGGTTGTAGTCATCTTTGTATCCCAGGGCCTGGCATGTAGTAGACCTCAATAAAATGTTTAATGAATCTGTTGCCAAGTTCTGTACTTGTTCATCTTTTTTGTAGATTACTCTCCCTCCCGTCCTGTTTTGATACCTAGCAAACTTCTATTCCTTCTTTGAACTCTGGCTCTGATTCACCTCCTCTATGAGGACTTGTTTGAATTCCCTAACTGGTTAGTTATGCCTTCTCCTGATACTCTGTGTGTGTGTGTGTGTGTGTGTGTGTGTGTGTGTGTGTGTGAAGAATGCAGTGAGATAGACCTCTGTATTATGACAACACATTTATCTAACATCACTGTGGAAAGAGGTGCTTTATATACATGAATTTTCAGATAATTGGCACATATCTTTTAAGTATCAGAACTTAAAAAAGAATAATTTCAATGCAAATTAAAAATTTTTTTCTTTGCCTTCTATGTTTAAACTACTGGAGCCCTTTTTAGATGTGCCAGGGTCATTAGAGCATGAATGTCAGCTGTGTTCTGCTTTGATACAGTGATGTACTGGGGACTCATCAGAAATGTAACCCCTTTGGTCCTGCACTAAAAGACCTATGCTTGCTCGCTTGCTTTCTCTTTTTTAATGTTGATTCCAACTTTTAAAGTTTTCTGTCTTTACTGTCATCTATAGTTATGCTTCTGGCAGTCACTCCTTTTTTCTGTTTGAAAATGGAGACAAGATTACCTACCTCGTAGAGTTATTGTTAGGATTAAAGGAGGTAGTGTACATAAGGTCCTATCAGAGAGTGTAGCAAATAGAAAGTTCCCCCTAAAGGGAACTTACTAACAATTCTAATCGTATTTATTCTAATTATTTGAATTGTTTCAGGAGAACAGCCTGTCTAGTTTGAGAGATTTTCCAGTGGAGTAAAGGGCCTGGCATTTGTCAGTATATTGTTTTTCAGAGTCTCCTAGACAACCTAAGTTTAGAATTGGATTCTGAGTGGCAGATGTTATTGAAAAGTCTTAAGCTCTAGAACAGATCGTTTTTATGTATATACATACAACTTAAATCCCAAACTAGGTAAATGTCTTCATTAAATGTTTTATATTTATTTTTTAGTATTAACAGGTAAAGTTAGAAATAAAAGCAAACATCGGTTCCAACTCTCGTACTAGCCTATTAATGATTGCTTCATGAACATGTGAAGGGCAATTTTTTATTTCCTTAATGTATGTGAAAATGCTTGCTAGCTATTTATTAATTCATTCAACAGATGTGTGTTAAGTGCAGACTGTGTTCCAGACGCAGTACTAGATAGCTGGGTAAAATGGTGAACAAAAATAACCCCACTTTTCCTGGGGATTACAGTCTTGTGGCGTCGATAGACAATAAATGCCCTAATGTATTGGGCAGTAAGTTCTCTGAAGAAAAATAAAGGAGCATAAAGGATGGGAGTAACAGGGTGCAAGAGTGTTTATTTTAGAGTAGACATGGGAGAGCCTGAGGAGGGGAGATTTGAGGAGAGAACTTGAATGAAGTGAAGGAGAAAGGCTTGAGGGTACCTGGGGGAGATGTTCCAGACAGAGGAAATATCAAAGACCTTTAAGTGAGAATGAACCTGGCTTGTTCAAGAAATAGCAGAAGGCCAAAGCAGAGCAAGTGAGAGAATTGAGGAGGTTCAGGGTGCTGGGGGAGGGGTTGGGGAGGTGAGTGGCAGATCGTGGAGGAGTTAGAACAAAATTGTAGACAATGGTGAGAACTTACAAGAAAATCTAGTGTTTGAAGGGTTTTGAGCAGGAGCATGACTTGCTCTCACTTTTTAAAAGGATTACTCTGGGTGCTGTGTTAAAAAATAGACCAGAAGGGAGAAAATGAAGAGAGCCCAGTTAGGAGACTACTACAGTGCGAGGTGACAGGTATGGTGAAGGTGGTGGATGTGGTGAGAAGAGGTTAGATTTGGGTATATATTTTGATGGCAGAGTAAAATAGACTTGCTGTTGGATTGGATAAGGGAAAGTAAAGAATCAAGGATGACTTCTACATTTTTTTTTTTTAAATCTGGGCAAAGAATGACTGCTCATCCCATTAACTGAGATGGGGAAGACAGCAGGAAGAATGGAAGTGGAAGGACCATCAGTAGTTCAGTTTTGGTCATGTTAAGTTTGAGATGCCTATAAGACATCAATGGGAAAGTGTAAAGTAGGCCTTTGGATGTGAGTCTGGAGCTCAGGGAAGTCTGGGCCTGTTGGGAGAAGGGTATTAAAGAATTGGTGGGGACGTATTCGAGTAAGTGAACTGGTGGTGTTCAGAGGGTTAGATGCTGGAAATCAGAATTATGGACGTGATGCAGTTATTGGTAACTAACTTCTAGGGGAAGGTGTGACTGGGACATAAGAACAGCTTTTGAGACAGGAAGAAGTCAAGGAACTTGGAGGCCAGGGTATTGGATGGATCTGTGTACATGGATGTTGAAGTAAAAGAAGTGTGGAAGAATTAGTGGTAGAAGAGAGCGGGGAGTAAGTGAGGTTCATCCTCAGTGAATGAGGGGAGTGACCCAGAACACAGTACATACTTGCAGCATGGAGAGGTATCAGCTGTAATAATCTGGGTGAGGTATTTAAGGAAGGGAAGAAGAAACAGTAACCTGGAAGTAAAAGGAAACAGAGGATAACTCTCCTTTCAGGTCTTGTCTTTTTTGTTTGTTTGTTTGTTTTTGTGGGGAAGACCAGCCCTGAGCTAACGTCCATCGCCAATCCTCCCCTTTTTGCTGAGGAAGACTGGCCCTGGGCTAACATCCGTGCCCATCTTCCTCCACTTTATATGGGACGCCGCCACGGCATGGCTGACAAGCAGTGTGTCGGCGGGCGCCGGGGATCCGAACTCGCGAACCCCGGGCTGCCAAGCGTGGACTAAACCGCTGCGCCACTGGGCGGCCCCCTCAGGTCTTGTCTTAATGGGAGGGCAAGAAAAAACTATGGTACACCTCACTTATAAGGGCAGTGATCCCTGTTAGTACTTAGAAACCATTTAGCATTAATTACAGTTTGAATTTGTGACTTTGCAACAGCTAAAGTAGTTTGCCCAGCTAGTGTCTCGGTTGCTGAGGGGATAGATTCACAGTCCTATTTTATTTTTTTATTTTTATTATTTTTATTTTTTTGTGAGGAAGACCAGCCCTTAGCTTACATCCGTCGCCAATCCTCTTTTTGCTGAGGAAGACTGGCCCTGAGCTAACATCGTGCCCATCTTCCTCTACTTTATATGGGACGCCGCCACGGCGTGGCTGACAAGCGGTGCATCGGCGGGCGCCCGGGATCCGAACCCGCGAACCCTGGGCTGCCAAGCGCGGACTAAACCGCTACGCCACTGCGCGGCCCCCCACAGTCCTATTTTAGATGAATGGTCAAAAAGTTCAGCTCTCCTTCATCTCTCACCTGGAGATTGCACTAGTCTGCTAACTGGTCCCTAGCTTATGCTCTTGTCCTCGTTGTGTGGTCTGCTCTCCACACAGAGCCAAAATGACCCATCAGTCTAGAGAAGGAACAGTTGAGCTGAGCATTACCATAATTTGCCTCTGTTTTCTGCAACACCAGCCATATACTGTTATCTGACATGCGGGGCAGGCAGAGCTCAATTCAGACATCATCTCATAATCACATCATTTATGTGATCTGAGGATTTGGTCAGAATTGAGGTGAGCCATTTTAAGTATTAGTTATCCTTCCTAAC
Source organism: Tapirus indicus (assembly GCA_031878705.1). Classification (NCBI taxonomy): domain Eukaryota; kingdom Metazoa; phylum Chordata; class Mammalia; order Perissodactyla; family Tapiridae; genus Tapirus; species Tapirus indicus. Next base: position 80,683,012 of record CM062922.1, on the reverse strand, counting down.
ATCTGTATATATGGCAATAATAAAATGTGTTAATATTTTCTTGGAAGCCACATGGTGTTTGAGCTGCATTTGAGAAAGTATGTAATTCTGGCACTTTATTTACCCTCATCTAGTACACCTTAAAAGCAAACACAAGTAGAATTTGAGGGATGATTTGATTTAATGTTTGTGTCATTTAGCATACAGTGGTAGATATGTAGGTGTCAGATCACTTAGTTAATTTTTCAAAGTTAGTTGTTAATAATAAAATGGTGGCACTTTAGTGTATATTATCTTTTTTAACTCTGTGCAGTAGTATGTGTCTTTATTTTCTAAAAGAAGAAACAGATTCGGAGAGGGTGGAGGATTTACCTGAGGACACAATGATACGATGGAGCAGGGATGTAAACTCCCTCTTGGTTCCAATTCTAAATCCTGTGCTTTTCCACTGTGTTACACTTCTCACTTCCTGCTAAGTAGAGGAAATTGAGACCAAGGATATTAGTACAGTCTATGAGATAAAAATTTTGCGGTGAAGAGTTAGTGTCTTCTTGGGCTTACTTCTAAAATGAGTAGATTAAACTCTGACAGTGTAATTGTGCAAACTCAGTACCTGTGTTTTGGCTTCAGACGTCAGACTTTATTCTCTAGACTTGGCTGATGGTTCCTGTTCTCATCACCAGGGACTCCTTTAATTTTTTCATTATTCTGCAGGGTACCCAGGCGTAAAGTTTTTTCTTTTGGCATGTTAAACAGCATTTATTTGTCTGTCAAACTTGGTTTATTAAGTATTTTTTCACTTCTTACGTAGCACTTTTAATCACCATGAGATAACTGATTTCTCATTGAATTGATAATGGTTTCAGCCAAAAGCAAAGTAAATTGTTTTACGTAGCCTGTGTTGCTTGCTTTATGTCATAAATGTATAATTGTTTATTCCAGTTATTGAAATATTTGAAGAAGTTTTTGCATACCTGTAGGAGTCTGGGGGACCCCTCACTCCCAATTGAGAACAATTGATGTAGGTCTTATTGTTGAGTAGGACGTGTAAGCCTGTTAATAGTAAAAGTGATGCTCATTGGCATTCTCCTGGCATATATTTTCCTCTTGATTCTCTAAGTTTAGAGCACTGTGTCCTATTACTTGGAATAATTGGTTGTGGTATTAACTGAGATCCAGTTTCTCTATGAATGCATGCCTATCATGTTCCAGATACTCCCCACTAGATGTTGGGGATTCAAAGAGAACATACCATGTAGTCCCTGTCTTTGAGATGCTTATGCTTACTGTCAGAGGCAGATAGTATTGCTCTCTGAGTATAGTAGTGTGAGTTGAGGCAGTCTGGTGATGACAGGGTAGGCTGTGGAATCCGCTAGCTCTGGTTTTGAATCTTAGTTCTGCTGTTGGAGAATGATATGATTTGGGGTAAGTTAAATCACCTCCCTAAACTATATTTTTCTCATCTGTAAAATGAGGATAATACCTACCTTCTAAGGTTGTAAAGATTGAATAAGAAAATATAAAGGACTTAGCAGCACAGTGCCTGGTGGGTACATAATAGCTGCTCATTAAGTCAAAGCAGTTGTTATTACTGCTGCTGTTCCTGCTGCTGCTACTGTGACTCTTACTTTGAAGGGTGAGTAAGGTTAGCTAGATAACGAAAGGGCAGAGGAGAAACGGCTTTCTAGAGACAGGAAAGAGTATATGGGAAGACTTGGTGACCAAAGACAATATTTGGGGAATAATAATAGTACCTATCTTAAAGCTTATATTGAGATTAAAATCTAGGATATATGTAAAGCACAGAAGCACTTAAAAGTAAAGTCCATATTTTGAATTCCACATTATCCCCTGTATCATTCTTTCCTTTTTGAAACATCTTGGTTCTCTCTGTATCTTTCTGTCTCTATTGTTTTCTTCCCTGATTTCTTTTCTACTTCTTGATGTCCTACTTTGAGGACGTCCCTCAGAGTTAGTTGTCAGTTCTCGCTTCTCTAATCTTTTCTGTTGGCAAATTAGATGCTCTGCTGGCTTCCTCTGTCACTAGTACACAAATGACTTTCAGATTTGTCAGTTGCCCTGACATCCTTCCTCGGTTCCTTTTAATGGAATCTTATTGGTCTCCTAAAATTTCTATTTGTATATTTATCTGCTGTTCCATAATTCTGTTTCATTTCTTTGATTTCAGAAAAAATTAGAAGGGAGCCGATCTAGATTTGTCAGATTTTTACTTTGCCAAGCAATGATAATTGAGAAAAGTCAAACTCACCATATACTACATTTCGTACAGAAAAGGACATTTTAACATGGTTTATGGTTTAGAAAGTCCATAATCTTAAAAACAACCAGCTTCAAAAATAATGTAGTGAGTACTTCATTATTTTCTTCTTGCTTCAGACTAATGGAAACTTCATACATAGTAAAGCACTGCTTTGGGGTAAACCTTGTACTGTCTTGAGATTGATCTGCCTAAAATCTGACTTTGCTCGTATTTTTCGGTGCTTACATTGGCTCACCACTGCCTAACTGAGAGAAGTCCTAATTTCTTAGGCCTTTACAGTTTCACTCCAGATCTTCTTTCTCCTCTTCTCCCTCATCACATTTCTCTGTTACTAACTTAAAAGAAAAATTCAAATAGTTAGTGGTGTTTGTAGCTTGGATCTGACACAGGTTTGAATCTGGCCCTGTCATTATCTGTGTGGTCTTGGGCAAGTCACTGTAATGAGAGGAAGAGAAGCAGCCCTTGGCATCCCAGAGCTGTGTTGGTACCATCAGCTAGGCCTTGGTGTTGCCACGAGCTAGCCTGGCACTTAATAGCTAAGTCTTCTTGGCGTTCTTCTGTTGAACACACATGATTTTACTGAACATCAACATCAGACAAGGCCATTCTGTGACCGTGATGGATCAAGGCAAAAACAAGACCATGCCATAATCCTGTCTGAGCACAGACAAGCATGAGCATTGTCCAAGTCACAAAAGATCCAGCACCCCCCTCTCCAGGCTAATGTGAATGATTGCTGCTGCTTTACCACTTGCAGACCTCTAGTCTGAAGATTTGTTGATATACCCGGTCCTAGAATTGTCCCTGCTTTTTGACGGCACCCAAGCCAGAGTGAACCCCAGCTTCTTGGGACTCTCCCAAAAAATCACCTAGCCAAGTCCCAAATCCTAAATAAGTCATTTCTAATAATCTCTTGCTGAGACGCCCTCCAGTTTCCCATGGTGTGCATTCCTAGTAAACTCAATTTGTTCAACTGCAAGTGTGGTCCTGGTGTGTGGGCTGAGCGCATTGACAGTAACTACTTTGAGCCTTATTTTTTCTCACGTGAACTGAGAGTAATAACGTCTTTTTGGCAGAGTTATGAAGATGAGATGAGAAAACTTAAAGCAGTCAGCAGAGTCCTTACACTTAACAGACACTCAACAAGAGCTTGTTTGTTGCTGTCTGGTAAAGTAGTCTGATCAGTCGTGGTCCCCTGAACAGGGCCTATAAGGACCTTGTTTTAACCCTTTCTTATCCACAGGGTGCTCTGTTCTCATCCTTCAAGAGTGAGTTTAAATATCTTCTTTTATGTGAAACCCTTTACATCTCTTAATAATCTCTTCTGTCTCTGAACTTCAGGTATTCATTTTTACCATTGACATGACTATTAATCATACTACTTTGTGGCATCTTTGTACTTACTTTTTGTTGTTTAATTCTTAATTTTTCATATACTTATGCCTTTTTTGTTTAACTAACTTCTTCTTTAAGAATGCAGGCCATGTTTAAATCAGGGTCTTAAACCAGCCAATTACCTTATAAGGATTAATTTCTTCAAATTTGTTACAGTATCTCATACTCAGAAAATGCTTTAATATGACTAAAGTAAAACAAGAGGAAGAGAATAAATCATTTTTCACCTCCCCTAAATATGGTGATACTATGAAATTTGCCTAAGCCAGATACTTAGCTCAAAGCTTTTTTTTTTTCTTTTGCTGAGGAAGATTTGCCCTGAGCTAACATCTGTTGCCAATCTTCCTCTTTTTATATGTGAGCTGCTGCCACAGCATGGCCACTGACAGACGAGTGGTGTAGGTCTGTGCCAGGAACTGAACCCAGGCCACTGAAGTGGAGCACACTGAACTTAACCACTAGGCCACCAGGGCTGGCCCAGTTCAAAGCTTTGTATGTCTTCCTTCCTAGACAACACAATGTTGGGCGAAGAGAAGACATCGCTAAGAAAACGGCGGTCAAAGTCTGATGAAGATCTTGAGGAAAATGAAGAGCAGAGAAACCCTACAAAGGAGTCCCTAGAGACACCTAGTAATGGTGAGGTTTTTAATTTTTTTGAGGTGAATTAATGCAATAGAGAACAAATTCAGTGTTCTAGAACAGGGATTGCCATCTCTTTAGCTTTCTTTATTATAAATGGGTATGTTGGTAGGCACTGTGTAAAGGTTTAGAAGAGAAAAATAAACTGATAAAGAGAATAGAAAGGAGCACTTTGGTTTAAGTGCCAGTCACAGCCGCCTTAGAGACTACTGGTGACACTGGTGTGTAAATTGCTGCACATCTCATAGAGGCGAGTTTTACTGATGTGAGTGGAGTGGGCAGTGTATATTTTAATTTAGGATTTATATTACATAGAGTTTTACATATCTGGTAAAGAAGAAATTAAGAAATAAGCCCTTTTTAATTAATTCAACGAACATTTTTTTGGGTATCTACTGTGTTTTAGACACTGTACATTCATTCGTTCCTTCAACCACCTAACCTCTCGGTAATTGCTGTTGCCCTGTGAGGTTCTGGGGCTAAAGAGGGCTACAGAGTGATCAATACAGTTCATGTAATACAGTGTGTTTGCCCTCATGGCGTGCCAAGTGACCAGGTGAAGTGAATGAGAAACAACCCCCTCCCTTAATATCATTAGCTTATTACTAACAAGTGCTACTAATTACTCTTTTAATAGATGTAATGAGCATAATGAGAGTAATTAGCAGGGCACCTAACCTGGTTCATTACTGGGCTATAAATCTTAGGGGAGAAAGAGGTTAGGGAGTTTTATTAGTTCTTAAATCCAAGTTTGCTTAATGCATGAATACAAATACGAGTATGACACAGTGCTTGTTGTTAAGGTCAAGGTTATGCTTAAGATTGATAGACCTGTAAACACACCTCCAGCTGATGTCATCTATTGCATCAGGCTGTTTATTTTTGCAATGACGTTTGTATAGGTTTGATTTCAACAAGGATTTGAAATTTGAGGCTTTTTTACTTTACAGATAGGGTTGAAAGTTTCTGAGACAGGTTGTCTTTGGCATCCGGGGACTTGTTTCATAAAGAAATGTTCTTTTGTTTTCCCTACTTAAATTTAACTGTAAATACAGCAGCTGGATCCCACCAGGAATATAAGTGTTGCTGCTTACATTTGCATAATGAAAGTTATTGATTGTTAGACTCTTAATTAGCTATTTATGAAATATTTATATTGCATGTGGGCTAGTTTTAGTGTGATCTAAAATGTAAAATTTGTGCAAAGGGGATAAGCCAACATTGGGTAGAGACCTTCCCCTTCCATGATTTAGAGACTGAGTAATGATCCCTGTTGTCTGTCTGGGAGACAGAAAAACTACTTTTCATTGAAACTTGCTGTTAAAAGATATGCTTTTCTCTTTATGTCCCAGTTTTTAAAAAGCTTTTAAATTATTCTAATTTCTACATATTTTCAGGACTCCTTATTGTCTTAGTTCGTTGTTTTAATCATTCCAGGTTTTAATGTAGATATTATAAATTGAATTTTTTAGCTTAAAACAAGAAGTATGACCTCCTCCTTAGTTTAATGTAAGTAATGCTGATCTGAAAATAGAATGTTTCTCCACTTATTTTAACATTTGTTCACTTTGGAGAGTAAGCAGTTGGGTAAAATATGTCCTTTGAGTAGCAAGGGCTTCAGGGACACCAAGCCATGCCAATCAGTGTGACCCACCAGCCAGAACCAGGGGCATCTGCACCACCTGGGAGCTTGTTAGAAATGCCCCCCCCCCACATTTATTGAATAAAAATTTCATTTTAATAAGATTCTTAGGTGGTTCATTCAGATTAAAGTTTGAGACACAGTTCTTAGTGGCAGTTCTCAGTTGGGGTGTGTTAATCAGAGTCCTTCAAAGAAACAGAACCAATAGGATATGTATAGCTATAGAGGAAGATTTATTATGAGGGATTGGCTCAATCTGCTGTCAGCAAGCTGGAGGCCCAGGGAAACCAAAGGTGTAGTTCCAGTGCAAACCCAAAATCTTTGAAGGCCTGAGTACGAGGGAGCCGATGGTGTAAGTCCCAGTCTGAAGGCCCGAGAACCAGAGCAGGAGAAGATGGACGTCCAGTTCAAGCAAGAGAACAAATTTGCCCAACCTCTGACTTTTGTTCTACTCAGGCCCTCCTGTGTTGGGGAGGGTGATCTTTGCTCAGTCTACTGATTCAAATGCTTATCCCTTCTGGAAACACCCTCATGGCCACATGCAGAAATGATGTTTTACCAGCTGTCTGGGCATCCCTGAGCCCAGTCAAGTTTCCTGCCCTGTGGCCTAGTGGTTAAGTTCAGTGTGTTTCGCTTTGGTGGCGCGTTCCACTTCGGTGGCCCAGGTTCATGGGTTTGGATCCCCAGCCTGGAGCTACACTACTCGTCAGCCATGCTGTGGTGTTGACCCACCTATGAAATAGAGGAAGATTGGCACAGATGGTAGGTAGCTCAGGGCTAATCTTCCTCAAGCAAAAAAAAAGTGGAAGCTTGGCAACAGATGTTAGCTCAGGGGGAATCTCTCTCAGCAAAAAAAATTAACCATAACAGGTTATGCATGAATTACCTGTAGAATGAAAAGAAATCATCCAACAAACGAAAACAGCTTCTTGGACCCCACTATAGATCTACTGAATCAGAATCTCGGAGGGGCCAGGAATGTTAAGTTTGAAAAAGCTTGCTGGATAATGCTGATGGGCATTGCTGGTTCAGAACCAGTTTGTTAAGAGCTCTGATGCATATCTTATGATATATCACTTTGACATAGCCCTAAGGATTTTCTTCATTAAACTTGTGTAATTCTTGAATTCTTATTCTGTGGTTTGTAATTCTAGTAATCTATGGATAGGATGACTTTATGTCCTAATTTGTCACAGTTTTTACCTGTGTCCAGTATAATTCTTTATAGTGCCTCCTTGCATCCTCAGAAGTGTCCCAGTTTGTTTGATAAATTATATGGTCACCCAACCTTTGCGTTATTGAATTAATAGTGACCATCATAGTGACTTTATAGTATTTTGTTCACAGTTTCACAAAGGTATCTTTAATTTATCCAGTGCCTAATAGGTGAAATTATGATTAATTAGCTTTCTTGTATTTTGTGGCATTTGTTTGAAATAATACCAGTTCTGAAGATAACTTTTTGTCTAAATTGAAAATAATGTTATCATTTCCTGGTTTTAACAGTAATACATGCTCATCTAAAAAAAGTTTTTATTGTGCTGTGATGTATATGCAGTATTCAGTTGATTCAAAATATGCAGAAAAGGATAAAAAGAAAGCAGAAAAGACTTGAAATTCTGTCATTGAGAAATGAATATGTGTCCTTCCAGATATGTTTCATTCCCATCAATTATTAACATTTTACATAAATAGAATATTTTACCCCCTGTTTAGTAACTGGGGTCTCAATAACACATTGGAGACATCTTTCCATTGTCAAGTAGTAGATGAGTGGCTGCAAAGTATTTTAGTTTATATCTGTCATATACAGTTTACTTGTTTCTCTGATGAATATTTAAGTTGTTTCTGTTTTTTTCTGCTATAAACAAATGGTAATGAACATCTTTACATATTTGTCAGATGCCTAAGGAGGAATCGCAGGGTCAGAGGATGTTTTTTTAAAATATTTATTTTGAGGGTCCACCCAGTGGCACGGCAGTTTAGTTCGTGCTTGGCAGCCCGGGGTTCGCGGGTTCGGATCCCGGGCGCCTGCTGACACACTGCTTGTCAGCCATGCCATGGCGGCGTCCCATATAAAGTAGAGGAAGACGGGCACGGATGTTAGCCCAGGGCCAGTCTTCCTCAGCAAAAAGGGGAGGATTGGCAACGGATGTTAGCTCAGGGCTGGTCTTCCCCACAAAAAAAAAAAAAAAAAAATTTATTTTGATGTATAGTACTGGATTGCAACATTTACCTTACACTCCATAAACTTACCATTTTGTATTTTTGTTGTTACTGTAACTGTTTAAATTTTAAAAATCTTATTTCTTCCTCACTACCTCTTTTCATGGCAGTGTACCTACCTGTCCTTTCTGTTTTTACTTTCTGCTTTGCGTCTCTTGTAATATGCTATGGAATGGTTCATTTCTAGGAGAAGTAAATAGAATTTAGGGCTCTGCAGAAGTTAACAGGAAAAGCTAAAATTTATTCTTATCTAGACCGAGTATTCTGCCATTTACCAGTTCTATCTTTGTGCTGAAGGTGGAAATGTAATTTGAGTAGAGATTGGTCTAGGTGTTTTACTTTCTTTTTCTCCTCCTTGTTTTCTTTTCTCCTCTTGCTCCTCTCTTTTCTCCTCCCTTCTCTCCCTTTGGCCCCTTCTCCTCTTCCTCTTTTTTCTTCCCATTCCTCCTAATTTTTTTATTGATATAATTCATATACCATAAAATTTGTCATTTTAAGGTGTACAATTCAGTGGTTGCCAGTGTACATCATCCCCTTTAAATTCCGGAACATTTTTATTGCCCCAAAAAGGAACCTCATGCCCATTAACTGTCACTCTCCATGCTCTCCTCCCAGCCCTGGAAACTACTAATCTACTTCCTGTCACTTTGGATTTGCCTGTTCTGGGCATTTTATATAAAGGGAATCATAGAATATGTGGTCTTTTGTATCTGGCTTCTTTCACTTAGCATAATGTTTTCCATGTTTTAGCAAATATCTGTACTTTATTCTTTTTTATGGGTGAACAATATTCCATTGTATGGCTATACCACATTTTGTTTATCTATTCATTAGTTGATGAACACTTGATTGTTTGGGTTGTTTACAATTTTTGGCTATTAGGAATAATGCTGCTGTGAAAACCTTTGTGTGAATGTATGTTTTCACTTCTCTTGGGTTTATATCTAGAAGTGGAGTTGTTGAGTCATATGGTAAATCTATGTTTGACTTTTTGAGGAATTGCCAAACTTTTCTGAAGCAGGTACCCCATTTTGTATTCCCATCAGTAAGGTATGAAGGTTGCAGTTTCTCTACATCCTCACCGATACTTGTTATTGTCTGTCTTTTGATGATAGCCATCCTAGTGGATGTGAAGTGGTATCTCATTGTGGTTTTGAACTGCATTTACCTGATGGCTGATGATGTTGAACATCTTTTCATGTGCTATTGGCCATTTGTATATCTTTTTTTTTTGGTGAGGAAGCTTGTCCCTGAGCTAACATTGGTGCCAATCTTTCTCTACTTTGTATGTGTGACGCCACCACAGCATGGCTTGATGAGTGGTGCGTAGGTCCATGCCAGGAATCCAAACCTGCAAACCTTGGGCCACCAAAGTGGAGCACGCAAACTTAACCACTACACCACTGTGCTGGCCCCCCCCCATTTTTCTTTTTTTTTGAAAAACGATTTTCAAAAAACCCACAAATGATAACAAGTGTCAGTGAGAATGTGGAGAAATTAGAACCCTTGTACACTATTGGTGGGAATGTAAAATGGTGCATCTGCTGTGGAAAATAGTATGGTGGTCCCTCAAAAAATTAAAAATATAATTACCATATGACCCATCTGTCCTGTTTGGTATAGATCCAAAAGAATTAGAATTAGGATATCAAAGAGATATCTGCACTCCCATGTTCATTACAGCATTATTCACAATAGCCAAGATGTGGAAACAACCTAAATGTCCATCGATGGATGAATGGATAAAGAAAATGTGGCATATACATACAATGGAATGTTATTCAGCCTTAAAAAGGAAGGAAATCCTGCCATATGTGACCACATGGATGAACATGGAGGACATTGTTAAGTGAAATAAGCCAGTCATGGAAAGACCAATACTGCGTGATTCCACATACATGAGGAATAGTCTAAAATAGTCAAACTCTTAGAAACACAGTAGAAATGATGGTTACTAGAGGCTAGGGGAAATGGGGAGTTCTTCTTCAAAGGGCATAAAGTTTCAGTTATGCAAGATGAGTAAGCTATAGAGATCTGTGGTACAATGTTGTGTCTATAAGTTAACAATACTGTACTGTGTACTTAAAAAATTTTTAAGAGGGTAGATCTTGTGTTAAGAGTTCATAATCACACCAAAGAAAATGAGAATTTTCTTCCTTTTTAAGACTGAATAATATTCGATTGTGTGTATACCTCATTTTAATTATCCATTCGTCCATTGATGGACACTTGGGTTGCTTCTGCCTTTGGCTACTGTGAATAATGCTGCTGTGAACATGAGTGTACAAATATCTCTTTGAGACCATGCTTTCAATTCTTACGGATATATAACCAGAAAGGGAATTGCTGGATCATATGGTAATTCTATTTTGAATTTTCTGAGGAATCTCCATAGTGTTTTCCACAGCAGTTGCACTACTTTACATTCTCACCAGCAGTGCACAAGGGTTCTAATCTCTTCACATCTTTGCGAACACTTGTAATTTTCTGTTTGTTTGTTTGATAGCAGCCATCCTAACAGGTGTGAGGTAATAAATTTTATGGTGGTTTTGATTTGCATTTCCCTAATGATTAGTGATGTCGTGCATTTTTTCATGTGCTTATTGGTCATTTGTGTATCTTTGGAGAAGTGTCAAAGTCCTTTGCCCATTTAAAAATTATTATATTTTAATTTTAAATTGTGGTAAGAACATATATAACAGAATTTACCATCTTAACCATTTTTAAGTCTACAGTTCAGTAATGTTAAGTATATTCGTTTTGTTGTGCAACAGATCTCCGGAACTTTTTCATCTTGTAAAACCAAAACTATATCCATTAAACAACAACTCATTTCCCCCAGCCCCTGGTAACCATCATTCTGTTTTCTGTTTTTGTGAATCTCACTACTTTAAATACCTTTATATAAGTGGAATCATACAGTATTTGTCTTTTTATGACTGGCTTAGTTCACTTAGCATAATGTCTTCAAGGTTCATCTATGTTGTAGCATGTGACAAGATTTCCTTTCTGTTTAAGGCTGAATAATACTTCATTATATTTATATACCACATTTTCTTTATCCATTCATCCACCGATGGACTTCTGAGTTGCTTCCATTTCTTGGCTATTGTGAATAAGGATGCTGCTATGAACGTAGGTATACAAAATACCTCTTCGAGACTCTGCTTTCCATTCTTTTGGATATATATCCAGAAGTGTGATTGCTGGATTGTGTGCTAGTTCTAATTTTAACTTTTTGAGTAACTGGCGTACAGTTTTCCATAGCAACTGCACCATTTTACAATCCCACCAGTGGTGCACAAGGGTTCCAGTTTCACCACATCCTCACCAACACTTGTTATTTATTTATTTATTTAAATAGTAGCTGTCCTAATGGATGTGGGGTGATACCTCATTGTGGTTTTGATTTGCATTTCTCTAATGGTTAGTGATATTGAGCACCTTTTCATATACCTGTTGGCCATCTGTATATCTTCTTTGGAGAAATATCTATTCATGTCCTTTGACCATTTTTTAGTTGGCTTGTTTTTTTGTTGAGTTGTAGGAGTTCTTGAGTTGAGTTTTGGGGTTATATTCTGGAAATTAACCCCTTATCAGATATATGCTTTGCAAATATTTACCCCCATTCCTTAGGTTGCCTTTTCACTCCATTGATTGTGTCCTTTGATGCATAGAAGTTTTTAAGTTTGATATGATCCCATTTGTCTATTTTTGCATTTGATGCCTGTGCTTTTGATGTCATATCCAGGAAATCATTGCCAAGCCCAATGTCATGAAGCCTTTCTCCTATGTTTTCTTCTAGGAGTTTTGTGGTTTTGGGTCTTACATTTAGGTCAGTAATCCATTTTTAGTTAATTTTTATATATGGAATAAGATAGGGATTCAACTTCACTCTTTTGCATGTGGATGTCCACATCAGTTTCAGGAGTATTACCATCTGTGGCAAGCTGAAAAATGCCCCCTCCCCCAAAAGGTCATAAAACCTGAAACCTGTGAATCCTACTTTATATGGCAAGAAAAGGGGGCAGAGGGGTCTTTGCAGATGTAATTAAGTTGAAAATCTTGAGAGAAAATTATCCTGACTATCTGCATGGGCCCTGAATGCAGTCACATATATCGTAAGTGGGAGGCAGAGGGAGATTTGACTACACGCAGAGCGGAAGGTGATGTGAAGATGGAGCCAAGAGCGATTTGTAGATTCTGGCCTGAAGATTGGAGTGCTGTGGCCACAAGCCAAGGAATGCTGGCAACTACTAGAAGCTAAAGAGCAAGGACCAGATCTACCTAGAGCCTCCAGAGGGAGTGTGGCCCTGCTGTGACACTTTGATTTCAACTCAACCTCTAGAACTGGGAGAGAATAAATTTCTGTTGTTTTAAGCCACCAAGTTTGTGATAATTTGTTACAACCACCACAGAAAACTAATATACCATCTTAACAGTATTAAGTCTTTCAATCCATGAACATGGTCCATTTATTTAGGTCTTTAATTTCTTTCAACAATGTTTTATAGCTTTCAGAATATAAATTTTGCACTTTTTTTTGGTTAAATTTATTCCTAAGTATTTTGTTCCTTTTGATGCTATTGTAAATGGAATTGTTTTGTTAATTTCATTTTCAAATTGTTGCTACTGTATAGAAATGCAGCTTGTTTTTGTATATTGAAATTGTATCCTGCAAACTTGCTGAACTCATTTATTAGCTCTAATAGTTCATTTGTGTGTTTTGTATTATTTTCTATATTCAAGATCATGCCGTCTGCAAGTAAGATTTAGTTTTACTTCTTCGTTTCCAATCTGCATGCCTTTTATTTCATTTTCTTGACTGATCACACTTGCTAGAATCCCAGTACAATGCTGAATAGAATTGGCAAGAGTGGACATCTTTGTCTTGTTCCTGATTGTAGGGAGAGTTTTCAGTCCTTCCATTAATTATGTTAGCTGTGGGTTTTTGTAGATGCTTTTTTCAGATAAAAGATGCCTTTTATCAGGTTGAGGAAGTTCCCTACCTTTTTCTAATTTACAGATAGTATTTATTCTTGACTACCTTTTATTTTGCTGCTTTGTTCATTTGGTAGCTAATTAATTAATATAGTAATAATAATAACCACTAATGTAGATTTATCATGTGCCAGGCACTGTTTTGTTTTACAAACATTAACTAAATTAATACACTTCAGTTCTATTCAGTTTGTGTTCTTTGAGATATATTCATAAAGATCTGAACATAGAGAACAACAAGCTGTAAGAAATCTTGAGAGTCTCTTGGCAAAAATATTTGAAGAAAGTTAATATCATTGTTATTCTGTAATCTTGCCCCGTCACCCAATATATGCATCTAATCATAAAGCTGGCCAGTCCACGTAGAGCACTGATCAACTGAGGAAGTTGAGAGTACATTTTTTTTCTACCATGAAAGCAAAACATGTTTATTTTAGAAAGTGCAGATAAGCAAAAGTTCAAGTGTTGATGATTTTTCCTTGGATACATTCCTAGAAATTGTTTTTAGGTCAAGGGGAATGCATATTTATAAGAGTTTTTGGGTAGGGATTGCCAAATTGCCCTCTGGAAATATTGCACTCCCAATAGCAATATAAGAGTGCCTGTTACTCCAACTTTTTTTAGTCATGGATGATGCGCCCTTTTGAATAAACTATATGGCATTTTGAGAGAGAAAAAATTCCACTTACTTGAAAAATGCTTTGTATAATGAGACAGAATTACTAGCAGCAATAAAGTTATTGAATATTAATTAGTACTTTTTATAGCTTTTAAGGTCAAAAGAATGAGTTTGAATAGCTTAGTTCATTACAGGAAGATTAGTCAAAAGAGATGGAAGATACTAGCTGATACTTTCTTTGGCAGCTTTTTAGCTTTTTTAAAAAAAGAATTGTGCTGAAAAATAATCCTGAAAATGTTTCAAATTCTAAGAGGGCAAGCAAAATATTGTCAATGATTATTTTTTTCGGGGGTGTAATGTATTTGAGGCAAATTTGTGTTTTAGGAGAATTGCTAAAAATTAGTTGAGTGCAATTTTGCCCAGGCATAATTGGTACATTCATTTTTAAATAATGGAATGTCAAGCATAACTTGACTATTTTGAAAGAAAAGGAGGCCTATATTTGTCTTTTGCTTCTAATGAGATATTCTTCCTGGTTTTATCTCTGTATGTTGCCAAGCCTTGGAGTAGGAATAAAATCAAAAGTTGTAGAAATGTTCTGTTGGGGAAAATATTACACCATCAACTCTATGATATGTGTATATATTTTTTTGGTGAGGAAGATTAGCCCTGGGCTAACATTCATGCCCATCTTCTTCTACTTTATATGGGATGCCACTGCAGCATGGCTTGACAAGCGGTATGTTGATCTGTGCCCACGATCCGAACCTGTGAACCCCAGGCTGCCAAAGCAGAGAGCACAAACTTAACCACTGCGCCACCGGGCTGGCCCAAACTCTATGATATTTTGTAAGGTGTAGTTGCAAGAAAACTTTGGGGACGAAAATTTGAGGGAAGAGCTTGTATTTTTTAATCTTTTCTTTGTTCTATCAAGACTATTCTGGAATCTAGATACTTTTAATAACTTTATTAAAAGTTTAATGTTGGAATTCTAGGCTCTTAGAATAAGAATTGCTCTTAGCAGTCATTTAATTCTGCCCTTACATGCAACACGGGCATCTGAGATTAAAGTCTTTTTTACTGCCTTTCAGCCAACGGGTTAATCTAGTGTCACTTAAAACACCTTTGATCTATTCATAAGGCAATGTACCAGGTTCGCTAGTAGGGATGTTCAGGTGAATAAGATACCAAAGCAGAAAATGGTCCTATGTTATAAATAGGAGTAAAGTAAATTATAGTAACTGAATGATAGAGGAATCCAACAGGGTGGGGTTACTTGCTTTAGAATGCAGGGAAGTGTCTCACAGGAGAAGTAGAATTTGAGTTTAGCCTTTGAAGAGAGATCGGGAGAGAGCTTTCAAGCCACAGGAAAGGTATGAGTTTGCCAAGGCATGGAGTTTAAGACAGTACAGTGTTATGTGTATGGTGTTTTGTTTGCTTTTAGAGGGGATTGTTGGGAGGAGGTAGTACAGATGGATTTGTGGTTTATTTTCACGGATAGGAAGACAAAATTGGAAAGGCAGGAGGAAGTCAGAAGATAGAGCTTGATGTCTTGCTGTGTGTGTAGTCATTGACTGACTACCCACCTGCGTGGATGACTCTATCCTGTCAGCATTGAGATTTCCTCTCTTGCAAAACCCAGGAGAACAAATATGAAAGCATTTGTTTATGGCTATACAGCACTAGGTTCATTAAGGTATTTAATCTTGTTGATGGTGCTGGCAACTCTTCTGTCCCAGATCTTAAGGTAGCTTTATAGTTCCCCACTATATAATATATCAACTGAGAATTATAATTTACATGTAATCTAATATTTCTACCAGAAATGATCTCTTGATTTTAAAACTTAGATCATATGATGTTGTAAAAGTTTAATGGTAATAAGGCTAATTCTCTTATTGCATATATGGGCAACCCATACAGTTGATATACAGGGTGGTGATAAAAGAAAAATAAACCAAAGTTAATTCTGGTTGAGTAATGTATTTCCTGGATTATTTTGATTATGGACTAGAAATCTGTAGCTTTAAAAAAGTTATAGACCAGGGCCGCCCGGTGGCGTAGCGGTTTCGTCCGCGCTTGGCAGCCCAGGGTTCGCCGGTTCGGATCCCGGGCGCCCGCCGACGCACTGCCTGTCAGCCACGCCGTGGCGGCGTCCCATATAAAGTGGAGGAAGATGGGCACGGATGTTAGCCCAGGGCCAGTCTTCCTCAGCAAAAAAAGGAGGATTAGCAACGGATGTTAGCTCAGGGCGGTCTTCCTCACAAAAAAAAAAAAAAAAAAAAGTTATAGACCAATCATGATTGGTATATCCATATGTTGATTTTGTAGATTTCCCATAATACACCTTTAAAAATCTCAATCTGTTGCCCTCATGCTAAATAAGTTGCTGCTATTGCCCCTTCCATTAGTCCTTGTTCAAGAAATATAAGATAGTTTGATTTCATTAAACAAATTGCTTATACATTTTTAAATTTAAAGTAATGTATACTCATTGAAAAAATTCAAACACTGTAGAAAGTCATAAAATAGTAATTCTCCTTCCCCTAAGTGATCCTGCTTTTTTTTTCTACCTGTGGGATCATATTGGGGATATTTTCTGCAATTTGCTTTTCTAAACTTAGTAGATCTTAAGACATCTTTTTATTCAGTATATGTAAGTGTAATTCTTTTAAAAGTACTTCTGTAGTATTTCCGTTGCACAAATGGTTGGTAATTTATTTAACGCATCCTTTATCTATGGGCATTTACGTTGTTTCCAGGGTTTCAATATTATAAACAGTGCTGCAGAGAACATCCTTGAAACAGTATCATTGCCTATTTGTACTAGTGTACTTGTAGGATACATTCTTAAAAATGAAATTGCTGGATCAAAGAATTTTTCATTTAAAATTTAGATATTACTAAATTTCCTTTTAAAAACATTGTACCAGTTTACACTTCCATCTATATTGTTTCCCCATACTCTTGCCAATATATGTTACCAGATGGGTGAAAAACAATATAGCATATAACATAAACTTGTTCTCATAAATTATGAGTGAGGTGGAGAACTTTTTGCATGTATTTATTGACTTGTGTATTTTTCCTTTAAAAGCCCTGTTCGTATCTTTTGCCAGTTTTTGTTCCCTATCTGGTGGCTATTATTTTTCTTTTATTTTTTTAAAGAGCTCTTTCTATATTAAGGAAATTACTCCTTTGACTATCATGTACTGTGAATATTTTTAAACTAGCCTTTCTTTTGACTTTGCTTATGGTGCACCTTGCCATGTTTAGTTTTTATGTAATCAAGTATTCTTTTACTGCTTTTAGATTTCTTGTCATACTTAGAAATCCTCCAAAATTATGAAAAAGGAAAACAGATGAATTTTTTACTTTTATGGTTTTTTGATTCAAATATTTGATCCATCTGAAATTTATTTTGAATAATAAGTGTTAGGGATCTAATTTTATAGTTTTCCAAAATGTCTAGCCAGTTGTTTCAACATTATCTATTAAATCTCCTTTCTGTATGAATATTTATCTACTCATTTCTAGTTCAGATTCCATTTTCCACAGTAGTGCAAACGTGATTAGTTGAGAATTTTGGAAGGTTTTTGAAGTCAGTCGAACAATAGAAGGTGATAGAGATGGATTATACTATCTTATCTCCCCTTTTGCTTCTTCTTTTTTGGTGGGGGAGATGGCCCTGAGCTAACATCCGTTGCCAGTCTTCCTCTTTTTGCTGAGGAAGATTAGCCTTGAGTTAACATCTGTGCCCATCTTCCTCTACTTTGTATATGGGACACTGCCACAGCATGGCCTGATGAGAGGTGCATAGGTCCGAGCCTGCGAACCCCAGGCCGACAAAGTGGAGCATGTGAACTTAACCACTATGCCACCGGGCCAGGTGCCCGCCGCCACCCCTTTTGCTTTTAAGATTGCTAAATGATTGACTCTTTCAAGGAACACTAAACCGAACCATCCTCTGGACATAAAGGTGACTTTCACATGACTCTTTTAGATTACTTATCTCTATGGGAGAGCAAGGCGAGGTCAGGATGTAGGTTTTCTAAGGCATGGTCAGTGAAAGTTTTTTAGAAAATAATCAGGATTTTAAAATGAGTTTGAACTTCTTTAGGGAATAAAAACCTATGCTATGTCATTGCCTACGCATTAGCTAATTCTGTACTTGGCACAAGGAGACAAAGAAAATGTTCATTAAAAGAACTGAAACTTGAAAAAATGGTTATTAGTCACTGCTTAGTACTCCTTAATCATCTTTAGGAATTTAGTCACTATAAGTAGGCCTTGATTTATTTTTATTTTTTTATGTTGCATGACTAGGGTCAGAAGACAGATTTTAGTTCAGGCTCAGTTACTTACTGGCATGTGACTGTGGGCAAGATTTTAATTTCTTTCAATCTTAGTTTCTTTATTTTTAAAATAGAAGTAATATTAACTATCTTGCTTATCTCATATGGAACCTCTTAATCTCAAATTCCTGTGCCCTGTGTACAATAAGCCAATCACTGAGACATTGGAGCTTAGAGATGAGCATAGAAACAACAAGGCGGGAGGATAGGTTCTCTCAAGTCCACCTTAACAAGAGAAAAAAGCAGGGAGTCTTTACAGAGCTGAGGGGCTTGGGAGGAGGAGTTTCAGAGAAACAGAGAAAATCATGTTTCTTTTACTCCAGATAAGCCCTTGGGCATTCAGACTTCTGGGTGTCAAGGGCAACTGGGGGCTGGTTATCTGGTGATCATAACTTCCTTAAAGACGTTCTTGGGCAAAACAAGTTCATAAATCCTTGTTACCCTTGAGTCACCCTCAGGTTAAACAAGAAAACAGCAAATTGACAAGATTAACTTCTTTTCATCTGTGTCTGTGTTGGGAACAAGGTCTAAGGGTAATCATGTTCTTATTGAATATTCACAGTAACCCTCAGGTACCCAGCTTCAATCTCACTGGATTGTTTTAAAGAATAAATGAGATGATATATGATGAATACTTAATAAATATTGAAATTTGCAGCAAGTTTAACAAGGGTGAGGATTTAGAAATTTGGAGGCCATAGTGACTCCAGAAAGAGAAGAGTTGCAGAAGGAGGTTGGGAATGAATTGCTAGTGAGAAAGTGAAGATAGAGAGTGTAAACCACTTTTCTAGGACATTTTATGGTAGAAAGAAAAGAATAGCATGGTTGGGTCATGAAGTAGGTTCATTGGACAGGGCAGTTGTTTGTTTTAAAACATTGTTTCCAAAATTTCAGTTATTTGTAATTTTGACATTGTCTCTGTACCAAATGTAATATGTAATTTAAAGTGACAAGAGAATTTCACATGTTGAGGTATATGAAGTAACTATTTTGGTTCAAAACTGATTCAGCTTGAGCTAAAGATGCCTGACTTATGGCCTATCAAACATACATTGTACATCTGCTTTAACCATTAAAGAATGCACTCTTTTTTTTTTTTGAGGAAGATTAGCCCTTAGCTAACATCTGCTGCCCATCTTCCTTTTTTTTTTTGCTGAGGAAGATTGGCTCTGAGCTAACATTTGTGCCCATCTTCCTCTACTTTATGTGGGATGCTTGTGAACCCCAGACCGTAGCAGCAGAGCATGCGAACTTAACCACTAAGCCAGTGGGCGGGCCCCAAGAATACACTCTTTTAAGATTAGAATGCATACTTCTCTTCCTACACCCTATTGGTAATGCCCTATTAGTCCCTTTCCCTTTCCTGACATCAGGGTCGTGTTGATCTGGTAATTTGCAACTGAATACCTCTTTGAAACTTTGATTAATATGTATCCTGGGCATGTTTAATGTTTGTTCTTTGTTCTAAAAAGGTATGAGACTACTGAAAACCATGAATGGTTCTCTGGAATGCTTTCTTCCTTTGTGGAAACTGCCTTCCGGGATTATAATTCTCACCCTGGCTCAAGTGAAACTCACATTCTGTCTCTTATCTATAGAATGGTTATTGGTTATTTTGCATTGACAAAAGAAAACCTCACTTTAAAAAACTCCTCATCCTAAGCAATAAATTCTGTGGAGTCATAGGTTTGGAACACTATCCTCTTCCCACTCTGGGTCCTTTCTGGCTGGGCTACAAATGAAATTGACGAGACCAAATAACAGGAGAAAATCAAACAAAGCTTTATAGCATGTATACATGGGAGAGACCAGGGAAACTGAGTTTCTCAGTAAAATGGTGGAGGTTCTCCTCTTAAACAGAAAGACAATGGAGGATGTTGGGGGTGGGTCAGTTATGGGAGATTACAGAAAAGCACAGTAAGGTTATTATGCAGCCTCGCCTTCTGCATTGATAAGTTTCTAGAGAAGAGGTCATCCCCCACTTCTTCCCAGTACAGAGAGGGAGACATCTTTACAAATGGAGATTTCCCCTACAAATGTAAATGTTTGGTAAACAGAACTTTGATTGGGCTTAGTAAGGACCCTCCCAGTCTATACATACCCAGAGTAATCTGTGGTGATGGCCTGTCCTGGGGACAGGCCTTCTGTCTTAAATCCTTTTAGGCAGTTAATGGGGGAGAAGGTCAAAGTTTCTTTCAGAGAAAATAATCAAGGTAAAGAGACATATTTTGAGGTGGCCAATTCTGATCCCCCACAATGTTCAGTTCCTACTTGTTTCTAAAATGTTAAATAAATGTGTAACACTTGACAAATAAATGTTTATAAAGCCAGAGAATTTAATTTTGAGTACCACTGGTGACATCCATAGCATAATTTCAGGAAAAAATTTTAAAGAAGAGTTTGGCTGTGAATGTAAATGTGGACAATATAAATGTCTCAATGTGTTGAGAACAATTTGAACAGTTTCTCAAAGGAAAAGGGAAGGATCAAGGCTACAGTTTAAAGAGTTAGTCTTGAAAATTAGATGGGCTCCCCCTTCCTTTGACACAGGAACAATGGAAAAGATGACTAAAGACAGTGAAAATTAAGGAAGATAGAAGACATTTAAGGAGTTAGTACCCAAAGTGATAACTGAAGGTTGCTTGGTAGGGCTGGGACTTGAAGGTGGAAAATGTTTGGAACTACATTTGTGAGCAGTGTTACAGAAATTCATCAAGAGGCAAAGAGAAAGATTTTGTTTTTTATTGCAGGCCTGGTTAAGACTTGACAGCATCAGTTTATAGTGGGCCCATTTTCTTAATTATTTCTGCAGTGCATGGCAATTTCAAATCAGAGAAAGCAGATAGCAGGCAATATCTGGGGTTGGGATGTGGCCGGGTGGATCTAGGAAATTGGTGATGATGTTGAGGGAAGGACAGAAATAATGACAACAGAGGGTTAGTAACTCTAGGCTGGGTAAGAAAACTGGTAAAGCAAAAGAACAGTTTCCATCAGAGGAAGAGAAACTGTTCCCCTGTGTTTCTCTTTAGAGCAATGAAACCTCTCCTAGAAATTCCCCAACAGGCTTCTCATGTCTCATTGGCCAGAATTAGATTAGAAGTTATGCTAGCTGTCTTCCTTTTGCCTCTCTACTCGTTTCTGCCCTGCTCTGTGCCTTGGGAGGCTGACCATTTGGAGTATATCAGTGATTTCTGGTAGGGTTTGGTCAAGGGGCAGGAGTTGGGGGGACAGGAGATCCAAGGGCAGAGAGTAAGGTGAGTATGTGTATGACTTAAGTTCCCTCTGTGCTGGGTAACGATCACTCCTGTCTCATAGTTCTCTCCAAGGAGTTCTCTTTGGGTTTCCTTAACCATTTCCCTCCTTTGCCCTTTCAGCTTTCCTGATGTTTGTTACTAGTTCCAGAATTCCACACCATCCTTTGTTGCTTTTCTTAATCTCTGCCCACACCTTTATAAAAAGGCCCTCTTTAAACTCAGTAGACTAGCTTGAGTGGGTCATCTTTATGCTGCCAATACTCATGCCCATTTTAAAATCAGCCTCTGGCAAGGGGAATGAAACGCATGCTCTTTTTGGGGAAGCAGCCAACAATGTTCACCATAGTTATGTTAGATTATAAAAAATGATGTGTACATACGTGTCAGTTTTATTTGTCAGCCAGATTTACAGTAAATTCAGCCATCTAGAACAGGAGTTGGCAAACACAGCTATGTTCATTTGTTTACGTTTGTAGTGCTTTTGGACCATATGGCTCACAAAGCCTAAAATACTATCTGGCCCGTTACAGAAGAAATTTGCTGACCCCTGGTTTGGAACTACACTGTTCATTATGGTCCTGTTGAGCACTTGAAATGTGGCTAGTTTGAGTTGAGATAACTCTGTAATTGTAAAATATGTATTACATTTCAAAGACTCACTTGCACCTGTTTCTCTTTCTTTCTTAATGTGACTCCTAGAAAATCTAAAATTACATATGTGGTTCACATTATATTTCTGTTGGACAGCACTGATCTAGAAAGTAACTGGTAACTTAGAAAATAAGCAGATAAAAGCTGCCATCAGGCAAAAGCCTAATAAATACGGTATTGTAAAGCAAAGAGAGCTTAGCACCTAGAGGCATTTGACCCAGGTTCAAGTCCCAGGAAACCCAAGTCCTTACAAGTCTCCATGCTGTAATCTTTCTTTTTAGCACCTGTTCACCATGATTTTTCTTTATCATTCGAGACTCAGCTCAAATATTGACTTCTGCAAAAGCTCCCTCCACCCGCATGCTCCCAACAGCCCTTCTGTATATTGTAATTATCTATGTTTGCACATTTCTCCTGAGATCCTAATGAAGGGTTTGGAGTACCCTATGTATATTGGGTCCTCAATGGGTTTTTATTTAATGAATGAGGAAATAATTAAATGAATAAATGAGTTACCAGTTTAAGTGCTTGGTTATTTGTCTCTTCCTTCTGGGTAACATAGGCAGTAGATTTGTCATAATGTATAAAACTAGGATTGTTACAGGAAGAGATTTGGTGAAAAGCCATGAAGAAGCAACCCAAATGGAAAGGCATAACTCTCTGGAGCTGTTTAGTGCGGGCCCAATTGCTCTCATTTCAGTTTTACTAAAGGCATCACTATAATAGCACAGTACAATGGATGATCCCTTTTATTTGATGTGAGGATTGAATATGGTACAGTGTCTGTTTTTTTTTAAGGTGATAAAGCATGTAATTTTAGAAAGATCTTCATTAAAACTGGTTAAAATAAGATTTTTGATCCATCAAGGAGTAAATTTTAAATATTCCAATTAAATGTAGTAGACTTTACAAGTGTTAGGTAGTGTTCATGAAGATAAATGTTGCAAGCCTGATGTTTTGGAGATCAGGGTTAGGAAAAAAAAATCTAGAGTAGCTTTCCTTAAAGATTTCTCCTTGGGTCTACTAATTAGATATTATCTGTTAATGCTCAGTTATCAGTTAGTGATATTAATGTTATCAGTTAGTGATATTAGTGGACCTAGGCAGATATTTGAGAAATTGCATAACCCTCAGTCCTGGCTTATCACTATTTCAGGGTCAATGTTTTCGAAACTTAGAAGCCTTGAGTTGACTTATGTGGTTGGGTATCTGTACATAATTCTTTAAATCATTGCTTGTTAGCTTTTAGGGCATTATTCTTTTGGCTTTTTTGATATTTAGTTTTTTAATTTTCAGGTAGCAAGAAAGTAAAATTTTCTTTTGAATATTGTATAAAGTTAATTTTAAGGTGAAGGAAAATGGATTGAATTAGCTTTTTAATATATTTTTCTTCCACTTACATTTTGAGTGGGGCCTTCAGAGACTCTTGTTCCCTATTCCCAGTCCCTGACTTGTCAAAGCCAGTGTGTAGTGGTGGTTACATTATTTGTGGATGGACAGATTCCTTTTGGAAGTGATGCACAGGTAGTGAGAATTAATCTTGGCAATGTCTTCTTCCCCATCCCCCATGGTAATTGAATTAGTTGAAGGGAAGAAGCTTCTGTATTCATTTATATATGAAATAATAGTTTATTTATGAAACTATGGTCTAATCCTAGATAGAGAATTAAATTAAAAATGTATTCTTACAATTTATAGAAAAAGCAAATATTGGTCTTACCCTTGTATTTCTCACCTAATCAGTTACCAATTTGTAAATATCTTCAAAATTTATCCTCTCCTATCTATTTTCATTGCCATTGTGGTTTATGACAATGTCATTTCTTGTCTGAATTTATTGCATTTCTCTCTTATCTGGTCCTTCTTATCCTCTCCTGCCAGAGAGTGGGCTTTCCAATATCAGATGAGTTACTTTCCACCTTAAAATTGTTAGTTTCCTCAAATCCCTTGCTTTGATACACACAGGCTCTTCATTGTATGACCTCTAGCCTTCTTCCCAGCCATGAACATCAACAGTTGAAGGTATTATTCCACTATCTGCTGGCTTCTGTTGTTGGTGTTGATAAGTCATCCAGCATAATTGCAGTTCTTTTGTAGGTGATATTTTCTTCCTGGTTGGTTTTAAGAGGTGTGTGTTTTTCTTTTTTAATAAACCTCTGTATTACACAGTTTCACTATGATATATCTGATATCTAAGTTTAGATTTTTGTTTACCCTGCTAAGGATTCTATGACCTTACTTTGAGGATTCGCATCTTTCAACAGTTCTGGAAAGTTCTCAGCCATTATCACTTCAAATTTTGTCCTGCTGTATAGAGCTCTCATTAGATGCATTTTGGACCTTCTCATTCTCCATGCCTTTTTTCCAAGTGAAGTATTGTGAAAAGATATAAATAGTCTCAATGTCGTATAGAGGGTTAAATAAATTATATCTCAGCCATAAAAACAGAATAATAGGCCAATAAAAATGATGTAGCAGGATATGTAGTAACATGGAAAGATGTTCATGATATATTAAGTGAAAAAAGTTTACAAAACAGTATGCATAACGAGTCCATTTTTATAATATGTATATTTGCCAAGGTAAAAGGACAAAAGATATTTACCAAAATATTAATTTTAGTTACTTGAACACCACAGGATAACGGGTGAACCCTTTTGGGGGGAGGAGGTTTGGATTTTTAATTTCCTGTAATGAAGATTACTTTTAGAATAAGGAGAAGAGAGGGTTATTAAATTTAAATTAGCCCAAGTATGCCCCCAAAGTTCATTCTGGCAAAGTAAATATTTCTGGAAAATTACATGTCTTATAAATTTGAGTGCTCTTCACTCTTCCTTTTAGGCATAATATACAATAGCAATTGTTATATTGAAATAAAAATACTCAAGTAAATTTTTACCACAAAAAATAGATGGGAAAATATAAATACTCATTAAAAATAGGCTACTAAAATGATACAAAGTTACATTATCATAGATTTTGCAAAGACAGAGACAGCAAACTAGAAGTTGTAGTCTTCTGCTTCACATTTCAGCACTCATTCTGTTCTCTTTCATTCATTTATCTGTGCAGAAGGTCTGTACACATGATGATGTCTAATATTTATTGATTCCCTTTGTATAATAGGTAACGACATTTCAATTGAAAAGGTAAAATAAGGACATTTACTATCAGATTATAAAGTTCTTTTTCTGTAAGTAGGTACTATAATATTTAAAAATATGCTTTGAAAAAAATACAGAAATGAAAGAGGTACTATTTCAAGATCACTAAGTCTATGTTAAACTTGAGTGAATTCTGGTAAAACCCTGTAACTCAGAGACAAATCTAACCTAAAGAAGTTCCAGTAATTAAGAGTGTTTTAGCAAGGAAAATGAGCAGGGTAAGCAACTGTTTATGGGCACCGTTTAGTAGAATGAATATTAACTTTTGCTTTAACACTTACTTTTTAAATTAGATTAAAAATGTTGCTTTAAGCTATGAGTGTTTTGGCAAAGAAAAACTTGAAAAATTTTTAATAAATACATCAAATGCTAAAATCTAGCTAGGTCATTATGCAAAATATTATGTGTGAAGACAAAGTCATTTATGAATAAAGGAAAATTGCATTCAAAATGAACTCTACCCATAACTTATTAAAAGGGCAGACATTAATTACTCCAGCTGCTTACTTGTATTATAATAGTACCATGATTCAGTATGAAAATAAGAAACAGTCTATAAATCTGTGACAGTAATAAATCACAATATACAGTGTACACGGAAGTCATACAGAGCAACAAATTCTCATAAAAACAAATATTTTAATACCTTTAAAATCTGATTTTTCTTTAAAATCATGAAAAAAAGATTCTTGTCAGATTAATTAATAATTGCTTGATTAATACCTCAGTTAGTCAAATTAAACAAGCTACATTACTGTCACTTAGTATATAGAAAGGAATCTTTCAGAACAAGGAAGTTAGAACGAAATGAGTTTTAGAATATTTTCATCATTCCCTACTCCCCCCCCAAAAAACACCCTGTACCCATTAGCAGTCATTCCCTATTCCCCCTACTCCTATCCCCATCCCTAGGCAACCACCAGTCTTCTCTCTGTCTCACTGAATTTGTCTATTCTGGACATTTCATGTAAATGGAATTATACAATATGTAGACTTTTGTGACTGACTTCTTTCACTTAGCATAATGTTTTCAAGTTTCATCCATTTTATAGCATGTATCAATGTCTCTCTTCTGTTATTTGCTGGATAATATTCCATTTTACGGATAGACCACATTCTATTAATCTGTTTATCAGTTGACGGATATTTGAGTTGTATTTTCACTTTCTGTTATGAATAATGCTGCTCTATGCATTCATGTACAAGTTTTGGGGTGGGCATGTTTTCATTTCTCTTGTGTCTGTACCTAGGAGTGGAATTTCTCAGTCATATAGTAGCTCTGTGTTTAGCCTTTTGAGGAACTTCCAGTCTGTTTTTCAAAGCATTGCATCGTTTTACATTCCTATGTCAGAGGATTTAAATTTCTCTGCATTCTGACCCACATAGTTTTCCCCCCCACTTAAACCACTTGTATAAACATTGTTGTTACAAGTGTTTATAAACACTTCTCTAATTGCCTAACAGAGGATCTATCATATCCAAATCCCTGAAATAACCCTCTTCTCAAAGTTTCCTGCACGTACAACTTTTTTCCCCCAGCTTTATTGAGATGTAATTGACACATAATATTGTATAAGTTTCAGGTGTACAATGGCCAGCACTTGTTATGTGTTGTTGATTATAGCCATCCTAGTGGGTGTGAAGTGATATTTCACTGTGGTTTTGACTTGCATTTCCCTCATGGTCAGTGATGTTGAACACCTTTTCATGTGATACTGGCTATTTTTATATCTTTTGGAGAAATGGCTGTTCAGATACTTTGCCTGTTTAAATTGGATTATTTGTCTTTCTGAGTTGTAAGAGTTCTTTATATATTCTGGATACAAGTTCCTGATCAAATTTGCAAATGTTTTTTCCAGTTCTGTGGGCTTGTCTTTTTACTTTCTCAATGGTGTCCTTTGCAGCAAAAAAGTTTTTAAAAAATTTTGAAGTGCAGTTTATCTAATTTTTCCGTTGTTGCTTGTGCATTTTAGTAGTCAGAGTTGCAGATTCCATTCAGAGAATTGAATTTTCCATACTGTCAGAATTGGATGTTAGAGCATCATATGATGAATATAGTTGTAACTCTTATGTGTACATACAGGAGTTTTGTTTTTTTCTACTTAGCATTTTTTTTTTTTTTGGTGAGGAAGACCAGCTCTGAGCTAACATCTGTTGCCATTCCTCTTTTTGCTGAGGAAGACTGGCCCTGGGCTAACCTCCATGCCCCTCTTCCTCTACTTTATATATGGGACACCTGCCACAGCATGGCTTGATAAGTGGTGTGTAGGTCTGTGCCCGGGATCCAAACCTGCGAACCCCAGGCTGCTGAAGCAGAGCGAGTGAACTTAACCACTACACCACCAGGCCAGCCCTGTCTACTACACCACCAGGCCAGCCTTGTCTACTTAGTATTTTTGCGTGTAAATTTCCTTCTGTTTATATTGCCTATGCTTCATTTTTAAGAGCTGTGTCATGTTTTATAGTTGTACCGTAGTTTACACCGTCATCCTTTTTGCTTGTTTGTTTTTCAACTTCTTGATTTAAATAGTGCTGGTAGGTAGCCAAATCCATGAACTTAAAAGTTACATTTTTTCTTTCCTTAGGTCAGATTGACATAAAACAGTTGATAGTAAAGAAGATACAGTTGACTGCCGAGGCAGAGGTAAGTGACTCCCTCTTCCAGGAACAAAAATGGAGAGTTTTGTTCAGTAAAATTTTTAATGCTAAATTGCTTGAAGAATTATTTACCTTTCTTATTAGTTGACATTATGCTGCTGTGGAACAAGAAAATAAGATCGGCCACCTTGTCACCCTACATAAGAGCCAGATTGCCTTTTTCTCTGCCATCCCATCTGTCACCCTTATTTTCTGGCTTTTACCAGCAGAACTTGGATTTAGTCACCGATGATACAGTTGAATGTCTGTATGAATGTTTAAGTGCTTTATGAAAGTATCTATCATGGTTCATAGTAAAGAACAGATCTCCAATAAATGTTGAATCTGAATCTAGAAGTAGATTCCCTGTTAGGGATGTAGCAGAAATATCAACTCAGAAACAACATGGAGTCATTTCAAGAAGGGCAAACAGTTCTACAAGTCAGAATGCAGCAGTGCCCTCAGGAAATTCTGGAGGGCAAATAAGTTTTTTTTTTTATTATAATCTAATACTGTGTGTGTCTGAATGTAAGTTGACTTCAAATCCAAGGCAGCCTCCCTTTTTTCCCAATGAGAAAATCACTTCCAAAATTTATTGGCCGAACATTCAATGATGTAGATGAAATAGCCTTGTTTTTATTTATTAATTTAGTTACATGTGCATGCATGTGTACACACATTTATATAGAATAATTTAAATTTTGATATTTTTATAACCATATTTTATAAAACAGTAAATATACAAGATTATTTACATTCACTTTGATATTAGTGTCTTTGTAGTTATCAGAGCTAGTTTTTCAGTATCTTCCCATCCTGGGGTGCAGCATTTTCACTTTCATCTCATTTGTTGGACATACAGCGCTTTTTGAGTCCAGGGATGACGTTGTCACTAGAAATTTTAGTAGAGGTACCTGTTTGCTTAACCTTGAGATCTCCCCCTGCCATTCATCCTATAAGTATATTTGTGATTTCCACAGTGTAACCACTTATTGTATTGCTTTATAAAATGCTATTCAAAAGATGTATTTATTTACTATACTTGAAACTGTGAGTCTAGACTACTGGTTAATAGTGTTTAATTTTATTTTTCTTGATTCCCTTAGGTTACCTGTGTAAGCCTTTAAAACTACAATGATCAAAGTCATTTCCGGTGAATGTCTTTTCCAATTAATAATTTGTTGTTCCATTATAAGAGACTTTTTAGACTTGATTATTAGGTAACTTCCACTTCTCTGAGGATAATTTATAATTTTGGCTAACAAAAGAAAAATATTTAATGTATAGACACATGTCCTATATTTAAGGGCCCATTTTTACAAATTCAGTGATTAAAATAAAGGAATTTTGTTTTTAGGGCTTATTAGAGTGTTTCTAACCCTTATTCCTCTGGACATGTTGGACTCCAGGTTTATCTTCCATTCCTTTTCTTTCTTTCTTTTTTTTTTTTTTGGTGAGGAAGATTAGCCCTGATCTAACATCTATTGCCAATCCTCCCCTTTTTGCTGAGGAAGATTGGCCCTGAGCTAACATCCGTGCTCATCTTCCTCTACTTTATATGTGGGATGCCTGCCACAGCATAGCTTGATAAGTGGTGTGTAGGTCCCACCGGATACCTGAAGTGGAGCAATGAACCTAAGCACCGACTACACCCTACACCAGGCCACCATTCCTTTTCAAATTCCCCTTTTGTTCCTCTTTTGCTCCTTCTCTCCTTCCTGGCATGAACACAAAGCCTTTATTGTGTTTTGTTTGTGAAAGTATCAAATAGGTGAAAGGACAGGCCGTCCCTGCTATCATTGCTGTTTATTTAAAAAATCTGAAGTGGGAGGGAAACTTATTTTTATGCAGAATCACAAATTCAAAGAGAAAAGGGTGTGTTGAGTGGGAAGTAGTGGTGGAGGGGGAGAGGGGGAGAGGAGGATTGGAGAGAAGGTTGCATGGATTCAGGTTGAAACTTTGTTTTTAAAGAGAATTTTCTCTTTATTTTGTGTATTAATCAGTGAATAAAATTATTATACTCTTTAGTTTGGTCAGTTAGGAAGATTTGAAGGAGAGGGAAAGAAATAGGGGAAAAGAAGCTGAGGGAAACGGGTCATTGGTTTAGCTAATATTATTATTAATCTGTATTGTGCAAGTGATATGAGGCTTGCAGAGTTGTGCAAGACTTGTTCCCTGTTAAGGGAGGGCATTGTTGAGCAGAGGTTTGGAGGTACCTCTGGAAGGAAACTTATACTATATCTTGGAAACGACACTTGATTGGCATCTGTGCCTCTATTGTGGCACAATAGAAAGAAAAATACAGTGGGAAAATTGGGGCTAGATTGTAAAGCATTTTTTCTCTACCTTCATGCCCTTGTTCATGAAGCTCTTTCTACTTGAAATTTCTTTTAACTTCCTACCTTCACCAACCAAAACACTGTATATCCTTCAAATTCTAGCTCAAATGCTGCTGCTTGTATGGTTTTCTAAATACCCTAGCTTGAAATAATGTCCTCCCTACTTTATACTTCTGAGTACTTAGTTTATACCCTTAGGATATAATCTGTGTTTATTACAGTGTTTTTGTTTGAATGAATCGCCAAAATTCTTTTGGTGAACTTATAGGTGATTTGATTTAGGAATATTTTCATTGGCAACTTGGCATCTAATGAGATTGAACATCTTGCCATTGTTTATTAATTGAAATGTTTTTGAGGGAGATATATTAGGAATGCTATTCTGATATCACAGTTGTGGATAATTTATAGTTTGGAGACAATGAGACCAGATAGGAAGCTATTGTAATATTTTAGTGTTCTAAACTGAATAAACAGGGGCAGGGAGGAGAAGGGTCTTATACTAGGTGCTCTATATATGTAATCTTATTTACTTATATTATTCCATTTACAAGAGTGATCTCCAACTGGTTTCATTTTGTTGTTTTGCTTTATTGGTTGACATTTAGTAATGTGAAATGACTGTTGAGGTGACAGGTATGTGAATATTGTTTGGAGCTATGAAATTTACTTGTTCTTTCACACACTAATTCTTTTTCTCTTGTGGGTTTTTAGAAATAATTTTTAAAACAAATAAAAATCAAGAATCTATCTCATCATTTGTAGTTTGGTCTCATGCTCCAACCCAGTTATGACTCATCGTCATTGGACAGTTTTCCTCTAATCTTTAAAGTGAGAACACTGGACTAGCCATCTGCAAGGTCCCTTTCAGCTCTAACAGTCTGTCATAATTGTGTGGCTAACTTATGCTTTTGCTTCTAATTCACTGTTTCCTGTTGTAAAGGGAACGGGTAGTCTGTAGATCTTGTTGGGCAACTCTTTTAGCTCCACAGCAGATAAAATACAGTTTGCCTAGTTAAATTTGAGTTTCAGATAAACGACAGTAGTTTTTTACTCATCATGCAATATTTGAGACATATTTAGATTTAAAAAGTTATTTGTTGTTAAATTCAGACTTAACTGGGTGTCCTATATTTTTACTTGCTAAATCTGGCAACCTACAGAGGTCTGTCTGTAAAAACTTAGATGTATTGATAGAGGGGCTCATATTAAGGAAGGGTGTGAAGCAAGTTGTCAAGTACTAAGCAAGCTCTTTAGTCCAAATGGAAGAGGAATGAGGGAGGTGATGACGTTAGTGGGTTGAAATTAGAGGACTGAACTGATTGAATCTCTTAAAGTCACTTCTAGGTCTAAATGCTGTTGTAAAAAGTTTTAAGTACTTAATTAAAAAAAAAAAATCTGTGCTAGTGGTGTCATATAGCATTGTGTAACCCTGAGTCATGACCTTCTGAAATCCTTTGAATTGTGTTGTAACAAGACTTAAAAGATCTTGGAACAGTCCAAGGGAGATTCAGATGATTAAGTCCCAACCAACTGACGTTAATAGATAAATTAACTTTGTTTTAACAATTGTTAGTTAAATTATTTCTTTTGGTTGCAAATCACAGAAACCTACTTTGCCTTATTTAAGCATAAAAGGAAATGTATTTGAAAGATATAAATGTATCTCATAGAATCCTAGGAGAAACTGAACACTCAAGCTTTGGAAAGGGAAAAGATTTTTAGTAGCAAGAGTTGAGATATTTATGAAATTTTCAATTAATAAGGTTTCCAGTCACTCTTTCTAAACTCAGAGTCACAGATTTATGAGAGAGAGAATTGGATTTTGGCCGGAAGGGCAGGGCCAAATAGTACAGCCTTGGCCTGGACACTGGGTGCCTGTCCAGGCTAGTTTCCAGAGGAAAAAGGATATGTTGAAAAAAGAACAGACAGTGTCTTTACTATCAATATTTGTAGAACTTTATTAATGTACGCAATTTTATAGAGGGAATGTTAGGTCTAATGTGAAAATTGAAGGGATGAAAAATTACTTTCTATTTCTACTTTCAAAAATACATATTTGTTGCAACATATTTTGTTTGCTTCTTATATAGCATTTCAAGTATTTTTCACATCAATACCTTATACTATTGCCCAACCAATAAATGAGCAAACTGTGATAAGTAAGACTCAGGTTGGCATGTCTGCACATGGGGACTTCTCTTCATGGTTTATCACTCGTTTGAGTAATGTCTTCTGAAAAAGTTTTTGGATAGTGCCGATCTATTTGATTTACTGGCAGACTGCTGGAGAGATAAGTTGAAGTAATTTCTGCCCAGAAATTTATTGATTGTTGTATAAGCTGATAATAGGTTGTGCTGTAATTGTAACACAAGATAAACACAAATACTTGTGTCTTAAACAAGATAGAAGTGTATTTTCCTCTTGTGTAAATGACCCAGAGGTGGGAAGTCCAGAGCTGGTAGGGTGACTCCGTGGTCCTTGGGGACCCTGGTTGCTTCTGCCTTCCTGCCTCACTATTCGAAGGCTGTGATCCTCCTTCTCATTGTTCCAGTGGCTCCAGCCATTTCATGAGTTCCAAGGAGCAGAATTGAGGTAGGGAAAGAAGGGAGTCAAGGAACAGATAGCAGGTATTTTTAAAGGAAGTTTTCTGGAGATTTTATCAAGCCAATTCTGCCTGTATCTCATTGGCAAGAACTTAGTCACATGGCCGTACCTAGGTGCAAAGGGAGACTGAGAAATATATTTATTCTGGGCAGTCATGTGCCCAGGTTAAAATCAGGGATTCTAGTACTAAGGAAGAGGGTGAGGGATGATAGGTTGACAACTAACATCTTGGCTATGACTGTCCATTTTACTTTCCTACCCCTGATTGTCTGGTCAAATCTTATCTTCTTCTGGGTATGTAAGTGTGACTACATTCCTCTGATATTTCCCTTTCTGCCTTTTCTCATTTTACCTACCTTTGAAAGCTGTAAAGTGATGTCGGTGTAAGTTGGTATTTGTGATAAGAAATTACATGATTTTAGAGCTCTATCGAAGACCTTACAGGTGATAGTTACTCTCTACTTTACAGTTAATGAGAATCCAAAACATCAGAACTAGTCAAATGGTAATATTCTGCATATCATTGATTAAACACTTTTTTTTTTTTTTTTGGTGAGGAAGATTGACTCTGAGCTAATGTCTGTTGCCAATCATCCTCTTTTTGCTGAGGAGGATTGGCCCTGGGCTAACATCTGTGCTCATCTTCCTCTACTTTATATGTGGGACACCTGCCACAGCATGGCTTGATAAGTGGTGCGTACGTCCACACCTGGGATCAGAACCTACGAACCCCAGGCCACCAAAGCTGAGCGTGTGAACTTAACCACTTCGCCACCAGGCTGGCCCCCTAAACACTTTTTTTTCTAATATTTTAATATTTCTGAAAATAAGAAAGCACTGTGCTATGTAGTGTAATTCACTTGGCAGCTTTTTTCTTTCATAGTGCCAAACAAAAATCAGTGGCATCTTAGATTAAATACATTCTTAAAAAATATATGGTCAAGGTTTGTTAATATTTTATTTTAGTTTTGTGCTACCATATAGGATTGCTTTAAGAATAGGAGGGATATATTTTCTTAAATAAAGTCATTTTTTTCTGATTATAGAAGTAGTACAGGCTCATTGCAGAAAATTTATGAGAGACACGTGTAAAAAGGAAAGAGTCACCACCCGTATGCCCACAACTTAGAGATAATATTTTGGTTTGTTTTCTCCCAATAATTTGTTTTTCTTCTTCTGTCACACGCAGATCCATGTAGACATGTGTGGGCATGTGCGTGATAGATGTGTTAGCAAATTCAGCATCAGTTTATATGTTTGTATATTTTTCTTAACATTTTTAAATGAATTTTTTGTGTTAAAATATTCTTTGAGGGGCTGGCCCAGTGACGTAATGGTTAAGTTTGTGTGCTCCACTTTGATGGCCCGGGGTTTGCGGGTTCGGATCCCAGGTGTGGACTGATGCACTGCTTATCAACCCATACTGTGACAGGCATCCCACATATAAAGTAGAGGAAGATGGGCACAGATGTTAGCCCAGGGCCCATCTTCCTCAGCAAAAAGAGGAGAATTGCCAACAAATGTTAGCTCAGGGCCAATTTTCCTCACCAAAAAAAAAAAAAAATTGAAAATGTGATTTAAAAAAATGATTTCATGATAGTCATTTGTATGGATGTATCATTTGTTAACTACTAGGAATGTATTTTTACCACTTTCTGGTTTTCTAGCATTTAACAATGGCTAACAAAGTGAAGGAGATAGGTAAAGATGATGAGAAACAGTAAAATATACCATTTGGATAGTTAAGATGAGGGAGCTACGTAAGTAGATTAAGATAAGTAAATGTGTTTCAGCTGATTAAAATGTGTTATCAAGAATATTGTAATCTAAATTGGGAGACAGCCCAGGATGAATTTTATTTTAAATAAGAAGGAATTATAATTCAGAGCTCTAATTTCATTAGTTGCTGGTTTATCTTGAACCTTTGGCTTCCTATATTAAGAATTATGTGATAGTTATGCTCAAGACTTACTTCCAGACAAGTTTATTATTTTTAAATATGGAGGAGGAGTTTATTATCATGCATTCTTTAGGACTATAAACTTCTTCTGTATTGCTGCCTTCAAATGAAATGTTTGCAGTAGAACTCAGCTAAATAACACCTTACTTTTTATTAGATTACCTACCATTTTCGGGCTACATGTACATCGTTGACTTTTTTAGGTTTTACTTTTTTGGCTTATGGTGCTAATCATGTAGAAAATATTTCAGATAAAGTACAGTGGAAAGCAGTATAATGTAATGTGAACTCTGAGGTCATGTAGACCAGGACTGTGATGCTGGTTCTACAGCTTACAAGTTCTGTGAGTTTGGGCAAGTCACATCACTTGACTAGTTTAAGCCTAGACCTCCCATATGTGAAATAGGAATTATATTGTCTATTTCAGAGATTGTTTTAAGACTAGAAATAATATATAAAAGCCCCTAAGAGAGTATCTGGCATATAGCAGTCATTCAATAAATAACAGCCATTACCAACAATAACAATAGTGATTTTCAGTTTCTTTCACTTCATGGCTTCTAGAAAGAAATCAGGGCCAGGTAGTTTTTTTTAGATAATTACTTTCTGCTTTATCATAGATATTGAATAAAGCCAGCAGTGGTATAAGTAGGAGTTTTGGCACCAGAGGTTGGTTTCAAAAGCAGATGGGAAATATATTTAACACCTACAGTCTTGCCAGTTGCTTTGCTGAGAGCTGGATATACAGTGGTTAACAAAAAGACATGGTGTTTAAAGTCAGACGGGGGAGGCAGACGTTTAAGACACCAAAAAATTGAAATATATAGAATTTCAAATTTATTAAGTGCAATGAAGGAAAAGAATAAGATGCAGTAACTTTAGAGTGAATTGTCAGGGAAGACCTATCTTGAGGAGTCAATTTAGTTAGACACTGTACGTGCGTGCGTTGCTTAGTGACGGGGATACGTTCTGAGATATGTGTCGTTACGTGATTTTATCATTGTGTGAACATTATAGAGTGTACTTACACAAACCTAGATGGTAAAGCCTACTACACACCTAGGCTATATGGTACTAATCTCATGGGACTGCCGTCGTACATGCCATCCTTCATTGGCCGAAAAGACATTATGCAGCATGTGGCTTTATTACCCATTCTGTTGTTACCTGTTTTGCCCAAAAAGGTCAGGTTTCTGGTTTCATGCCATTGTGAGGTTAAAAGATTTCTCTGTGCAAAGCCAGGCAGTGAATCAGAGAAGTAAGTACATTTGGACTAGCATGTACATTTGGACTAGCAATATGATCTTGTGAAGTCAGAGTATAATTTTTTATACTCCATACTCAGTATACATTTTACTTTCTTTCTTTCTCTCAGCCTACTTTTTTATTTTTTCATGCCTCTCTGCCTTTGAAAGGGTTATTTTATCTGTAAATGACCCTGCTCTTTTCTCATTTTAAGACTCAGTCTAAAGTAACCTCTGCTTGGAAGCCTTCTTAGAAGAGTTGTCCTTCTAAAATGCAAATCTGAACGTGTTTATAAACCTTGTGCATAAAATGTTGGTTTCCCGTTGCCCTTAGAATAAAAAGAAGTAGTCTTACAATAGTTTAGAGGCCTGTCATGATCCAGCCCCTGGGAAGGGGACTGGTTCCAGAATATGAGGAATCCCAGCTAAAAGAAATGGCTGGATTCCCTTTGCCACATTTCAAGATTCCAGGCTTCTTTTTCAGTGTTGAGTGAAATTTCCATGGACTGATATGAGAGGGATCAAGTGGTAAGACCTTACATGGTTTAGCCCCCTCCTGCCACCTGTCTCCTCTTTTCTGACTTCAACTTTTAAGACAGAGATGATGTGATGTAAAATATAAATAGTACTTGGGGGTAAAGGAATTTCTTAAGGAGAAAGGGGACTTAAAATTATTTAATGGTGATATAATACTGATTTTTACTTTTTGTTTTCCAGATAAAATTTGAAGAGAAAAAAATAGACTATCGTTTTTATCATTTCTGTTACTTTGTTTTTGTATATCATTTGTAGGAGTCCATTTAGTAGGTGATTACTTTGATATCTTGATTTATGCTTAAAAGGGTATAAGTTTTTAAAAATACATAAATCATCATGTTGCTTTTTCAGTAGACATTTCTGAAACTATAGGTCAGCTATGGAAGTCATTTTTCTGTTTTTTTCCTGAACTTAACATGGATTTCTTTTGATCCAGCTCTGTTAAAGAGAACCTTTTAGAAAAATGGTAATAACGCATAAACGTGTTAGTACTTTATGTTTCCCTTTATTTGTTTTAAAATTCTAGGAATTAAAGCCATTTTTTATGAAGGAAGTTAGCAGTCACTTTGATGATTTTGTGACCAATCTCATTGAAAAATCAGCATCATTAGACAATGGTGGATGTGCTGTCACCACCTTTTCTGTTCTTAACGGAGAGAACAACCATAGAGCTAAGTAAGTATGAGTGTTAGTTTCTTTTAATGCAAACATCTACTCTAGTATAGCTCAGTGGTCAGAATGTGGACTGGAGTAAAAATGCCTGGATTCACACCCCAGCACCACTTTTTATTAGCTCGTGTATTGACTTGGGCAAATGATTTAACCACTTGAAGGGTGGGTTTCTTCATCTTAATATGTGCATTATAACAAACATGCATACCTCATTTAAGACTTTGCTGACTAATGAAATAATAAAGCCAGCCACTTGTTGAATGCTTTGCATTTAAACCAAACAAGGACCCTATGGAGGTAGATATTATAACTATCGGCATAGTACAGATCAGGAAACTGAAGCACAGAGCAGTTAACTGTTATCCAAGATTACAGAGTAGGGATTTGAACCCAGAGTCTGGCTCCAGAGTCCGTGCTCTTCACCACATCATTATACTGCCTCTCTATTGTGCTCTATACAATACTTGTAATAAAATACAGTGCAATTATTTTATGTTTTTCTTCTTCTTTTTTTTTTGTTTTTTTTTTTTCGTGAGGAAGACCAGCTCTGAGCTAACATCCGTTGCCAATCCTCTTTTTTTGCTGAGGAAGACTGGCCCTGGGCTAACATCTGTGCCCATCTTCCTCTACTCTATATGGGACGCCGCCACGGCATGGCTGACAAGTGGGCGCCCGGGATCTGAACCCGCGAACCCCATGCTGCCAAAGCACAGACTAGACCACTGTGCCACCGGGCAGCCCCTAGTATGTGTTTTTCTAATTGGTCAGTCTTCCAGAGCAATAGAGAGATGGCTGTCAAAGGCAAGTGTGTGCTAATTTGTCATTCTGTGCTTTCCTTGGTTTTATGCCTCCATGGTCTCTGTCAGTCTCTCCTGTTCTGGAGAACAGTTTTGACCAGTAAGAGTCAACAGAAATGCTGGCGGTACTGCAAGAAGCCTTAAAGAAGATCATAATGCTAGATGTTAAGATGCATGATTTTAGTAACTGGAGGCCACCTTTAAGATCAGGAGGCCGTTGAGGATTGTTGGAAGTCCTTTGACGTTAGGGAGGGTGTTATAAACATCAGTGTAGTTTTGGAAGACAGACCAATAACAGTATGTGAACTGGAGTAAAGTATGACTGGAGGCCTGTCTATGACCTTATGGATGTTTAGGAGAAGGAGGAGTGGTTGTCAGTGTGTGATGCCAGGGATGCATTTCCATAGGAGCTAGGCTGTGGGGCCCCTTTGAGTGCTGTTCTAGTTAGGTGTGCCTAACATCTCTCCCTAACCAGATATGCATGTACCTACCCCATAGCATTGTTCAGAAGGAGTAAATGAGATAACATGCATAAAACTCTTAATACAGTACCGGGATCGTAATGAGAAGGTAGTTGATGGATGTTACGTGCTGTAGTTGGTAACGTTCTTTCTCTTATCCATAGGTTTAAATTTCTTATCGTACTTGAAGTACTTATATTTTGTTTTAATTTTTTGCTCTTCCCAGAGATCTGAGAGCACCTCCAGAACACGGAAAGATTTTTGTTGTAAGGCGATCTCTTTTAGAGTGAGTATTTTTTGTTGCTTTTGTTAATTATTAGTTTGAGTTTAAAAAAATCAGACTAATCTTATTGTTAGAATCACTGCTTATTCTATGAATGTTAAATGAGTTTGTTCTGTGTTCATATAAATCATTAGGTTTGTTTTTTTTTTTTTTTTTGGGTGAGGAAAATTAGCCCTTAGCTAACATCTGCTGCCAGTTCCCCTCTTTTTGCTGAGAAAGATTAGCCCTGAGCTAACATCTATGCCCATCTTCCACTACTTTATGTGGGACGCCTGCCACAGCATGGCTTGATAAGTGGTGCGTACATAGGTCTGTGCCTGGGATCGAAACCTGCAAGCCCCAGGCTGCAGCAGCAGAGTCCGTGAAGTTAATCGCTACGCCACTGGGCCGACCCCCAAATCATTAGTTTTGATGCTTCTTTTTGTATATTTGTCTCTTGCGCCTCCTCTCTGATCTTCTGGTTCTGTATCTTATTTCAAAGGAGGAATTAGAGATAAAAACAGTTATCTGTCCTCTGATAAATGCCTTAAAGTTTTGCTGCAGGGAATTGGTTACCCAAAGAGCTAGAATAAAAGTTTTCTAATTAGGGAAACCACTTTGAGAGAGTTTTGGTGTTGCCACCTTCTTGATAATACAGGCATACTTTGGAAATATTGTGGGTTCAATTCCAGACCACTGTAATAAAGTGAATATCACAATAAAGCAAGTCAGGAATTTTTTTGTTTCCCAGTGAATATAAAAGTTACGTTTACACTATACTATAGTCTGTTGTGTAATAGCATTGTTTAAAAAAATGTATATACTGTAATTAAAAAATACTTTATTGCTAAAAAATGCTAACCATCATCTGAGCCTTCGGTGAGTCATCGTCTTTTTGCTGGTGGAGGGTCTTGCCTCCATGTTGATGGCTGCTGACTCATCAGGGTGGTGGTTGCTGAAGGCTGGGGTGGCTGTGGCAATTTCTTAAAATAACATAGCAATGAAGTTTGCCACGTAGGTTGACTTTTCCTTTCATGAACGTTTTCTCTGTAGCAAGTGATGCTGTTTGATAGCATTTTACCCACAGTAGAA
Source organism: Tapirus indicus (assembly GCA_031878705.1). NCBI lineage: Eukaryota > Metazoa > Chordata > Mammalia > Perissodactyla > Tapiridae > Tapirus > Tapirus indicus. The sequence continues at coordinate 80,643,198 of CM062922.1, read as the reverse complement.
CTTCTTTCAGAATTGGAGTCAGTTCTCTGAAACCCTGCTGCTGCTTTATCAATTAATTTGGTGTCATATTCTAAATCCTTTGTTGTCATTTCAACCATCTTCACAGCATCTTCCCCGGGAGTAGAGTCCATCTTAAGAAACCACTTTCTTTGTTCATCCATTGGAAGAAACTCCTCATCCGTTAAAGTTTTATCATGTGATTGCAGCAATTCAGTCACATCTTCAAACTCTGCTTCTAATTCTAGTTCTCTTGCTATTTCCACCACGTCTGCAGTTACTTCCTCCATTGAAGTCTGGAACCCTCAAAGTCATCCATGAGGGTTGGAATCAACTTCTTCCAAATTCCTATTAATTCTGATATTTTGACCTCTTCTCATGAATCACCAGTGTTCTTAATGGCGTCTAGAATGGTGAATTCCTTTCCATAAGGTTTTCAATTGACTTTGCCCAGGTCCATCAGAGGACTCGCTATCTATGGCTGCTACAGCCTTACGAAATGTATTTCTTAAATAATAAGACTTGAAAACTGAAATTACTCCATGATCCATGGGCTGCAGAATGGATGCTGTGTTAGCAGGCATGAAAACAACATTAATCTCATGGCGCATCTCCCTCAGAGCTCTCAGGTGACCAGGTGCATTGTCAATGAGCAGTAATACTTTGAAAGGAATCTTTTTTTCTGGGCAGTAGGTCTCAACAGTGGGCTTAAAATATTCAGTAAACCATGTTGTAAACAGTTGTGCTGTCATCCAGGCTTTGTTGTTCCATTTATAGAGCACAGGCAGAGTAATTTAGCATAATTCTTAAGGGCCCTAGGATTTTCAGATGGTAAATGAGCACTGACTTCAACTTCAAGTCACTAGCTGCATTAGCCTCTAACAGGAGAGTCAGCCTGTGCTTTGAAGCTTTGAAGCCAGGCATTGACTTCTCCTCTCTAGCTATGAAAGTCCTATATGACATCTTCCAATATCAGGCTGTTCGTCTACATCAAAAATCTGTTGTTTAGTGTAGCCACCTTCATTAACTATGTTAGCTAGATCTTCTGGATGACTTGCTGCAGCTTTCTACATCAGCACTTGCTCTTCACCTTGCACTTTTATGTTATAAAGATGGCTTCTTTCCTTAAATCTCAAGAACCAGCCTCTGCCAGCTTCTGACTTTTCCTCTGCACTTTCCTTACCTTTCTCAGCCTTCACAGAATTGAAGAGAGTTAGGGCCTTGCTCTAGATTAGACTTTGGCTTGAGGGAATGTCGTGGCTGGTTTGATCTTCTATCCAGACCACTACAGCTTTCTCCATATTAGCGGTAAGGCTGTTTTCGCTTTCTTACCATTCGTGTGTTCACTAGAGTAGCACTTTTAATTTCCCTCAGGAACAGTTTCCTTTGCATTCACAACTAGGCTAACTGTTTGGTGCAAGAAGCCTAGTTTTTGCCCTATCTTAGCTTTTGACATGGCTTCCTCACTAAACTTAATCATTTCTAGCTTTTTATTTAAAGTGAGAGATGCGCGACTCTTCCTTTCACTTGAACACTTAGAGGCCATGGTAGGGTTATTAATTGGCCTAATTTCAATAGTGTTGTGTCTCAGGGAGTAGGGAAGCCTGAGGAGAGGGAGAGAGATGGGGAACGGCTGGTTCGTGGAGCAGTCAGAACACACACAACATTTATTGATTAAGTTCATCTTATATGGGCGTGGTTCGTGGCACCCCAAAACGATTATACTACTAACATCAAAGATCACTGATCACAGATCACCATAAAAAATATAATAATAATGAAAAAGTTTGCAGTATTGTGAGAATTACCAAAATGTGACACAGAGACACGAAGTGAGCAAATGGAAAAATGTGGCTGAAAAACTTGCTCAACACAGGGTTGCCACAAACCTTCAATTTGTAAAAAAAAGAAAAAAAAATGCAGTATCTGTGAAGCACAGTAAAGTGAAGCACAATAAAACGAGGTATGCCTATATAAATTTTTTTCATCTCTTCTTTGGCTAGCCAGCTTAGAGACTTGATGGTTTTCTCAGATTTACTTATTTTAGAAAGCTGATTGTGTGGATTTTATGAAAAAATTAATAGGCAATGTAAATTAATTGTGGTGACCTCATTTGTGAACTGAAAATTAAAGGTACTCTTTGGGTATGTAATGAATTTTTCCTTTGTCCTGCTTTCTGAGTAGATGATTTATTAACTCATTCATTTTTTTTATTAGAATACTGCCATAATTTAACCTGCATTAGTATAGGTCATCTGAAGTAGGCTGATGAAAAGTTATCTAAGTGTCTTAATGTTCTCTTCTTTAAAAATGAGTCTTATGCTTATCAAAATTCACTTTCTGTGAGCCAGATTCATCTGTATTACTTAACTTTGATGAGAAGGCCAAAGTTTTCTGAACATATGATGTTGAATACCATTTCAGTGTTTTGTGACATTATCTTTTGAAGAGATTTATCTTTTTTTTTTTTGGTGAGGAAGATTGGCCTTGAGGTAACATCTGTGCCCATCTTCCTCTGTTTTGCATGGGGGATGCCACCACAGCATGGCTTGATGAATGGTGTAGGTCTGCACCCGGGATCCAAATCTGTGAACCCTGGGCCAGTGAAGCGTAGTGGGCTGAACTTAACCACTGCGCCACTGGGCCAGCCCCAAGATTTATCTTTTAAAATCTATATTTGGGGGGAAATACAGGCTTTTCACGTAAAAGGGAATACAAAACAATTACTTTGAACATTATAATTAAGATTTTAGTGATAGAATTGTACTATGTGAAAAATAAAATTAAAATATACTTTAATTAGAAAATGTTTTTAAGCAAGAAAAGAAAACACATATTCTATGGCTCAGGTGGGTTTTTATTAGAATGTGAAGATCCTTAATCTAGAGATTTAATAGTATTTTAGACTCTCCATAAAGTTATTTAGGGGGCCAGCCTGGTGGTGTATTGGTTAAGTTTGCACGCTCCGCTTCAGTGGCCTGGGGTTTGCAGGTTTGGATCCCAGGCGTAGACTGACGCACCACTTGGCAAGCCATGCTGTGGCGGCATCCCATATAAAATAGAGGAAGGTAGGCACAGATGTTAGCCCAGGGCCAATCTTCTTCAGCAGAAAGAGGTTTGGCAATGGATGTTAGCTCAGGGCTAATCTTCCTTACACACAAAAAATAAAAAGTTATTTAGAAGATTAACATGCATCTTTCCAAAAACAAAGCTAAGAAACTTTAGTCAAATGTAGAAACTTATTTAGAAAAAGTCATCTAGAAAGTCATTGCTATGCTTTAAAAGAAAAGTAGCTCAGGGGCTGGCTCTGTGGCCCAGTGGTTAAGTTTGACATGCTCTGTTTTGGTGGCCCAGGTTTGTGGGTTCAGATCCCGGGCAGACCTACACCACTCGTCAGCCATGCTGTGGCGGTGACCCACATGCAAAATAGAGGAAGATTGGCACAGATGTTAGCTCAAGGCTAATGTTCCTCAAGCAAAAAAAGAGGAAGATTGGCAACAGATGTTAGCTCAGGGCAACTCTTCTCCACCAAAAAGAAGAAAAGTAGCTTAGTCTTAGTCAAGTAAAAAGATCTATGAGGATAGAAATTAAAGTATATGTAAATGGTTAAGTTTATAGACATGCAGAGTGGTAGCTGGTTATCATCAACATTATAGAAATGCATGTGTGTGAATCTTAACATCTTGGAAATAGATGTACTTCCTATATATTGGTTAAGTGTAGGGAGTGGAATATAAAAACAGGATTTTTAAAAAACTTTTTAGCATTTGAAATAGTTTGTGTTCCCTGTTTTCAGTGAATGGCTTTTTATTTAGCTTTGAAAGCCTGCGCTTCTGGCAAGTTTTCAAGAATGCACACCATTTGTCTTACGTGTTTGATATCCATGCTGTTTTCTAGGGGCAGTATCATTTTATTGGGAAGAGCCTTGTCCAAAGCTCTTCCATTAGGTTTTTATGTTGGTCATGTCACTTACTGTCTCTACCTCAGGTTTAATAATCTGTGATTACTGTTTGAGATGTTTTTGGAGGGTGGATTAAGCATCTTCTGAACTGCTTTAAAGTAAAGTCTTTATGGTGTTTTAAAATTAAATATAGATTATTAATTTTATTTGTTTGAACTACCTTCACAGTGAGCTGTTTGAGGTGGACCACATCAGAACAATATATCACATGTTTATTGCCCTCCTCATTCTCTTTATCCTCAGCACACTTGTAGTAGATTACATTGATGAAGGAAGGTAAGACAACAAAAAGGATGTTTGGCTAGTTGATGCATAGGGTATTGAGAGTTTTCACTATATTTAAAGTTTGGTAAAGGGTGGTTTGGTTAAATTTGCTTCAGAAAATCCCAAAGCAGCTGATATGAGGATGAGATTCCTCTCTCCTGAAAAATATGACTAAAAAGAACATTAGAAGTGTCATTACTTTTATTTTTAAAGGTGTCTATTTTAATAGACTCTAATTAGTAGTTTCTAAACTAAATTTTCCTAAATTGGAGAATTTTGTATATATGATTTATCAATTTTTCTACTATGGTATGCATTTTAGGTTGTTACTAAAAATAAGTAGCTTATTGGAATTTAATGTTTGAAAAACATGATATTTCTTTTTAATGTAAAAATCAAATTGTAACTTTAAAAATCTCAGTGTGGTAATCAGACATTGAATTATGTGCTTTATTGGAAAATTAAATTTTGAGATAATGGTGTAATAGTAAATTAATAGATTTTTGAATTGTACCTATTTCCTTCTGAAAAATCATCTTTTGTACATAACAGTGATTGCTGTTTGAATACTTTAAGTATTAACTTTGCCATAGAATACTGTAGAGTTTAAAATTAATTAGTGTGAGAATCTAATCTTTGAGAAGTTCGATGTCTTATTATTTTAGGTTATCTTAGGTATCTTATGTTCAAAGACCATATTATCTTATGGCTTTTAGAAAATTTATTGTTGAGATATACTGTAAAGCAGAGGCTTAGAAGCAGTTCTCTATCTAGCACAACTATTGCATCCATTACTTCAATGAATTGATGTTGTTGTATTTCCTAAGATTGAGAGTTTGGGGTCTGAATTGAATTGAATTCTATGAATCAATGCATATAAAAAATTCGCATCTGTGTTCTTTCTCTGTGCTTTTTCTCCCCAGGCTGGTGCTTGAGTTCAATCTCATGTCTTACGCTTTTGGCAAACTTCCTGTTGTTATGTGGACGTGGGGGACCATGTTCTTGTGCACACTTTCAATTCCCTATTTCCTCTTTCAACGTTGGGCCAGAGGCTACAGCACGAGTTCTTATCCAGTGGTCCACTTTCTGTTCCATTGCTTACTTTTCATGATCTTCCAGATTGGAGTTCTAGGTTTGGGACCAATATATGTTGTATTAGCATATACACTGCCACCAGCTTCCCGGTGCATCATTATACTTGAACAGGTGAGGTTTTGAGTGTTTCCCAGTGCAATGCTATGCTTAGTTAAAATAATAATGATACTGATATTCTGTTATTTTTAGTTTTTTTCGTTGGATAAATTTTCATATCTGGTTCATTGTGCTATTGTCTGTAAAATTAAAGTGTTAAACTAGATCATCTCATCTCTTAAAATTTGTTCTAGCTTCAGAGTTCTTTGATTCTTGATAGTTGAAATAAATTATATTAAAATGTTCTGGATGAATTCAAATTTTGTTCTTGAACACTGTTTGTAGAAGTCATCTAAATTATAAAATATTTTTGTAATTAAGAACTCCACTTTTGAAATGTTGGATTCATTTAAATAAAGGATTTATTTTGTTTATACACCCTTGAGAATTTTCTGACTTACATTGGCTGTTTGTAACATTCTATTTGACTAATGGACAGGAATGTTTCAGACTTTCTTTGAACGAGCTTTTCATTTCTTAATTTGTAATATACCTGTAATAGAAAGTGCTGTTACATGCAAAATAATTTGAGTAATAATTTGTCCTTCTTTAGAGTTTGTTTTTCATTTGCTTTATTTTATAAAAGTGAACTTGAGTTGGTATATGCAAAATTAAGAATTTTTTTATCTGACTATAATCAGTTTTGTTCTGGGATTTCTTATAGGAGATGACAGTGATACGAAATTAATCTTTTTTTTAACCCCTCTTTTGTAGATTCGCTTGATAATGAAGGCCCATTCATTTGTCAGAGAGAATGTGCCTCGGGTACTAAATTCAGCTAAGGAGAAATCAAGTATGTGATTCCATTAGGTCAAAGGATTATTCATAGGGTATTTCAACCTTTGGTGTTTACTGGGATGGCATATTAACATTCTGTAGACATCATGTTTGATTTTAAATATATAGGATCCATGTTGATTTGGAAGGCTACCTCACTATTTCCTGATTGTTCCTGTTTTGCCTTTGTACCTACAATTTAAAGACACTGATCATTAGACTCTTGTACCTTTGCATTATTTTTATAGAATTTATAGACTCATCACATCCATGTATGCTTACTCTTTTTGAATTGCTACTTCAAAACTATAGAGGTTATCTCTAAGTCACGGCAATAACTCAGTTTAGAGGGGTTTGTAATATTCAATTAATATAAGAATAAGAAGTCATCATTTTGGGAGATCAGGAAGAAACAACATGAGCTAAGAAAGATAGTTTTATCCTTCCCTATTCTGTCCTTCCTTATTTTCCCCTTTTAGTTGTGCTGAGAGAAATTGAAGAGCCTCTGATATAAGCCTAGTTTTCCTTTTCCAGGCACTGTTCCAGTACCCACAGTCAACCAGTACTTGTACTTCCTATTTGCTCCTACTCTCATCTACCGTGACAACTATCCAAGGTAATGGCACCATGAAGTGGACACGTGATGAGCACCAGAAGTGTGGCGTGAGTGAGGTGGGATAGGCAGGAGCCAGTTCCTGGAGGGCTACAGAGAATATAGAATGAGTTTTAATTTTCTTGCTGGCATGGGACGCCCCAAATGGTGATTCTAGCAATCCAATTTGATTACAATAATTCTTGACAGAATTATATAAATATTTTGTATGTCAAAAATGATGTTCTGTGTGGGAAAAGATGGTGAGGATCTTTATTAAAGCTCAATTATTTATTTAGAAATCTTATTTTGTTTCTTTTTAGGACTCCCACTGTAAGATGGGGTTATGTTGCTATGCAGTTTGCACAGGTAAATTTTTTTTTATCTGCTTTAGGTTTGTTGATTGGTGGGAGATAAGGATTCAAATAATAATTTAATCTATTTAAAGTGTTGGTAAATTCATGTCTACTGGGATCTCTAGAACTCTTTCTGAAGTCTTTTAAACTATTCCCAGTACAGTAAATGGTGTTTTTTTTGCCAACATCAAAAGTAATTTTCCTCAAGGAAAGAATTTATTTTAATTAAAGTAATTCCATTTGGTTGCTTAAGTAAGCAGCTATGTTAATTTCCCCCTCCTCTCCTGGTTTTTTATTTCTGGGTATTATATGTGTGGGTGTGGTCTGACACCCCCCCACTCTTCCCCAACCCTTTATCAGAATCATAAATTCTTATCTCAAATACCCATTTATGAAATAAATTCTTTTGTTCTGGGTTTCATGTAGCCAGAAAAGCAGGTTCCAAGAGTCTGATCTTCTAAAAATACCATTTGATAAAGGGTTGGGAAAAGGTATGGTAGAAACTAGGCTTGAGTAATATCTCTGAAGGATTACACTTTGGCAATCTTATAGACTAGTGTTAAACAGAATCTACATGTAAACTTTAGTTTAAGGGTCACATGTGTATCTTCTTTTGAAGTAAAAAAAATCACCTTCCATCTTTCCTTATCAAGCCATCATTATTATAATTATATCTTTGTTATGTTCCAGGTTTTGGGTTGCCTTTTTTATGTATACTACATCTTCGAAAGGCTCTGCGCCCCCTTATTTCGGAATATCAAACAAGAGCCCTTCAGTGCTCGTGTTCTGGTCCTATGTGTATTTAACTCCATCTTGCCAGGTAACATGGGTACTGGTTAATTTTGCTATTCATAAAGTTGCAAGGAAAACAGAGAGCTATTGCACATGAGCCCCTTTGATTTTCTTGCTTTTCACTATAAACTCATCTATGTGTCTATTCCTATCTTGACCTCTTTCCATCAGTGTAATAAATGAAGTATCCTTTGGTCTCAGGTCAGTCTTTTCATTTGTCTTCTGGCTATCATTCAAGTTTTGCTTTTTCTGACTGTAGATAGTCCATATTTATGCTTTATCTTGCCGTTCACTATTCGGTTCACTGTAATCTTGCTCCTAATCTGACCAGGCCACTGAAATGGCCTTTATTAAAATCACTAGAATCTCCTGATTCTAAATCCAGTAGATGGTTTAACCCTTATTCTGTTTCATCTCCATGAAGCATTGGATGCTGTTGACCACATTTGACATCTCTGTTGCCATTCTTATCTTATTCTCCTTTCTGGCCATACCTTAATCTCCTAACTTCATTCATTACACTTATTTTTTTCTAGAGATATTTGAGTACCTGTTATATGCCAGGTACTGAGGATGTTGCAGTGAGCAAGAGATACGTACTCTTTACTCTCTGGAAGCTTGCAGTTTAATTATATTTATAGTTTCCCTTACTTACTCTTTCTCATTTTTCTACCCATTAGAAGTTGGTAATGTGGGCCAGCCTGGTGGTGCAGAGGTTTAGTTCCCACTTTGGCAGCCCAGGGTTCACGGGTTGGGATCCTGGGCGCCCGCTGACGCACTGCTTGTCAGCCATGCTGTGGCGGCGTCCCATATAAAAGTAGAGGAAGCTGGGCACGAATGTTAGCCCAGGGCCCGTCTTCCTCAGAAAAAAAGAGGAGGATTGGCAATGGATGTTAGCTCAGGGCTGGTCTTCTCACACACACACACACAAAAGTTGGTAATGTTTTCTGTCATCATCTTCTCTCTTCCTTTCCCTCTCTCCCAGACTTCTGCTAGTAACCCTTCCTGGTTGTCCCCAAGATGTACTCCAATAAACTCTTTTATCTGTCCCTCTAATGGGTCTGTGTTACCTACTTGTATGGCTTCCTCATTAGGCTGCAAATTCCTTGAGATCAAGGATTGTGTCTTATAGCCAGTCAGGCAGTCATAGTCTCTTCCGTATTGTCTAATACATAATAGATGCTCTATAAATATTTTTGAATAAACGTGAATGAAAGGGGTGGGCATGTAAATGGATATTTTACAATATAAGGTAATATATACTGCATAGGTAGGATGAACAAAGTGCTGATGAACTTTGTATCATATTGGAGATGACATTTCACATTGTGTATTGAAAAATAGATAGGCGTTTGCCTGGCAGAGACGTGGTGGAAAGGTGCTTCCAGGTAGTGAGATGGATGCAAAGGCATGGAATGTTTTAGAATGTCAGAAGGCCGTTTATGGATGATGTTTATGACACTGGGAATAGGGTCGGAGACAAGGTAACCTTGTCACTATTGACATTTTGGGCTGGATAATTCTTTGTTTTGAGGGGCTATCTTGTGCACTGTAGGATATTTAGCAACATCCTGGCCTCTAACAACTAGGTACCAGTAGCACAACCTCTACCCCTTGAGTTATGACAACCAAAAATGTCTCCAGAATTGCTAAATGTCCCCTGGGGGGGCAAAATCTCCCCCAGTTTTAAATAACTGGTTTAGAGGAATGGGTGAGGGCCAGATTTTAAAAGGCCATGGATACCAAGTTAAGCCATACAGCTAGACATTTTTATTAAAAACAGACTGGGTCATTCATCATCTATAAAACCCATTTGGAAGGAAGTTATTGCTTTATAAAATTATTAACTTTCAAAAGAATATTGTATCATCTCTGGAATGGGTAAGCTGGAATAATAACTTTTATTTTACAAAATAATTCCAGCTAAGCAAATAATGACATATAATTAACTGCTTGGTATGTGAGCTATTTGGAAAGCTTAATATTGTTAATCTTATCTTTAGGTGCGCTGATTCTGTTCCTTACTTTTTTTGCCTTTTTGCACTGCTGGCTCAATGCCTTTGCTGAGATGTTACGCTTTGGTGACAGGATGTTTTATAAGGTAATGTATACTTGGACTCATGTTTCTTTTCACGTTTGTATCCTCATTGTTAAGTGTTTGAACGATGTTGGTTACTAGCTTTTTTAGCATAAACATTGTGAAATAATTTTTCCCCACAAGTTTTACCAATAAGTCTGAAATTCTGATATTGATATAATTAGCATAGCCTTATCTTTACTTCTGCCTCTAATATCTGCTACCTTTAATATGCTTAATATAATGTGTGGTTTCTCCTGGATCCTGAATTGGTGATTACAGTAGGAAGGTACATGTCCAGAGGGCATTATGACACTGCTGATGGTTCACTCATTTGAAATTGGCTGTCTGGTGCCATAGGAGTGATTTCAGCAAATTCCTCCATTTAAGATTGTTGAACAGTCTGTGAAGGAAATAACTTTTCCCACTTTTATTTTGAAAGGCATTAATTCTGCTTAAAATAGTATTCTTACACTTCCAAAGTTGGAATTAAGTTCTAGACTAGAGCCAGAGTGGATCATGATATTCTACAATCCCGCCTAAAGTCCTCTAGAGGTTAGTTTGTTGTTTTGGCAACACTCCAAGCCTGTCACTCCTTTCTTAAAGAAATAGTGAAGGTGGGTTGCAGATTTTAAATGTCTGATTCCATTGGTCTGATCTTAAAGTAGGGAGCAAAATATATATAAAGGAGCACCAGGACTTGGAAGTAGCCACCCTCTTACTCCTTGTACTACTTAAATTTTGCCATTTATGATACCAGCTAACAGCTTTTTAGGGTTAGCATGCTATCTAAGTCTATGTGACCTTACAGGTCTCTCATTGTTTTTTAGCCAGATAAGGGGGATTTACTGACTGCTATTTAGATGAACATGAGATTTAATGATTCTGTATTTTCTGTATCTTCTATCATAACTTGTTTGATAACGAGACAAAATGAACCTAGGGACTTAATCATATATAGAACTAGAATTAATGTCATATTGAACACAATAGCCAAAATGCCTTTTAAGATTTTTCTGACATCTGTGTGTGGACTAACAATTTATCATAACACACTCTAGGTATTATTTGTTTATGTTCTTTGGGAATATTCAGGGGGTTTTGCTTTAATTTTGTGTGTATGTGTGTAGTTTTATCCCTCTACTTTTTTCCTCAGGATTGGTGGAACTCCACATCATACTCCAACTATTACAGGACCTGGAATGTGGTGGTCCATGACTGGCTATATTACTATGCTTACAAGGACTTTCTCTGGGTAAGCCGCAGGATTTAGCTGATGTTTAAGAAATGGAGATTCCTTTCTAGAAAGTATGAGTGTTGTGCAGCTGGAAGAAGTTATACTTAGTTGTCTTCAATTCTCTTGTGAGCCTTTTGTGTCTAAGAAACTTTCTGCTTTGAATAGTACTCCTTAGAGACCAGTATATACAGTTACTAGGTCTAATACCATCTTTTTACTCTGGATTTTATTTTACATGATTACAAAGTAGGAATGCATGGAAGTATTTTGAGGAGTTGAAATGATCCACCGGTAAAGGATCATTTCTTACGAATCTCATTGCTAACAGTCTCCCTCTAGCTTTTTTTCATTTGTTTTTTGTTTCTGTTTCTTTGTTTGTTAAAAGTGGAGACGCGCTTATGTTTCAATTTATGTCTCTCCAATTGATGCTATATGTCTTTGAGACATTCTGTTTTTGTGTGTGAGGAAGATTAGTCCTGAGCTGACATCTGTTGCCAATCCTCCTCTTTTTGCTGAGGAAGATTGGCCCTGGGCTAACATCCGTGCCCATTTTCCTCTACTTTATATGTGGGACGCCTGCCACAGCATGGCTTGATAAGCAGTGTGCATGTCTGTGCCTGGGATCTGAACCTGTGAACCCTGGGCCTCCGAAGTGGAGTGCACAAACTTAACCACTGTGTCACCAGACCGGCCCCTTTGAGGCATTCTTTACAGCAGGATGTATTTAGACTGATGAAATGTAATCTTCAATCTCATGGTTGATTAACACTGGTCTTTCTGGATTGCACATTTTCTTTTCTTTTTTTTTGTGAGGAAGACCAGCCCTGAGCTAACATCCGTTGTCAGTCCTCCTCTTTTTGCTGAGGAAGACTGGCCCTGGGCTAACATCCCTGCCCATCTTCCTCTACTTTATATGGGACGCTGCCATGGCATGGCTGACAAGCAGTGCCTTGGCTGGCGCCTGGGATCCAAACCCGCGAACCCTGGGCTGCCAAGCGCGAACTAAACCGCTGCACCACCGGGCCAGCCCCTGGATTGCACATTTTAGTTGTTAAGTAAGGGCAGTATTTGGCTAAGTGACAGCATGTTGTGTTGCAGATAGCACTGTATTGAGTGTTCTTTCATTTATAAGTGTAGTTTCACTTATGGTTGAGGCAAGTCCCTTGTTTCTGAAACAAGTCCCTTGTTGAGACCTGTAAAAATGGAGATGCCTGTCCTATCCACCATACAGTGTTATTCCAAAGGTTGAGATTTGATGTGTCTGTTTATATATGAAAACAACGTTTTGTCAACTGTAGTGGCTTACAAATATAAGTTATTAATGTTTTTGAAAATATTCCCAGATCTTTCAACTAGTGGTTTTGAAAATGCCTCATTTTAGTAAAATAAGAATTTTTAAGCATAGATGTTTTTTGTAATTATTTTTATACATTGGATTAATCCAAGGAGTAGACTTGGAAAATCAAATATAAATAATTTAATAGGTGCCTTTAGCATCTGATAATTATGTCTTATATAGTTCATGCTTAATTACTTACTTTTTAAAAAATACTTTTTAATATTTCACTTTACCCTAGTTTTTCACGAAGAAATTCAGATCCACTGCCATCATAGCTGTCTTTGCTGTGTCTGCTGTAGTGCACGAATATGCCTTGGCTGTTTGCTTGAACTTTTTCTATCCAGTGCTCTTTGTGCTCTTCATGTTCTTTGGAAGTAAGTATCTCTTGGCATTTATGAGTACTGAGTATTATACTAAAAGAGAAATTTAGAGAATAAGGTATAAAATCAACATAGAAAACTAGACAGTATATAGTAATGCCGTTTCAAGGCAGTGTTTGTTTATCAGATTTTGAGTAATTATACACAACTCTGTTTCAAGGTGGTTACACTTTGAAGTAAGGAAATGAACTAAATAATCTCTTGAAGACTATTGATAACACTGATTTGGTAGGTCATGAAAACTATAGACAACTTCGTCATTCTTGAAGTGTCATTGTTCACTCTCTAAAAAATACTGACCCATTTTTGGATGGGTAGAGAGGGACAAGTTAGAATATGAATGTTTCCATGAAATATATGTTCATCTGTTCAGAATACTATCTGTAATTTCGAATTAGTCACTGATTAATAAATTTGAACACTGAAGCCTCATTTTTATTTATAGGACTGGTGGCCAGAATAAAACATGTACATAAACACAGTTGATGCTTATCATGGTAATTAAATGATTACAGTGGATATCAGAGGCCCCTCATCTCCTGAGAGATTATGTTTCGATGACTATGTATTTTTTATCTTCCTAACTTTAGTGGCTTTCAACTTCATTGTCAATGATAGTCGGAAAAGGCCAATTTGGAATGTTCTGATGTGGACTTCCCTTTTTGCGGGCAATGGACTCATGCTGTGCTTTTATTCTCAAGAGTGGTATGCACGTCAGCACTGTCCTCTGAAAAATGTGAGTCATAAGCCAGGCTGGAGTGGAAAAGTAACCTGTTTGTCCCCTGATTGTGGGGGTTGGTGAGCAATATTGAGGGGAAAGAGAGTAGTGGAGATTATGATGAATTACTATTAAGGGGGGGAAATATGGAGTAAAAGCATTAACTTATTATCTGATGTTACTGCACTGTCCTTGAAATTTTTCTTTTCTTTGGTTTTCTTCACAATGAACTCTCCTAGTTCTTGGTTCTCTTCTCTTTTTTTTTTTTTTTTTTTTTTTAGAATACTTCTTCTTTTGTCTTAGTTTATTACAATCAGAATATTGGTATTTTTACATTGTGCAGCCTTTAAAATTTTTTTTAACCATTTTTTTTAATTGATGCCTTAATAGTTTATAACAGTGGGGTTTTAGTTCTACATTTTTGTTTGTCCGTCACCTTGTGGATGTAACCCTTCACCCCTTGTGCCCACCCCCCACCCCCCTTCCCCTTGGTAATCACCAATCAGTTCTCTCTGTCTGTGTGTTCACTTATATTCCATATATGAGTGAGTTCATGCAGTGTCTGTCCTTCTCTCTCTGGCTTATTTCAATTAACATAATACCCTCTAGGTCCATCCATGTTGTTGCAAATGGGACAATTGTGTCTTTTCTTATGGCTGAGTAGTATTCCATTGTATATATATACCACATCTTCTTTATCCAATCATCAGTTGAGGGACACTCGGGTTGCTTCCACTTCTTGGCTATAGTGAATAGCCATGCTGCAATGAACATAGGGGTGCATAAGCCTCTTGTGATGGTTGATTTTATGTCCATTGGGTAGATGCCCAAGAGTGGGATAGCTGGATCATAAGGTATTTCTATTTTTAATTTTTTGAGGACTCTCCATACTGTTTTCCATAGAGGCTGCACCAGTTTGCATTCCCACCAGCAGTGAATGAGGGTCCCCGTTTGTCCACAACCTCTCCAGCATTTGTTGTTATTTGTCTTTGTGATTATAGCCATTCTAACCGGTGTCAGGTGATATCTTAGTGTAGTTTTGATTTGCATTTCCCTGATGATTAGTGATGTTGAACATCTTTTCATGTGTCTATTGGCCATGTGTATCTCTTCCTTGGAAAAATGTTCATATCCTCTGTCCATTTTTTGATCAGGTTGTTTGTTTTTTTGTTGCTCAGTTGTATGAGATCTTTATATATTACTGAGATTAATCCCTTGTCGGACAAACGATTTGCCAATATTTTCTCCCAGCTGGTGGGTTGTTTATTCATTTTGATCCTGGTTTCATTTGCCTTGTAGAAGGTCTTTAGTCTGATGAGGTCCCACTTGTTTATTTTTTCTTTTGTTTCCCTTGTCCGAGTAGACATGGAATCTGAAAGGATCCCTTTATGTCCAATCTCAATTAGTGTACTGCCTATATGTTCTTCCAGGAGTTTTATAGTTTCAGGTCTCACTTTCAGGTCCTTGATCCATTTTGAATTGATTTTTGTATATGGTGATAGGAGATGGTCTACTTTCATTCTTTTGCATGTTGCTGTCCAATTTTCCCAGCACCATTTATTGAAGAGACTTCCCTCTCTCCATTGTATGTTCTTTGCTCCTTTGTCGAAGATTAGCTGTCCATAGGTGTGTGGTTTTATTTCTGGGCTTTCAATTCTGTTCCATTGATCTGTGTGTCTATTCTTGTACCAGTACCATGCTGTTTCGATTACTATAGCTTTATAGTATATTTTGAAATCAGGGATTGTGATGCCTCCAGCTTTGTTCTTTTTTTTCAGCATTGCTTTATCTATTCGGGCTCTTCTGTCGCCCCATACGAATTTCAGTAGTTTTTGTTCTATTACCGTGAAGAATGACATTGGGATTCTGATTGGGATTGCATTGAATTTGTAGATTGCTTTAGGTCGAATGGACATTTTAACTATATTTATTCCTGCAATCCATGTGCATGGAATATTTTTCCATTTCTTTATGTCTTCCTCGACTTCTTTCAATAGTGTCTTATAGTTTTCATTGTATAGGTCTTTTACCTCCTTGGTTAAATTTATTCCCAGATATTTTATTCTTTTTGTTGCAATTGTAAATGGGATTGTCTTTTTGAGTTCTCTTTCTGTTGGTTCATCATTAGTGTATAGAAATGCAATTGATTTTTGTAAGTTGATTTTATACCCTGCCACTTTACTGTAGTTGTTGATTATTTCAAATAGTTTTCTGATGGAATTTTTTGGGTTTTCTATGTAGAAGATCATGTCATCTCCAAATAGTGAGAGTTTCACTTCTTCATTGCCTATTTGGAGTCCTTTTATTCCTTTTTCTTGCCTAATTGCTCTGGCCAGAACTTCCAGTACTATGTTGAATAAGAGCGGTGAGAGTGGGCACCCTTGTCTTGTTCCTGTCCTCAAAGGAATGGCTTTCAGTTTTTCCCTGTTGAGTAGGATGTTTGCTGTAGGTTTGTCATATATGGCCCTTATTATGTTGAGGTACTTTCCTTCTATACCCATTTTGTTGAGAGTTTTTGTCATAAATGGATGCTGGATCTTGTTGAATGCCTTCTCTGCGTCGATTGAGATGATCATGTGGTTTTTATCCTTCATTTTGTTAATGTGGTGTATCACGTTGATTGATTCGCGGATGTTGAACCATCCCTGTGTCCCTGGTATAAATCCCACTTGATCGTGGTGTATGATCTTTTAGATGTATTGCTGCATTCGGTTTGCCAATATTTTGTTGAGGATTTTTGCGTCTATGTTCCTCAGTGATATTGGCCTGTAGTTTTCCTTCTTTGTGTTGTCCTTGTCTGGCTTTGGTATCCGGATGATGTTGGCCTCATAGAATGTGTTGGGAAGTATTCCATCTTCCTCTATTTTTTGGAATAGTTTGAGAAGGATAGGTGCTAAATCTTCTTTGAACGTTTGATAAAATTCTCCAGGGAAGCCATCTGGTCCTGGGCTTTTATTTTTTGGGAGGTTTTTGATTACTGTTTCAATCTCTTTACTTGTGATTGGTCTGTTCAGATTCTCTATTTCTTCTTGATTCAGTTTTGGGAGGTTGTACGCGTCCAAGAATTTGTCCATTTCCTTTAGGTTGTCCAATTTGTTGGCGTAAAGTTTTTCATAGTATTCCCTAATAATCCCTTGTATTTCTGTGGTGTCTGTTGTAATTTCTCCTCTTTCATTTCCAATTTTATTTATTTGAGTCTTCTCCCTTTTTTTCTTAGTGAGTCTGGCTAAGGGTTTGTCAATTTTATTTATCTTCTCAAAGAACCAGCTCTTTGTTTCATTGATCCTTTCTACTGTTTTTTTGGTTTCAATTTCATTTATTTCTGCTCTGATTTTTATTATTTCCCTCCTTCTGCTGATTCAGGGCTTTGTCTGTTCTTCTTTTTCTAATTCTGTTAGGTGCAGTTTAAGGTTTTTTATTTGGGATTTTTCTTGTTTGTTAAGGTGAGCTGGTATTGCTATGAATTTCCCTCTCAGGACTGCTTTTGCTGCATCCCATATGAGTTGGTATGGTGTATTTTCCTTTTCATTTGTCTCCAGATAGCTTTTGATTTCTCCTTTAATTTCATCAATGACCCATTGGTTGTTCAGTAGCATGTTGTTTAGTCTCCACATCTTTGTCCCTTTCCTAGTTTTTTCCTTGCAGTTGATTTCTAGTTTCACAGCATTATGATCAGAAAAGATGCTTGTAATGATTTCAATCTTCTTAAATTTATAGAGGTTTGCCTTGTTTCCTAATATATGGTCTATCCTTGAGACTGTTCCATGTGCACTTGAGAAGAATGTGTACTCTGCTATTTTTGGGTGGAGTGCTCTGTATATATCTATTAAGTCCATTGCGTCTAGTTTTTCATTTAAGTCCATTATTTCCTTATTCACTTTTTGTCTGGATGATCTATCCATTGATGTAAGGGGGGTGTTAAGATCCCCTACTATTATTGTGTTATTGTTAATATCTCCTTTTAGGTGTTTTAGCAGTTGTTTTATGTACTTTGGTGCTCCTGTGTTGGGTGCATAGATACTTATAAGTGTTATGTCTTCCTGGTGAAGTGTCCTTTTTCTCATTATATATTGCCCTTCTTTGTCTCTCATTACCTTTTTTATCTTGAAGTCTACTTTTTCTCATATAAGTATGGCTACTCCTGCTTTCTTTTGTTTGCCATTAGCTTAGAGTATTGTTTTCCATCCTTTTATTTTGAGTCTGTGTTTGTCTTTAGAGCTGAGATGTGTTTCCTGGAGGCAGCAGATTGTTGCATCTTGGTTTTTAATCCATCCCGCCACTCTGTGTCTTTTGATTGGGGAATTCAATCCATTTACATTTAGAGTGATTATTGATATATGAGGGTTTGATGTTGCTATTTTATTGTTCATTTTCTGGTTCTTTTGCATTTCCTTCATTTCTTGTCCCTTGTGTTTCGGACTGCAAATTCAATTTGGTATTTCTGCATGCTCATTCTCTTGGTTTTCTCTTTATTTGTCATGTGTGGTTCTCTTCTGGTTATTTGTTTAGTGGTTACCGTGAGGTTTATATAAGCGATCTCCTGGATAAGATAGTACATTTTCGGGTGCCTCCTTTTTCCTGAGGCTGGGTCGATTCAATCCCTTACCTCTTCCCCTTCTTATTTTTTATCTCTTTATTCCATCTTGTGTCATGAGTGTATGTTTACAGTGATGAGCTTGAATTAATTTTTGATGTTATCCAACTGTAGTTTGTTGTGGTTTAGTCTCCTTGCTTTTCTCCTTGCTGAAATCTTTGTATCCCCTTTCACATTAGTTTTTTTTCAGGCCTAAGGGCCTTCTTGAGCATTTCCTGTAGTGGGGGTCTTGTGGTGATGAACTCTCTTAGCTTTTGTTTATCAGGGAGAGTTATTATTTCTCCATCATATTTGAAGGATATTTTTGCTGGATAAAGTATTCTTGGCTGAAGGTTTTTGTCTTTCATGATTTTGAATATATCATTCCAGTCTCTCTTAGCCTGTAGAGTTTCTGTCGAGAAATCAGCTGAGAGCCTGATGGGGTTTCCTTTGTATGTTATTTTGTTTTTTTGTTTAGCTGCCCTTAATATTATTTCCTTGTCACGGGTATTTTTCAAGTTTGCTACTATGTGGCGAGATGATTTTTTATTCCTGTTTATATATTTAGGTGATCTATTGATTTCATTCACTGTTATTTCCCTCTCGTTCCCTAGGTTGGGGAAGTGCTCAGCTATTATTTCTTTGAACAAACTCTATGCTCCTTTTTCTCTTTCTTCTCCTTCTGGAATGCCCATTGTCCTTATGTTGCTTTTCCTCATTGAGTCTGATATTTCTCGAAGAATTTCTTCATTTCTTTTTAGTCTTAGCTCTCTCTCCTCCTCTATCTGGCGCCTTTCTGCATGGCTATCCTCAATAATGCTAATTTGTTCCTCCATATTGTCAGTTCTGCTCTTTAAAGACTCCATTTTTTCCACTATCTCCTTGATTCTGTTTTTCATCTCCAATAATTCTGATTGGTTTTTCTTTATGGTTTCAATCTCTTTTGTGACAAAATCCCTGAATTCGTTGATTTGTTTCTGTGTGTTCTCTTGTATTTCATTGAGTTTGTTTATGATAGCTATTTTGAATTCTCTGTCATTCACATTATCAAATTCTGTGCCTTCAGGGTTGGTTTCTGGGTGTTTGTCATGTTCCTTTGGTCTATAGGCATAACGAATTGTTTCAAGGATTCGATCCGACCGCCTTATTTTTTCCCCTCATGTTGAAGTTGGTCCTGCAGTTTCCACCTGTGGCCACTGGATGGAGGTCGCGAGCGGTGTGCTCTGAGCCCTCTGCAGCACCCAGAGGGATTATGGTGAAACGCGGGGTGTAGGGGGGAGGGGTTCTCTCTTTCTCCTGCTCGTTCCGGGGGTTTCCT
The DNA here is from genome assembly GCA_031878705.1 of Tapirus indicus. Classification (NCBI taxonomy): domain Eukaryota; kingdom Metazoa; phylum Chordata; class Mammalia; order Perissodactyla; family Tapiridae; genus Tapirus; species Tapirus indicus. The sequence goes on along the minus strand of CM062922.1, from coordinate 80,623,626 downwards.
TTCTGGCTCTCTTAGGGTGTTTGCTACACCCCCGAAACAGTCCGTCGTCGCTTTCTGGTGGGGATCTCTCAACAATCTATGAGAACACCTGGAGGGTGGTAGTTTTCCCCTCTCTGGGCCACCCCTCCCCCCTCTGTCTGAGAGCCATGCTGCCTTTGCCGATCGATTGGGGAGGGGGAGTACAACTTCTTACCTCTCCTTGCGTCCTTTTGGGCTTCCTGCGCCTCCACTGTCCGCTATATGGCAGCAGGGGTTTCTTAGAAGTCCTTTGTAGTGTTTAATTGAGCTCTGTTCGAATGTGAATGATGTTTTCGTTGTGTCTTAGGGGGCAGAGATTCAAAGAGGGAATCTCACTCTGCCATGATGCTTACGTCCTTTTTTTCCTCTTTTACTGCTTTTTCTTTAGCTCCTTCTAATTTTCTTCCTGTGTCTTGAAAATGGAGGTGTTCTCCAGAGTTTTCCCAATGACATGTGTATCCCCCACACCTAAACATATGTATCCTTTACCTCTTCCTTCCCAAAGCAATAAACTCTGTAAAAATGCTCAGCTACACTCTTAATGCCTAGGATCCCATTTCTCTTGATTCTTTTGTTGTTGTTGATTTCTTGTTTGTAATTTTGTGAGAGTCTCATTCTTAGAGCTTTAGCTTTTAACTGGCTATGGATAACTCCCCAATTTTGAGGAGCTGCCTTCTTGAAATATCTGCCTGGGTATTTCTCAGCAGGCACCTATAACTGAAGATGCCCACAATCAAATTAATTAGTTTCTCTCGCACAGCTTCTCCTACTGTCTCTCCTGGTTTTGTTATGCTGCCCTAACGCTCCCTCCTTATTTCCTGTTAATCCCCTTCATGCATTTGAACGAACTGCTCTGGACTCTGTGTCTGGTCCCACTGCTCTTTAAGCACAGATTCCACCTTTCAGATTTTATTTTATCAAAATCAAATTTGGATGCAACATCTCCCATGAAGTTTTTTCAAATTCTTGCTCCCATCTCTTTCCTGTTTGTGAACTTTCGTAGTCCTTCATCTATCCTCATTTAGATAATTCAGTCATTTTAAACCTTGCATTACAGTAATTTGTGTATTTATTTTATTGTCCTTAACCTACCTTCATTTAGATTTCAGGCCACTAAGAGTAGGGCTATGCTAAAATAAAATGCAAGATCCAGAAAGAGGTAGTGCCTGTTTGGAATTTGGTCAGAAGTCCATACAATTGTGTAGAGTTTACTAGACTTCAAAAGCTTCTAGATCAAATAAATCTGTGCTACAGATAAAAATAATGAACATCTTTTGAATTAGTGATCTGTTTATAGCTTAAAGGTTACTGACATGCTGGGAGGCATTTTGGAGATGTACAATATATAACATTAACACCCCTATCTCCCCCACACCTCATACACACAGTGCACACAAATGAACTCTTCTTTCATTCTTTTTTTTCCCTTGAAGCCCACATTTTTGGAATATATCCGGCCACGTTCCTGGACTTGTCGTTACGTGTTTTAGAAGCTTGGACGTTGTTTTCTTCCTTGACATTGAAGATTTGGTATTCTGCCTGATTTGGGCCCAGCATGTTTCCAGCTGTTACTGAAGCATTCTCTGTCATTTGGACCACTCCAGGCTTTACTGACGGCTCACTCCATTCCTAGGTCGCCTGAAGCTGAGCTGTTGGAAGTTTACTGAAATCTTGTACTTTTAAGCAGGACTTTTTTTCTTTCCTGTTTGGGAGAAGGGAGACTTATAGCTGACGTAATGACAGATTTTTGCTTGGTCATGTCGGCTTAAGCCTCAGAAATTATATCTTTTTTGTTTTTTGACTCTAACTGGAGACTAAACATCATGTTTTCTTGGTCACTGAATTAGCCAAAACACTTACGAAGAAATCCTTTAAATACCTCTGGCTTAGAAATTTTGTCATGCACACGGTTGGAATGCATGCTAATTAGTGATGCAATTGGAAAAGAAGAGAAAATAACATGGAACGTTTTGCTATTTCTACTAGCAAGAAAATACTGTTTTCCAAAGATAATCTTGTTATACATCCTAATTTGTATTTTTTTGAAAAAAGTTTAATTCTACTCAATTTTTACCTTGTTTTTGCTATACAGTGTAGGTCATGATTTCTGTGAAGCAAAATTATACCTTTCACCTCGAATTCTGGAGTTTGCCTCATAACATTATATATTGAGGAATGTAATTTTTAAAACCGACTTGTAGAGTCAATCATGTATTTAAATTATTTTATCATGGAACTTATATGGAAAATAACTTTTGTTTAAACTTTAAGGTAATAACTTCTTTGAAGTTATTTAGGAGTATCCTTTGGTACAGTTATTTTGTTGTCTAATAAATACTGACTTGAATTATTTTGCAGACCAGTAAGTCTGTAACATAAGTATTAATCACCTCTATTAATATTAAAGTGATTATTAAAGACTTAGATGCTGGCTTCTGCATTTGCTCAATTATACTTTTAATGGCAGTATACTTTAGGTGAAACAAATTAATGTGTGATCATTTTCAAGAAAATATACTCTATTATGTGATGTTCCCGTATTATAAGATGCCCATTGCTAATACAGTGGTGTGTAGGAATTATTTTATTTGTATGTATGAAGTGTGATGATGTTCATAAAGATTGAGCATCAGAAGGGATATTGGAGACCATAGTTCCACTTTCCACCCAAAGAAGTGAGACTTATGAATTACCCAAAAGATTATTGTTATTTGGAACAGCCAACTTGAGGGGCTATCTTGGTATCTAATAGCCCTCCTGCTATCCAAAAAGTTTTGGGAAATCTTTTTTGAATTGTTTTAAAGTCAGTTTGAGTTTCACAAGAAGGTAGGTGGAGTTTCTTCATGGGCACAACTTAATTTGTACCATAAGTACCCAGCTTAATTAAAATAAGTCAATCACTTGAATTTATAACTACATTTTAAATATAATGAGGGAACTGACAAAATCAGGTTGGTCTAAAACTTGTTTATGAATAAGCCAGTCTACGGAAGCAAGAAAAAGGACCCTCAGGTTTGTATTTCTGTGAAGTACTGTGAATGTGCACTCCCACTGAGAGGACTTAATAGCTCTGTACTGATTCTCAGTGCTGTATTTGTTGGACCGAATGAGGCTATTTAAAAAAAAAAAAATTCTCATCTTCCGTTTGTTTGTAGTGATTTTTTCTGCCCAGGATTAAGTGACAACAGTTAATATGTGTATAACTGTAGACTCTTTAGAATGATAAAACTGTCCTAAGAAATTTTCAGAAACACTTAAAGGAATAGCCATGTTCTCTGAAAGAAACTAGTTTCATAGCCGTGGTCTTATTGCTAGCTGCTTTTAGCAAAAGTCTTTCCTTTAAACCACTACCTACATTCTTTAAACAAATAAATTAAAACTAAAACTTTTTCTAATGTGTTTTCAGGAAGATTTGTTGTTTTTTTTTTTTCCTCTTTCGCTAATAGGGGTGAAAATTATTTTCAGTTACAGGATGATAGTATTTTCCTTCTGAAAACTAATGAGTTTAAAATTTCTTTCCTGTGACAAGTATTAATGATAGTAACCATTACTAAAATTGTTAGATGCTTTTCTTCACAATCTTGGGTAGTGAAGGAAAATGGAGGTTTTTTTTGTTTTTTGTGGATTAATCTGCAGTTGCCTGGGTAAAGTTGCTTGCCATGCATGTTAGAATTTAATTAGAAAATTGAGGCTGCTTTTAATCTGTCGGTAACTACAACATTTGGAAGCAGAAGGAGTAGGGGAATGTTTTTTCCCTTTTCGGTAGTTGCAAGGTAAAAGTGGGTGATATTGGTGGTTAAGAAAGTGCAGTGTGTAAATATCCTACATTTGCAAACAGTTTATGTTGTAGAAGTAATTCATTTAGTATAGGCAATTTTCATTGTAATTTTAAAATTGTACTTGCCTGAAAAATGGAATCCTGAAGTCTATAGAAAACTTACCAGAACATTACGTGTTTAAAAGTTGGTCATGTGGGCTACATAGCCTAAAAAGATACAGTTTATGAATTGTTGAAGTTTTTTTTTGTGTGAGGAAGACCAGCCCTGAGCTAACATCCGTTGCTAATCCTCCTCTTTTTGCTGAGGAAGACTGGCCCTGGGCTAACATCCATGCCCATCTTCCTCTACTTTATATGGGACTCCGCCACGGCATGGCTGACAAGCAGTGCCTTGGCTGGCGCCTGGGATCCGAACCCGTGAACCCTGGGCCGCCAAAGTGCGAACTAAACCTCTGTGCCACCTGGCCAGCCCCTGTGAATTGTTGAAGTCTTTAATGCAAAAAGAAAACTTTGTTTTGTATGGCCATAAGTAATTTTAAATAAAGTTTTTTGTATGGGGAAAAACAGTGACAGTAAACTGATGTAACTATAGTGACCAGATGGCCTGATGGCGTGTGATAGTTTAAACATTTGTTTTAGTTATAAACCATTGTAAAAAATAAATTGTTACACGTAGGCCCAGCATGTAAAACAGATAAAATATAGCTGTTCTAGTTGAGATAGGGATGGGGGGCTGGCGCCCTTCCCGTTTGGTACACCCATTTTCTTCTACTGCAGAACACCCAGTTTGCAAACCACCAGTGCAGAAAAAAGAGCATGCATGGACTTTTGCTTAAGATAGCCCCATACTCACTCGCAGTGTGACCTTGGGCAAAGTTGCTTAATTTATCAGAGCCACAGTTTTCCTCATCTGTAAAATGGGGGTGATAATAACTACCTCATAGGGTTGTTACAAAGCACTAGCCCTGGCAGAAATAGGGCCTCATTGTTTTCTTACCCTCCATATATTCTAAACCTAAATCTTTATTATCTCTTGTGATCCTTTAAAAATGTGAATGTTGCAAATGCTGCACACTCCCAAGAGTATATGTTTTTCTGTTAAATAAAGACTCTCAGGATGATGTGAGTGGGCATTTCACCCTGATCAGTATAGTAGGCTCTCTCATAGTGGAATTGATGAGAATTTAACAAGGTTGTTAAAGGCACTCACCATGTTTCCTCCTCCAAAATTGCTTTCAGATTTGTTTATTAGCATTAGGGTAGGGTGGCAAGCTTCCAAAAAGAAGTGCACTTCTACTTTTACCTAGATATTTAAGTCAAGTGTTTAGAACTAGTATGTATACTTTATACTGAAGTTTTAGAATTTATGGAGAGGAAGGAAACTAATGAAGCCTTACTTCTGCCAGTGCAAAGAATGCTTATTGTCTTAGAAGGCAGAATAAATTTCTTAATGGAAGATGGTTAATAAAGTTTAAGTGACTTTCTTACTAATCTTGTGCAAAATTTCATGTAACTTAAGTAGTTGATATAATACAGTTTATATATATGTATGTGTATATATATTTACTATCAGAGAAAGATCTGTCTTGGACATTGTTTCACATATCCTATCTCTAGGCTTTATGTTTACGGCTCAGAAATAGAAGGAACTGGGACATAAATGTTTTGAGGAACAAAATGAATATTATTAGTGAAGTTTATATAAGTATTTGATTAGGTTCTAATGTCACTAAAGTTTCTATCAGGTAATAGAGTGTTGGAACCCAGTTTATAAAGGAGATAAAGTATGGCTACTTTGGTTGAAACACGGTGAGTGGAGCCCTTCTTGCTTGGTTCACCCATGCTCTGTCCCACCCTAAATTTAATGCCCAGTTTGAAAATCAATAAATAATGATAAAATTGATAAGCTTTAGGTTAGTAGAAAAGCTGTACAATCTATATAATCTACTAAATCCTTAATAAAGTTTCCCTTTCTTTTTGGTAAAATATAAAGACTTTAATAGCTAATGTGGATTTGAGAAAAAGAAAGGGCTAATTTCAGATGTGATATAGATAAAAAATCTAACAGTGCCTCTGTACTTTTTTCTACATGCTTTCTTCCTTATTTCTGCATTATTACATTCACATTTCTGCTGTCAGTATGCCCTTCCCAATGGAGTGCTAACCTTTAAGCTAGCAGATAACTTCATCATGCTTTGTAGTATTCCTTTGTTGGTCTTAATGAAGGGGTAGGTGTCCTCTCTCTTTGTTTTAAACAACTTTGAAAACATGAGGCAGTTCAAGCACCCAGTCATTAGGGATACAGTTTGAATTCCCATGTGCAAATGTGCCAATTGTTAGGCGCGGGGAGAGCTGAAGGTGCACCAAGTGCCTGCCACTGGGCATGTGCAGCAGCGTCCCTCCTGTGTCTAGACCTTTCCAGTTTGTGCATGAAACCCATCGTATTCTGGGAGCAGTAGAAGGATCGTGGAAATCTGAAGTTGGTTTAAAGGTTTTTCTATAATTAAAGATGTCTTTCCTAATTTATTCTTGTTTGCTATTCTCTCTTCTCCCCCAAATCCTAGGTTTTCTAATCACTGGTACCGTCACTTTGTTTAGTATGCATTGTATTAGCATTAACTTAAAAAATTTTTAAACTTTAAAAAATATACAAACAAAAAATGATGAAATATTGCATACGTGAAGAATGTGGTAAATAAATATATTTGGAAAAAAACCTAGTCTCTATTGTTTTAAAAGTAACTTCTAGTTTATTTAATATTCTTATATATTAACTATATTTCATATTCATAAATGCTTTTCATCTTAATATCAAGCAGCTTTATATGCCGAATAAAGTTAAAGAGAAGGCAAATAACAGAATTTTTCTTATCCAAGATAATGCAGGGGGGGCCATGTTACAGATTACAAAGAAATAAATAATGGGGCCCAGTTGTGACTGTATTTGCATCAAGAAAAGCAGTGACACTGATTCTTGAGCTTCCTTTTCATTGTAGCCTTGTTTGTTTCTTGATTCCTTTTGCTGTTGGCCTTTTAAAACTCGTGAATGGGTATTTCTAAAAATGCACCACCCCCTCTCCCCTTATAGGTAGAAATGGACTTAGGTTTCCAACAAAAGGTGAAAATCTGTTGGCCAGGAAGTGTGCTTTTTCAGACAAGACTTGGGGAAACCGATTTTGAAGCAAGATAGGTTGCTTACCTTCCCTCCAAAGAATCTCCTCGTATTCTATTATGAGTAGGATTTGACATCCCAGCATTCTTTCCATAGAAACATGTATCATAGTAACAAGAAGTACTCTCTAGTTACCCTCCATTGTCTGGCTCTGCCCATCAGCCTCTGCAGTGCCAGAGGAGTGGGAAGGGGGAAGGCCCATCAGAAATTATGCGTGCCCCTGTTTCTTGGACCAAGTGACTGTTTTTTGCCAGAAGGGGCAAAGCCTTGTGGCAAAAATTGCCAGTGTGGCAATTTTTCTTGACGAATTTATTAAAGTTTAGGGTCCTATCCTTTTGGGCTTAAAATTGTATTTGGACCCAAATTAAGTTCACAAATCTGACTTATAAAACTGAAATACCAGTTTGTAAGTATACTGTGAGAAATCGCATCATAGCATGGCATACTCAGGTTGACTTGGTCACTGAATTCTCTTTATGAAGGGGCCCAATTTGCTGTATGATGAGAAAGATGAATTCATTCTAGACTGCATTGACACCATGTGCCGAGTACGGTGCTATGCACTGAAGATACACTTGTTAACAAGATAAAAGCATATTTTTTCCTGTAGGCACACCCATGGGGAATCAGAAAGAGAACGTGAATAATAACGTAAAACTAAGACAATCTGAGGCATCCTTTCAGTTTTAGGGATGCCCTTCTTGGTGTGGAAGCAATACTAAAAGCTACTCTTCCCCAGGGAACTTTGGCTGAGCAGTGCCTAGATTTCTTTTTCAGTGTCTCCTTTTAAACGTTTCTGATTGATGCCTTCATTCTTTAGCTACATTAAATACAAATACTGGCCTACTTCCCACTCGGACTCCTGGGAGCTTTGTATGCTGTATTTAGTGCCTACAGATGTGTGTATAGTCCCTGCCCGCACACTTAGAAAATGAGTTGGTAAAAAGGTGATTGGTGCAAAAGCACACCCACTGTTTATTTTGTTTTCCCACTTGAGGGCATGTTTGGTGATCACGCTGACTGGCTCTTCTGAGATAATGTCTAGTCCACCTGAAGCCCTGGAGGATGCTAGTGCTGAGTAGGTGTGAAGCTGCCGCAGAAGTCAGTCAACACCAACCAGCACAGTCAGCCCTGTTTGTAACTATGACTGACTGTTACTTTTACTATATTTTGACATTTTCTATTTAGGGAAATTCTTAGCTGCTCATTTTGTTATAGTATTTTCCATCAAAGACCACAATAATATTTTACTCCATTTTAGGGCTCCCTTGGTATAATTCAAAATTACAACAGGAGTTTCCCAAGAGTAGCCATTGTATTCTTAAATTGCTATGGTCTTACTGTAGTATTCTTACGTTCTCATCTATTCTTGTGCTTACTACTTCATATACTTCTACAACTTTAACCTAGACCTGCTCAGTAAATGATGTGTATAATCACCACACCATTGAACAGGATAGAAAATGAGAAGTAACCTTTGATGTCTTTTTCTTCACGTCACAGATCCAATCACGTCTCAAATCCTATAGATTTTACTTTCTATGTATCTGTTGAACCTGTTCACTTATCTTCATCTCTTCTATCAATGCCCTACTTAGATTTTTTGAAAAACTAGATTAAGAATATGAAAGATGAGTTACTTTGTTCTTTCAGTACCTAAAGGTTTGATAATCTGTGTGTAAGCTGATGTTGGAGTTCTGGGACCTCTTAAATTCGGTATCCTGGTTATGGTTCCAAACGGTAATGAGTCACACAAGTGAGGAGAGGAAGAAGGCAATAGACTGGGGGAAAATTACCTTCCACCCATTTGTGCATTGCTTCTGTTCATCACCTGTTTTTTTGTGTGTGTGGGGAAGGCCAGCCCTGACCTAACATCTGTTGCCAATCCTCCCCCCCCCTTTTTTTTTTTTGCTGAGGAAGACTGGCCCTGGGCTAACATCGGTGCCCATCTTCCTCCACTTTATATGGGACGCCCCCGCGGCATGGCTGCCAAGCAGTGCGTCGGCGGGCGCCTGGGGTCCGAACTTGCGAACCCCAGGCTGCCAAGCGCTAACCAAACCGCTGAGCCACCGGGTGGTCCCATCACCTGTTTTGATGGTTGCCAGTCCGTAAAGAAAACTATATGTGTGCTGTATGAGTGCCATATGTGTGTATTTTAATTCTTGGAAAAATCTAGAGAAAAATTAGAGTGATGGGAGATAGGGCTAAAGGCTAAAATGCTCAGATATCCAAGGTTTCTGATTAGGAGAATTAAAAGGGGCCATGGATGGGCTCAGTGGCGAAGTGATTAAGTTCCCGCGTTTGGTTTCTGCGGTCTGGGTTTGCCGTTTGGGATCCTGGGCGTGGACCTACTCACCACACATCAAGACTTGCTGATGCGGGGTCCCATATAGAAGAGCTACAACTCTACAACTATGATAACACGACTATGTACTAGAGCTTTGGGGGGAAAAAAGAAAAAAAAAAAGAGGAAGATTGGCAACAAATGTTAGCCCAGGGCCAATCTTCCAAAAAAAGGGGGGGGGGCATAGAGATTGTGTTGTTTTTATTTTCAACACGTTGCTCATATATCTCATTGGTGGTATTGTAACCACTGGCCCTCTAGGACCAGTTCAACTGACCCCATCTTATCAAGAGAGTAATTAAGAGTGGTTTTTCAGGAACTGAGATTCCTTTTCCAGTTCAGGCCAGTTGAGACCACCAACCCATCAACTGGGCCTGCCAAATGCCCAATAGATGACCCTTTTGACATCAAAGGGCTGAAAACTTCACCCTCAGAGCATACTAAGACCAGCATTTTGTGAACATGCATCGTATGAAGAGGCATGAAGCTTGACTACACTTGCAGATCCCTCAATTACCTCACTTCTCCTCACTTCCAATCATCTACCTCCATACTTCAGACTGCCCTGCCCTTCATCCCATAAATTTTGCCCCAATCTCTGGGTGAGAGGGAGAGATCTGAAAGCTGATGCCTCCTGTCTCTTTGCAGATCTGTCTAGCAATAAAGCTGATTTCTTTTCCCAAAAGCTGATGCTGTAATAATTGGTTTTTTAAATGTGCATTGGGTAGGAGAAGCCCATTTTTGTGGGGTAACATTACCTAGGAAACCAGAAACCAGAGACTGAAGTCTATCAACACAGAAGCAATGGAACTGTCCAGTTGATTTTCAAACATTATGTATTGAAGGTGTTTGTGCCAGGCAACGTGCTTGGTACTAAGGAATATGTCGATTGAACAAGATAAGTTTTCTACCCTCTTGAAATCTATTTTCTGTACTAGAGGCACCGAGACGCTGGGATTCCACCAGCATTATTTGGCATTAAGGCTTCATCTTAGTACAAAATGATCCCTGGTGGAGGTAAAGAGTGGGGTCTCAGCTCCTCGGGGCTACTGCGTTTATCACATTCTTTCCTGAGAACAGGTAGTTAAGCAAGAAGACCCAATGATTTTACTTGGGTTGGGTCCGTCTGAAGTGCAGTCTCCTTCCCCGCCTCCAGCCAAAAAACGTCTCGACCCGGGAAGGCCTTCCCTCTGCTCCAGAGGGCGGTACTTAGGTGTCCAAGGAAGACTTGATCAAGATGTCGAGGACAGGGGCATCATCCAAAATAAAGCCTCTCCATCTGAATTTGGCTTTTAGAAAAGTATGCAAAACAACAAAGTGGGATCGAGCGATGGGAAAATACTCTTAGCGGGATTCTTGCTCAAATCCGGCGGCGCCTTCGGTCCAGAGCCAGAGAGGTCGTCCCCGGGGGAGGTGGAGGGGGAGAGCGACCCCGGCCTCCCCTAGCGCCTGCGACTGGGCCCGGCCTGCGGGCGGGAGTCCCAGGATCAAGACACTTTCGGGCTCCGTGAGAACGGCCCAATTAAGTATTTTTATTCTCTATTGCTACTGAACCTATGCTGTTGGGATTGTTTCTTACTGTCTCCTTCCCTCGCCGGCACCGCCGAAGGCAGCCCGGATTGAGGGTTGCTAAGGCTCGGGGTCCTGGGTTTCTATGACGACACGCAGGCGTTCCGGGGAAAGGCGAGGCGACTAGATGTCTGGCGGGAAACACGATTTACGGGTATGGAGTGCAAGTGTCCGTTTCCCGTCACTTCTGAGGCAGAAACGGCGCGAACTCTGCCCGACCCCGAGGCCGTGGAGCTGGCGTGTGCGAGGGCGCTGCATGTGGGGAAGGCCGGGGACCCGAGCCGACCCGTCTGGAGCGAGGGGCGCCCTGCGGGTGGTGCCGGCGGTTGGTGGCGGTGTGCCGAGCGCGTCCTTCCGGGCCTGGGCCCAGACCCTGACCCACCGGCGTCTTCGTCGCGTTAAGATGACCTGACAGAATACAGAGGTCTCCTCAAAGAGGCAAAACCCATGCTAATGAATTGTCAACTCCGATCTCAACATAAGCACTTAACGAGTCTCATTTTTTTTGTCTGCAGGACAATGTGGCAACCCTGCCAGACCCCAGTACGCCGCTGATTGTTTCTAGGTTAGCTTTCCGGAGGGATATTTCAAATTACTAAAGAGAGTGATAGGAGGCATTGTTTATTATGTCTCTCCCGAAAACGCCCTCCACATCGCTAAGCTCCGCGTCAAGGCCTGAGGGCAAAAAATTAAAAGTCTCTGCATGCAAGGAAGAGACAGGTAAAGTTCTTGAAGGATTCCCGCAGACTGATAATCATGGCCGTAGACAGAAATCACAGTCCGTTCACCGTTTTCCTTACTCTGAGATTTCAGGATACCTTAATGAGCTTTGTTTTTCCAATACACCTGTTTCAATAAAATCAGAAGCTATTCCTTTTATATTATTTTTGAGTCGGAGTCCTGTTTCACTACTCCACCTAAGGACTGTATTTGTAATTTTTTTTCAAATGCTGATGAGTTTTATATTGTTTTAAATCCACCCTATTTTAAATACCAATACTAGTTATATGAAACTACTTTTTTTGATAACTGGTCTCTGACTTTAAGGAACCAGTTTGTATCAGATTTTAGTAATTATTCTAAATGAAAGTAATTCCTTATTTATGATTTTTAATCACATACAGATAAATGCAGATTTGCACTAGAATAAGAATCAACAAGACTCATTCCTACCCTCATTATACTAAAGCTGCCTCCAGTTCATCTTCATGTTGTTTTTAGGGGAGATTGTGCTAAAGCCCCACCCAACCTTTCCCCCCTCCCCGCCCCCCTTTCCTCTGATATTCTAACTCCATCCCAAACTTTCAAGAGACAGAGATTTGGTAATGTGAACTTTAGAGGTTTTTGATAGTGATTAAAGCATGATACCCCTTAGAGAAATTAACATGAGCCATACTATGGGAGGGGCACAGATTAGTGGAGAGTTCTGTAAGAGTGACATCTGGACCCTCCTTGACTGACTTCACAGAAGACCTTTTTATATTATTAGCCCTACTGCCTACATTTATAACTCCGTTGCCCTAGTCAAGCTGAGTAGAACACTCTTTGTACTGTTCTTACTCTACCAATTTGCTCACACTATTCCACTCTTTATTTCCAACAATCCCAATTCTACCTTTACATTTAAACCCAACTCAGATCCCTTCCACTCTATAAATGCCCCCAATTTAATGCAATTGTTCTCACCTTTGAACTTATATAGAAAAAATTACTAAATAATTTGACACTTTTGAGGAGAGATTTCTTTTGTGTTTTTCATATTTCAGGGAAAATAGAATTCATCTTACGGCTATCCCAGTTAATTGAATAAGTAAAGTGAGTTTAATTTTCAGCTTTGAATTTAGCATATGGAGGTTCATCTTTGTATGAGTTTCTTTTTCTTGACTAGATGATATTAAGTTTTAAAAATTGCTACTATTCTTGGCAACCAGAAGCATTGTTTCCTCGTTGGAAACATTTAGATGGGATTGATGAAGCAGCCTGGGAATCTCTGACTAACTCTCCAGAAACTACTGTCACCTTTTCTTTCCTGTTACTTTATTAGGACTGCCTGAACTAAGGGAGAAAAGAAATATGGTGGATCGTTCAAAACTCCTTCCTACTTCCCTTCAGAATGAGTTCATCCCTGAAGAAGTTCTTCTTTCTCTGACCTATGCAGCCAACGCAGGTCCTTGTCCTGAAAACTTACTGCCTCCTAAGAAAATTAAAACTCCGAAGGTGTGTATATACAAGTATAGAGTACTTGGGAACATTTGTCTTTTCGGTATCCAGTTCATTAAGTTTTAGTTGAGCATATGTTATATATTCCAGATTGTCTTAAAAATTTTTTTAAATTAATTTCCTAGATTGAAAACTAAAATCTTTTGCCTGAATGTTTCCAAGGGAATGCTTGAGTATTTCCATTAACCTTTTTTCGTGTGATTTAACTAAATGAACATTACTACTCTTAGTCTTGATATTTTTCTTTCAGTATTGAATCATTCTAGTTTCGCTCTTTCTCCATAGTGTTGAATAGGAGGAATTCTGTTCCTCTTTTTTCCATAGAATATCCAAATGCCCTTCATATAAATACTCAAAACAGTTAAGAATAGATTTCATTTGTCTAGAGCGCCCTCTGCTGTATGTTTATGTTTTTGCTTTTCCCCAGGGTACTCTTCCGCGCCCTGTTGACCACGTCTGGCATCACCCTCTTCGAAGGAATAAGTTCAAATACCTGATTGACCATCCCGTTTCCCTTACGGGAGCTGGAAGGTAAAGAAGGAAGATAGTGGGGTAGATGCAGATGAATAGAGTCATTTTCTCATTTCTCATGGTTTCTTCGGGAGGAGCGGGATTGGAAAAAATCATAGAATCATAAATTTTAAAGGTTGGAGTATCTTTGAGGAATCAAAATACAATCTGAAGAGGGCATAGGACCACCTTTTTGTGTATGATTATTATCAGTAGGGTGCCAATAGGTGCTGGCTCTATCTACTTTTGGTTTGTTTTAATTTACTTTTTTGCATGCCTTTGTGTCCTTGTCCCCTTACTCTCCAGTTTCTTGTTGTGCCCTAGTAAAAGGGACAAGATCAGACAGGCAGAATGCCTTTAGTGCCTCTTTTATTTGTATATCTCGGAAGAGCTGGGTAATATAGCTTCATGATGTGGAACCTTGAAAAACAAATGCTTAATCCCTGGTTTTCCTCAAAGGGAACCCTTAAATTTGATATGGTTTCAGATCAAATCAGCAAATACTATTTGTTGTTTTTATATCATTCCTAAAAATATTCTGAGTGTTGTTTTTGGTGCAGAAGATTGGCCCTGAGCTAACATCTGTGGCCAATCTTCCTCTTTTTGCTGAGGAAGATTAGCCCTGAGCTAACATCTGTGCCCATCTTCCTCTGTTTTGTATGTGGAACGCTGCCACAGCATGGCTTAATGAGCGGTACGTAAGTCCGTGCCCGGGATTTGAATCTGTGAACCCTGGGCCGCTGAAGCAGAGCACGTGAACTTAACCACTACACCACGAGGCCGGCTCACCTAAAAATATTCTAAATGTCAGCATTTTCCCTGTGAAGATTGTGACCTGCACATTTTCTATGTATGGTCCATTTATCAATTTACTCCCTGCATACCCCTTGCTGAAATATCACTTCATCTGAAAGAAATGTTTAAACTTATTGATATTTGGGGAGGTTATTTAGTCTTTCTGAGTTCTGTTTTCTCATTTGTAAAAAGGCAATGATAGACTTGCTCCATTTTGTGTACTTCCAGGCATACTGTAAAGCACAAATGCGATAATGGATGCAAGAGCACTTGTAAAACTATACAGTGATATTTAAATATAAGGTGGTATTACTCAGCTATGTCTCAGTGCTGGAGAAGTGGCAGAAACTTGGGCTATTGACTTTTGTGTCCTGGTGCTTTAGTGTCATCAAGTATCTGTACTTTATTTTACAGATCATGCCTTCAGGTCATGGCTATCATTATTAATAGTAATAATTAGTAGTTACAAGATGTTTGAAGTACTCTGAAAAAACAATTAGCTATATATGAATGTGGCAATAAACTGTATTAAAGTTTTAATGTCAAATGACTTCTGACTTGGAATTTTTTAAATGTGAAGATCTGTACTGTGGTAGACAGGATAATGGCCTCCCCCCCAGGTGTCTTCACTCTAATCCTTGGCACCTGTGAGTACATATCTTACATGGCAAAAGGAACTTTGCAGATGTGATTAAGGTTAAGAACCTTGGGATGGAGAGATTATCCTGGATTATCAGGAAGGGCCCAACCGAATTGCCTGAGTCTTTTTTTTCGTGTGTATGAGGAAGACCAGCCCTGAGCTAACATCCGTTGCCAATCCTCCTCTTTTTGCTGAGGAAGACTGGGCCTGGGCTAACATCCGTGCCATCTTCCTCTACTTTATATGGGACACCACCACAGCATGGCTGACAAGCAGTGCATTGGCGGGTGCCAGGGATCCCAACCCGCAAACCCCGGGCTGCCAAAGCGTGAACTAAACCTCTGCACCACTGGGCCAGCCCCTGCCCGAGTCTTGAAAGTGGAAAAGGTAGGAAGTTGAATGGGTTAGAGAGATGAGACAGAAGAAGAAGGAGGCTAGATTTGAAGCATGAGAGGGATTCACCCTGCTGTTGGTGGCTTTGAAGATGGAGGAAAGGAGGACACAAGCTAAGAACTGCCATTGGCTACTGGAAGCTGGGAATGGCCCTCAGCTGGCAACCATCAAGGAAACAGGAATCTCAATCCTAGAACCACGAGGAACTGAGTTCTGTTAACAACCCAAATGGGCATGGAATTGGATCTTCCCCTAGAGCATCCAGAGAGGAACATAGCCATCAACACCTTGATTTTAGCCTGATGAGACCTGTTTTGGACTTGTGGCCTACAGAACTGTAAGATAGTAAATGGTGTTTAGGCTGCTAAATTTGTGGTAACTTGTTATGGCACCAGTAGAAAATTAATATATGTATGCACAATTAATAGTGTTCATAACAAGAGGTAACTTGTCTAGCAACCTTAAATATTCAGAGCACAGCAGTAAAATACAAAACAACCAAATAGACTCTGAGTAATATTTTTTGACAGCTCTATCAGTCAGAGTTCAGTGCAGAAAATAAAATGCTCTAGATATTTTAAGCAAGAAATTGAGTATTTATAAAATTTTGGAAGGGCTAAAGGAGCAGATATGAAGCAATGCCTTTGGGAATAACTCCCAGAACAGGACGAAATTAACCCCCCATGGAGGCTACTGCCTCTGAGGCTGCCACAAGAATTCAAGAATATGCCCCCTTGAATAGACATTTGTCCAAAGAAGATAAAAATGGCCAATAGGCACATGAAAAGATGTTCAACATCATTAGCCATAAGGAAATGCAAATCAAACCACAATGAAATACTATTTTGCACCCAGGATGGCCAAAATCAAAAAGTGGACAATAACACGTGTTTATGAGGGTGCAGACAGATTGGAAGTGTCATGCATCGCTGGTGGGAATGTAAAATGGTGCAGCTTCTTTGGAAAACAGTTTGGCAGTTCTTTAAAAAGTTAAGCATAGTTATCATATGACCCAATAATTCTACTCCTGGATATATACCCCAGAAAATTGAAAATATATGTCTACAAAAAACATGAATATTCCTAATAGCATTATTCATACAGCCAAAATGTGGAAACAACCCAATTGTTCATTAATTGATGAAAGGAAAAACAAAATGCGGTATACGATGGGGTATTATTCAGCCATAAAAAGGAGTGAAGTACCTACATGCTGCAACATGGATCAACCTTAAAAACGTCGCACTAAGTGAAAGAAGCCATTCACAAAAGGGCATGTATTGTGTGTTTCTGTTTATATGAAATGTCCAGAATAGCCAAATTCATGGAGACAAAAAGTAGATTAGTGGTTGCCAGGGGCTGGGGGGAGAGGCGAGTGGGGAAAAACGGGTAAGGGGTTTCTTTTTGGGATGTTGAAAATATTCTGGAGTTAGATACTGATGATGGTTGTATAACTTTGTGAATATACTAAAACCTTTGAATAAACTAAAAACTTATAAATTATACTCTTTAAAAAGGTGAATTTTATGATATGGGAATTATATCACAATAAAAATATGCCCCCTTAACTGTGATCCAAGGATCAGGAAGCTGAAGTCAAGAAGCTGTCATTGCTGCTGCTGTTACGGCACTGCCTCTCTGAACCTGGGCAGCTGGAGGGTGGATTCTGAGATGTTCCTTCAGGAAAACCACTTTTCCATGATGTTGCTGGCAGTATCAGCTAAAACATGGCAGGAAAATGGCTTCTGCTTCACTTCTACTTCCAAAATCTTGCAAAAGTACATCTACTTGTGGAACTTAGTTCATACCCAGAACCCTAGCTGCAAGGGTGTCTGGGAAAGCGCTTTCCAACTTCTCCAATGCAAAGAGGGTATCCAACACACACCAGGGCCTACTGTATTCCAGTACTGTCCTAGGCTTTAGAAATATAACCAGGCAGTCCTCAAGAAACTTCTAGCTTCATAAGTCATAAGTTTTCTTAACAGCCACAAAGTTTTCAATACATTTTAGAAAATGTTGCTTAAAAAGCATCTCAGTTATTTGGAAAATCATTATCTCTGAAATACCTCATTCCCTGACAACTTCAGATAAAAGACATGCTTATTTATGCACATAACTCTTCCAGTCATGATTTGGAGAAAAATTTGAAGTATGAACTTAGTTTAATAATCTGGGGGCTAGAGAAAGGGATGAAGAATTTCTTAAAGTCTAATAAAGTCCAGTTTTTATGTGATGGCTAAGAATCAAAGTTTTTTTTTTTTTTTTTTTTTAATGAAAATAGATTTTCCAGAAAAGTGGAAGCAGGTGATTTACCACAAAAGTTTTATGAGAAATAAAACATCTCTATTTTTAAATGAAAAATTGTATTCCAACAAATAAAACTATTTCCTCTAAAAATAAATATAAATTGTATAAATAAAATACCCAGTAGTTCAATAATAGATATATAAAAGAATCTTAAAATTACTCTGAGAAAATTTGTAAAACAGTTACCAAACTAATATTTCTTTTAGAAAGATGTGCCTGTATGTATATGTATATATGTGAAACGTTCATTGTTTTTAGCTAACAAAGTAATGTTGGCCAACTTCTCTAATTGTTATTGGTGTGATAAAAACTGATGTTCTATCATCCTGAGAGCAGCTTTTTTCTGAACAACTTTATTGAGATATCTTTGACACCTAAAAATTGTATATATTTAAGGTGTACAACTTGATGTTTTGATAAATGTATACATTGTGAAAAGATGACCACAATCAAGCTAAATAACTTAACCATCACCTCTATATAGTTACCATTTGTGTGTGTGTGTGTGTGGTGAGAAGATTAAATTTAAGATCTATTCTCTTAGCAAATTTCAAGTATACAATACAGTATTATTAACTATCATCACCATGTTGTACATTAGATCTCCAGAACTCATTCATCTTGCATAAATGAAACTTTGTACCTTTTGACCAACATCTCTTTTCCCCCTCCTCCCCCATTCCCTTGTCTCACGTATAAGTGAGATCATGCACCATTTGTCTTTCTCTGTCTGGCTTATTTCACTTAATATAATGTTCTCCAGGTTCATCCATGTTGTCACAAATGGCAGGATTTCCTTCTTTTCTAAGGCTGAATGACATTCCATTGTACATATATACACCACGTTTTCTTTATCCATTCATTCATTGACATTTAGGTTGTTTCCATATCTTGGCTATTGTGAATAATGCTGCAGTGAACATAGGAGTGCAGATATCTCGTCAAGATCCAGATTTCATTTCCTTTGGGTATATATCCAGAAGTGGGGTTGCTGGATCATATGGTAGTATTTTTTATTTTTTTGAGGAACTTCCATACTGTTTTCCTTAAAGGTTGTGCCAATTAAAATTGGGGAGAGAGGCAGAGAAATCTGAAAATTATATGCAGTAAGTGGCATGATTATAACTGTGTTATAGGGAGATAAATCTGGCAGAAGTAGAATGTGGAATATACTAGAGAGACTTGAGAATCCAAATAAAAAATAATGACACTCTGGAGTAGTGATTTGGCATCGGCAAGAGACAAGAGGACCGACCACTTGAATGATATGAGGGTGACTGTAAAAATAAGAGTGATAGATGGATATTGAGGGCAAAGGATGAGAAGGAATCAGTTATGGATGCTGAGATTTTGGTGAGTACAATGGAGGTGCTAACTGAAAGAATTAGTGAATATAGGAGGGTGAAAAGTTAGAATGGAGGGAGGATTATTCAGTTGTTTCTAGAGGTGGCAAATGTGATATGGTGAGATTTGATGGCATTGCCAAGGGAGAAAGTGTAAGGAAAGAAGAACAGAGGGATGAAGACAGAATGTTGTGGCGCATTTCCATTTAATAGGCAGGAGGCCACAGAGAAGTCCAAGAGGGAGTAGTTAGGATGAAAGATAACAAGATAGAGGAGTAACAAGTAACAAGTAACAAGATAGAGGAGAGGAGAGTGTTTTTAAAAAGAGAGGTGATCAACCCTGGAAAATATTCCAGGGAAATAGTGGAAGATAAGAACTGATGACTTAGCAGTGGAAAGTCATCATCAGCTTTCTGGAGAATGGTTTCAGGAGAGAGGGGTGGAAATCAGATTGCAGGGAAGTTGCAAGAAGTCTGATGTTTTAACAGAAAGTGAGAAATCGATTGATCGATAGATCATAACATAACAAGAATGCATGGTCAAGGGAAGATTTTTAAAAGGGGGAAAGTCTTGAGTTATAGACAAAGGAAAGTTCCAAGAGAAGAGGAGATACAGAAATTATGATTGATGGAATGAGATCCCTGAGGCTGTGGGCAAAGGTGAAATTAAGGACATGAGTGGAGGAAATAACCCTGGGGAAGAGAATACATCTGAACCTGAGATTGAGGGAAAGGAAAGGATTTGTGACATGATTGAGAAGTTTGAGATGGAGAAGAGGAAGATGTGAGGGGAAAGTCTTGTCTAATGCCTCAGGCTTCTTAGTGAAGCATGAGGTAAGGAGACCAGTTTTGTACCCTTTTTTACCAACTAAAAGAATGTGTGTGGACCTTACCTACTCTTCTCCAGTCACCAAACAGAAATTTTGTTTTTAAATATATTTTTCTTATTTTTTAGGGACATTTCTTTTCTATACGATGTTAAATATGTTAAAGGAGAGACTAGGGAGTGTACAGTTTGTCCCCCACATTTGGACCGTTCGTTACCGTCACATGATGGTGTCATTGTGCCTCATAAGGTAAATAAAGTATTTGACAAATAATTTCCTCTCCTTCTTTCTACTTTAAAAACAAAATCATTTCTCACAAATATAGCAATGTTATACTGTAACAATAACCTGCATTGCTTATCAGTTTTTATAGCACTTTCTAATTATTTCTAGAAAAGGGTATTTAGTGGGAAAAGATCAAAGATATTTTAAGCCATTTTCCAAACTACTTTAATCTAGAAAATACAGTGTAGGAGACTAGATTTTTTTTTTTAGAAATCCACAGTTTAAAGTTGTAGAATTCTTATTGTTGGTATGTTGCTGAGGTGAATTTTAAATTCCTATTTAATTTAAATTATTTTATTTTTATTTATTATTATTATTTTCTTTTTGTGAGGAAGACCAGCCCTGAGCTAACATTCTTCGCCAATCCTCCTCTTTTTGCTGAGGAAGACTGGCCCTGGGCTAACATCCATGCCCATCTTCCTCTACTTTTTATATGGGACGCTGCCACGGTGTGGCTGACGAGCAGTACATCGGCGGGCGCCTGGGATCTGAACCTGCGAACCCTGGGTTGCCAAGTGCGGACTAAACCGCTGCGCCACTGGGTGGCCCCTATTTATTATTTTTTTTGTGAGGAACACCAGCCCTGAGCTAACATCCATTGCCAATCCTCCTCTTTTTGCTGAGGAAGACTGGCCCTGGGCTAACATCCGTGCCCATCTTCCTCTACTTTATATGGGACGCTGCCACGGTGTGGCTGATGAGCAGTGCGTTGGCGGGCGACCAGGATCCGAACCCGCGAACCCGGGGCTGCCAAGCGCGAACTAAACCGCTGTGCCACTGGGCGACCCCCTATTTAATTTTAAAGAATCATTGGATTTCTGAATATATGGGACATGTGTAACTAATACTAAATCCAAGGTTCTTCTTTAATTCACGATTATCTTTTTTAATGTATGCTCTGCTAAAACTTTTTACCACTTGCCATGACCCATATTGCTAATATTGTTATTTCTCTAATCAAAATCTCTTAATAAATAGTATCCCATTGCAATAGAAATTAGCATTTGTGCAACTCAGTTTTTTTCATCTACTAATGTTTCATTTTTGCCATTCTTTCTTTTCTTTTTTTTTTCAGCCAAAGAAACTAACAGATACTTTGATTCCTGAAGAGTTTCATATTGTGTCAAATACAGGAGTTTCTGGTTTGGAGTGTTATGATGAGTGAGTACTATAATATATACTGAATATCGGACAAGTTGCACTGTTTCCTCCTTCCTAGACGTAGAAGAACCTGAGAGCAGTTCATTCGTGTTCCTAGACATTATCTACACTGAAATGAGAAAGCATTTGGCCTACCATCCTAATATAATTTAAGAAAAGTATCGAAAACTAATGAAAAAGCCTTACCTGAAAGAGTTTGAGACTTGAATGATTAAATTGTTCTCTGTCTTTTCCTACTGTTTAATTTTGAATAAAAAAAAAGAGATCTTTGTTCTGAATGCTTGACTATGCCTCTTTAGGAATGGTTTTGACCAATGACCATGGAAAGTAGAGCTCTAAGCTGGAATCTCATTGCATGCTCTAGGGCTTAGCTCCAGACTGCAGACTAGTCATCTCCAGTTTTCTTTGATTCCTGTTTATGGGATGAAAAAATGGGATCTTGTTTTTATTTTTTGAAATAACACTAGAACTTTAGACTAAGGTTTTATAATAAAATATTCAGAAGCTGTCGTTCTTTTTATATTATCCAGTACGTATGTTATATGGCACTTCCTTATGATGGTGGGTTTCAGAACAATAATTTTCCAAAGAGAACTAAATGGAACTCATTTTTTGGGTAACTTTTTATTTTTATATAATTTCAAAATTATAAAAAAGTTACAAAAATAGGACAAGGAACTCCCATATACCCTCTATCCTGACTCACTGAGTGTTTACATTTTTCTTCATTTGCTTTAATACACACACGTGTGTGCACACATGCATACATATTTAAACTATTCAAGAGTAAATTGGAGGCATCATGACCCTTTATCACCAAATACTTTAGTGTATATTTCCTAGCAATCCACTAGTTATAGATCTTTTTGATGACTTTTTCTAGCTCCATCATTTCTTCTATATTTATTAGTTGGCATTTTACCATATAGACTCATGGATTTCTATTTCATTCACTGGGTTATAATTCTTTACTATTATTATTTATTTTGACATTCCAATTTTTCTAGATTTGGCCAGTGCCAGCTCCTTTGAGCTGGGTCTTGTGTTCTTTGGACATGTCCCTGTCATTCTTTGAATGTTCCCTTATTTTCTGGCTGAGTAAGATTTCTAGGTTCATCTTTTATTTCCCAACTCCAGCTTTGGAATGAGCTCTGAGTCATTTCTCCCAGGAGTACTGACTCCTCTTAGTGGAGAATGGTAGTTAGAAACCAAGATCTGGGTGCTAGATGTGCTCATTGCTCCTGGGGTATCATCGCTTCTAGTGCTTCTCACATACTCATTTTTGAAACTTTATTTTGAGTCTTTATTCCCTGGAGATTTTTCACTGATCTAAATTCTGAAAATAGACCAAGTGTTCCAGTAGAGGGCAGAACCAAAAGAAATGCTTATTAACTAAGGGGAAAAAAAGATATAAATAATAATGAAATTAAAGGATTACCATGTGGTGCTCATTGTGATACTCATTTAGGTATAACAAGCACTACAAGAGGACAGATATGCTGGGAGTCAGGAAAGCTCAGTTCTAGTTTCATTCTCTGCTTCTTATTAATTGTATAACCTGTTTAGTCACCTAACTTTATTGACTTCAGTGTTCTTAGAACATCGTTCCACCTTCGAAAAGTTATGTTTTTTTTTAAATGAATCAAGGAAATTTTTGTATTGTGACATATTGAGAAATGTGACTGAAGCTACTTTACTAAAAATGTTCCAAATATGATAAATATTATTACATCTGTGTCTGTAGATGTCTAAGGTTATTTAGGTATATCCTTGTGTGCAAAATGATGGACCTTTCTGATTACCTCCAAGCTTCTCAATTCCATAAGGTCTTAAGTTTATCATGTTGTGATATGTGATAAACAGGCCAGATAATTTTCTTGCAATAACATTTACCTGTCTTATTTATCGCAGCAAATATACTACTCTCCTCACAGATAGTGAAAATAGGCTGTTGCTCTTCCCATCCATGTAAGTACAGTTTATTTTTGAAAGTGTTTCTCAGAAAGAGTAACTATATACATATATATTCCTTTTTCTTGATAATTTATTACATAAAAAATATTAAAATTACAGCAGAAACCCAAGACAATAATTGCCTACAGTTTTATCTAATCAGTGTTTTCATTTGTCCAATTGCAATTTATTCAATTTTTACATATTTATAATATTTAAGTACTATAAAATACTTTTTTTTACAGTTTCAAATTTCTTTTTTTTGTTTTTAAATTTTATTTTATTGTACTAAGAACATTTAACATGAGAGCTACCCTCTTAACAAATTTTTAAGTGTGCAATACAGTATTGTTAACCGTAGGCACAATGTTATAGATCTGTAGAACTTATTCACCTTGCATAACTGAAACTTTATGCCAATTGATTAGTAATTTCCCATTTCCCTCTCCCCCCAGCCCCTGGAAACTACCATCCCACTCTCAGATTCTATGAGTTTGACTATTTTAAATACCTCATATAAGTGGAATCACGCAGTATTCGTCCTTCTGTGACTGGCTTATTTCACTTAGCATAACGTCCTCCAGGTTCATCCATGTTGTTGTGTATCGCAAAATTTCCTTTTTTCTTAAGGCTGAATAATATTCTATTGTATGTCTATATATATATAGCACATCTTCTTTGTCCATTCATCCATCAATGGACACTTAGGTTGTTTCCACATCTTAACTATTGTGACTAGTGCTGCAATGATCATGGGAGTGCTAATATCTCTTCGAGATCCTGATTTCAATTCTTTTGGATAAATACTCAGAAGTGGGATTGCTGGATCATATATAAAATACTTTTATATTGTACATTTAACCATTAGTATTTCTCCATTTTGCTATGTTCTTTTTTTTTTCTTATTATCTCTCCTTTGTTCCTTTTCTTCTCTTACATTGTAAAGTAACCAATATTAACAGCTTGGTATTTATCTCTCCACATTTTTTCTATGTTCTTACAATCCTATACAAGAGGTGTATAGAATTTTTTGAGGGGGAGCATTGTTTGCTTTTATGAAAAAGGATCATACGATTTGCATTTTTTTTACTATATTACTGATATCTCACTAGATCAATACATATGGGTCTAATGCTTTAAAATACCATTGATATTCCATAGTATATATGTTTTCTTTATACATATTATAACCTTTTTGCCATTTGAGGATGACCTATTTTTTGTAACACTAATTACATGTGTCTGCCACCTTAATCTTTTAGGAAACCTAATAAAAGAGTAGAAGTGGTCCAGCTGAATGATGTGATGGATACTATGCTAGAGAGGGCTGGTGTGGAAAATCAGGAATATACAGGGCCAACCAAGGTAATTGTAAAGATCAATGTAACCTAGTGGTGAAGAGCATGCACTCTGGAGGTAGAATGCCTGGATTGGAATCCTGGCCCTGCCATTTATTAGCTGGTGACCTTGGGCAAGTCATTTAATGTATTTGTGCCTCAATTTCTTCATCTGTAAATTAGAAATAATAATAGTATCTACCTCATAGGGTTGTTGTGGAAATTAAATGACATGATGAATGTAAAGTGCTTGGAACAGTGCTTGGCGTGTGGTAAACACTGTATAATTAATTAGTATTATTATTACTGTATTTCATTGAATATAAGCACCATTGATTATAAGACCCTTAGTATTTTATATACCACTTAAAAAAACACAGCCAATTAAACCATACTTTCTTACCACTTATAATTTTTATTTTGTACTTAATGAAAGAACTCTTTCAGCCTTACATAGATATAGATTTTTTTCTTTATGTGGGCTATTTCTTTTTTGTTTTGTAAATTTTTATTTTTATAGAATTTGAAACTTGAAATAGACAAGTTCAGTATAAGGCACTCCTATGTAACCTTTACCCAGATTCACCAGTTTTTTACATTTTGCCCTATTTGCTTTATCATTCTCTCTCCCTCTCTACATATCTCTATGTGTATAGTTTTTTCTGAACCATTTTAAAGGAAGCTGGCGACCTCATGCCTCTTTAGCACCAAACATTTCAGAGTATAATTCCTGTGGATAAGGACATTCACTTACATATCCATAATACAGTCATCAAAATCAGAAAATTTAACATTGATATGATAGTATTATCTAATATAGTCCATATTCAAATAGCAGATTTTATCAATTATCCCTGTAATGGCTTTTATAGCTATTTTTTCCCTCTATTTCAGGATCCTAGGGTCACACAGTGCTTTTCGTTGTCATGTTCCTTTAGACAACTATAAAACAGTTTTTTGTTTTTCTTGACCTTGATATTTGGAAGAGCACAGGCCAGTTATTCTGTAGAATGTTCCTCAATTTTGGTTTGTCTGATGTGTACTCATGATTAGATTCAGGTTTTGTATTTTTGGCAGGTACAACATAGAAGTGATATTGTGACTTCTCAGTGCATCATATAAAGAGGTGCATGATTAGACATAGGCTTTTAAAAATAATGTATCATTTTTGTGTATATTTTTATAAAGGAAAATGTCAGTGAAACAAATTAATCAAGGTGTTTTTAAAACTTACTCACATTCAGAGTGCTTACCACCTAAAATGGTTTTTACCAACAAGAGTGTAATACTGGTTATCTTACTTATCTTCTGCCAGATG
Organism: Tapirus indicus; assembly: GCA_031878705.1. NCBI lineage: Eukaryota > Metazoa > Chordata > Mammalia > Perissodactyla > Tapiridae > Tapirus > Tapirus indicus. Next base: position 80,597,657 of record CM062922.1, on the reverse strand, counting down.
CACAAACTACTACATATATTGAAGAAGGAACAGACCATTTACAATACAGTATTTCATGAACTTATTCGACAAGTCAGTGTGGACTGTGCAGATAGAGGAGAACTACTTTCTAAAATCAGGTTAGAGCTGTTATTGGAGTATCTCAGTTTCCTATTGAATTTTCTATTAGAATTATGTCTATATCTGCTTTTGAGAAAATCACAAAAGTACACTTCTCTATTCTGTTGATAATAAGGAACCTAATTGTGTTACTATTATATTTTCTATAGTAAACATATAATAGTTGAGGACTTCCTTCAGGTGATTTCTGTTGGATGTTTGACACCATATTCTTTTATGATTAGGAGTGAAGTGCTATGTGACATAGTGGAAAGAGTATAGATTCTGGAGTCAGACCGATCTGGTTTCAAATCATCGTCTATGTGTGTGACCTTGGTAAAAGTCTGAGCCTTGGTTTTCTCATCTGTAAATGAAGATAATAGCTACTGTGAAAATTTTCATTTGTCTATTTGTCCATTTGTCAATAATATTTATTGAGTGTCTACTCTGTGTCAAGCACTAAGATGCTTCATAGGATTGTTGTGAGGTTTAAATGAGAGCACAGAAGTAGGGCTCAATACATATAATTATTATTGATGATTATGATAAATACTATTATTACTATAATTCTTCTTTTTATGACTATGGTACTTTCCCAAAAGCTGAAAGAGATAGTAGAATTAGAATACTGGGTTCAAATTACATATCTGCAGCTTACTTGCCATGGAACCGTAGGAAAATTATTAGATCTCTCTGAATATCTGTTTCTCCTAAAAGGGAATTAATAATATAAATTTGCCCTATTTGCCCACCATCTGATTTGTGGAAGCTGAGTCCCCCTATCTGACAGTGCTGAGAAACTAGAAGCAAAGCCATTAATAAGACATTGGTCAAGATTAGATACTAAGAAGTACTAAAGAGTAAGTTGTTGGAATACCATCAAGAGCTGGAGAATGCCAAATTAGAATGGATAGGGACAACTAAGGTCTGCATTGTCGATCTAAGAACAAAGTCAGGAGGGATAGATGAGGAAGCATGGCAAAGGAACTAGATGACTAACAGTGTATCCAAACTTCCCCTCATGAAGAGTAGGTATGAGTGAGACTCTTCCAGCTGATTTCAGGAGTTAGCTTCTAGGGCCCAAAATAGAGTGGGGTCCTACCCCAGGAAGTCTAGACAGAAAGAGACAGGCAGGCAAGTCCAAGCCAAAATCCTTTAAGAAAAGTTGAGTCAGACACTAGGGAGACAAAAATACTAACTCCAAAGTGCCAGAGATAGAATCAGAGTGGAGCTTCAAAGCCTCGGATGTAGAATAGGGTAAAGTTGGAGTTAAGAATACAAAATAGGTGAGAATAAGCAATGAGGTTTCAGGATGATTGCTGCAAACATTCATGACGTGTTTGTGGAATGGTGAAACACTCAGTAGGTCCAAAATAATCTAGTGGCCAGCATTTTCTTGTGCTAGGAGCTCTTTTGAAGGTCCAGGGCCCAGCTTCAATGAAGAAGACTTCTGTTATCTTACAGGAGCCTGGTATCTTACAGAGTCGTCCCTGCTTCATAAGATTGTTGTGAGGATCCAATAGAAGAACCCAGTAAATGGTTACCCCATGTTTGCTCTGGAAATACTTGATATCAGCCTCTACCCTCCTCTCTCTGTTTGCATGTTACTGTAGCTTTCTGCGTTGTGTCTCATTGAATGCTTTCTGATCAGCTTGTGTGTGTCTCTGCTTTTCATGCCACTGCTTTTGAGACCTGTTGCTGCAGAAGGAGAAACAGAATTTCATAATAACTGTTTTTTATAGGGGAAAAAATAAATGCCAGATTGGGTATGAGCTGAACAAGACTCTCAGATTACTCAGAAATTGGGCTGCTGCTGTAAATTCTTTTTGGTTGACACTATAAATATCTTTGGATGCAGGCACATGACTTTTTTTCAGTGGTTATTTTTATTTTTTCCAATATTTTATTATGGAAATTTCCAAATACCCATAAAATTGAAAGAATTTTACTGTGAGCATGCATATACCCACCATCTAGATTCTGCCAATAACATTTCATTCCACTTGCTTTATTGCTTGTCTATCCATCTAGCCATCCTTCTATCCATCTACCAATTTCATGCACTCCAAAGTAAATTGCAGACATCAGTGTATTTCCCCGTACATACTTCAGCATGTATATCATTAACAAGAATTCATTATTTATTTGCTTGTTTTTCTTTTTTGAGTAAAATTTACATATATTGAAATGTACAAATCTTGTCCGCATTTATTGACTTTTGACAAATACATATACTTATATAACACAAACCCTTATCAAGATAGAGTATTACCATCACCCCACAATGCTCTTTTCCAGTCAATGCCCACCCCCACTTTTCTGGAGGTTCTGACTTTTTTCCATCTTAGATTGGTTTTGCCTATTTAGGAACTTAATATAAACGGGATCATGTAGTATGCACTCATGTATGTAAAGCTTCTTTCACGTAGCATCTTTTTGAGATTCATCCATGTTGTTCCATGTATTGGTGGTTTGTTTCTTTGTATTGCTGAGTGATATTCCATTGTATGAATGGAACAAAAAGTCTTTGTTTATCCGTTCTCCTATTGATGAACACTGGATTGTTTCCAGTTTGGGGCTATGATGAATAAAGCTACCACAGACATTCTTGTATGAATCTTTTTGTGAATTTTTATAAAAAATTGTCATAGCTTTTCCTGAAGTGGTTGTACTGTTATATACTTGCACTAACAATGTATGAGAGTTCTGGTTGCTCCATATTTTTGCCAACATTTGGTTTTTGTAAGTCTTTTTAATTTTGGCCATCTGGCGGGTGTGTAATAGTATGTCATTATGGTTTTAACTTGCAGTTCCCTGCCAACTAATGATGTGGAGCACTTTTTCATGAGCCCATATACCATATATACATTTTTGAAATGTCTGTTCAAATCCTTTGACTATTTTTAAATTGGGTTGTCTTTTTATAATTGAGTTTTACAAGTTCTTTGTATATCCTAGAAACTAGTCTTTTGTCATATATATAGTTTTATATTTACATATATCTTTAATGAATTTAAAATACATATACTTATTATTTTCTCTGTTACTTGCCTATTCATTTTTTAAAAAATGTGCTCACCTGACTTTCTTTTTAAAAATAAAAGGTTTTTTTTAACAGAAGAATTGAGTAGATAATGCAGTTTTGATATACCCTTCCCTCCCCCATGTACAGTTTCCCTCCTTATTAACATCTTATATTAATGTGGTACTTTTGCTATAATTAATGAACCAACATTGATATATTATCATCAACTGAAATCCATAGTTGACCTTAAGATTTATTCTTTGTATTGTTCTGTTCTATGTATTTTGACAAATGCATACTTTTCAACCCTAAAAGGGAATGAAGTACTGATACATGATATAACATGGATGAACTTTGAAAACATTATGCTAAGTGAAAGACGCTAGTCACAAAAGGTCAGATATTGTATGAATCCATTTATATGAAATGTCCACGAGAGGCAAATCTGGACGGAAAATAGACTAGTCATTGCCAGGGACTGGGAGAAAGAGGAATGGAGAGTGATTGTTAATGAGTACTATGAAGGGTTTTTTGGGGGATGATGAAAATACTCTGGAATTAGATAGTGCTGATGGTTGCACAACTTTGTGAATATACTAAACAGTATTATATACTTTAAGAAGGGTGAATTTTATGGCATGTAAATTATATCTTAATAAAAAAATTATAAAGTGTTCACAGATAGTCATTTCATCTTTGTGATTCCTCATTTACATTGCACATTTTCCTTTGTGCATCAAATTTCACATAATAATTTTAATTTAATCTACCTTACTGTAATTTCTACCCACTAATCCTAATTTTGTACTCTGGAAACACTCAGGATAAGTCTATTCTTTCTTTCACCTTATAGTTCTTTAAATATTTGAGAACTGTCTTCCCTCTTATGCATTCTCTTATCCAGGCTAAGTATCCCCAGTTCTTTCAAGTTGTTGTAGTCAAATATACTACACATGGAAAGCACATTAACTGGTCAATGTTTATTTCAAAATATGGTATTATAAGTATTACCACCATTACAGTATCATACAGAATAGTTTCACGGCCCTAAAAACCCCCTGTGCATCACCTGTTTATCTCCCTCCATTCCTATCCCCCTGAACCCTTGGCAACCACTGCTCATTTTACTGTCTCTATACTTTTTTCTTTTCCAGAATGTCGTACAGTTGGGATCATACTGTATGTAGTCTTTTCAGACTGGTTTCTTTACTCTCACCTGAATTTTAAACTACTGAAATGTTTCCTGACCATTATTTTGTGGAATTCATTAAGTTCTGGGAACTAAATCATTGCTTTTGAGCAATTTGATTATGATGTGCCTTGGTGTAGTTTTCTTTGTGTTTCTTGTGCTTGGTTTTCATTGAGCTTTTTGGATCTGTGAGTTTGTATTTTTCATCAAATATGGACATGTTCTGGCTAGTTTTTCTTCAAGTATTTTTTCTGCCATGCTCCCTTTTTGGGGGAGTCCATTTACACAGATATCAGGCCACGAATAATGAAGTTGTCCCACAGATCACTGATGTTTTGGACATTTTTTCTTGTTTTTTTTTTTTTTTTTCTCTTTTTCTGTTCATTTTGGATTGTTTCTATTGCTATATCTTCAAGTTCACTAATCTTTTCTTCTGTGATATCTAATCTGTTTTTAATCTCACCCGAAGATGTTTTCATCTCAGATATTGTAGTTTTCATCTCTAGAAGCTTCATTTGGGTCTTTTTTTTTTTATATCTTCCATGTTCTACATAACTTTTTGAACATATAGAATATAGATATAATAACTTTTAATGTCCTTGTCTGTTAATTCTAACATTTCTGGGTCAGTTTTGATTGAGTTTTCTCCTCATAGGTAAATTTTCCTGCTTCTTTGCATGCTTGGTAATTTTGATTGAATGACAGACATTGTGAATTTTACCTTATTGGATGCTGTATATTTTTGTATTTCTAAAAATATTCTTGAGCTTTGCTCTAGGATGCAATTAAATTACTTGAAAACAGTTTGATCCTTTTGGGTCTTTAGGTAGAACGAGAACAGTGCTCACTTTAGGGCTAACTATTTCTGAATACTGAGGCAAGACTTTTCTTTGTACTATATCCAGTGCCTATGAATCATGAGTTTTTCCAGTCTGGCTAGTTGGAAAAGGCACTATTTCGAGCCATGTGTGTGTGTTGGGCACTTTTACCTCTGATCTTTTCAGATGGTTCTTTCCCTGGTCTCAGGTAGTTTCTTCACATTTATGCCCTGATCATTACTTAGCAGAATACTTGAGGGGAACCCTTTGCAGAGCTCTAGAGTTCTCTCTCTGTGCAGCTTTCTCTCTGATACCCTGTCTTCTGAACTCTAGCTGCTTTCATCTTTCTAGACTCTTCGCTCTGTCTCCTTAACTCAAGGAGTCCTCCTGGGTTCCCTCTGCTTGTGCTATGGCCTTGAAACTCTCTTAAGTCAGTTAATTGGAGCAATCATAGGACTTTATTTCTGGTCTCTCAGGGATCACTTTCTTTAATTGCCTGATATCCAGTGTCTTGAAAATTGTTGTTTCACATACTTTGTCTTTTTTTTGTTGTTATTTCAGGCAGAAGAGTAAATTTAGTTCTTCTGGATTTCTTTTTATATTTCCTGTACCTATATCTGTATCACAATCCTATGTATAGGTTAGTGTTCTTCATATGTTTTGGGAAATTATCAGTGATGATGTTTTTGATGAATGTCTGTTCTCCATTCTCTCTGTTTTCTCTTTCTGGAACTCTGACTAGATTAATATGACATTTTCATTCTGTGTTCTTTGTCTCGTCATCTCTTTTTCATAATTTTCATCTCCTTGTCTGTATGCTGCATTCTGGGTAATTTTTTCCAGGACATTAATACTTTCTTTAGCTATATCTATTCTGCTATAAGCCATCTGTTGAGTTTTGCAATTCAATAATTATATTTTTCCCCCGAGTTCTATTGATTTGTTTCCATATCTCTCATCATGTTTGATAAATTTTTTTGTTGCTTATTTATTTTTAGATTCCATCTTTTGTTTCTTAAACATTTCATGCATAGTTTTATATTCTAAATCTGATAATTCTGATATATGAAAATCATTAGTATCTAAAATCTACTGTTTGTTATTTCTTCTGAGTCTCATTCATGATGGTTTATTTACGTGAATATTTTGCGATCTTTGCTTGTGTAGCTAATATTTGGCTAACCTTAGTCATGACATCCTCAGCGTATAAATCATGGATTCTTCCTGAAGAGAGGATTTGCATTTTCTCCCTTCTGGAATCCTGGCTTTATGCGGCTGTCCTACACTCAGGTCTCCCACTTTGAAGCCGACTCAAGGTTTAGTCTCTGGGACCCAATGTTGGTATTTTTATTGAGGCAACCCTGACCTTGGGTTTGCATAGTGAATACTGCTTACCACCTCCCACTCCATTCTTAGCTTATTGTATTTTGTTTGTTGTTTTTGTTTTTCATCCCTAGAGACTTCTGTTTCTTCCTGTGAGCCCAGTAATGCTTCAAAAAGTATGCTCTATCAGAGATACAGTTGTATTGTAATGGGAAGGCCTTTCAGAGTATTTTGTCCCTATATTGCCAATAGGGAAGTACTAAAGAGGTGTTTTTAAAATTGATACTTCCCAGTGTATGAGCTGCATATTAAGTGGATAAACTCCCTGTCACTTTAAGTGTTTAAACAAGGGCTAGATAATTCTATCAGTGGATGAGAGATTAAACTAAATGACCATTCCAACTCAAAGATATTATAATTCTGGGGTCTTAGTCTTGGGATATAATACCTAGATCACTTTTAATATAAATGAAGACTGCTCAGTTATGGTTTTTGTAATTTATCATCTGTGATCATTTCCAAATATTTTGTTTAGGTTTATTCAGAAGCAAAAGAAATGACATTTTTGTATTTAAGGTCTTTGTTTATTTTTAAACAGTTGGTGTCTTTTTACATTTTGGTTAATTTGAGAAAAGTGATTTTATTCATGAAATCAACTATTTATAAAGATCCCACTATATTCAGGGCACTCTGTGATGTGGTTCCTAGCTTATAGAGTTTATGATTTAGAAGAAGAAATAGAAGAAGTCCTTGTGTTGTTTTACATCTCAGACATTATATTCCAAATAATTATGACTCTGGGTAAAATTCTCCACAATTCATTCACTTGTATGAGCATGGCAGGAATAGATCTCCATCTTTTTCTGTCTTGTTCTTCCCACATATCTTTTGTGAAGGTCTGTTCACTATTTCTTTCCCTAACATTACTTTCTCTCTCACATATTTTCTGGCTCCTTTTTTGCTCTGCATGATGTCTTGTTGTCCTTCTTTCTCATGCAGAGAGCGGTATGTACAGATGCTTGACCAAATTGCCCGGCAGATGATTGACTTCTACAAAGACTTGGTAACTCAGCGAATGATGGACCAGCGCATTTTAGAAGAACTGTACAATTTTAAGAATGTTATTGAGGAACTGACCCGGTAAAAACTGTGATTATCTTTAACACAAAAGTCAAAGCCATGTCTCTAAAGAGAGTAAAAAATATTCAGGGAAAGTAGAATGGTTAATGGTGAGGACTCTTGTTCTCTTTTCATGTTTAGCAGAGAACAAAGAGGACTGGATATAGTGTCAATGTAGATGTAAAGACATGGATTACACAGATTAACACAAAACTGGGGCTCCTGTTCTTCCTTCCAAGATAGAGATGTTTATCTTAATCAGGTTTACAGAGCAATGCCGTGATTAGGATGTTAAGGTTCAAATCCCAAAGAGAATAAGCATTATATAGCAATCAAGGTTATTGATCATCTAACCTTGTGGCAAGATATTTAGTAGCACGAATGAAGAGGGTAGGATAGACATGTCAGAGGGTAGGATAGAGCAGCCTAGAGGCCTTGCCTGTCAACATCTGCCTTCACTTCTTTCTAGAGGATCCCCCACATCTTCCTTCTACCTTTTCTAGCCAGATTGATTCCATTGCCAGACCTGGCAAGATTCCATCCAAATGTACACTGGATTTCTTGATTTGGTTTATAAGGTGGAAAAACTTATAGGAAGAGTTGTACATGTGGTAACTGAGAAGATTCCTGAGTATAAATCTGATTTCCTGGGTAGAAGCTTTTTGGAAGTCTTCAATTATGAAAATAAAATTTCTTTGCTCTATTTCAGGGAGCTGTGTCTGGTCCGGGCACGTGATATGAAATTAACAAAGGAAGCAGAAAAGGCCCACAAGGATTTGGCACAAGCTCTTTTAGATGCTGAAAAGAATGCCAAGTGAGTTACCAAATGTTAGCATTACGTCATACATGCTTCACATCTTATATTAGGAACAAAATTTTATAGAAACATTTGAAGTTTTTTTATTGCAACAGTGCCTGGAGGAGTTAATATATGTAATTTTCATTACATATTAAGGAATATAGTTAATATACATAAAATTCATTACATATATTAACTCCTCCAGGCAATGATGTAATATACATCTTGTAAATGTTTTCTTAATATGAGAGTTTTCCAGGGGTGTATACCTAGAAGTAGAATTACAGGGTCTTAGGATATGCATAGCCTTGTCTTGCTAGACATTGCCAAATAGTCCACAAAGTAGTTGTATTGGTATATCCTCTCATCAGAGTATGAGAGTTCCCTTTTGCACATATCTTTTATCAGTATGATGGGTATGAAAAGATATCTGGGTTTTTTTTGCATTTTCCTAATTAGTAGTGTGAGTCTAGTTCTCTTTTAGATTTTAGCGAATCTACTATGGTCTTAATGTTTTTATTCTCTTTCAGGGGTTAGCACACTTTTCCTTTAAAGGGCCAGATGGTGAGATATGGTTTCTGACGCGACTACTCAGTCAACTCTGCCTTTGTAACGTGTGCCGTTGTAGTGCAAAAGCAGCCAAGGACAACATGGCTGTGTTCCAGTAAAACTTTATTTATTGACACTGAAATTTGAATTTATAACATTTTCATGTGTCAGAAGCTGGTTATGATCAAAAGACACTTTGAGTAGCCCTCTAACTAGTTGGACTTTCCTATTGATTTCATATTCTAGAACTGAGTCTGTAGAGTGCACTCATTATTTCAGAAGTTGATGAACATTTGGATTATCCTTGCATCTGAAGAGTGTTTCCCAATGTTCTCCGTCAGTATGCATCTAAATAGGAAATACGTGAGGGCGTTAACGTTTTTGAAAGAAGTGTAAAATCTAAACAATCACTAGACCTGATTAGTTATAATTGTAACAAGTTGGCTTTATGAATTTATGTTCACATAATATAAAATCTGAATTGATGTAAACTATCTGTGCCTTCAAAATTTAAAAAAGGAAACATTCAAGCTTTTTGCTCTTCTGTAATATTTCTTCCCTAAGCACAAAATATTGGTTTCTAAGTGGTTTTGCTTCAAAGAATGCCTACATCCAAGTGACTCCACTTTAAAGCCAAAAGAAAAATTCCAAGAGCAGTTCTTAGAAGAGTCAGAGGAAAATAGTAAGCAATCCCTCTGCTTGTCTATGGTATAATAATGTGTCTATTACCAGAAGGGCCCCCCTGAATTTAAATAAAGATACTTTTCCCCTTGGATTTTCTCCTACAAATAAATCTAAATGATTGACAATAAAAAAAATTATTCTTCTATTTTTTTTCAACCATTAAAAAATATAAAAAGTAAAATTAAATATGTAAAAATTAAAAATGTAAAATTCTCAGCTCACATACTATACAAAAAACAAGTAGCGGGCTGGATTTGACCCACAGGCTGTAGTTTGCTGGCTTCTGTTCTATTTCATTTTCTGTTAGACTTCTGATTACTAGAAGCTCTTGGGTATATATCAAAAGATATATCTGATTGCATTTAAGTTTTTTAAATTTAATTGATTAAAAATAATATATTATCATAGAAGCAGTATCTGTGCCTTATAAGAAAATCAGAAAATGCAAACAAGCAAAAATGAATAAAAAATATCACAATCTTACCACCCATAGATTACTGCTGTAAATACCTTAGTTTATATTCTTGTAGATCTTTTTTCTAGCTACATGTGCACATGTGCATTTTTTAAACCAAAGTTGTATTGTATATACTGTTATACAGCCTTTTTTGGTTCTAGTCAACAATCGGTACCTATTTTAGTAAATTTTCACTTCATAAATTATCCAGGTCATATTCAAATTTTCTCAATTATTCCTAATATGTATTTTACATTGGGTTGTTGAAACCAGTTTCCAATCTAGGACCACATATTGTGTCTTGTTTTATGTCCCTTTTAATCCAGCATAGTCCTCTGCTTTTTTAAAAAATTTGTTGAAGAGTAACTATATTTTTTAAATGTCAAGAAAAACACAAATGTATATAACATCTAAATTCAAAAATATATTTACTTTTATTCTATTTTATTCCTTACTGGAATGAGAGGGGTACCTTGATCATTTTTTGCCCACTGAATGTACTACTGTTTTCTGTAGCTGATTCACCTTCTTGTCTTAGTAGATAACTGTTCTATACTTTGTATTCTATCCTCATGCCTCTAATACTACCTCTCCATCTTCTTTCTGAGCTGATGACCTTGCTTTCTAAAAGGTAGACGCAAACAGAAGAGAACTCAATCTCTCACCCCTACATCTACCCACCCACCTGCGTCTGTGCTCATATATTCTATCTTCCCTTCTCTTACAGGAGATGAACTATCTCCTCCTTTTTAAGGCCAGTCTCTCCGTTTGTGTACTATTACATCCCCTCTTACCTACTTGGGATAATTTCAGCAGATACTCCCTCTTTCTCCTGTATCATTAATTTTTCCCTCTCTACCTGATTAGTCTCATCAGTATACAAATATACTATAATTACTCCCATCTTAAAAACAACAACCAAAAAAAAAAAAAAACCCTAAAAAGGCTCCCAAGTCTCTCAGGACCTCATATCCCCTTCTAGCTATGGCCCCATTTCTTTGCTCCCCTTACAGAAAAATTCTTCAAAAAGTTTTCATACTCATTATCTCCATTTCCTGTCCTCCCATTATCACTTGAACCCACTCAGTCAGGCTTTCACCTCCACCACTCCACCAAAATGCACCCGTCATTGCATACACCAGTGACTTTCATATCGCTAAATCCAAAGGTCAATTCTCAATTGTCATTTAACTTGATTTACCAGCAGCATTTGTCATAATTGACCAGTTACCCTTACTTGAACCAATGTCTTTCAGCATATTATACTCTCCTAGTTTTCCTTCTGCTTTACTCTTGGCTCCTTCTTACTCATATCCCTTGCAGGTTCCTTTTCATCTCACCAATTTCTAAATATTGGAGTGCTCATTCCTTGGATCTTTTCTCTTATCTATATTCACTTCCTAAGTGAATCCATTCAGTTTCCTGGCTTTAAATACCATCATCTCGATGCTTGCAACTCACAAATTGGTTTCAATCTTCTCCCTGAATTCCAGACTTATATATTCAATGGCTTTAACATTTCTACTTAGATGCCTAACATTCCCAAACTGAATTCCTGTTTTTACCCCCAAACCTACTCCTTCCACACACTTCTCCCATGTCAGTTAATGGCAACTCCATCCTTCCAGTTTCTCTGGTCAAAAATCTTGGCATCATTCTTGATCCCTTTCTGTCTCTCACATCGCACATCTCTCCATTAGCAAATTCTGTCAACTCTCCCTTCATTATATATGCAGAATCTTCACCACTTTCACTACTGCCATCGTCATCTCTTGCCTGGGATATTGCAACAACCTCTAAATGGCCTTTGTACTTTTGCCTTTACACTACTATAGTCTATTCTCCTCACACCAGCCAATGTGAGCTATTAAAACTTGACTCAAATAATGTCATTTCTTTGCTCAAATTTCTTCAGCACCTCTCTCCCTCTTACAGTAAAAGGCCATGCTTTTAAAAAACGTTTGTAAGACTAATCCTACCAGAATTTCTCTGACTTCTCTTACTTTATTCTAGACATGCTTGCCTTTCTGCTGTTCCAGGAACACACCAGGCAGGCTCCCACTTCAGGGCCTGGAATCCTCTTCCCCCAGAGAGCTGTGTAGCTTCTTCCCTCCTTCCTTCAGACCTTTGCTCAAATGTTGTCTTCTCCTGATCCCCCTATTTAAAATTACAGCATACTTCATACTCTCAGTCCCTTTTCCCTGACTTATTTTTATCCATAGCACTATCACTACTTATTATATTCTTATTTTTTTACTTGTTTATTATCTCTTCTGAATAAACTTTATAAGGGAAAAGTTTTTCTGTTTTATTTCGTTTTGCACACTACCTGGCATATGGTAGGCACTAAACAGATATTTGTTGAATGAATTAAAAAAATAAACTCGGGGCTGGCCCAGTGGCATAGTGGTTAAGTTCATGTGCTCTGCTTCGGTGGCCGGGGGTTCACAGGTTCGGATCCCAGGCGCAGACAGACGCACCGCTTGTCAAACCATGCTGTGGCGGCGTCCCATATAAAGTCAAAGATGGGCATGGGTGTTAGCCCAGGGCCAGTCTTCCTCAGAAAAAAAAGAGGAGGATTGGCAACTGAGGCTAGTCTTCCTCACAAAAATAAAAAAAAATAAACTTGAACTTTTCTGCTAATGTCCATTATAAGAACAAAACGTTTTCTAAAACCAGAGAGAAGGGGAAGGAAGGAGAGAAGGAAATCTCATTTTCTTAAAAAATTGGTGGTTCTGAAGTGCAATGGTTCACTTTTTTGTGTATTAGAAATTTTTAGTAATACTTTATTCTGATTATTATTATCAGCTATTACTGATTATTTTATGGAAAATACAGAAACATAAATAAGGAAATAAAGAGCATCCATAATTCTTTCTCTTAGAGTTAACTACTATTAATATTTTGATATATTTTTCTTTTTTCTATGTATTTTTTTATAAAAATGAGATCAACCTGAATATATAATTTTATCATTTGGGTTTTCTCATTTTATGTTATAATACGAAAATTTTTCCCATGTACCAAAGTATTAAGAACATGATCTTTAATTAGCTGCAGAGTATTTTCATCATAGAGCTACATCATATATTTTATCTGGCCAATCCCTTGTTGTTGGATGTTGAGCTTGTTTCTGAATTTTTTTCTTTTACTATTATAAACAAGGGTCATTAATTCCCTTTTTGAAATTGAGGTCTAACTTTCAGACAGTAAAACGCACAAATCTTAAGGGTATAGCTTGTTGAAGTTTTATATGCGTATTCACCTGTGTGACACCTAGGGTGATTAATTTTTTCTCAGTTGCCTTGAACAAGTGGAAGCTTCCAAATAGAAGGAGGCTTCAGGAACTGATGCTGGTGATTCCTGGCTTTCACCAAAATGAGAAGACTTCTGCATCACTGGCCTTTAATTGTTAAAGCAAAGTTAATATTCCATAGGAGGAAGGGTTTCAAAGGGTTTGTGAAATGCTACCAGTCACTTTACAACTTCTGTGTTTGTATTTAATCCTAGAAGGACTTTTAATTCTAAGAGAAATTTCAGTGTAAGTTAGAAGGAAAAGGTATGTTCTGGTAAACATGAAGAAAAAGTAGTTAAGAAAAAGGTACTTAATTATACTTAAGCTTTTGGTTGGTTGGTAGAGAATTTCTTTAAATCTCATACTAATTATATATGATTTAAAAATACCGTGGCTCACAATTATTGGGCTTTGTGCTTTTAATCAAGAATCCTAATTCTATGAGAAAAAAGCTTAACAATAAAACTGCTATATTACTGCTACTTGTATTCTGAATTTTTCATTAGATGTAGTGTTGTTATACCATTGTAATACCATTTTGTGAAAATTCTAGTGAATAAAGAATGTGATGGAAAGTGTTTAGAGCAGGAAAAAATATATTGAACCTTTTACTTTAAGACTTTTTTAAGATTTATAAATGAAATGTGAATATTTTTTCTATTTCACTGTATATTAGTGTTATTGATATATCCAACAGTTATACCATAATTACCTGATGATGAGTTTTAAAAGAAAAAATTGCCTATTTTAGGACAAAGTTCTTTTGAAAAAAAAATGTCTCTATATATCTGTTTCTTAATTTTTCTTCTAGAATTGTAGAAGAATACCATGACTTATATACGTTACAAAGAGGAAGAATGGAGAGTGATATTAAACAGTTAATGGCAGAAAGAGATATCTGGAGCTCAGCCACATATGAATTGGCCCTAAAGGTTGGTTCATCTGGAATCATATCTCAGACTTCTTTTTTGGCTAGAGTTTAATTTTACAATTTTCTTTCTTTTTTTAATTGAAGTATAATTGACATACAATATTATATTAGTTTCAGGTGTACAACATAGTGATTTGATATTTTTATGTGTTATGAAATGATCACTGTGGTAAGTCTAGTTACCATACAACGTTATTACAATATTATTAACTATGTTCCCCATGTTGTACATTATGTCTCTGTGACTTATTTATTTTATAACTGGAAGTTTTTACCTCTTGATCCCCTTCACCTATTTTGCCCATCCACTTACCCTCCTCCCCTCTGGTGTCCACTAGTTTGTTTTCTGTATCTATGAGTCTGTTTCTGTTTTATTATATTTGTTTGTTTTGTTTTTTAGATTCCACATATAAGTGAAATTATACAGTATTGGTGTTTCTCTGTTTGACCTATTTCACTTAGCATAATACCCTCTAGGTCTATCCATATTGTTGCAAATGGCAAGATTTCATTCTTTTTTATGGCTGAGTAATATTCCATTTGCATATGTATACCACATCTTCTTTATCCATTTATCTATTGATGGACACTTAGGTTGCTACCATATCTTGGCTATTTTCAATAATCTAGACAAAAATTTAAAAAATGAAGATGTATATTTAATTGATGAATAATGTAGCTATTGTGGGCCTTGAAAAGGAAGGGTTACATATTTTTCTTCTGTTTCTTCTCTCTTGTGTACCTGGCTCTTGCCCAGTTAAGGGCTATTTTTTTCAACAGAACCTATGAAGTATGAACAAGGATTCATTGTCTTTGTTGTTTGTGAACATGTTAAAATTTTCAACTTTGATTTATACTAATAATAAACTGAGAAAAGTGGTTCTTATTTTTTCACATAATGTAACTGTATTAGGATCACTGGATATCTCACTTTGGTTCTGTTATGTTGGTACCCAAGATGACAAATGAATTGAAATATGGCAACCTGTGGACCATTATTGTAATGCCTTAGGGAAATAGCAAAGTCCCACAATATTCTACTTTTCTAAAACGTTTGCTGGTTGGTTGCCTATTCTCACATCTGGGACTTATAGTATTAACAGCAAATTATGACCCTCAACAAGTTCAAATTTTTGTCCCATTTTCCTCTGGAATGCTCAGACCTCATCTAGGACACAATATTCCGTCCTGATGCAGAATTTTATAAGGGACATTGACATGTCCAGAGGAAACAGTCAGGACAGTAAATATATAAGAAACAAATCTGGGAGTTAGGCATGCTCAGTAGGAGAAAAAAAGAAGACAAGTGAGTTCCCTTGCTCTAGAAGTATTTAAACAGTAGAGAACTCATCCTAGTAGAGGTTTCTGTACAAGAATGCCTTGAATTGATGGGGCTTTGTGTTAGATCATCCCTAAAGTCCCTTCCAACAGGAAATGACACCTAGAATGTCAACTCCCTGAAAATAAGGACTTTGTCTCTTTCGTTCACGGCTATATGCGGTGTCTAACAGTCATTCATTGAATGACTATATAATTGATTCAATATATCAGTGGTTCTCAGAATGATCCAAAGATCCCCTGGGGATCCATGAGACCCTTCCATGAGGTCACAACTAGTTTCATTGTAATACTGAGATGTTATTTGTCTTTTTCACTCTCATTTTCACATGTACAGTGGATTTTTCTTGAAGTTACATGATATGGGATATTGCAACAGTTTGAATGCAGATGCAAATATGAGACTCCATCTCTATACCATTAAGGCAGACATTAGATTTGTAAAAATGTAAAACAATGGTGCTCTTTTCTCTAATTTTTTTTTGTTTTGGAAGATACAGTTATTTTTTCATAAAATACTATTTATGTTAACATATAATGGGTTTATTAATGTTATGTTTAAGTGAATTAACAAATACATATTTAAAATAATTTTAGTTTTAATTTCCAATACAGTAAAATCAATAGATATAATTTATAAACAAAAGCTCTTTGGAGTCCATAATAATTTCTAAGAGTGTAAAGGGATTTGAGATCAAATTGTTTGAGAACCTTTGCTATTATACTTCAATTTGGTTCTAGTTTAGTAGTTTTAGGAAACATGAATTTATGGTTCAAGTTAATTCATGATTTACATGAGAAATTGTAATTGAGTTAATGAGTCAATGAAAAATTGATATGTGAAATTGGTTTGGGTTTAATAAATTGCAATGGTTTGGTAATGTTTTGGGTTCCTAATTTTAGTACTGTTTTTTATAGGTAATTGAAAGAAATAGAGTCATATTGGCTAAAAGACTTTACCTCAATGAAAAAGGCTGGAATAAATATACTAAGCATTTCATCATTCTGCTATCAACCAAGGTAAGGCTCAAGTCATGTAAGTTATGGGAAAAGAGACTCCAGTTCTTGAGGGTTGAGACTATAGGAAGCCTTTGCTAAATTTATAGATTAAATTTTAAATATATTTTTATATTTGTGCTTTATGGTGGGTGGAATGAAAAATCTAAGGAAAGGTGAATAAAGATTCTTTATATTTGTCTTCTATCCTAATTAAAGCAATTTATCTAAGTTAATAACACTGCAAATATTATTTATAGTTATTCTATTTATTAGTGCTTAAACTAAAAAATTGTAAGTAGCTATGTTCATTGAAATAGTTACATTATCAATGTATTCTATGCAATTTTATGGGAAAATTCATTGAGTACACTAGGTTGAAAAGGAGGGAAGTGGCATTTAGTGTGTTTCTAGAGTCAAACCCATTTACCCTAGTCATTTCATTTAATTCTTATAACAATCCTGTGAGATATATATTAGGGTCTTTATCACATTTAGTTCTGTCTGGCTTTGAAATTCCTGTTTTTTCCAGTGTACCGCACTGCCTTCCGTGAAAGTCCTATGTGGAAATTGGGCTCATGTTGCAAAGGAAGAAATCTTGTTCCTAATACTTTATGTACCATGGAAAATCCACCACCAAAGGGTCTGTGTAGTGGTGTCACTGATGATATGTTGAAAGAGGAATATCTTTTCAATTCTTTGATCCATTTTCTATGGATGTCTCTAGTATTACAATATTAATAATAGTCTGGTGTATGCTAATAAGAATTTGTTATATGAATAAATGAATAAGTGGTTTGATTCCATGTATTTTATCTAGGACACTGCAGACCTTGCGCTGTTGGAGAAGTTGACACAGAAATGGAGAAAATTAGTGAATAAATTTGAACAGGAAGTGGAACAAAATGAAGAGTCTACAAGGGAGAAATTGCAAATTGTTAAGGATGGCCTTATCAAATGGCAGCAATACTTCAGAAATAACAAGTGGGTCTCCAAGAATCTCGTTTTTCTGATTATACTATGTCATGTCTTATAACTCAGTCCAATTCTTCCTCTCTCTCTTTTTCTCTGTCTTTGCCTTGTAGTTATTCTAACATTGATTTTGGTGAGGTAAGCAGCAGCCCTTACAAGGGCACAATCCTGCTAGGGCTTGAAAGCTCTTTAGGTTTCTAGTGCTGATTATTTCTGTAGTCCGTCCTGATCCCTCTACCCAACTGCTGCTGCCTCATTTAAATCCAACTCTTTCTCTTTTCTTTCCTGTCTCTTAAAAATCAAGTCAACTTATGTCATTACTCCTGGCAAACTTGAATATCTGGATCCATCTGCAAATTCTGTAGCATAGTACATGTGCAGAGAAGCGGAATCAATGGGTGACAGTTATAAGGAGATTGATGTGGATTGGATTTCATACTTTGTAGCAATTAGAGAAATCTGACAATGGAGGAGGCTGCCTTTAAAGTAGTTCAGTCCAGGCTGGATGACTAAATCAAAGCCAAGCTTAGTGGGAATCTATACTTTGAATGCAGGCTGGACTCAATGATTTCTAAGGTTTTTTAAAACTTTTAGATGCTTTGTCTGTTGAGGAAACACATTTAGGTATCATTTCCATTTCAAATTGAGGACAGTGGTTTCAGTTTTTCGTATCCTCTAAGAGGTTTCCCAGTTAATAGATTTGGAAGTTCTGGAAGCTGAAGCTTATACATGTCCAAGCTGGTTGCTGCTGTCATTGCCATTGCTACTGTTTGTTGACTCTTAGCTGGGAGGGGAGCACAGGTGGCAGTGGTTCTCTTCTCCCTTTCTCTTCAGGGACTTCTTTATCAAGAGCTTTCTCCTTGTGAGACTTCAGAGATAATAAAGGAAAGTCTTTCTTACCAGAAATTGAGGCTCCTGACCTAAATGTTGAGTCTTAATTATTCATTAGGCTGTCTTTCTATTTATATATTGTTTTGGCAGCTGTATTCAACAGGAATTCTGATGATGATGATCTAGTTTTGGAGGCGGAAGACTGAGAGAATGAATTAACAAATACTATCATGGTTTCTGACCCTGTAACTTGGTTACTCAGGTCTAATTAGAGTCTGAAATTACATTTACATTTATAAATTTAAAGATGAATGCCTTTGAGGAGAGGGGCTGAACCTGGAAGGCATTCTTGAAAATCATTAAAAAGAAACATAATATTGTTATATAGTGTATGGATTCATGATTTTCTTTGTTTATGCCTTCTTCTGAGACCTTGCTCTTGCTCTTTTTCCTTCTTTCAGCGGAAAAGACATTTTATCCCCTAATAAAGGAAATATATTCGAATCAGTTCTTCCAGACTTCAAGCAATGGCAAAAGGTAAGACTTCCTAATAAACAGCTTGGTAATCAAAATGCTGTTTGTAAACTTGCCACTCCCTACCTATAACTGAGTCGCATCTGATCCTTTAAAAATGCCATGCTAACTTTTATGAAAGACAAGTAAGACAGCAGGGCCTTTAAAAAAATATGCTTAAATATTTTATTTTCAGTTCTATTTCAGATTTTGGGTCAAATAAAGTTAGCCTGCCAGAAAAAAATTGGGAAAAGATACTTGGATGGCAGTGAGGGTAGTTCTGCTTCTCTCATCTAGTTATCAGATATAAGTAACATTTGTGCCTCTCCTATACTGGTGGCTTTTGTCTTAAGGACAAATTGGACTTTTAAAGTTAATGACGTCTTTTTAAAAATTATGGTATAATAAACATAACATAAAACTTACCATTTTAACCATTTTTAAGTGTACAGTTCAGTGGCCTTAAGTATATGTACATTGTTGTGCAAGCATCACCACTAGCCGTGTCCAGAACTTTTTTATCTTTCTGAACTAAAACTCTGTACCCATTAAATAATAATTCCCCATTTCCTCCTCCCCCCAGCCCCTGGCAACCACCATTCTACTTTCTGTCTCTATGAATTTGACTATTCTAGGCACTTCATATAAGTGGAATCATGTCGAATTTGTCATTTTGTGACTCATTTCCTTCAGCATGATGTCCTCAAGGTTCATTCATGGTGTCAGAATTTCATGTCAGAATTTCCTTCCTTTTTAAGGCTGAATAATATTCTATTGTATGTATTAACCACATTTTGTTTATTAATAACATCTTTTTAAAAGGTTAGAGCTTTGAAAATAGGTTTCATTAATCAAATTGCTATCATGTTATGGTAGTCTGACAAAGGAAAATACATAAGATATTGAAATACCTCCAAAGTGAATATCACACTCGTGATCTGATGAAATCTCATCCAGATCCCAGGAAGCCACTTTCTTTTCTTTTGGAATGACTTGAGCGGAATATTCTCAAAACTGAAGATGTTTGTTATCCTATATACAATATAGCTAGTTTAGTGATTTTTTTACTGTTTACCTGGCAATTCTGACATTGCATAGATAAAACTGAAAAAAAAGTCATCCTTCTGTATTTAGTAGGAATAATAATAACTCTCATTCATTAAGCACTTACTCTGTCAGGCTGAAGTGCTTTTCATACATTATCTTACTTACTCTTCATGGCAGCCACTTGATGCAGGATTTATAATCCCCATCTCACAGATGCGGAATTTGAAGCTCAGAAATATTAAGTAACTTGGCTAAGTTATTGACAAATGGTAAGTGGCTGCATCAGAATTTGTGTCCAGGTCTCTCCATCTCCAAAATCCTTACTCTTAATTGCTCTGCTACATTGCCTCCCTATACTGATTACTCTTACTGAAATGTGGGTGATTTGTTTCCATTATCTGAGTCACAAATAATGGCAAACTTTGTATATAACTGCATTTTATTTTTTCCACAAGTATTTACTGATATGTATAGGACTTGGACTTAGGGTTAGACAGACAAATAAAACATGAATAAGGCACAACCTATACATTCTAGGAACTTTCCCAGTCTAGTGGGGATCATGTACACAGATATATTATATCCTTACCAAGCAAATAGTAATTAAACATGCTCATCTCTTTAGGACTTAATTGCCTGTCACTAATTTTTTACCCACATACAATTTAATATAATGATTTTCATCCTGGTAAACCATGGGTTATCTTATAGGGTATCAAAATTAATTTAAATTCACTTTAATTTTAAAAATATATGTCACATATTTCAAGAAGAAATGGTATTAACAAATAACAATAGAATATAAAATAATTGGGAGTCACTGGGAAATAAAGATCTGGGTAGACTGATGAAATCATTAGTGAATAATGTGCTAATTTCCTTACCCCCCCTTTCACCCTCTAGATGCTGAATGAAGATAAAGACAAGTTTGCTGGGGATCTTCCAGTGTCAAAAAATGATTCTCTCAAGATTATTAAACATTTACAGGAAAACTGGACAGATATTGGGTTTGGGATATTTGGTCGCCATAAAAATATGGAGGGAGAGATGCCACCAGAGCGACAGCACATGGAGGAAATTGTGAAAAGCATAGGAAGACTCTACAAAGAATTTGAAATAAGAATAAATGGGGATAATGGTAAGAAAAAAACAATAATGATTAGATTACTTGACATTATAAAGAATTTCAACAGTAATAATTATTTTCAATACAATTAACATTTAAAATCAAAAAACACATGTATATAGTTTTAAAAATCAAGCAAGGGCTGGCCTGGTGGCACACCGGTTTATTCCGCGCTTTGGCAGCCTAGGGTTCGCGGGTTCGGATCCTGGGCGCAGGCCGATGCACTGCTTGTCAGCCATGCCGTGGCAGCGTCCCATATAAAGTAGAGGAAGATGGGCACGGATGTTAGCCCAGGGCCAGTCTTCCTCAGCAAAAAAGGAGGAGGACTAGCAATGAATGTTAGCTCAGGGCTGGTCTTCCTCACACACACAAAAATAAATAAAATAGATAAAAATCAAGCAAAATAAACAAAGCATTGAGTGTCGATTTATTGAGATATAATTCATATGCAATACATTTCACCTATTTAAAATGTACAATTTGATAATTTTTAGTATATTCACAGATGTGTGAAACCATCACTGCAGTCAATTTTAGAATATTTTCATAGAAAGAAACCTCATACCCTTTAGCTATCACTCTTTTATCCCCCCATCTACACCCCAGTCTTAAGTCTATTCTTTGTCTCTATAGATTTCTCTATTCTGGACTTTCATATGAATAGAATCATATAGCATGTGGTCTTTTGTGACTGACTTCTTTCACTTAGCGTAATGTTTAAAAGGTTCATCTATGTTTCAGCATGTGTCAGTACTTCAATCATTTTTATGGCAGATAATGTTCCATTGTATGTATATACCACATTTTGTTTATCATTTCATCCGTTGATGGACATTTAGGTTGTTTCAACTTTTTGGCTATTATGAAGAATGCTGATATAAACATTTGTTTACACATTTTTGTGTGGACGTATGTTTTCATTTCTCTTAGGTATATACCCAGGAGTAGAATTGCTGCATCATTTTATATACCCACCGGCAGTGTATGAGGGTTCTGATTTCTCCACATTCTTGCCAGTGTTTGTTATCTGACTTTCCTTTTTTTAATTGTGGTAACATTGGTTTATAACATTATATAAATTTCAGGTGTACATCATTATATTTCAATTTCTGTGTAGATTACATCATGTTCACCACCGAAAGACTAATCACAATCCATCACCACACACACGTGCCTAATCACCCCTTTCACCCTCCTCCTTCCCCATTTCCCCTCTGGTAACCACCAGTCCAATCTCTGTCTCTATGTATTTGTTTGTTGTTGTTTTTATCTTCTACTTATGAGTGAGATCATATGGTATTTGACTTTCTCCCTCTTACTTATTTTGCTTAGTATAATACCCTCAAGGTCCATCCATGTTGTCTGTCACAAATGGCCAGATTTCATCCTTTTTATGGCTGAGTAGTATTCCATTGTGTATATGTATCTTCTTTATCCCTTTGTCCCTTGATGGGCACCTAGGTTGCTTCCAAGTCTTGGCTACTGTGAATAATGCTGCAGTGAACATAGGGGTGCATATATCTTCATGCATTTGTGTTTTCATGTTCTTTGGATAAATACCTAGCAGTGGAATAGCTGAATATTATGGTAGTTCTATTCCTAATTTTTTGAGGAATCTCTATACTGTTTTCCATAGTGGCTGCAGCACTTTGCACTCCTACCAGCAGTGTATGAGAGTTTCCTTTTCTCTGTATCCTCTCCAACACATATTATTTCCTGTCTTATTAATTGTAGCCATTCTGATGGGTGTGAGGTGATATCTTGTTGTAGTTTTGATTTGCATTTTCCTGATAGTGATGTTGAACATCTTTTCATGTGCCTATTGGCCGTCTGTGTATCTTCTTTGGATAAATGTCTGTTCAGATCTTTTGCCCATTTTTTAATTGGGTTGTTAATTTCTTTGTTGTGGAGATGTATGAGTTCTTTATCTATTTTGGATATTAACCCCTTATCAGATATATGGTTTGTAAATAACTTCTCCCAATTGTTAGGTTGTCTTTTTGTTTTGTTGATGATTTCCCTTGCTGTGCAGAAGCTTTTTAGTTTGATGTAGTCCCATTTATTTATTTTTTCTGTTGTTTCCCTTGCCTGGTCAGACATGGTACTTGGAAATATGTTGCTAAGACCAATGTCAAAGAGTATACTGCCTGTTTTCTTGAAGTTTCATGGTTTCAGGTCTTTCATTCAAGTCTTTAATCCCTTTTGAGTTAATTTTTGCATATGGTGTAAGATAATGGTCTACTTTCATTCTTTTGCATGTGACTGTCCAGTTTTCCCAACACTATTTATTGAAGAGACTTTCCTTTCTCCATTGTATGTTCTTGACTCCCTTGTTGAAAATTAGCAGTCTGTAGATGTGTGGCTTCATTTCTGGGCTCTCAATTCTGTTCTATTGATCTATTTTTCTGTTTTTGTGCCAGTGGCATGCTGTCTTGATTACTATAGCTTCGTAGTATAGTTTGAAGTCAGGGAGTGTGATACCTCCAGCTTTGTTCTTTTTTCTCAGGATTCCTTAGGCTATTTGGGGTCTTTTGTTGTTACATATAAATTTTAGGATTCTTTGTTCTATTTCTGTGAAAAATGTCATTGGAACTTTGATAGGGATTGCATTGAATCTGTAGATTGCATTAGGAAGTATGAGCATTTTAACTATGTTAATTCTTCCAATCCATGAGCACAGAATATCTTTCCGTTTCTCTGTGTCTTCTATTTCTTTCAACAATGTTTTGTAGTTTTCAGTGTACAGGTCTTTCACCTCTTTGGTTAAGTTTATTCCTAAGTATTCTTTTCTTTTTGTTGCAATTGTAAATGGGATTGTATTCTTAATTTCTCTTTCTGCTATATCGTTCTTAGTGTATAGAAACGCAACTGATTTTTGTATGTTGATTTTATATCCTGCAACTTTACTGTATTCACTTATTATTTCTAAAAGTTTTTTTGTGGATTCTTTAGGGTTTTCTATGTATAAAATCATGTCATCTGCAAATAATGACCATTTTACTTCTTCTTTACCAGTTTGGATCCCTTTTATTTCTTTTTCTTGCCTGATTGCTGTAGCCAGGACTTCCAATACTATGTTAAATAAGAGTGGTGAAAGTGGGCATCCTTGTCTGGTTCCTGTTCTTAGAGGGATAGCTTTCAGATTTTCTCCATTGAGAATGATATTAGCTATGGGTTTGTCATCTATGGCCTTTATTATGTTGAGGTACTTTCCTTCTATACCCATTTTGTTGAGAGTTTTTATCATAAATGGATGCTGGATCTTGTCAAATGCTTTCTCTGCATCTATTGAGATGATCATGTGATTTTTGTTCTTCACTGTGTTGATGTGGGTGTATCACATTGATTGATTTACAGATGTTGAACCATCCCTGCCTCCTGGGAACAAATCCCACTTGATCATGGTGTATGATCTTTTTAATGTATTCTTGTATTCAATTTGCTAGTATTTTGTTGAGGATTTTTGCATCGATGTTCATCAGTGATATTGGCCTGTAATTTTCTTTTTTTATGTTGTCCTTGTCTGGTTTTGGTATCTGGGTAATGTTGGCTTCGTAGAATGAGTTAGGAAGCTTCCCCTTCTCTTCAACATTTTGGAAGAGTTTGAGAGGGATAGATATTGAGTCTTTGAATGTTTGGTAGAATTCACCAGGGAAGCCACCTGGTCTTGAGCTTTTATTTTTGGGGAGGCTTTTGATTACTGTTTTGATCTCCTTACTGGTGATTGGTCTATTCAAATTCTCTATTTCTTCTTGATTCAGTTTTGGAATGTTGTATGATTCTAAGAATTTATCCATTTATTCTAGATTATCCAATTTACTGGCATATAGCTTTTCATAGTATTCTCCTATAATTTTTTGTATTTCTGAGGTGTCCATTGTAATTTCTCCTCTCTCATTTCTGATTTTATTTATTTGAGCCTTCTCTCTTTTTTTCTTGGTGAGTCTAGCTAAAGGCTTGTCAATTTTGTTTATCTTTTCAAAGAACCAGCTCTTAGTTTCATCGATTTTTTTCTATTGTTTTTTCGGTCTCTATTTCCTTTATTTCTGCTCTGATTTTTATTACTTCCTTCTTTCTATTGATTTGGGGCTTTTTCTTCTTTTTCCAGTTTCTTTAGGTGCACTGTTAGATTATTTATTTGAGATTTTTCTTGTTTGTTGAGGTAGGCCTGTATTGCTATAAACTTCCCTCTTAGAACCGCTTTTGCTGTATCCCATAAATTTTGGCATGTCATATTTTCATTTCCATTTGTCTCCAGGTATTTTTTGATTTCTACTTTGATTTCTTCATTGACGCAATCATTGTTCAGTAGCATTTTGTTTAATCTCTGTATATTTGTGGCTTTTCCAATTTCTTCCTGTCGTTGATTTATAGTTTCATACTGTTGTGGTCAGAAAACATACTTGGTATTATTCTAATCTCCTTAAATTTATTTATTTATTTTTATTTATTTATTTATTTTTTTTGTGGGGAAGACCAGCCCTGAGCTAACATCTGTTGCCAATCTTCCCCTTTTTGCTGAGGAAGACTGGCCCTGGGCTAACATCCGTGCCCATCTTCCTCTACTTTATATGGGACGCTGCCACGGCATGGCTGACAGGCAGTGCGTCGGCGGGTGCCCGGGATGCGAACTCGCGAACCCCGGGCTGCCAAGCGCGGACTAAACCGCTGCGCCACCGGGCGGCCCCTCCTTAAATTTATTGAGACTTGTTTTGTGGCCTAATATGTGATCTGTCCTGAAGAATGCTCCATGTGCATTTGAAAAGAACATGTATTCTCTGGTTTTTGGATGCAATGTTCTGTATATATCTACTAAGTCCAACTGGTCTAATGTGTCATTTAAGGCCAGTGTTTCCTCATTGATCTTCCATTTGGATGATCTATCCATTGGTATAAGTGGAGTGTTAAAGTCCCCTACTATTATTATGTTGCTGTCTATGTCTCCTTTTATGTCTGTTGATAATTGCTTTGTATATTTAGGTGCTCCTATGTTGGGTGCATAGATATTTACAAGTGTGATATCCTCTTGTTGGATTGTTCCCTTGATCATTATGTATTGCTCTTCTTTGTCTCTTGTTAGTTTTTGTTTTAAAGTCTATTTTGTCTGATATAAGTATTGCTAACCCCAGCTTTCTTTCCACTGCACTTTGCATGGAGTATCTTTTTCCATCCCTTCACTTTCAGTCTGAGAGTGTCTTTACGTCTGAAATGTGTCTCTTGTATGCACCATATATATGGGTCTTGTTTTTTTATCCAGTTGGCCACCCTATGCCTTTTGATTGGAGCATTTAGTCCATTGACATTTGAAGTAGCTATTGATAAGACTGTACTTGTTGCCATTTTTTCCTGGGTGTTTTAGTAGTTCTTCTCTGTTCCTTTTTTCTTTTCTTACTCTCTTCCCTTGTGGTTTTCTTTTGTGTGTGTGAGGAATATTGGCCCTGAGCTAATGTCTGTTGTCAATCTTCCTCTTTTTGCTGAGGAAGATTGGCCCTGAGCTAACATCTGTGCCCATCCTCCTCTACTTTGTATGTGGGATGCTGCCACAGCATGGCTTGATGAGCAGTGCTAGGTCCTCATCCGGGATCTGAACCCGTGAACCCTGGGCCACTGAAGCAGAGCGTGTGAACTTAACCACTATGCCACTGGTCTGGCCTCTCTTCCCTTGTGGTTTGATGGCTTTCTTTAGTATTATATTTTGATTCCTTTCTCTTAATGTTTTGTGTATTTATTATAGGTTTCTAGTTTGTGATTACCATGAGGTTCATATATAATAACCTACATATATAGCAATTTATATTAAGTTGATGGTCTTTAGTTGGACCTCTTGCTGAAAGCTCTACTCTTTTACTCCCCTCCTCCCACATTTTATGTTTTTGATATCATATCTAACCTCTTTTTTTGTGTATGTGTATCAGTTACCCTCTTATAGAAATAGATAATTTTAGTACTTTTGTCTTTTGAACTTCATATTAGCTTCATAGGTGGTTGATCTGCCACCTTTAGTGTATATTTGCCTTCACCAGTGATTTTATTGCTTTTTTTTTGATAGTTTTCTTATTCCTATTTGTAGTCTTCTCTTTTCCACCCAAATAAGTCCCTCTAGCATTTCTTGTAAAGCTGGTTTCTTGGTGATAAACTCCTTTAGTTTTTGCTTGTCTGGAAAATTCTTTATCTCTCCTTCTATTCTAAATGATAACCTTGCTGGGTAGAGTATTCTTGGCTGTAGGCTTTTTCCTTTCAGCACTTTAAATATATCATACCACTCCCTTCTAGCCTGTAAGGTTTCTGCTGAGAAGTCAGCTGATAGCCTTATGGGGTTTCCTTTTTATGTAACTTGTTGCCTTTCTCTTGCAGCTTTTAGGCTTCTCTCTTTATCTTTAATTGTTGACATTTTAATTATGATATGTCTTGTTGTGGGCCTCTTTGGGTTTATATTTTTTGGTGCTCTCTGTGGTTCCTGTACCTGAATGTCTGTTTCCTTCCTTAGCTTAGGGAAGTTTTCAGCTCTTGTCTCTTCAAATAGATTCTCTGACCCTTTGTCTCTCTCTTCTGGGACACCTATGACACAGATGTTAGTGCGCTTGATGTTGTCCCAGAGGTCCCTTAGACTGTCCCTGTTCTTTTTCATTCTTTTTTCTTTTATCTGTTCAGCTTGGGTGATTTCCTCTAGTCTTTCATCCAGCTCGCTGATCCATTCTTCTGTATTATCAACTCTGCTATTGAGTCCCTCTAGTGAAATTTTCATTTATAGTATTGTATTCTTCATTTCTGGTTGGGTCTTTTTTATATTTTTCCAATTCTTTGTTAAAGTTCTCACTGAGTTCATCCATTCTTCTTCCAAGATCAGTGAGCATCCTTATGACTCTTTGAACTCTTTGTCAGGTAGATAGTTTATGTCTGTTTTGTTTAGTTCTTTTCTGGGGTTTTGTCCTGTTCCCTTACTTGGAGCGTATTCCTTTGTCTCCTCATTTTGCCTGTTTCTCTGTGCTTATATCTATGTGTTAGATAGGTCAGCTATGTCTCCTGATCTTGGAGAGGCAGCCTTATGTAAGAGATGCCTTATAAGGCACAGCAGTGTGCTTCCCTCTTGTCACCAATTCCAAATGTTCCAGGAGTGTCTCCTGTGTGGGTGACATGTGTCTTTCTGTTATGGCAGGGTTGCTCTTGCTGTTGTGCCTGGGGAGGCTAGGCTGTTCCCCTGGCCGACTGGTTGTAATGCTCAGCTGTGTGTGGCTGCTTTGGTCCTTTCAGTCACTTTATTGGGTGTGGGGAGTCCCAGCACAG
The DNA here is from genome assembly GCA_031878705.1 of Tapirus indicus. Classification (NCBI taxonomy): domain Eukaryota; kingdom Metazoa; phylum Chordata; class Mammalia; order Perissodactyla; family Tapiridae; genus Tapirus; species Tapirus indicus. Next base: position 80,569,262 of record CM062922.1, on the reverse strand, counting down.
TTGGCTGCAAGGTCTAATAGCACATTCCTATTGCAGTTTTTCTGTTAAGTGAGTAGGCCCCCAGTGTGGCTGGTTGCTAGGCTCAGGGGCTTACAATTGCTTTAGGCCTCTGGCGTGCAAGGCTGTTGTCAGCTCTCTCAGGGTTGCAGCTGAGTGAGGCCGGCCCCAGGCATGAGAGCACCCAGTTGTTTCAGGCTTTGGAAGATGAGGCTGATCCCCTCTGTGGCTTAAGGTTGCTCCTGGCTGGCCCTGAAGCATCATGACTAAAAGATGCCTTTTTTCTCTCCAGAAAGGAATTTCTGCCTCTTCCACTTCAGTCAGCACTGTCCCTTTTTGTGGGGGTTCTTTTATCCTGTTTTCAGTTCTCTTTTAGGGGTAATTGTTCTAAGAGTAGTTATAAATTCATTGTGTTCATAGAAGGAAGTGAGCTATGCCCCCCTCTTGACACCATCCTGACTTTTTAATTCTACTCATACTAGTGGGTGTGAAATAGTATCTCATTGTGTTTTTTGATTTATTTGCATTTTCCTGATAACTGTTGATGTCGAGCATCTTTTTAAGGCTTATTAGCCATTTGTATTTCTTCTTTGGATAAATGTCTGTTCAGACCCTTTGTCCATGTTTTAATTATTTGTCCTTCTATTATCGAATTTTAAGAGTTCTTTATATATTCTGGATACAAGTACCTTTTCAGATACATGAATTGTAAATGTTTTCTCTGATTCTGTGGATTGCCTTTTCATTTTCTCGGTGGTTTCCTTGGAGGTGCAAAAATTTTTAATTTTGATATAGTCCAATTATCTATTTTTGTTGTTGTTTTTGCTTTTGGTGTCATGTCTATGAATCCTTTGCCAAATTCAAAGTCATGACGTTTCCTTTATATATTCTTCTAAGAGTTTTATAGTTTTTGCTCTTATAATATGGTGTTTGATCCATTTTGAGTTAATTTTGGTATATGGTGTGAAGTAAGGGTCCAACTTCATTCTTTTGCATGTGGATATCTAGTTATTCTGGCACCATTTGTTGAAAAGACTGTATTTCCCACGTTTAATGGTCTTGGCACCCTTGTCAAAAATCAGTTGACCATAGATGTATGCGTATAATTCTGTACTGTCAATTCTATTCCATTGGTCTGTATGTCTGTCCTTGTGCTGGTGCCACACTATCTTGATTACTGTTGCAGTAAATTTCAAAATTGAGAAGCATGAGTCCTCCTACTTTATTCTGTTTCATGATTGCTTTGGCTTTTCTGGATCACTTGCAATTCCATATGAATTTTAAAAACAGCTTATTAATTTCTACAAGAAAATAAGTTTAGGTTTTGATAGGGATTGTGTTGCATCTATGGATCTGTTTGGGAAGGATTGGCATCTTAACATGTTAAATCTTTCAATCCACGAACATGGGGTTTTTTCCAATTATTTAGATTTTCCTTAATTTCTTTCAACAATGTTTTGTAGTGTTCTGAGAATAAGTTTTTCACTTCTTTTGTTAAATATTTTCCTATGTATTGTATTCTTTTTGACACTATTATGACTGCAATGTTTTTTTTTATTTTTGGATTGTTCATTGCATGTGTATAGAAATATAATTGATTATGTATATTGATTTTGTATCCTGCCACCTTGCTGAACTCATTTATTAGTTCTAATAGTTTTTTTAGTGGATTCCTTAAGAATTTTTTATGTACAAGATCATGTCATCTGTTTTATAGGGATAGTTTTACTTGTTCTTTTCCAATCTGGATTTCCTTTATTTATTTTTCTGGCCTAATTTCTCTGGCTAGAACCTCTAGTACAATGTTGAAGTGATGAGAGCGAACATCCTTGTCTTGTTCCTAATCTTTTTTTTTTTCTTGATGTCTTAATAGTTTATAACACTGTGGGGTTTTAGTTGTACATTATTGTTTGTCCATCACCATGTGGATGTAACCCTTCACCCCTTGTGCCCACACCCAACCCCCTTCCCCTTGGTAACCACCAATCAGTTCTCTCTGTCCGTGTCTTCATTTATCTTCCAATATGAGTGAGTTCATGCAGTGTCTGTCCTTCTCTCTCTGGCTTATTTCACTTAACATAATACCCTCTAGGTCCATCCATGTTGTGGCAAATGGGACAATTCTGTCTGTTCTTATGGCTGAGTAGTATTCCATTGTATGTATATACCACATCTTCTTTAACCAATCATCAGTTGAGGGACACTTGGGTTGCTTCCACTTCTTGGCTATAGTGAATAATCCTGCAAGGAACATAGGGGTGCATACGCCTCTTGTGGTGGTTGATTTCACGTCCATTGGGTAGATGCCCAAAAGTGGGATTGCTGGATCATGCGGTATTTCTATTTTTAATTTTTTGAGGACTCTCCATACTGTTTTCCATAGAGGCTGCACCAGTTTGCATTCCCACCAGCAGGGAATTAGGGTTCCTGTTTCTCCACAACCTCTCCAGCATTTGTTGTTATTTGTCTTTGTGATTATAGCCATTCTAACGGGTGTCAGGTGATATCTTAGTGTTGTTTTGATTTGCATTTCCCTGATGATTAGTGATGTTGAACATCTTTTCATGTGTCTATTGGCCATGTGTATCTCTTCCTTGGAAAAATGTCTGTTCATATCCTCTGCCCATTTTTTGATCAGGTTGTTTGTTTTTTTTGTTGCTCAGTTGTATATCTTTATATATTACTGAGATGAATCCCTTGTCAGACAAATGATTTGTGAATATTTTCTCCCAGCTGGTGGGTTGTTTATTCATTTTGATGCTGGTTTCATTTGCCTTGTAGAAGCTCTTTAGTCTGATGAGGTCCCACTTGTTTATTTTTTCTTTTGTTTCCCTTGTCCGAGTAGACATGGAATCTGAAAGGATCCCTTTATGTCCAATCTCAATTAGTGTACTGCCTATATGTTCTTCCAGGAGTTTTATAGTTTCAGGTCTCACTTTCAGGTCCTTAATCCATTTTGAATTGATTTTTGTATATGGCGATAGGAGATGGTCTACTTTCATTCTTTTGCATATTGCTGTCCAATTTTCCCAGCACCATTTATTGAAGAGACTTCCCTCTCTCCATTGTATGTTCTTTGCTCCTTTGTCAAAGATTAGCTGTCCATAGGTGTGTGGTTTTATTTCTGGGCTTTCAATTCTATTCCATTGATCTGTGTGTCTATTCTTGTACCAGTACCATGCTGTTTCGATTACTATAGCTTTATAGTATATTTTGAAATCAGGGATTGTGATGCCTCCAGCTTTGTTCTTTTTTTTCAGCATTGCTTTAGCTATTCGGGCTCTTCTGTTGCCCCATACGAATTTCAGTAGTTTTTGTTCTATTACCGTGAAGAATGACATTGGGATTCTGATTGGGATTGCATTAAATTTGTAGATTGCTTTAGGTAGAATGGACATTTTAACTATATTTATTCTTCCAGTCCATATGCATGGAATATTTTTCCATTTCTTTATGTCTTCCTCGATTTCTTTCAGTAGTGTCTTATAGTTTTCATTGTATAGGTCTTTTACCTACTTGGTTAAATTTATTCGCAGATATTTTATTCTTTTTGTTGCAATTGTAAATGGGATTGTCTTTTTGAGTTCTCTTTCTGATGGTTCATCATTAGTGTATAGAAATGCAATTGATTTTTTTTTTTATTGATGTCTTAGTTTATAACACTGTGGGGTTTTAGTTGTACATTTTTGTTTGTCCGTCACCTTGTGGATGTAACCCTTCACCCCTTGTGCCCCCCCCCACCCCCCTTCCCCTTGGTAACCACCAATCAGTTCTCTCTGTCCGTGTGTTCACTTATATTCCATATATGCGTGAGTTCATGCAGTGTCTGTCCTTCTCTCTCTGGCTTATTTCACTTAACATAATACCCTCTAGGTCCCTCCATGTTGTTGCAAATGGGACAATTGTGTCTTTTCTTATGGCTGAGTAGTATTCCATTGTATGTATATACCACATCTTCTTTAACCAATCTTCAGTTGAGGGACACTTGGGTTGCTTCCACTTCTTGGCTATAGTGAAGAATGCTGCAATGAACATAGGGGTGCATACGCCTCTTGTGATGGTTGATTTCATGTCCATTGGGTAGATGCCCAAGAGTGGGATTGCTGGATCATAAGGTATTTCTATTTTTAATTTTTTGAGGACTCTCCATACTGTTTTCCATAGAGGCTGCACCAGTTTGCATTCCCACCAGCAGTGAATGAGGGTCCCCGTTTCTCTACAACCTCTCCAGCATTTGTTGTTTTTTGTGTTGGTGATTATAGCCATTCTAACCGGTGTAAGGTGATATCTCAGTGTAGTTTTGATTTGCATTTCCCTGATGATTAGTGATGTTGAACATCTTTTCATGTGTCTATTGGCCATCTGTATCTCTTCCTTGGAAAAATGTCTGTTCATATCCTCTGCCCATTTTTTGATTGGGTTGTTTTTTTGTTGCTCAGTTGTATGAGATCTTTGTATATTACTGAGATTAATCCCTTGTCAGACAAATGATTTGCAAATATTTTCTCCCAGCTGGTGGGTTGTTTATTCATTTTGATCCTGGTTTCATTTGCCTTGTAGAAGCTCTTTAGTCTGATGAGGTCCCACTTGTTTATTTTTTCTTTTGTTTCCCTTGTCTGGGTAGACATGGAATCTGAAAGGATCCCTTTATGTCCAAACGCAATTAGTGTACTGCCTATATTTTCTTCCAGGAGTTTTATAGTTTCAGGTCTCACTTTCAGGTCTTTGATCCATTTTGAATTGATTTTTGTATATGGCGATAGGAGATGGTCTACTTTCATTCTTTTGCATGTTGCTGTCCAATTTTCCCAGCACCATTTATTGAAGAGACTTCCCTCTCTCCATTGTATGTTCTTTGCTCCTTTGTCGAAGATTAGCTGTCCATAGGTGTGTGGTTTTATTTCTGGGCTTTCAATTCTGTTCCAGTGATCTGTGTGTCTATTCTTGTACCAGTACCATGCTGTTTTGATTACTGTAGCTTTATAGTATATTTTGAAATCAGGGATTGTGATGCCCCCAGCTTTGTTCTTTTTTTTCAGCATTGCTTTAGCTATTCGGGCTCTTTTGCTGCCCCATACGAATTTCAGTAGTTTTTGTTCTATTACCGTGAAGAATGACATTGGGATTCTGATTGGGATTGCATTGAATCTGTAGATTGCTTTAGGTAGAATGGACATTTTAACTATATTTATTCTTCCAATCCATATGCATGGAATATTTTTCCATTTCTTTATGTCCTCCTCGATTTCTTTCAGTAGTGTCTTATACTTTTCATTGTATAGGTCTTTGACCTCCTTGGTTAAATTTATTCCCAGATATTTTATTCTCTTTGTTGCAATTGTAAATGGGATTGTCTTTTTGAGTTCTCTTTCTGTTTTTTCATCGTTAGTGTATAGAAATGCAATTGATTTTTGTAAGTTGATTTTATACCCTGCCACTTTACTGTAGTTGTTGATTGTTTCTAGTAGCTTTCCGATGGAATTTTTGGGGTTTTCTATGTATAGGATCATGTCGTCTGCAAATAGTGAGAGTTTCACTTCTTCATTGCCTATTTGGAGTCCTTTTATTCCTTTTTCTTGCCTAATTGCTCTGGCCAGAACTTCCAGTACTATGTTGAATAAGAGCGGTGAGAGTGGGCACCCTTGTCTTGTTCCTGTCCTCAAAGGAATGGCTTTCAGTTTTTCCCCATTGAGTAGGATGTTTGCTGTAGGTTTGTCATATATGGCCCTTATTATGTTGAGGTACTTTCCTTCTATACCCATTTTGTTGAGAGTTTTTATCATAAATGGATGCTGGATCTTGTCGAATGCCTTCTCTGCATCGATTGAGATGATCATGTGGTTTTTATTCTTCATTTTGTTAATGTGGTGTATCACATTGATTGATTTGCGGATGTTGAACCATCCCTGTGTCCCTGGTATAAATCCCACTTGATCGTGGTGTATGATCTTTTTGATGTATTGCTGTATTCGGTTTGCCAATATTTTGTTGAGGATTTTTGCGTCTATGTTCATCAGCGATATTTGCCTGTAGTTTTCCTTCTTTGCATTGTCCTTGTCTGGCTTTGGTATCAGCATGATGTCGGCCTCATAGAATGTGTTGGGAAGTATTCCATCTTCCTCTATTTTTTGGAATAGTTTGAGAAGGATAGGTGCTAAATCTTCTTTGAACGTTTGATAAAATTCTCCAGGGAAGCCATCTGGTCCTGGGCTTTTATTTTTTGGGAGGTTTTTGATTACTGTTTCAATCTCTTTACTTGTGATTGGTCTGTTCAGATTCTCTATTTCTTCTTGATTCAGTTTTGGGAGGTTGTACGCGTCCAAGAATTTGTCCATTTCCTCTAGGTTGTCCAATTTGTTGGCGTAAAGTTTTTCATAGTATTCCCTAATAATCCCTTGTATTTCTGTGGTGTCTGTTGTAATTTCTCCTCTTTCATTTCTAATTTTATTTATTTGAGTCTTCTCCCTTTTTTTCTTAGTGAGTCTGGCTAAGGGTTTGTCAATTTTATTTATCTTCTCAAAGAACCAGCTCTTTGTTTCATTGATCCTTTCTACTGTTTTTTTGGTTTCAATTTCATTTATTTCTGCTCTGATTTTTATTATTTCCCTCCTTTTGCTGATTCGGGGCTTTGTCTGTTCTTCTTTTTCCAACTCTGTTAGGTGCAATTTAAGGTTATTTATTTGGGATTTTTCCCGTTTGTTAAGGTGAGCTTGTATTGCTATGAATTTCCCTCTCAGGACTGCTTTTGCTGCCTCCCATATGAGTTGGTATGGTGTATTTTCCTTTTCATTTGTCTCCAGATAGCTTTTGATTTCTCCTTTAATTTCATCAATGACCCATTGGTTGTTCAGTAGCATGTTGTTTAGTCTCCACATCTTTGTCCCTTTCCTAGTTTTTTCCTTGCAGTTGATTTCTAGTTTCACAGCATTATGATCAGAAAAGATGCTTGTAATGATTTCAATCTTCTTAAATTTATAGAGGTGTGCCTTGTTTCCTAATATATGGTCTATCCTTGAGAATGTTCCATGAGCACTTGAGAAGAATGTGTACTCTGCTTTTTTTGGGTGGAGTGCTCTGTATATATCTATTAAATCCATTGCGTCTAGTTTTTCATTTAAGTCCAGTATTTCCTTATTGACTTTTTGTCTGGATGATCTATCTATTGATGTAAGGGGGGTATTAAGATCCCCTACTATTATTGTGTTATTGTTAATATCTCCTTTAAGGTTTTTTAGCGCTTGTTTTATGTACTTTGGTGCTCCTGTGTTGGGTGCATAGATATTTATAAGTGTTATGTCTTCTTGGTGAAGTATCCCTTTTATCATTATATATTGCCCTTCTTTGTCTCTCATTACCTTTTTTATCTTGAAGTCTACTTTGTCTGATATAAGTATGGCTACTCCTGCTTTCTTTTGTTTGCCATTAGCTTGGAGTATTGTTTTCCATCCTTTTATTTTGAGTCTGTGTTTGTCTTTAGAGCTGAGATGTGTTTCCTGGAGGCAGCAGATTGTTGGATCTTGGTTTTTAATCCATCCTGCCACTCTGTGTCTTTTGATTGGAGAATTCAATCCATTTACGTTTAGAGTGATTATTGATATATGAGGGTTTAATGTTGCTATTTTATTGTTCATCTTCTGGTTCTTTTGCATTTCCTTCGTTTCTTGTCCCTTGTGTTTCGGACTGCAAATTCAATTTGGTATTTCTGCATGTTCATTCTCTTGGTTTTCTCTTTATTTGTCATGTGTGGTTCTCTTCTGGTTGTTTGTTTAGTGGTTACCGTGCGGTTTATATAAGCGATCTCCTGGATAAGAAAGTACATTTTCAGATGCCTCCTTTTTCCTGAGGCTGGGTCAGTTCAATCCCTTACCTCTTCCCCTCCTTATTTGTTATCTCTTTATTCGAGATTGTGTCATGAATGTGTGTTTCCAGTGATGAGCTTGAATTAATTTTTGATGTTTTCCAACTGTATTTTGTTCTGGTTTAGTCTCCTTGCTTTTCTCCTTGCTGAAATCTTTGTATCCCCTTTCTCATTTGTTTTTTTTCAGGCCTAAGGGCCTTCTTGAGCATTTCTTGTAGTGGGGGTCTTGTGGTGACGAACTCTCTTAGCTTTTGTTTATCAGGGAGAGTTATTATTTCTCCATCGTATTTGAAGGATATTTTTGCTGGATAAAGTATTCTCGGCTGAAGGTTTTTGTCTTTCATGATTTTGAATATATCATTCCAGTCTCTCCTAGCCTGTAGAGTTTCTGTCGAGAAATCAGCTGAGAGCCTGATGGGGTTTCCTTTGTATGTTATTTTGTTTTTTTGTTTAGCTGCCTTCAATATTATTTCCTTGTCACGGGTATTCTTCAAGTTTGCTACTATGTGGCGAGATGACTTTTTATTCCTGTTTATATATTTAGGTGATCTATTGATTTCATTCACTGTTATTTCCCTTTCGTTCCCTAGGTTGGGGAAGTTCTCAGCTATTATTTCTTTGAACAAACTCTCTGCTCCTTTTTCTCTTTCTTCTCCTTCTGGAATACCTATTATCCTTATGTTGCTTTTCCTCATTGAGTCTGATATTTCTCGAAGAATTTCTTCATTTCTTTTTAGTCTTAGCTCTCTCTCCTCCTCTACCAGGAGCATTTCTGCGTGGCTATCCTCAATAGTGCTAATTCGTTCCTCCATATTGTCAGTCCTGCTCTTTAAAGACTCCATTTTTTCCACTATCTCGTTGATTTTGTTTTTCATCTCCAATAATTCTGATTGGTTTTTCTTTAGGGTTTCAATCTCTTTTGTGACATAATCCCTGAATTCGTTGATTTGTTTCTGTGTGTTCTCTTGTATTTCGTTGAGCTTGTTTATGATAGCTATTTTGAATTCTCTCTCATTCAGGTTATCAAATTCTGTGCCTTCATGGTTGGTTTCTGGGTGTTTGTCATTTTCCTTTTGGTCTGTAGCCCTGACATATTTTCGCAAGGATCCGACAGGGACGGCTTTATTTTTACCCGTCATGATTAAAGTTAGTCCTGCAGTTTCCTCCTGCTGCCACTAGATGGAGATCGCGAGCGGTTTGCTCTGAGGCGGCTGCAGCCCCCGGAGGGATTATGCTGAAACGCCGGGTGTGTGGGGGGAGGGGTCCTCTCTTTCTCCTGCTTGACCCGGGGGTTTCCTTTCTGGCTCTCTTAGGGTGTTTGCTACACCCCCTAAGCAGTCCGTCGTCGCTTCCCCGTGGGGATCTCGTGACAGTCTGTGAGAGCACCTGGATGGCACTAGTTTTCCCCGCTGTGGGCCGCCCCTCCCCCCTCTGTCCGCAAACCGCGCTGTTTTTGCCGATCGATTGGGGAGGGGGAGTACAACCTCCTACCTCTCCTCCCGTCCTCCTGGGCTTCCCGCGCCTCCACCGTCCGATGTATGGCAGCAGGGGTTTCTCAGAAGTCCTTCGTAGTGTTTGATTGAGCTCTGTTGGAATGTGAATGATGTTTTCGTTGTGTCGTAGGTGGCAGAGATTCAAAGAGGGAATCTCACTCCGCCATGATGCTGACGTCACTCTCTAGGGTCTTTTTATAAGGGCATTAATCCCATTCATGAGAGCTCCACCCTCATGCCCTAATCACCTCCCAAAGGCCCCACCTCGAAATAACATCATATTGGAGATTAGGTTTCAATATATGAATTTGAGGGAGACACAAACATTCAGCCTCTAGCAATCAGGTTTAGGAAGTTCTTTTCTATTTCTTTTTTAAATTTCCCCCCTGGCTTTATTGATATATAATTGACATATAACATTGTATAAGCTTAAGGTGTATAATGTGAGGATTTGTTATATGCATATGTTTTGAAATGATTACCACAATAACTTTAGTTAACACATCCATCACCTCACATAGTCACCATTTTTTGTGTGTGTGTGTGGTGAGAACTTTTATGATTTACTCTCTTAGCAACTTTCAAGTATACAGTGCAGTATTGTTAACTATAGTCACCATGCTGTACATTACATCCCTGGGACTTACTCATTTTATAACTGAAAGTTAGTACCCTTTGACCACCTTCACTCATTTTCCCCACTGCTCCCCCTCTCCCTGCCCCTGGCAACCACCACTCTACTTTCTGTTCTTATGAGTTTGGTTTTTTTAGATTCTACATATAAATGAGATCATATAGTACTTGTGTTTCTCTGTCTGATTTATTTCACTTAGCATAATGCCCTCAATGTCCATCCATGTTGTTGCAAATGGCAGGATTTTCTTTTTTTTGTGACTGAATAATATTTTATTGTACATAAAAACCATATCTTCTTTATCCATTCATCCATCGATAGACACTTAGATTGTTTCCATGTCTTGGGTATTGTAAGTAATGCTGCAATGAACTGGGGAGTGCAGATATCTTTTTGAGACAGTGATTTCATCTCCTCCAGATACATACCCAGAAGTGGAATTGCTGGATCATATGGTGTTTCTATTTTTAATTTTTTGAGGAATCTCCATACTGTTTTTCATAGTGGCTGCACCAGTTTACATTATCACCAACAGTGCACAAGGGTTCCTTTTTCTCTGCATCCTCACCAACACTTATTATTTCTTGTCTTTTTGATAAAAGCCATTCTAACAGCTGTGAGGTGACATATCATTGTAGTTTTGATTTGTATTTCCATAATGATTAGTGATGTTGAGCACCTTTTCATGTACCTGCTGACCATCAGTATGTCTTCTTTGGAAAAATGTCTATTCAGATCCTCTCTTTTTTTAAAATCAAATTGTTTGTTTTTTTGCTGTTGAGTTTTATGAGTTCTTTATATATTTTCGATATTAACCTCTTATCAGATATGTGATTTGGAAATATTTTCTCCCATTTGATAGATTAGCTTTTCATTTTGTGGATGGTTTCTTTTGCTATGCAGAAGTTTTTTAGCTTGATGTAGTCCCACTTGTTTACTTTTGCTTATGTTGCCTTTGCTTTGATGTCAAATCCAAAAAATCATCACCAAGACCAGTGTCAAGGAGCTTACTGCGTGTGTTTTCTTCTAGGAGTTTTGTGGTTTTAGGTCTTACATTCACATCTTTAATCCATTTTGCATTGATTTTTGCAGATGGTATAAGATAATGGTCCAGTTTCATTTTTTTGCATGTGGTTGTCCAGTTTTCCCAACACCATTTATTGAAGAGACTGTGTTTTCCCCATTGTAGACTCTTGGCTCTTTTGTCATAGATTAATTAACTGTAAATGCATGGGTTTATTTCTGGGCCCTCTATTCTTTTCCATTGATCTCTGTGTCTGTTTTTATGCCAATACCATACTGTTTTGATTACTTTAGCTTTGTAATATAGTTTGAAATCAGGAAGCATTATGCCTCCAGTTTTGTTCTTCTTTCTCAAGATTGCTTTGGCTATTCAAGGTCTATTGTATTTCCAAACAAATTTTTGGATTGTTCTATTTCTGTGAAAAATGCCATTGGAATTTTAATAGGGGTTGCATTAAATCTATAGATTGCTTTGGGTAATATGGATATTTTAGCAATATTAATTCTTCCAATCCATGAGCACAGAATACCTTTCCATTTGTGTCGTCTTCAATTTCTTTCATCATTGTCTTATAATTTTCAGTGTACAGGTCTTTCACCTCCTTGGTTAAATTTGTTCCTAGGTCTTTTATTCTTTTTGATGTGATTGTAAATAGTATTGTTTTCTTAATTTCTCTTTCTGATAGTTCATTATTAGTGTAAAGAAATATGACAGATTTTTGTATGTTGATATTGTATCCTGCAACTTTACTGAATTGGTTTATTGGTTCTAACAGTTTTTTTGGTGGAGTCTTTAGGGTTTTCTAAATATAATATCATGTCTTCTGCAAATAGTGACAGTTTTACTTCTTCCTTTCTGATTTTGATGCCTTTTATTTCTTTTTCTTGCCTAATTGCTGTGCCTAGGACTTCCAATACTATGTTGAATAAAAGTAGGGAGAGTGGGCATCCTTGTCTTGTTCCTGACCTTAGAGGAAAAACTTTAGCTTTCCACTGTTGAGAATGATGTTTGCTGTGGGTTTGTCATATATGGCCTTTATTATGTTGAGGTATGTTCCCTCTGTACCCACTTTGTTGAGTGTATAATCCAGTGACATTCATGCATTCATGTAAAATCAGACATGTTTATGCATAGAAAAGTAAGTAAAATTATGACTTAACAGTAAAGAAGTGCTGTCTTCAGCTATAAAACAACAAAATTGGGGCCCAAAGGACAGTCAAAAGAAAATATATGAGATTTGAAGATGACTTGGGTGGGTTGATTGTCAGAGACATAGGTACTCATGAGAAGTTGTTCCTGATGAGTGGAAGGTGTTTTAAACTGATTTTGTGATTACTTGCTTATGGCTTGAGTCTATGGTCAAAGAATAACCAGTCTTTCCCTTTTGTGAATTTGTAGATTAAGACCTTTTTTGTTCTTATATTACTACCTTCCTACATTTGCATTTGTCTATCTGACACGATTTTCTTTCTCCCTCGAGAACTCTCTTTAGCATTTCCTATAGTTTGGGTCTGCTGATGATTTCTTTTAGTTTTTATTTTCCTTTTTTTGTTTAAATGATGTTTTATCTCTGTTGCATAGATAGAATTCTAATTTGGCAGCAATTTTCTTTCAGTACTTTACATGGTCTAATCTGATGTTAAACATGCACTGAATTCTTCATTTCAATTATTGGTTTTTTTGGTTCTAGAATTTATTAACTTTTAGAGTTTCTAGTCCTCTGCTGAAATTCTCCATCTTGTCTTTTAATAACTTTGAAATTTTAATCACAGTTAACTTAAAGTCTGTGTCTGGTAATTGGATAATATCTGGTTCTCCTATAGGTCTTTTTTTTATTTTGTTGGTTTTTATTTGGTTTTGAGTCGATTCTTTCCATATTCCTGACTGTTTCTGATTGATATTGGACATTGTGACAGAGAAATTCTAGAGATAATTTGAGACTCTGAATGGTCTATATTTCGCAAGAATGGTTTTACTTTTTCTTCTGGCAGGTCATTTAGTGTAGGGACAGATCATTTTAATCCAAGCAGGGACTGAGCTGAAGTGAAGTATGGCTTCAGGCTTTGTTAGGGCTGGTCTATTTCTGCTCCACCCTTATTTCTAAGATGTAGCCCTCTGGGGTTCGGGAGTCCCAAGTGAAAGTCTGGTGTGTTTACCAGGGTCTCTACTCCTTAGCAGATTTTGAACTTCAATTTTATCCCCTCAGTAGGGTGATCAGATATTCCAGTTTGCCATGAAAGATATTGAAAATTCATCCTCCCAAACCCATGGGAGACATTAAAAACCCGTCAAAGCATTTTCACTCACTGTGTTGTATGTTACTTAAGAATCCTTCCCAATGAAGTGTTCCAGGCAACCCTGATCCATTGACTGGCACTGTTGTTCACCATAAAACTACTTTAGTTGGGAAAACACAGTCTTAATTATCTGTAGCAGCAGTAATAGAGTTATAGATAGAATGGCAATACTTACCCATGAGAATATATAGTGGGCAGAGAAAAAAATGAAGTAGTAAATGGTTAAAACAAATGAGAAAGTCAAAATGATGAATTAATAGTGAAATTAACCAGTCATTTTGAATACTCCTAAGACATCAAAGTTTACTGATGAAGGCAGTGAAAATATTTTCATCAGGGACAAGAAAAAGTTTGCTTTTTAATTATTTATCTTTATATATGTCTGAGATGTGAGCATTTCATTTCTTATTTTGTGTGATAAGACAAAGGTATAGAGAGGGTATATTTTGCCATGATCTTACAGTGAATCAGTCAAAGATTAGGATCCAGGCTTGATCTTGTTCAGACTAAAACTATAAACTTTATGAAAACCTGAACAATGACCTAAAAAGTGGCCCAAGTACTATATCTATTGTCATTTCTGTTATTTCCTATCCTATAATCATAAAGACGCTGTTTATTGTCATTGTCTTCTTAACAGAATGACAAAGTCGATTAATGCCTTTTACAGAAAACTGTAGTGCATAGTTTCTAGGTCTAATGCATTTGGTTCTCACCTGAGAAGACAAGAAACTGAATATAAACTCTCATCAAAGAAATAGTCCATTAGTCAGAAAAGCATCAATTATACAGTGTTTATTCACCAAACTTTATTTAGGAACTACTCTTTGCAAGATTCTCTGCTAGGCAAGCTATAGGATAATAAAAAGATGAAAAAAGATATGCCCCTGCCCATTAGTATTTTATAATTTATTATTGAAATAGTAGACTTACAAATACTTCTAAAAGTTAATCCTTTTCTCACTTTTCTAGGTATCTCTAAAATTCTTCCAAGTTTGATTACTTCTCTTGAATTCTGTTCTTTCAAGCTGGAAAGCTTCCTGGAGTTTCCTGAAATGCTTCTTGAAGAATGGGAGGGACTTAATGGAAAAATTAATGAAATGAAATCTCAGTTGGATGCATTGTTAAACATTATTGGTACTGTTCCACAGTACATAGACATGGATTCTGGCTCGTAAGTTCCCAAAGCTCTCTACTGGGCAGATGAAGGGAATCCCCACTTCTCAACTGCATTTTCCCAGTACCTAGACTCAGCAATAGGTAGCTGGGGTCAGATAAGGAACTTTGCCGTCCTGTTCCTTTTAGGAAGAAAGCCATCTGACTGGGAGCTGGAAGGTGAGGGAGGCCTGTGTTGACTACAGCAGTCTAGAGTGGAGTTTCTGCCTCACTGAACTGAGGAGGGGAGAGAGGGAGTAGTCTTCGTTTAGATACCACAGACTCTTGCCTTTCTTACTGAGTCTTCATAGATTGTCTTGAATAGATGTTTCGTCAGTTGCTGTTTGTCCTTAGGATCATTTCCAGAGGCTTTCAGTGTTTTTTAAAAAAATAATTTCCACTGGTTTCATTGGGGAGTGGGTCAGCTTTGCTCCTCATACTGTCATGTTGGAAGTTGATCTCTTGAGAGAACTTTAAAATTTCTTCTTCTCACTTTGTGGTCTCACTGGTTTAGAAGTGAATGTAAAGGGTGTGAGTGTGAGCTCACCCTTTTATAGTAGAGAGCTAACACTGAAGGTAAGATCCATGTTGTGCAAAGTGCATCATGCCAGTTGCTACCTACCTGGGGTTAGGGAGGCTATGTCAGTGAGGAAGCCGTTATACTGGATAATTCAAGGCTTTGATTCACCTTTCCCTGAGTTCTCAAACAATTGTCAACAGCTAAATTTACTAGGCCCAGCCAAATAAAACCCTTTCTTTTAGCTGATAGTTACTTTTGTACTCTAAGTAAGTGACTTGTCTTTATTATACTTGATTTTTCCTTCAGGGTCCTCCAAGCACATATATATAACATGATTCAACAATGGCTTTTGAAGATAGGCAATGAGATTAACAATGGTAACATTGAACTTCAGCGCCACGTATGTACTTATAGGGATTTGTGAGGTTATATTTTGTCTTGGCTGGGAAAAACCAGGTTATGCCTATCTAATTGAAGCAGGAGGTTGGGAGGGCAAAATGGGAACTTATATAATTACTCAAATGGTTTTCAATAGATTTTTAAATGCAATATGTTCCTGCTTCTGGAATGAAGTTTCAGAGATGATCAAAAGTTTTGAGTTGTAATTATTATCTTTACTCTTTACTCAGTATACTAAATTTTCCCTTAATAGCATTAATCGGGGATGTGACCATTTAAGGATTTATGTTGGTGACCCTGACTGGCTGAAGGGATGATAGAAATATGTTACTAGAAGGAAAGACAAGATGTCACAATATTATTGGTCTATAATTATCAGAACAAATAGAATCATTCTGCAATTCTGAAGAACTGAACCTGTGGACTTTTTAACCAGCACAACATGAAATAATAGTTTCCAAATGATGTCATAGTTTATTACATCTACCCCCACCTCTCAGTCTTAATTATAATCTAAATTTATACAGAAATCTATTATTATAAGTAAACAATATGTCAATATTTGATCTTACAAAATTGATAAAATAAATTTAATTAATTTCAATATTGCTTAAATTAGGCATTTGAAAGGCAGAGATCATCATGTTATTTGGGAATACTACTTATGAAGCATTACATTATATTATAGTCTATGAGCAAGTTGTAAACTTGAAGACACAAAGAGCTGAAGAGCAAGTATGTTAGGACAATTATATTAAGAAATATGGATCCAGGGGATCCCCAGGCTTGGGAGAAATTTCTATGACTTGGAAGACAACCAAAATTAAGAAGAAAAAGGGTAGAGGAGTGCCTGTCACCTAATGGGACTCAATAAATATTTGTTGAATGAAGTAAGGAAGAACATTCTAGCACTGTTGATGTCTGTGGTTTTGCTATATTAACCCCTTCTTTGGTAAAATACTCAGTTTACCATTGGGGATTTGTCTACGTGGAATCATATTTTGTATTATGGAATTCAATTTTTATGATATAGGATTATGTTGAAAGTGCCTTTATATACTTCATATATACTTCTATTTTAACACTACATTATTATAACATAATTAAGCTGTGTAGAAAACTTGTGAGATTATAAATTCCTTGAAGAACTGTATATGTCTGTATTAACTGGTACAAGTATTTAAAAATGGAAAAATTTGCCTTTTTTCCACCTATCATTCATTTTCCTTTCTGATCCATTTTCTTACCTCCAGTTTTATTTTGTTTTGTTTTTTCCTTTATGCCATCTAATCTGTGCTGCTTTGCGGTCTAAAACAGTGATCTTCAAACATTTTTTATCATGTATCTCTATCGGCAAAAAATCTTTGAGCAAGTCATTTCTAACTTACACGCAAGAATTACTCTACTGACCTGTTTCATTATAAAACATATACGAACAGTCAAAAGGGATGAAATAAATAATGTTTTAAAATAATTTTTAGTAATGGTTAAAAAAACTGGTGTGAATGAACAGACTTCATAATTTCTTATGATCACAGGTTAACAGTGATAAAGCCATTTGAAGGTCTGCTTCTAAGTTCAGTTTATTTCACTTCTTGTTTTTAAGGACTGTCATTGCTGAAATGATAGCTCACAAGGAAACAGGAATCCAGGTTGCAAGTGCATTATTGGCTGTATTTATTAAGTAATAATACTCATTTTTCAATTCCATCCATCAATTTTGCAAAGGTTTCTATTAAATTGAATAGTAAAATTTTTCCATCCACCATAATGTCAATCAGTTGTTCTTGCAAACATTGGATGATGTTATAAACCAATGTGACCTAAATAAAATAAAAAACAAAACAAAAAAAACCCAAACAAAAATTAGACAATGTAGCATTTCGATATTTTAACAAAAGATTCCCAGCCAATTGAAACACTTTATTTATAAGATTTTAAAACAATTAGAAACTTATTTCCAGATTTTCAAATATATAAATTTGAGAGTTTAAAGAAGTGACCTATATATCAATTTCAGCAACAAAATCATAGCAAGATGGAAATCCTGCCAACCATCCCTTTTCAAAATGACCTCTCCATAACATAAATTTCTGTTACTCGTTGTTAAACATCACTTATATATATATATATTTTTTTTTTTGCATTCTTTCCTTATTTATTTTTTTTTACCATTTTTTTATTGATGTCTTAAGAGTTTATAACACTGTGGGGTTTTAGTTGTACATTTTTGTTTGTCCGTCACCTTGTGGATGTAACCCTTTATCCCTTGTGCCCACCCCCTACCCCCCTTCCCCTTGGTAACCACCAATCAGTTCTCTCTGTCCGTGTGTTCACTTATATTCCATATATGAGTGAGTTCATGCAGTGTCTGTCCTTCTCTCTCTGGCTTATTTCACTTAACATAATACCCTCTAAGTCCATCCATATTGTTGCAAATGGGACAATTGTGTCTTTTCTTATGGCTGAGTAGTATTCCATTGTATGTACATACCACATCTTCTTTAACCAATCATCAGTCGAGGGACACTTGGGTTGCTTCCACTTCTTGGCTATAGTGAATAATGCTGCAATGAACATAGGGGTGCATAAGCCTCTTGTGATGGTTGATTTCATGTCCATTGGGTAGATGCCCAAGAGTGGGAAAGCTGGATCATAAGGTAATTCTATTTTTAATTTTTTTTTTTTTTTTGTGGGGAAGACCAGCCCTGAGCTAACATCTGTTGCCACTCCTCCCCTTTTTGCTGAGGAAGACTGGCCCTGGGCGAACATCCGTGCCCAACTTCCTCTACTTTATATGGGACGCCGCCACGGCATGGCTGACAGGCAGTGCGTCGGCGGGCGCCCGGGATCCAAACTCGCGAACCCTGGGCTGCCAAGCGCAGACTAAACCGCTGCGCCACCGGGCGGCCCCTATTTTTAATTTTTTGAAGCATCTCCGTACTGTTTTCCATAGAGGCTGCACCAGTTTGCATTCCCACCAGCCGTGAATGAGGGTCCCTGTTTCTCCACAACCTCTCCAGCATTTGTTGTTATTTGTCTTTGTGATTATAGCCATTCTAACCGGTGTAAGGTGATATCTTAGTGTAGTTTTGATTTGCATTTCCCTGATGATTAGTGATGTTGAACATCTTTTCATGTGTCTATTGGCCATCTGGATCTCTTCCTTGGAAAAATGTCTGTTCATATCCTCTGCCCATTTTTTGATCAGGCTGTTTTTTTGTTACTCAGTTGTATGAGATCTTTATGTATTACTGAGATTAATCTCTTTGTCGGACAAACGATTTGCCAATATTTTCTCCCAGCTGGTGGGTTGTTTATTCATTTTGATCCTGGTTTCATTTGCCTTGTAGAAGCTCTTTAGTCTGATGAGGTCCCACTTGTTTATTTTTTCTTTTGTTTCCCTTGTCCGAGTAGACATGGAATCTGAAAGGATCCCTTTATGTCCAATCTCAATTAGTGTACTGCCTATATTTTCTTCCAGGAGTTTTATAGTTTCAGGTCTCACTTTCAGGTCTTTGATCCATTTTGAATTGATTTTTGTATATGGCAATAGGAGATGGTCTACATTCATTCTTTTGCATGTTGCTGTCCAATTTTCCCAGCACCATTTATTGAAGAGACTTCCCTCTCTCCATTGTATTTTCTTTGCTCCTTTGTCGAAGATTAGCTGTCCATAGGTGTGTGGTTTTATTTCTGGGCTTTCAATTCTGTTCCATTGATCTGTGTGTCTATTCTTGTACCAGTACCATGCTGTTTCGATTACTATAGCTTTATAGTATATTTTGAAATCAGGGATTGTGATGCCTCCAGCTTTGTTCTTTTTTTTCAGCATTGCTTTAGCTATTCGGGCTCTTTTGTTGCCCCATACGAATTTCAGTAGTTTTTGTTCTATTACCGTGAAGAATGACATTGGGATTCTGATTGGGATTGCATTGAATTTGTAGATTGCTTTAGGTAGAATGGATATTTTAACTATATTTATTCTTCCAATCCATGTGCATGGAATATTTTTTCATTTCATTATGTCTTCCTCGATTTCTTTCAGTAGTGTCTTATAGTTTTCATTGTATAGGTCTTTTACCTACTTGGTTAAATTTATTCGCAGATATTTTATTCTTTTTGTTGCAATTGTAAATGGGATTGTCTTTTTGAGTTCTCTTTCTGTTGGTTCATCATTAGTGTATAGAAATGCAATTGATTTTTGTAAGTTGATTTTATACCCTGCCACTTTACTGTAGTTGTTGATTATTTCTAGTAGTTTTCCAATGGAATTTTTTGGATTTTCTATGTAGAAGATCATGTCATCTGCAAATAGTGAGAGTTTCACTTCTTCATTTCCTATTTGGAGTCCTTTTATTCTTTTTCTTGCCTAATTGCTCTGGCCAGAACTTCCAGTACTATGTTGAATAAGAGCGGTGAGAGTGGGCACCCTTGTCTTGTTCCTGTCCTCAAAGGAATGGCTTTCCGTTTTTCCCTGTTGAGTAGGATGTTTGCTGTAGGTTTGTCATATATGGCCCTTATTATGTTGAGGTACTTTCCTTCTATACCCATTTTGTTGAGAGTTTTTGTCATAAATGGATGCTGGATCTTGTCAAATGCCTTCTCTGCATCGATTGAGATGATCATGTGGTTTTTATTCTTCATTTTGTTAATGTGGTGTATCACGTTGATTGATTTGCAGATGTTGAACCATCCCTGTGTCCCTGGTATAAATCCCACTTGATCGTGGTGTATGATCTTTTTGATGTATTGTTGTATTCGGTTTGCCAATATTTTGTTGAGGATTTTTGCGTCTATGTTCATCAGTGATATGGGCCTGCAGTTTTCCTTCTTTGTATTGTCCTCGTCTGGCTTTGGTATCAGGATGATGTTGGCCTCATAGAATGTGTTGGGAAGTATTCCGTCTTCCTCTATTTTTTGGAATAGTTTGAGAAGGATAGGTGCTAAATCTTCTTTGAATGTTTGATAAAATTCTCCAGGGAAGCCATCTGGTCCTGGGCTTTTATTTTTTGGGAGGTTTTTGATTACTGTTTCAATCTCTTTACTTGTGATTGGTCTGTTCAGATTCTCTATTTCTTCTTGATTCAGTTTTGGGAGGTTGTACGCGTCCAAGAATTTGTCCATTTCCTCTAGGTTGTCCAATTTGTTGGCGTAAAGTTTTTCATAGTATTCCCTAATAATCCCTTGTATTTCTGTGGTGTCTGTTGTAATTTCTCCTCTTTCATTTCTAATTTTATTTATTTGAGTCTTCTCCCTTTTTTTCTTAGTGAGTCTGGCTAAGGGTTTGTCAATTTTATTTATCTTCTCAAAGAACCAGCTCTTTGTTTCATTGATCCTTTCTACTGTTTTTTTGGTTTCAATTTCATTTATTTCTGCTCTGATTTTTATTATTTCCCTCCTTTTGCTGATTCGGGGCTTTGTCTGTTCTTCTTTTTCCAACTCTGTTAGGTGCAATTTAAGGTTATTTATTTGGGATTTTTCCCGTTTGTTAAGGTGAGCTTGTATTGCTATGAATTTCCCTCTCAGGACTGCTTTTGCTGCCTCCCATATGAGTTGGTATGGTGTATTTTCCTTTTCATTTGTCTCCAGATAGCTTTTGATTTCTCCTTTAATTTCATCAATGACCCATTGGTTGTTCAGTAGCATGTTGTTTAGTCTCCACATCTTTGTCCCTTTCCTAGTTTTTTCCTTGCAGTTGATTTCTAGTTTCACAGCATTATGATCAGAAAAGATGCTTGTAATGATTTCAATCTTCTTAAATTTATAGAGGTGTGCCTTGTTTCCTAATATATGGTCTATCCTTGAGAATGTTCCATGTGCACTTGAGAAGAATGTGTACTCTGCTATTTTTGGGTGGAGTGCTCTGTATATATCTATTAAGTCCATTGCGGTAGTTTTTCGTTTAAGTCCATTATTTCCTTATTCACTTTTTGTCTGGATGATCTGTCCATTGATGTAAGGGGGGTGTTAAGATCCCCTACTATTATTGTGTTATTGTTAATATCTCCTTTAAGGTTTTTAGCAGTTGTTTTATGTACTTTGGTGCTACTGTGTTGGGTGCATAGATATTTATAAGTGTTATGTGTTCTTGGTGAAGTGTTCCTTTTATCATTCTATATTGCCCTTCTTTGTCTCTCATTACCTTTTTTATCTTGAAGTCTACTTTGTCTGATATAAGTATGGCTACTCCTGCTTTCTTTTGTGTGCCATTAGCTTGGAGTATTGTTTTCCATCCTTTTATTTTGAGTCTATGGTTGTCTTTAGAGCTGAGATGTGTTTCCTGGAGGCAGCAGATTGTTGGATCTTGGGTTTTAATCCATCCCGCCAGTCTGTGTCTTTTGATTGGAGAATTCAATCCATTTACATTTAGAGTGATTATTGATATATGAGGGTTTAATGTTGCTATTTTATTGTTCATCTTCTGGTTCTTTTGCATTTCCTTCGTTTCTTGTCTCTTGTGTTTCGGACTGCAAATTCCATTTGGTATTTCTGCATGCTCATTCTCTTGGTTTTCTCTTTATTTGTCATGTGTGGTTCTCTTCTTGTTATTTGTTTAGTGGTTACCGTGAGGTTTATATAAGCGATCTCCTGGATAAGAAAGTACATTTTCAGATGCCTCCTTTTTCCTGAGGCTGGGTCGATTCAGTCCTTTACCTCTTTCCCTCCTTATTTGTTATCTCTTTATTCCATCTTGTGTCGTGAGTGTGTGTTTCCAGTGATGAGCTTGAATTAATTTTTGATGTTATCCAACTGTAGTTTGTTCTGGTTTAGTCTCCTGACTGAAATCTTTGTATCCCCTTTCTCATTTGTTTTTTTTTTTTCAGGCCTAAGGGCCTTCTTGAGCATTTCTTGTATTGGGGGGTCTTGTGGTGATGAACTCTCTTAGCTTTTGTTCATCAGGGAGAGTTATTATTTCTCCAACATATTTGAAGGATATTTTTGCTGGATAAAGTATTCTCAGCTGAATGTTTTGGTCTTTCATGATTTTGAATATATCATTCCAGTCTCTCCTAGCCTGTAGAGTTTCTGTCGAGAAATCAGCTGAGAGCCTGATGGGGTTTCCTTTGTATGTTATTTTGTTTTTTTTGTTTAGCTGCCTTCAATATTATTTCCTTGTCACGGGTATTTTTCAAGTTTGCTACTATGTGGCGAGATGATTTTTTTATTCCTGTTTATATATTTAGGTGATCTATTGATTTCATTCACTGTTATTTCCCTCTCGTTCCCTAGGTTGGGGAAGTTCTCAGCTATTATTTCTTTGAACAAACTCTCTGCTCCTTTTTCTGTTTCTTCTCCTTCTGGAATACCTATTATCCTTATGTTGCTTTTCCTCATTGAGTCTGATATTTCTCGAAGAATTTCTTCATTTCTTTTTAGTCTTAGCTCTCTCTCCTCCTCTATCTGGAGCATTTCTGCGTGGCTATCCTCCATAGTGCTAATTCGTTCCTCCATATTGTCAGTTCTGCTCTTTAAAGACTCCATTTTTTCCACTATCTCGTTGATTTTGTTTTTTATCTCCAATAATTCTGATTGGTTTTTCTTTATGGTTTCAATCTCTTTTGTGACGAAATCCCTGAATTCGTTGATTTGTTTCTGTGTGTTCTCTTGTATTTCATTGAGTTTGTTTATGATAGCTATTTTGAATTCTCTCTCATTCAGGATATCAAATTCTGTGCCTTCAGTGTTGGTTTCTGGGTGTTTGTCATTTTCCTTTTGGTCTGTATCCCTAACAAATTGTCGCAAGGATCTGTCGGGGACGGCCTTAGTTTTTCCCCTCATGATAAAGTTGGTCCTGCAATTTCCCCCTGCTGCCACTGGATGGAGATCGCGAGCCATATGCTCTGAGCCTGCTGCTGCCCCCAGAGGGATTATGCTGACACGCTGGGTGTGTGGGGGGAGGGGTCCTCTCTTTCTCCTGCTCAACCCAGGCGTTTCCTTTCTGGCTCTCTTAGGGTGTTTGCTACACCCCCTAAACAGTCCGTTGTCGCTTCCCAGTGGGGATCTCTCGACAGTCTGTGAGAGCACCTAGATGGCGATAGTTTTCCCCGCTGTGGGCCGCCTCTCCCCACTCTGCGAGCCGTGCTGTCTTTGCTGATCGATTGGGGAGGAGGAGTACAACTTCTTCTCCTCACGTCCTTTTGGGCTTCCCGTGCCTCCACGGTCCGATGTATGGCAGCAGGGGTTTCTTAGAAGTCCTTTGTAGTGTTTGATTGAGCTCTCTTGGAATGCCAGTGATGTTTTCATTGTGTCGTCGGGGTCAGAGATTCAAAGAGGGAATCTCACTCCGCCATGATGCTCCATCACTTATATTTTGAAGAGACAAATTAAATTAAATGCTATTAAGAAAACACATCAGCTAGGAGGTGGCTAAGTAGCTACTTGTCATCTCTGAAAAGATTAGTAAATTTGGAACAATTCTTTTCATAAAAGAAAATCAATTAATTCATCTTAATTTCTCTTAAGAATTTTGTATGAGAATCATGGTAAGTCTCTGGTTTGTTATAAAAAATTAACATATTCACTCTCCATTTAAATACAAACAATGATTTCATATCTGTTAAAAGTAAAAGATATTATTTTGTTTTTAATTTGATCCTAATTTTAAATTCATCTATGACATATTGTATGACCTTGACTCTACCATTTAATCTCTCTAATAATAACTTTGAAATGAAGATAATAATACATATTTGTTTATTTCATAGGGATGGTGCAAAGATTGATTAATATTTTATGTGAGCAAAAATGAGTTCTTTTAATGACAGTATAATCCAGGCCATTGGTATATGAAACAACTGTTGGGAATTTATTTGCTTTAATTGAGAAGCAGCAGGGGCATAGTTAGTGGAACATATGGGGGAAATGTGTTTGTCTTATCAAAGGGGATCGCAGTCTTTTTAACCATCCTCTGGAAGAGTTGCCATTTTCCTGATGTGTTAATTCAGGTATAAAATTTCCTAATCAACCTTTAACATTTCCTTCTGAAGTGGGAAGCTTGGGTTTTAGTACCCAGATAGGCTACCAAGTTTGATTTTTGTTCCTTCAACAAACATTTGTTAAGCACTTACTCCCTGCTAAGTACTATGTGTGGTTTTGAGAAATAAAGTAATGGCCCATGCCTTAAAGAAACTCACAGTCTAATTGAAGAGATAGATATGCAAAAAATTATAATTGAGATATGTATAAAGTACTATAGAAATACAGGAAAAGGAGCAAATTAAAGCCACTGGAAGTTGAAAAGTCTTCTCAGAGTAGATCATGTTTAAGCCCAGAAGAATACTTAGGAACTCACCAAACAGAGAAAGAGGGGAGGGCATTTGAAGAGTGTGGTGTGTTTGACGTTTGCATTTCATAACATTTTCTGTGTTTTATTTCTGGGACCAGACTCAGCAAACACCCTAATGCAGAAGTTCCCAAACTTTCCCTGTTCACAGTACCCTTTGTGCCCCAGTATTTTCATACTCCTAAGCCAAAAGAAATACCTCACAGTTCAGTTTATTAAGTAGGTAAATTCAAACAACTTACTAAATATTTATGTCCTTACAACTTAGTGGCTGTTTGGAAAAGTAATACATGTTAAAATAGTTAACAAGGAAGCCATTAGACTGGGGGAGCTTTTGTGCCTTTGGTCGCCTATGTAAACACACCAAAGCCAGAGTCAGTGCACTCAAATCTAAGAAAATGAAACTCAAGAACAACCAGTCATAAACAGTCAACTAGCTTTTCTCAAATGTGAAAAAATGAAACCCAAGAACAACTATCATAACAGCCAAATAACTAAATTTTCCCAAATAAAGCAAACATTTAAGTTACAGCCAATTAAATAATTTCTTTGCTTTGCTTCAGAGTCTTCTCTATAAAAATCTCTGCCCTAGCCCCAGACTGCAGGCCACCCTGAACCATTTTTCAGTTTTGGCTCTGCCAGATTGGAATGTTGTTTGCTCAAATAAACTTTGTAAAATTTAATGTCTCAGTTTAATTTTTTACATACACAAACATTGAAAGAAAAAAACCTTTTATTTTATTCTCATTTAATCAAAATTACTTACTAGTGGAATGTATATACTTGGGCTCTGTACAACTTCTCTAGCCCTGGAAACAGATCCGACATTGCCACCTTCATTTCCTGTTGCACCTTGATTGTCACACAGTACTTGTTTTTACCACACCACCATCAATAAAATCAGCTTCACAAAGATCTGATGGCATCAAAAGTGATACAATGCATCTAATGTTGAAACTGTGAACTATGTCAAGGTCATGCTGAGTCTGCAGGTGTTGCACATCACTGTTATTTCCCTCAAGAATTTAAAGTCCCATGGCATCCTTGAGAGTTAGCTGCGGAGACTCAGGATGCCTTTGTGCACAATATGGGAACTGTGGCTTTAATGGATTAATACGCTTGATCAAGCTAAAGAAGAGGAAGGGGGTAGTTTAATGTAATATAGTGAGCAAGAGAAAATAAGTTATACTAGCTGAGTAGTGATGATTTGATTTCATTAAGAATGATAGTGTTGTTGAAAATTGGATACAGGTATGATAATTTCTATTTTTAAATTTGGTATGGTTTTTACTGTTTGATTTATTTAAAATGGGTCATTTGTGTTATAATCATTTTTTAACAGATGGATGAATTACATATATCTATGATCCAGTGGATGGTAAATTTACTGATTTTAATGGTACCGGACCTTACTGACCAAGACACTCTCCCAAAGTTGGAGGAGGAAAGTGCTGAAAAACATGATATAGGAGTTGCGGAGTTAGAGCTAGACGCGATCGCACTGGCAAGGAAGTTATCTCAATACTCCAGCTATTTGAGCAGGTGAAGCTATCTGTTGTTTTATTACTGCCCTTTTGAACATTAAATGTGACATAAGGCAGAGGAGAGAAGGGCCGTTAAGTAGCAGCAATAAGAGATTGTTTTAAAACCTTGGAAAAAATACTAGTTCAGTTTTTAAACTAGCTTCAACGCTGCCCAGTTGGAATATGAGATTTTGGTCTTTTCTCAAAGGCTTTGGAATTCTTTTGAAAACAATGTTAGCATAGGCAGGATGGGAAGTGTGTATGGATGTGGGAGTGAGAATTAGTAAAACAAAAAGATCCACTTACTTGCATAAATAAGGTACATCTTGTACTTTTGCATATGCTAGGGGGCATTTATGAAGAAGCTTATAGTTTCAGTCCTGTGTAATTCCATGCAAAGCTGAATGTATACTTTTATATGTTTCACTACACACCAACCAACAACATCCCTTAAAAAAAAAAAAGAAAAAGAAAAAACCCTTATATCTGAAAAGCTAGAAGATTCCCACCAAATAAAGATAAGGTCCGAAAATTGTAATTTATTAACTAGGAAGCATGCTGCCACTATGATTACTGCAAATTCAGGAAGTCATTTTTACAATCTAGCCAATTTTCCCCTTCATTTCCATTCAATGTTACCAATGGTCAAGAGTGAGAGGAACAGAGGGGAGGAAGAGGACAAGGGTGAGAAACTGAAAAAGAGTCAAATTATTCTCCTTGGTGAGTCAGTAGCTTAATTATTATGGTAAACTTTCACTGTATCTGGATTTAAAACACTTAGAAGAGGAAACAACAATAAATAGGTCCTACTGTGTGTGTGCTTTTTTTCCAGTTGTTGCAAAGGGATGGTGACAGCCATGGCTCTGAGTATCGCAGGTCACTTACAAAAAAATCCTGCTAAGGAACTTCATGAGCTGGAGAAGATGAAGGTAATGACTCTGTCTTCCCCTTAGTTTGTTTTGTTTTGTTTAGCTTATTTATTTTTAGCCAACTTTTTAGGTTTAATTGATTTACAACAAATTGCACATATTTAAAGTATACAATTTGTAAAACATGCATATACCTGTAAAATGATCACTGCAATTAAAAAGAGGAACATATCCAACACTCAAAGTTTCCTTGTACCCCTTTGTAAGTAATCTCTTCTTCCAGCCTCATCCTGTCCCCGGGAGATGTCTGATCCATTTTCTGAAACCAAAGATTATTTTTCATTTTCAAGACTTTATGTACAGAATATACACTTGTTTGTCTGACTTCTTTGACTAAGCATAATTATTTTAAGATTCACATATATTGTTGCTTTTATCAAAAGTTTATGCTTTTTAGTGTTCAGTAGTATTTCATTGTATGGATGCACACTATCTCTTTTCTGTTAATGGGCATTTGAATTGTTTCTAGTTTTCAGTTATTACAAATAAAGCTTCTGTGCATATTCATGTACATATGCATTGCTTTCATTTCTCTTAAGTAAATATCTAGGAATGGAATGGCTGAGTAATATGGTATGTGTGTTTAACTTTTTAAGAAACTGTCAAACTGTCTTCCAAAGTGGTTAAACCATTTTACACTCTTGCCAGCAGTGTATGTGAGTTCCGGTTGCTTCACATCCTCACCAACGCATGATATGGTCAGTCTTTTCAATTTTAGACATTCTGATAGGTGGATAGTGGTATACCATTGTGGTTTTAATTTGTATTTCCTTAATAACCAATGATGTTGAACATCTTTTCATGTGCTTATTTGTCATCCATATATCTCCTTTGGTGAAATGCATATTTGAAGGTTGCTAAGAGAGTAGATCTTAATAGTTCTCATCACAAGAAAAAAAATTGTAACTATGTGAGGTGATGGATGGTAACTAAATATATTGTGGTAATCATTTTGCAATGTACACATATATGAAATCATTATGTTGTACACCTTAAACTTATACAATGTTATATGTCGATTGTATCTCGATACAACTGGAAAAAAGTACAAAAAATATTTTTCAATTGTTTTTTAATTTGGTTAGTAGATAATTGAAATATTTAAACAGTTACAAGTGAAATAAAATTAATAACTATTTATGAAAAAAGGTGAAATGTCTGTTCAAATCTTTGACCCAAGCTTTATGCTGGCTACAAGTACTTTATCAGATATGTGATATTTTCTCTCAGTCTGTGGCTTGTCTTTTCTTCTCTTAACATCTTTCAAAGACAGGAAGTTCTTAATTTTGATGAAGTTCAATCTGTCATTCTTTTTTTTCTTTTGTGGATCTTGCTTTTGGTGTTATAGCTAAGAAAATTTTTGTATAATAACATCACGAAGATTTTCTTCCAGAAATTTTATAGTTTTAGGTTTTATATTCAGATCTGTGACCCATTTTGAGTTAATTTTTCCATATATTGTGCCAGGTATGTATTGAAGTTCATTTCTTGGCATTTGGATATCCAATTGTTTTAGCACCATTTGTTGAAGAGGCCATCTTTTTTCTACTAAGATGCATTTGCATGTTTGTTGAAATTCCATTGACCATATATGTGTGGGTGTTGTTCTGGACATTGTGTTGTGTTCTGTTGATCTACTTGTCAACATTGTCACCATTATCAAACTGTCTTGATTACTGTAGTTTTATAATGAGTTTTGAAATCAGGTAGTGTAAATCCTCCAAATTTGTTCCTCTTTTTCAAGAGGAACTATTGGTCCTCTATTGGTCAGGCTATTCTAGGTCCTTTGATTTCTGTGTGTAAAATTTTTAGAATTAGCTTATCAATTTCTCCAAAAAAGCCTGCTGAGATTTTGATTATGATTACATTTGATTATGATTACATATTGATTAACTTGTGAAGAATTGACATCTTGTTTTTCTTTTTTTTAATTTATTTTTTATTGCAGTCACATTGGTTTATAACTGTATAAATTTCAGGTGTACATCATTATACTTCCATTTCTGCATAGATAACATTGTGTTTACCACCCAAATACTAATTACAATCCATCACCACACACATGTGTCTAATCATCCCTTTTTTTCCTCGTCCCTCCCCCCTTCCCCTCTGGTAACTACCAATCAAATTGACATCTTAACAATATTGAATCTTTGGATCTGTGAACATAGTATATGTCTTAATTTATTTAAGTCCTTTATTTCTTTCAACAAAATTTTATGCATCTTTTGTCAGATTTATCCCTAAGGATTTCATATTTTGTTACTATTATAAATGATATTCTTTTCTCATTTCAATTTCTGATTATTCACTGTTAATATATATAGTTATAATAAATTTTTAAAATATATTGGTCTTATATCCTGTGACCTTGCTGAATCACTTATTCCTCTAAGAGGTTTTTTTTTTTCAGATTCCTTAGAATTTTCTATGTACACAATCATGTCATCTGCAGATAGGGACAGTTTTATTTCTTCCTTTCCAATCTATATACCTTTTATTTCTTTCTCTTGCCTCATTGCACTAACTAGACTCTCTAGTCCCAGGTTGAGTAAAAGTGTGAGAACAGACATCCTTGCCTTGTTCCATCATAGGGGAATTTATTTATTCTGTCATCTTTAAGTATAATGCTAGCTGTAGGTCTTCCATAGACACCCTATATCAGATTGAGGAAGTTCCTTTTTATTCCATGTTTGCTGAAAAAAAAATTTAAGTCAGGAATGAATGTTGGATTTTATCAAATCCTTTTTTTTGCATCTACCAAAGTGGTCATATGAGTTTTGTTTTTCAGTCTTTCAATGTGGTGAATTACATTGATTAATTTTTGAATTGAATGTTAAACTAACCTGGCATTCCTAGGATAAACCCCACTTGATCATGACGTATTGTGTCTTTTGTATATTGCTAAATTCAATTGGTTACATTTTTGTTTAGAATTTTTTCATTGATGTTTGTGAGGGATATTGATTATGTAGTTTTGTTTTGTTTTGTAATATCTTTGGTTTTGATATCAGGGTAATACTGGTCTCTTAGAATGAGTTGGGAAGTGTTTCTTACTCCTATTTCCTGGAACAATTTGTGTAGAATTGTATATTATTTTTTCCTTAAATGTTTGGTAGAATTCACCAGTGAAGCCATCTGGGCTTTGTGGGAAAGTTTTAAATTACAAGTATAGAGCTACTCAGATAAAGGACTATTCAATTTCTTTAATGGATTTAAGGAAATTTCTTTACTAGACATAGGGCTATTATCTTTTTCTTCTTGAGTGAGCTCAGTAGCTTTGGTCGTGTAAGGAATTTGTGATTTCATCTAAGTTGTCTAATTTATTGACATAGAGTTGCTCATAATATTCCCCTATTATCCTTTTAATAATTATAGGATGTTCACTCTCTCATTCCTGTTGTTGAAACTTTGTATCTTGTCTCTTTTTGTCCTCATCAGTATACAAAAAGATTTATCAATTTTCTTGATCTCAAAAAACCAGCTTTTGGTTTCACTGATTTTCTCTATTTTTCTGTTTCCTATTTCCTAAATTTCCACATTGGTCTTTATTATTTTTTTCTACTTACTTTTCTCTTCCTTTTCTAGTTTCATAAGGTATAGCTGAGATCATGATTTGAGACCTATCTATAAATAGTAGAATGGATAAATATATTATGGAATATAAGGACTGGCATAAGGAGTGCAGGCAATTTTCTCTTCTTTGGCCTGTGTGATGTTTAAGTGACTATTCTCATTAAACTCTACATATATCTATTTTATGCTTTTCTGTATGTGATAGATCTCACTGTTTTTAAAAAGTGGGTTATAAAAAATTTTATGCACATCTTACTAATAAATTTTAAAATCTCAAGGAGATGGAGAATTTTCTAGGAAAATAAAGTAAGTAATATTAACTTTAGAAGGATAAAATTGGCCAATTTTCAGGGAAGAAACCGATACATTTATTTAAAAAACCTAAAAATTTTTACCTGGACTCCAGTCAAGTGTTTTCAGACTTTCAAGGAGCAGGTAATCCCCATGCTATATAGACAATTTAAGAGCATAGATAATGACTGAAAGTTTTCCCAGTTTATTTCATATAGCTGACAAAGTTCTAAAAAAAATCCCAGTAAATATAGGGGAAATAAACCTCATAAATATAGATGCTGAATCCAAATTTAAAAATAGCAAATTTCATACAGTAGAAAAAAATAATAAAACTATGAATAATTAGGATACATGTCAGGGGAGTAAGAATATTTTACTATTTGAAAATATGTTATTATAGGTATATTTCACTTCCCATCTAACAGCTGGAATGTCTCAGTTTTAGTTTTGATTCTGGGAAGGCCTCAAAGGTGTTCTTCACAACAGACTGATGTGCCTCCGAACTGAACAGTCTCCTGGAGCTTGTAGCCCTCACTGTGCATCTAGAAATGTGCTCACATTTTCTCAGGCCTGCTGCAACCAGCCCCTGAGGCTACCCACCCCCAGATGTGGTGGAGATCCTGGTTTTGGCAGGCTGGATCTGCCATAGATGGTGGTGGGGACTAACTGGCCTGTTCATGATACATCTTGGTCCTCATTTACTACTAAACGGGGGTAGAGCTCTGTGTGGTGAGACCATGTTTCCAGGTAAAGACAGTTTTAGAATGAGGATTTCAGGGTGCTTCGAGATGTATCTCCCCATTAAAGTTAAGGCTACAGCAATATGGAGGGACATTGTTGTGAGGAACTCTTCCTGAGGGGACCTTAGGGAACTATATAAAACCATTCTAATTAGGAGATTTTTGTGAGAGCTTGCATACAATGGGCCGTTCATTGCCTCCTCCACCCAGGCCCTGACTGGAGGCCCCTGATCTGACTATCTCTTTGAGAACCTACATTTTTCCAGCAGGCTACTTAGGTCTTCTGTTAAGCTCTTTCTCATTTACTAACCCTTTGCTAGCAATTTAGGTTAATAAACCAGAGAAGTGTTATCAGAGAAGGCTGAGAATCTGCTCTCATGTCAGAAGTAAGACTGTAACTGATCTGATGCTTGGGCCTTTTTTCTACCAAATGTGTATGCTCCCTCAATAAGCCTGAGGCTGAGGCCTTTCAAGAGTACATCAAACTAGTTTATGGCTCAACAAGCTACCCCCCCGCCCCCTCCCCACACTGCCCTGGGAGTGCCTCAGTACTCTATAAAGAAAACAAATAGTTAGTTCCCCATTCATTAGGGTTGTCTTAATTTCAAATTCATCCCCATCCTTGGCTGCTACCATCTTCCCCTGATCTCCTAGACAACCTCTGTGGTATATGAATCTTTATGACATCAGATTCTGGGTCTCCTATGGCCTCATGCATATCCTACAAGGTGAAGAGTGGAAGATGGTCCTCCAGAGAAGCCTTGTCTAATGTGGGTATACCGTGATGCTGTATGTCTGGTGCCACACTCCAGCCACATTCTGGCTCTTGAAGAAGAACATCTTGCCAACCTACTGCACTGATACTTGGATGACATTAGTGATAGTCTCCCACAATCTAATATTTCTTGGGCTCCTTTCCAATGAATGAGGGTTGCATGATGCTGGATAGGATTCTGGAGTGGGAGGCATCTTAAGTAAGCATCTTTTGGAGTTTGATCATTCTTACTAATGGTTCTTACTCCACTCTTCCACCATAACTGCCTAGATAAATTACTTCTTCAAGATATCTTGGGAATTATCTAGTTCCCTAAGCCCATTGAGGTAGTCTGGTGGCTAATGACCCTATTTACCTCCCACCTGATCCTGGCGTGTCTTGACCCAGTTTGACCACAGCTGAGCTACAGTTAAGCTGGAGGCCATTTTCCAAGACGATTCAGTTCTAGAGATCCTTGCCCCTGTACCTATTTCTGAAAGAAGTTGGTGTCAGTGCATATCAACTGCTCCACTTGGGAATAAGAATTGCTTGTCATTAAGGCTTCATTTGAGGCTTGGAAGCACTATGTCAAAGAGTCCTGGCATCCAATGAGAATACACTGGGACCATTACAGCCTAGAATAGCTGCTGAAAACCTAGAAACTTAGCCCCCAATAAGCTAGACAGATGTCTTTTTAAAGTGCTTTAGGGTAACCATCTATAATGTTCCAGGCATCTATAATTAGAGTCACCAATGCCCTGGAGTTTAATCATAATCTGAGCAAATGGCAGACAACCTGGAAAGATCTCTGAGATAACCTTCAGCAGGCCATGACTGGTAAAAGACCCATATTGACCAACACCTGATAGTGCTGAGAACATATGGGAGGGAAATATCTCCTCTCAATACCAAAGAAATACCCTCCATGATGGAAATGAGAGGACTTCTAACTGGGGCCCTTCAAACTGACTTCTGTCTGCAATTGACTCCTTCCATGCCGTTCTTTCCCATCTCTGCCCTGTGTAATTTATCAAGACCCTGCCATTCACTTTGGGCTGCAGTAACCTCCTGTCATCCGAGTACCATTGCTAGTTCCAGGATTTAGCCCTCCAAAAGGAGTATGACTTTGAAGTGCAGTGCTGGGGACTTGCCTCTTGCGGTGTTCCAGCAGGTAAACTCAGGGAAATCTCAGATTTCCCACCTTTTTGTGGGGAACTGAGGATGACGGATTCTTAATGACTCCATTACCACCTTAGTCTCACCCTGATACCCTATAAAAGACTGTCTCCTATAGCCTTCTCTTTCTCCTGTTTTTGATCCACTACAATAGGCTTAACGTTTAGGACCATCTCTATCTTCTTAAATCCTGCACCTCAGACATGAATTTTAGCCCTTTTATTTCACACCAGAAACATTAACACAGCCCTGATTCAGACTTTAGTGGAATTAAGTAAGAGTATAGATGGAAGGAGATCCACATGTATTGATTGGCAACCAAGCTATCCAGGTCTAGAGCTGGTCAAATGTGGTGTTGAAGGTTTTAAAGGAAAACTTGCTTAACTCTATTGATTACTGTGAAACTTTCATCAAAAAACTCCTACTGATTTTTTCCCCATCAGAAGTCCTATGGTAGTGTTTTCAATGTCTCAGAAGTTTATAAGAAAATTACTAGGATCTGTTTCACAGTATGCAAATTCAACTAGAGAAGAGTTTAATTACTTCTCATGAATGATGAATTAACTGTGAAGAAATAAAATTTCAAAAATATCATACTATTTTCAAAATTAACTATTGCTTTTTTCTAAGTACAATAAAGAAATTTAAATAATATATGCATCAAATTTTGTAGCTGGAAGGATCCTCAGGAGCAGTGGTGTGATGGAGACTCATAATCGTTCACAAGAGCTGACTGCACACCCCTTCCCAACTCCACATTCAGTGATAACATACTGAATTGATGAATACCATTGAAATTGCCAGGGTGGAAATATTTATACCATGGAAATTAGCAAATGCTACAAATTGGGGCTCCTCCCCACCCGAGATGGTGTTTACTAGTTCCCCACTGCATAGAAGTCACCTAGAGTAAACCAACAACCTCATTTCTTTGTTTGTTTTGGTTTTTTTGCTGGGAAAGAGTCTCCCTGAGCCAACATCTGTTACCAATCTTCCTCTCTCTCTCTTTTTTTTTCCCCTCCCCAAAGCCCCAGTACATAGTTGTATATGCTAGTTGTAAGTCCTTCTAGTTCTTCTATGTGAACCGCCACCACAGCGTGGCTACTGACAGACGAGTGGTGCAGTTCTGTGCCCCAGAACTGAACCCAGGCCACTGAGTTGGAGTGTGCCGAGCTTTAACCACTGGGCCATTAGGGCTGGCTCCTCATTTGTTTTTAATAGATGAAGACTATTAAGAGTTTACTCAAGAAGTCACAACTAATTAGGTGAACTTAGGACTAGAACCCAATAGTTTCTTATCTCTTGTTTGATCCCCTTTTTGATATGCAATAAGACATCATCCTAACTCTTTGAATCCAGAATTTAAAGTTATTGGTGAAATTAACAAAGCTGTGGTAAACTTACTTTACCTCTACTGACTTTAGTTTCCTTATCTGTAACATTAGGGTTTGGATGTGATTTCTAAAATTATTTGGCTCTGACATTTCATAATAATTGCATAATTAAAAATAAGTCTAATAATGAGAAAATATAAGACATCTTACTGCTCTTTATGGTTGATTTCAGGGACCTGAAGTAGGTCATTATTTCATCACATGGGTACAGTTTTTTGGTGGTTAAAATGACCAGATCTTCCCCAGAGAAGATAATGTTTCCTAGTTCCCTCTACTTTTACTCACTAATTCAGAATAATGTATCTTTTAAACATTGAAGCCAGATCTTAGCTGTTAGGAGATCTTGGTAAAGTAAATGTAGTCTTACTATTCACTCTAGGTAGACGAGACCTGCTGTAGACCTTTCCTGTATCTCAATAGATAAACTGTGAACACCTTTTCCAAATGATGCTTCAAATCTTTATTCATTCACTTTACTGGGGACAGGGGAAGTGATATTTCTATAGTGGTTTAGAGCCCAGGCCACCTGGATTAGAATCCAAGCACCATGCTTAACTATGTGTATGACCTTGAACAAGATATTTAACTGCTCTATTCCTCAATTTCCTCATCTAAAAAAATGAGGTTAATAATAGTACATATCTCAGTTCTCATCATAAGAAAAAAATTTGTAACTATGTATGGTGACGGATGTTGGCTGATTGTGGTGATCATTTTGCAATATGTACAAATATTGAATCATTACATTGTACTTCTGAAACTAATATAATGTTATTTCAGTTACACCTCAATAAAAAAAATAGTACATGTCTCATATTGAGGATCAAAGAAGTTAATATATACACAATGCTTATAATAAAAGTCTGGCATATAATTAAAGGCCATGTAAGTGTTTGCTATTTTTATTGTTACTGTTATGCAATCACAGTTGACTTGGTCAGTTGCATAACATTTGTTGGGACAGACCATTTGCCCATAATAAATTCAACAATCTTTCTGCATCTGGTTTTATGGCCCTCACTACTCCTTGTCCCATTACAACCCAGATTCCAAACCCTGTCGATAAGAGATGATATTCAGGTCTATATGCATCGAAAATCACTTCTGCACAAATCTTGGCAGTGATACAAAGTTAATTGAATGGAGTTATATTTAAAGGAATTGTACTTAGAAACTCCTCAATAGGAGTGAGTGAATAAATTAGTTGGTGTAATCTGATTTTTTCTGCTTAGTAATTATCTTTGATCTCTCTCTTCTCAGAGAGAATGTTATGAGTGGATCACCACATGCTCTCACCTTCTTTCTGGAATCAAAGGTAGAGAAATAAACTTATTGACACCTGAAGAAAAAGAGCACCTATTTGGAGAAGAGGTATTTACCATGTGTTAGTACAAGTCATTATTCAGTTTCTTCCTGTATTTCAATGGATAAGGGTTCAGCGACTTTTTCCAATCAATGTTCTGAATCCTCACTCATTTACTCTGTCAGAAGAGAATTTTGGCTCTGACTCAGAGCATTGGCAAGAGAATCAACCACCCAAACATCTCTCCTCACTTTCATAGCAGATGATTTTGTCTTCCTCTTCATAAAGGAAAGGAAGGCTTTCACAGGGGAGCTGCCTACCACTTCCTGAGGCATAAGCTCAGACTTACCTGAGTACCCTTCTTCCTCCCCTCCAGTCTCAGTCTTCCCATCCAAGGTTATTTCTTCCTTTAAGCACTTAATCCCATGCCCATTTTTCTCTCTCTTTTGTATCTTTAACATCCTCCTCTTTAATGGTTCCATTTTATCAATATATAAACACGGTCATTTCTCCTATTCTAAAAAACATGTGCCTTGTTCTTGTCTCCTTCTCTACTAATTCTTTCTCTTTCCTATAACAATCACTTTTCTTAAGACTCTGAAATTACTGTAGGGTCACTAATGATTCCTTATTGCCAGATCCAAGGAACTTCAATCCCACATTTAACCTGACTTCTCTGTAGCGTTTGACCCTGTTAATCGTTCATTCCTTTAGTAATCTCTCTTCACAAGACAAAAATTCCATGTCTTTTCTCCTACTTCTTATTTCTTTTCACTCTCTTTCTTTTAGTCTTCCACCTCTACCTACCTCTTAAATGTTGCTACGTTGTCTTTGGCTTGCTCTCACTTCTTATTCTACACCCTACACATTACTGTTAATCCTGTGGTTTTAACTACCACCTGTTTACCAAGGATCCCAAGTCAATGCATATCATGTACTTAATGGGAGTCACAAATGTTCATTTTTACTTCCATCTCTTTGAGGGACTTCACCTCCAGTAAATTTTGAAGAAGCTCCCATTGCAATCAGAGCTGTAGATGATACAGGTATGGTCTGATGGCATTGTAGGGGAGTAAGAAATTTTCCTCTACCCTCTAGGTTCTTATGGCTAGACTAAGAATTAAATTGACATGAGACAGAATAACAGGAGAAAATCAAATAATGTTTAATAACACGTATACATGGGAGAAACCCAGGAAAACTGAGTAACTCACCAAAATGGCCGAAGTCACCACCTTAAATGCTAAAGACAAAATAGGATGTTGGGGGTGGTGGTTTGGGACTTCAAAGGGGAGGAAGGCAATTCACATAGAGATAGAAAAGCAAATGATTGGTAAACAAATGTTTGTCATGCCTTGCAGAGACAATGGAACATGGAGAGGACTTTGATCAAATCGGCCTTGCTAGGTTCCTTCCTGTCTACCACATCTAGTTCATGTTATACTATAGTTATCTATGGTGATAGCTTCTTCCTGGAACAGGCCTTCTATCTTAAATTATTTTAGGCAGTTAGGGGGAAAGTCAGAGTTTCTTCCTGAGTCTTTTGTTCTTAAAAATAATCAAGCCAAGGGGCCAGCCCAGTGGCATAGTGGTTGGGATTGCACACTCCTCTTCGGTGGCCCGGGGTTCACGGGTTCGGATCCTGGGTGCAGACCTACCTACTGCTTATCAAGCTATGCTGTGGCAGGCACCCCACATATAAAGTAGAGGAAGATGGGCACAGATATTAGCCCAGAGCCAATCTTCCTCAGCAAAAAGAGGAGGATTGGCAACAGATGTTAGTTCAGGGCTAATCTTCCTCACCCCCCAAAATAATAATAATAATAATCAAGCCAACAAGACAATTCTTGGGGTTTCAAATTCTGCACCCCTGCAGCATGTATGTCAGTACTCTTGGGTCTCAGAGAGAAGTCTGTGTCTACACATTTGTGGGACTTTTATTTTACATTTAAACACTGAGGAAACACCACCTTTCTACATTACACACCTTTAACAAATGCTCATTTTCCTTTGCTGCCCAGATCTTGGCCAGAATTATTTTGAACTAACCACTAAATGATTTCATAAACATTATAAATCTTAAGTTATTGTATAGTTCTAGAAACTTAATAAAGTTTCACAGACGTGATCTTGGCTGCACATCAGATCCAGGAAAAAATTCAAGAACTATGCAGAGTCATAGAGTCTTTAGAACAGGAAGGATTTTAAAAATGATTGAATTCAATCAACCATCTGACACATAGATCTTAGTGTAACACCCACACTTGATTGTTATGCCTGTGTTTGAGTATCTGAAGTGACAAAGAACTACTTTCAGAGATAGCCCATTTGTTTTTGGTGAGCAGTGACTATTAGAACATTATTCTTTCTATTGAACTAAATGAAATATGTCTACTCGTAGCTTTTTCTACTCACTGGTTAGGACCCACTGCTTAGTCTTTTGGGTTGATGTGAACAAGGCTGATTTGTCTTCCACATTATAGTATTTCCAACATTTGAAAATAGCCAGGGGGCCGCCCGGTGGCGCAGCGGTTTAGTCCGCGCTTGGCAGCCCGGGGTTTGCGAGTTCGGATCCCAGGCGCCCGCGGACGCGCACTGCCTGTTAGCCATGCCGTGGCGGCGTCCCATATAAAGTGGAGGAAGATGGGCACGGATGTTAGCTCAGGGCCGGTCTTCCTCAGCAAAAAGGGGAAGATTGGCAACAGATGTTAGCTCAGGGCTGGTCTTCCCCACAAAAAAAAAAAAAAAAAAAACTTAAAAAAAAAAAAAAAAAAAAAGAAAATAGCCATATTCAACCAAGTCTATTTCTGGATTTTCTATTGATCTATTGCTTATTCATGGGTCATTACCACAGTATTTTAATTATTGCGGCTTTATGATACATTCTCATATTTGGCAGGGCTAGCCCTCCTCACCGATCTTTTTCAGGAGAAAAAGATCTTGCTTATTTTTTATTCTTTTATTCTTGCTTATTTTTTCTTCTATATAACTTTATAATCTAGCTCTAGAAAAAATACGATTTTTTAAAAACTGGGATAATATTAAATTTATATATTAACTTAGAGAGGACAGACACGTTTATGATGTTGAGTTGTCCTATCCAAGAATAGGGGATATAGGATGTCTACTTTTATGCCTTTCAATAATTTTTTATAGTTTGCTCATTTTGCACATTTCTTGTAAGGTTTATGCCTGAGTATTTTATTTTACTCTTTGCTATTTTAAATGGGATCTTC
Organism: Tapirus indicus; assembly: GCA_031878705.1. NCBI lineage: Eukaryota > Metazoa > Chordata > Mammalia > Perissodactyla > Tapiridae > Tapirus > Tapirus indicus. The sequence goes on along the minus strand of CM062922.1, from coordinate 80,529,674 downwards.
TTTTTCATTATATCTTCTAAGTGGTAAATGTTTGTATATATATTGTTGATGCCTGTATTTTAATTTTGTGTGCTGTGACTTTACTAAATTATCTTATTGTTTTTAGTAGTTTTTCAGTTGATTCTTTCAGGTTCTCCAAATATTTAATCAAATTGTCTACAAATAGAGATAGTTTTACCTCTTTCTTTTCAATTATGATGCCTCTAATTGCTTTTTCTTGTCTAATTGCATTAAATAAGTCTTCCAATTCAATGTTAAATAGTAGTGAAGATAGCTAACAACCTTTTCTTGTTTCTGCCTTTAGTAGGAATGCCTATAGTGATTTACCTTTAAGAAATATGTTGGCATTGGAATTGATTTATTGTTTAATTTCTTTGTTGTTCCTTCAGACATCTCAGGCCTTCCACCTGAGGTCACTTTCCTTCTGCCTTAACTTTTAGAATTTTTTTTTAGTGAGGATCTACTGGAAGCTAACTTAACTTCTGTTTGTCTGAAAATGTCTTTATTTCACCCTTATTCTTAAAATTTTTTTGCTGGGTGTACAATACTAAGATGATAGTATTTTCTCTCAGCATATTGATGATACTATTTCCACTGTTTTCTGGATTTTATTGTTACCAAACTCACAATTGAGAATTCAGCTGTCAGTTCCTTTGAAGTTAATTCATCTCTTTTCTTTGGCTACTTTTAAGATCTTCTTTTTGTCTTTGGGATTTTGCAGTTTTGCTCTGATGCATGTGGTGTGGATTTTCTTTTTAAATTTTCACTTGGGATTCTCTTGGTTTCCTGAATCTTTGGCTTGGTATCTTTCATTAGATCTGGAAAATTCTGAGTTATTATCTCTTCAAATATTTTCTCTGCTCCATTCACTCTGCTCTTTCCTTCTAGAACTCTGAATGGATATGTATTGGAATCTATCCCCCATGTCTCTTAACCTTCTTTCATATTTTCTGTCTCTTTGCCTCTCTGTATTGCATCCTGGATAATTTCTTCTGGCTTACCTTCTAGTTCACTAATTTGCTCTTCAACTGAGTTTAATCTGCTATAAACCTTTCTGTTGAGTTATTAAATTTAATTGTTGAAGTTCTATTTGGTTCTTATTTATTTATTTATTTATTTATGAGGAAGATTAGCCCTGAGCTAACGTCTGTTGCCAATCCTCCTTTTTGCTGAAGAAGATTGGCCTGGGGCTAACATCTGTGCCCATCTTCCTCTACTTTATATGGGACCCTGCCACAGCATGGCTTGATAAGCTGTGTGTCGGTCCGCGTCAAGGATCCAAACCTGCAAACCCCAGGTCGCCAGAAGCAGAGTGTGTGAACTTAACTGCTATGCCACTGGGCCAGCCCCGGTTCTTTTTTAAATCTGATCATTTTTGTAATCTTTCTCTTTTTTTTTTTTTTTTGTGGGGAGGACCAGCCCTGAGCTAACATCTGTTGCCAATCCTCCCCTTTTTGCTGAGGAAGACTGGCCCTGGGCTAATATCCGTGCCCATCTTCCTCCACTTTATATGGGACGCCGCCACGGCATGGCTAACAGGCAGTGCGTCCGCGGGCGCCCGGGATCCGAACTCGCGAACCCCGGCCTGCCAAGCGTGAACTAAACCGCTGCGCCACCGGGTGGCCCCTGTAATCTTTCTCTCTTGACTCATATTTTCAATCTCTTATGTCTTTAAACAGGTTAAATATAACTTTGTAGTCTATCTGATAATTCTAATGTATGATATGTCTGTATAAGGATGTTAATTACAACATTATTTATAATAGCAAAATACTAGAAACAGTATAAATGTTGAGCAATAGCCAATTCGTTTAATAAATTATGGTACATTCATATAATGGAATTCTGTGCAGATAAAGTAGGTGTTTATGTAGTGAAATAAAAATCATTCATAATATGTTATTGAGAGAAGCAGATTATAGAATGTAACATGTATTATCTCATTTATATTAAAATGTTTATATGTGTATAAAGCAGTCTAGAAGAATATTCAGCAAACTGATAGAAGTTGCTACCTCTGAGAGCTAAGATTCTTAATTTCTTTGTATCATTCAAATATTTTACAGCAATAGTGTATTATCATGAAAAAAATGTATTTTCATTTTGGAAAAATATCCTAATATATTGCGAATATTTTTCTATACCATGTACGTATTTCTGCAACATAATTTAAAATTAGTATAAAATATCTTATTGTATGCTTATACCATAATTTATTTATGCATTTTCCTATTGTAGGCACTGAGCTTTTTTCTAGCTTTTGTTTTATAAACATTGCTACAATAAACATCTGAAGGATAGTCTTTAGTCAATATTCGTGTAGACTGCTTTGAGGAATTCAACACTACTGACTCCTTCTCTCTTCTCTTTTGGCTTTCCTGGTGGCCTTCTCACACTTCTGAGGCAACTTTTGGTCTCCTTTGCAGACTCCTCTTTCTTCTCTAGCCCTTTATGTGACTAGGTTCCTGTCCTAAGGCCTCATCCTCTAGTCACTTCACAAGTTCTCCTTTGATGATGTAATATACTTTCTTGGCTTTAACTAAATGCGAGTAACTGTTAAGTTTCTGTCTTTAGCCCAAATCCCTCCATCTAAACTCCAGATCTATATATTCAGCTACTTCCCAGATATTTCCACTTAGATATCTTAGTGGTACCTCAAACTCACACAGCCTAATCTGAACTCATTTATTTTCCCAAACTTGTTTATCCAACTTTGTTCATTATCTCTGTGAATGGCATTATCCTCTGTGTAGTGGCCTAAACCATATACCAGGTGTCATTCAAGATGCTTTCTCTGACCATTCCATATCCATCCAATCAATTAGTCACCAAGAGTTCTAGTCTACAGATCTTTTGAATCCTCATCCTCTTCATTCCTGCAACTCTGTGTCATTCATTCCCTCTTCTTGTCATTTTCTTCTCCCTCTTCTTCCTCTCTCTCCTTCCCTTCTTCCCTCCCTTCCTTCCTCCTCTTTAAATCTACTCTTCTGTTGCTAGAGTGATTGTTTTCAAATGCAAAACAGATCAATCAATATATTGGTACCTCAATGCCTTCAGGATAAAATCCAATCTCCCTGTCATGACACTCTAGCTCTTCCTCTATGATTGTGCCCCTGTCCATCTGCCCCTAAGTTTCTGTCTCACTGAACTACTTTTGTTCTTAGAGCCAATCATATCCATACAGCATCCTCTGCCTAGAACTCCCTTCTGCCATCTATTTTCTCTATTCATCCTTCAAGAAGAAGCTCAGACATTATCTCCTTCAGGAAACCTTCCTGACCAACAATCTCTTTCACCCCCATCCCTGACAAGATCTAGATTAGGTGCTCCTACTACGTGACTATATGTGTCCATAGCATTTTCTTGTCCACTAAATTGTAAGCTTCTTAAGGGCAGGGACCTTTCTTATTAATCTTCATATTCTTGTCTCTAGCACAATGCCCAATTGCAGGATTAGTGCTCATTAAATTTTTTATGTGTGTGTGAGGAAGACCAGCCCTGAGCTAACATCCGTGCCCATCTTCCTCTGCTTTATATGGGACGCAGCCACAGCATGGCTGACAAACGGTGCATCTGTCCGCGCTTGGGATCCGAACCTGCGAAACCCTGGGCCGCTGAGCAGAGTGTGCGGACTTAACCGCTATGCCACCGGGCCTGCCCCTCATTAAATATTTTTTAATGAATAATTGCTAATATAGTACTAAAATATTTATATACCCTAAGCTATAATTATAATATCGTTTTATCTCACAGGACTTTTTAAAAGAATTCATTCAGCCTGAAACAGACAAGCCTTTTAAAGAGGATGAAAAAGAAACTAAGGAGGATAAGAAACTTGGGAAGGAAAAGGAAGAAAAGATAGCAGAAGAAGTAAGGTTATTTAGCATTATTTTTTCCTTTCTCTTTATATGTTTAAAGAATATGTATCTAGGTACTATTGAAAATAGAAATAGATCATCTGGAGTAAACTCTTCAACTTCCTTCTTTTCCTCACATAGATTTAACCATCCTTACAGACACACATCTCTTTATTTTTTCCTTTACTAATCCAGTCATTTCCCATTAGCCTAATTCACACCTACACTCCTATTAAGTACAAGATCTACCTCTCATCCTATGCTGTTTCTTTTATGTCTGTTTTTTGTGTGTGTGTGAGGAAGACTGGCCCTGGGCTAACATCCGTGCCCATCATCCCCTACTTTATATGGGACGCCGCCACAGCATGGCTTGACAAGCGGTGCATCTGCCCACGCCCGGGATCCAAACCTGCAAACCCTGGGCCGCTCAAGCGGAGTGCACTAGGCCACCAGGCCGGCCCCCTGATGCTGTTTCTTTATCCCTTCATTGCCAGATTCTTCAAATAGTAGTTTAAACTCTATGTTTCCACTTCCTCACTCCCATTCTGAGCTGCCTTTTTCCCCTCCTCCCAGGCAGGTCTCCAAACTTCTCTTCTCCTTATCCTGTCTCCACCCCTGCTGGGGCATTAGTAGTAATAACAACCCTTCCTGGGGCATTTGTAATAATAATAATGAAAATACAATGATAACTACCCATGATTGAGTGCCCCATTAGCTATATGCTTTGCACATGTTATCTCTTACCTACATAACACAACTTCAGGGTAAATATTATTGCCCCCATTTTACAGATAAGAAAACTGATGCTCAGAAAGGTTGACTGACTTACCCGAAATCATGCAGCTATAAGTGCCAGAACCAACATTCAAACCCAGATAAGTCTGGCATAAGAGCACTGGCTAATTCCTGGATTGACTACTGTCTTTGACTTTCAGAACTCATGATTACCTAACACTCTCTATACTGTCTTAATTTACTTCCCTGATGTTTCTTCTCTGCAAATAGTTTAAATGTTGGTATGATCCTAGGCTCTGATCTAGGTCCTCTACTCACTGTACATGCAGGACAACAGAACTAAAATATTGTACAACACCCAAGCCTCTCTTGACCAGCATTTTCGGTTTTATTTCTGGTACAGTGCTTGGCATATAGAAGGTGCAAAATAAATGGAAAGCATTATTTGGTCACTAAATTCTACCATATCCTTTAAATATGTAATGCATCACTTTCTTTCCTCCATCTGTGGCCTCAGATCGGGCCCTTTCCACTCTATTTTATAAACTCCTATTCAGTCTTCAAATATCATTTTTCTCTTTAAAAATTTCCCTGAGTGTCCAGGCAGAATGCAGGGCCCTTTTCTGGTGCACACAGCTCTTGGAACACACCTCTGTGCTAACACTAATCACATATACCATAATTATTCTATTGCCTATCTCTCCTACTGTACTGTGAGTTCCTGAGTTCTGGAAGAAATCTTTGTTTTTCTCACAGTTATCTCCCCTTGTCTCCACTACCCCATCCCCACTAATTTATCGCACAATGTTTGCTGTAAGTATTCAAAAATGCTTGTTAAATGATTAAAGCAAATGGAAAATTAAAGCTTCAGGCATGGCGCCAAGCAACTTGCCATGCCACTGAGTCACACACCAGCTCACTAACAGGTCCTTGGTATTTCTGTGTCCTAGAAACCTTCAACATCTACAGAGAAGGAAAAACTCATTCGATTCATTGGAAAAGATGAAAATGTTCATTCCAAACCTCTATTTGAAACAGATGTATTGTCTTCCTGGGTATGTATCTGAAACCCAACTAGGAAGTTCAAAACTAGAGAAAAAAGCTAGGAAATTTAACATTATGTAAAAATGGTATGGATCTAACATAACCTTTAACTCCTCTAAGAGGATCAGGGACTCCTAAATAATATACTTTTCAGATTGTTTTTCTCCCTGCATCATCCCTGAAAACTCTTGTTTTTTCATCTTAACTCTACAAAACCTTCTCATTCTCTTCTTTAAAACTCATTTTAAAATCAGCATCTCATCCCTTTCCTTAATTTAACAATATCTTGGTCAATATTTGAATTTATATTCATTCAGCAGACTCTACTGAGAATTGTGATAAGCACATACCTCCAACTACAAGAATTATTGGGAAATTGGAAACATTTAGACAGTGACTATGGAAACTCAGCAGGAAAATAAATTTAAAATGCCTCCACAGAAAGTTCTAGGACCATGGTAGACTTAAATTAGCTGTAGATTGGTATCTCTCTCTGTGCAGGATGCCATGACTGTGGGAGTCTATGGGGGGGCTTCATCCCATTAATCTCCTTAAATGGTGTGCAACATATTGTGTGTATGTTCATACTGTGCATCTTCTTGGGGATGGGGAGCAGAAATCCATAGATTCCGTCAAATTTCCCAACCCCAAAGTTAAGAATCATTTCACTGTTAGGGGTTTGATCCATCTGAGTAGACAGTGGTGTGTGTAGGAGTGGGGAGCTGTGATGAGGGCAGTGGTGAAGGGCAGATAGATCACTAAGACAGATGTGTGGCCCAAAGTAGAGGCAGATTACAGGGATGTATGTCCAGGGAGGTTGTAGGAAATAGGCTCCAACTCTGGTAGGAAGAACTGAGAGAAACTATGTAGAGAGTCAGATAGGACCTGGCAAAATTGGGGTGAGAGTGGTGCATGAGGGGATTGCAATCATATTCTCCCAAAGTGGTGCCTTTTCAACAAATTTTTAAAATATGTTAACCACCTGTAGTCTAGTTTTTATCCGTCACTATACATGTGTGCCCCTTCACCCCTTTCACCCTCCCCTCACCCCCTTCCCCTCTGGTAACCACTAATCTGTCCTTTTTATCCATGTGTTTGTTTATCTTCCACATATGAATGAAATCACACGGTGTTTGTCTTTCTCTGCCTGGCTTATTTCACTTAGCATAATACCCTCAAAGTCTATCCACATTGTCACAAATGGCATGATTTTGTCTTGTTTTATGGCTGAGTAGTATTCCATTGTGTATATATACCACATCTTCTTTATCCTTTCATCAGTTGATGGGTACTTGGGTTGCTTCCACTTCTTGGCTATTATGAATAATACTGCGATGAACATAGAGATGCATAAATCTCTTTGAATTATTGATTTAATGTTCTTTGGGTAAATACCCAGCAGTGGGATAGCTGGATCATAATGGTATTTCTTTTTGTGTGTGAAGAAGATTAGCCCTGAGCTAACATCTGTTTCCAATCCTCCTCTTTTTGCTGAGGAAGATTGGCCCTGGGCTAACGTCTGTGCCCATCTTCTTCTACTTTATATGTGGGACGCCTGCCACAGCATGGCTTGATGAGCAGTGTGTAGGCCCATGGCCGGGATCCGAACCTGCAAACCCCAGGCTGCCAAAGCACAGTGTACGAACTTAACCACTACGCCACCAGCCTGGCCCTTCATAATGGTATTTCTATTTTTAGTTTTTTGAGAAATCTCCATACTGTTTTCCATAGTGGCTGCACCAGTTTGCATTCCCATCAGCAGTATGTGACAGTTCCCTTCTCGCCACATCCTCTCCAACACTTGTTATTTCTTGTCTTGTTAATTATAGCCATTCTGACAGGTGTGAGGTGATATCTCATTGTAGTTTTGATTTGCATTTCCCTAATAATTAGTGATGTTGAACATCTTTTCATGTGTCCATTGGCCATCTGTATGTCTTCTTTGGAAAAATATCTATTCATATCTTCTGCCCTTTTTTGATCAGATTGTTTATTTTTTTGTTGTTGAGTTCTTTATATATTTTGGAAATTAACCCCTATTGGATATATGATTTGCAAATATTTTCTCCCAGTCAGTGGGTTGTCTTTACGTTTTATTGATGGTTTTCTTTGCCTTGCAGAAGCTTTTTAGTTTGATGTAGTCCCATTTGTTTATTTTTTCTTTTGTTTCCCTTGCCTGAGAATGTCAAAGAGTGTACTGCCCATATTTTCTGGTTTTAGGTTCTAGGTCTTACATTCAAGTCTTTAATCCATTTTGAGTTAATTTTTGTGTATGGAATAAGATAATGGTCTACTTTCATTCTTTTGCAGGGGGCTGTCCAGTTTTCCCAACACCATTTATTGAAGAGCTTTTCCTTTCTCTACTGTATGTTCTTAGCTTCTTTGCTGAAGATTGGCTAGCCATAGATGTGTGGTTTTATTTCTGGGCTTTCAATTCTGTTCCATTGATCTGTGTGTCTGTTTTTGTGCCAGTACCATGTGGTTTTGATTACTATAGCTTTGTAGTACATTTTGAAGTCAGGGATTGTGATACCTCCAGCTTTATTCTTTATTCTCAGGATTGCTTTGGCTATTCAGGGTCTTTACAGAAACTGAAATATAGTGATGCATACCTGAAATTTACACAGTGTTATAAGCCAATATGACCTCAATAAAATAATTAAATAAAAAATAATATGTTAATATGTCAGTCATTAAGACAATGAGGCAAAGATGTAAGAGGAAGATGTATGAACACAATGTCATTAGACGTGTACAAAAAAGAGAGATAAAGGGTAGCACCGTTTTATCTGCTACTCCCGCCAGTCCCTCCCAAAGCCCTCCTGCCTCTGATTTGCTCCCCTGAGCTAAGAACCTTGCTATGCCATCCAGGTGAGGTGCAGGGTCAGGCCCTGGAGCTAGGCAGAAAGCAGACAGGAAAACAGAAGCCTATAGTCTGGGGCAAAACTGAGGATGTGGTATGTGTCTTTGATGGTGTGGGGCTCCTGCTCTGGGAAGCCACCATTCTGTCTGATACAGTGTGGTGCCGTGCTAGCCCACCAGAGGATGATGTGGCCCAGAAAGTCCATCTCCAGGCCTTGAAAAGTTGCTGCTGCTGCTACTATATGTCTCTGAAGACCAAACTGTCTAGGTTCTCACTGACCATAATAAGGTCAGGGGAGTGGACCAAAATGCCTTCCAGGTATACAGTTACTTGCAAGTTCCTGGAGGTAAAGAAGAATCACGTTCATCCTATGGAGTGGTGGCTAGAGCACTGCACTGGTAGAAAGGGAACCCCAGGTGCTCAAACAGAAAGGGCCTAATTGTGCTTGGCCAGTGAAGACAAGGTTGATATTTGGGCATGTTAATACCCAGAGAATGAAGATTCTTTGAGCCAGTTTGTGAGGTCAGAGAGTTGGGGCAGGAGGTGGAGCTGGGGGAAGTGCTCTCCTGATTTGGACTACACTGCAGGCTCAGGGGAGCAGGCTCTGTGCTCCTTCATTTCACAAAGATACTGGGGCTCCCTGAGGGTGGTTTGAGGTTTCAAAACTTTCACTGTAAGTTTTTCTTTTGCTTTTGTTTGCTTTTCCTTTATTCTTTTTTTGTGTGTGTGTGAGGAAGACCAGCCCTGAGCTAACATCCGCTGCCAATCCCTCCTCTTTTTTGCTGAGGAAGACTGGCCCTGGGCTAACATCCGTGCCCATCTTCCTCTACTTTATAGGGGATGCTGCCACGGCATGGCTGACAAGCAGTGCGTTTGCGGGCGCCCGGGATCCGAACCCACGAACCCCAGGCTGCCAAGAGTGAACTAAACCACTGTGCCACTGGGCAGCCCCCTCCTTTATTCTTTTTGACAGACACTCAGCCTCTGGTCCTAAGAACAAAAATAATCATTTAGCAGGAATACAGGTCCAAGGCCTACTGGGCAGCTGCACTCTCTCTTCCTGGTCTAAAAACACAACTCCTAGGAGGCAGCACATTTGACTGACACTAGAGAAGGAAAGAAAAAAGAGAGGAAGGAAGGAAGGAGGGAGAGAGGGGGGGAGGAAGGAAGGGAGGGAGGGAGGATTGGGAAGCAGAAACCTTGTGGTCTGGAGGTATAACTTGTCATGTCCCTGGGAGTTGAGCTGTAGAACAGGAGATAGCTGGGTCCTGGGTTTCTAGTGAGAAGTAGCTCCAGACCACTGGTAAGCCAGGCACCTGAGCATGGAGAATTCCAGTCACTCCTAGAAAGTGACTCCAGTACAGGATTCTCTGGGGGTTGAGATATGAGTGATATCTCAACAGTAGTGGTGATAAGTCACCACCAGCTTGGGCAGGCTACACCAGGGCTTCATTCATGTTGTTACCTGGTGCTTTAATGTCCAACATAATGGGGGGCTGGACCATCCATTATTCAAAACTCTCCTCAGTTAGCTAAGAGTTAGGGCTTTATAGGAATTCCTGAGGATTGTACTCAAAGCAGGAACTATGTACAAAACATGGTCTGCTGTGCCTAATACAGCAGTTTGGCACTGAGCCTGATTCACTGGCGAACCAAGTGATCCCTTTAAGCAGCACTGACTTTGCCTCTGACCTTCCTGGGGGAAGGCCACTCTGTCTTCAGGTGCAGCCCAATTTAATCAGTTCCGAGAACTTGTTGCACAGCACCCATTGTGGCCCTCTCTGAATGAGAATCATTCCAACGTTGTCTCTGTAGGACAGGCAACCTGAATTCTGTAACATTTCAGCTGACTGGTGGAGATATGGGATGACTAAATTCAGCAAGCTGTCCTTGAGCCTACCAAAAGTGCTCAGAGCTATGGTGGACCCTAAGCGCTGCTGCATGGCTGCATGGGTAGGGTTGCCCACAGCTCAGCTACCCTCACAAGCAAGACATTAGAAACAATCTCTGTCAGGCTCATCTTCAAACCGTAGGTCCTGGCTGTCTGTAAATAGTTGTAAGTGTATGAAGAAGATAGGAGATTTTGCTGGATCACCTATGGACTCCTTTGGAAAAGTGAGAAGGGGCCAGACTTGGGGGATCAGCAGTAGTTTTAACATAAGATTAGATATTCTGCCCTTACCTCTGTCATTGGGCTGAAGGAGCCCCTTAGAGATCTGTGTTTTCCTCCCACAATACCTTGTACCCCAGCATAGGTATTAAGAGCAGTGATTAATTTACCCATTTTATGACAGCAACAGGGAAGGACCCTTGCAATTGGTGTTTCCAGAAAATATGTCCAAAGCTGACAAGGTTACTATGTCTAGCTAGGAGCTCAGTGCTGAGAGTTAGATCCCAAGGAGCTGGGCCTGGAGCCAGATCCCCTCTGAGACAGTCCCAAACCAGAGATGTTAGTCCAATCTAAAGCCCATTAGTAGAGTCAGACCTCAGGAAGACCAAGCCAAAAAGGCCAAAGGCAGAATTGGAGTCAGACAGAGACTAGCTTGAAGCTACAGCAGATTGTCAGAAATAAGAAAGGTTCAATGCAATTGCTTCCAAGAGCCCTGTGGCCCGTGTTTGTCTCTATGATACAGCGGGTGAGAAGAGGGCCCAAAGCAGTCCTTGTGATTAGCCTTGAGGCATCTGTATCAGTATATGGGTTGTGCAGGGGAGGTTGCCCCCGGCACACATAGAAGATGCGATAATGCTAGAAGCCCAAAGTCCAGCCTTTTAGGCCATGGGAATTTCCCAGTGAAGCATATTTGAAATGGACTACAAAACATTAATCTGTACTTGCCAGTGTCAAAACAGAGTTTTCTTTGCACATTTTAACTGACTATATATATCTATTGAATGAATGAGGAGACAGTCAGAAGGCTCAAATGTATGCAGTTAACAGAGTACAGTCCTGATTTACTTTGGTTTCTACCTATAAAGTTATTTCATACTATAAACCATGTGTAGAATTCCAGTTCCAGAAGCCTCTGCTCTGAAAAGCTTTCTTTTGGATTCAAAGAACAAATAAGTTAGTAGTGTGTGCTGTATACGCACAGCCATGTCACATGCTGCAGTCAAGCTGAACAATGATAGCATTTACTTTCCAAAGAAACTACCTAAGAAGGGGAAGCAAAACAGAAAGAGAAAAATACATGACTGGGAAAATAAGAAGAGAGTAAATAGCTAGAGTGAAAGTGAAAATGTTTAACACAGTTTCTCTTCTCTGGTTTTCTTTTAGAAAAAGCTAGCATAATGCAATGGAATGTGTGATTGAGAATGAAGAGGCCTAGATAAGGGTTTTGCTTTAACCCGCTAGATCATTCTGTGACTATGGCAGGCCTCCTGCCCTCTTAGATCTCCCTTTCCAGCTGTAATGTGGGTTTACCTTTTACTTGCCTCTGGTTGGGAAACAGGATAAATGGATTTTAAAAAGTATACAGTTCTGGGAAAATGTCATAATATTCATTTTAAAGTATGCTTATAATTTTCTCTTCTAAATTTCCTCTTTTATTTTCTTCTTGTTTTGTTTTCTGGAATATAGTTTGAGTCAAAATAAATGAAAGAGGTTATTTTTTTTCATATCTTCATTGCCTTGATATTTATGAAGTTTCCTAAAGAACTGAAAGATCTTATTGGATTTTGCAATGTTATGTGCTTAGTGAAGTAAATTATTAATAAGATAAATATAATGAATTTCCTTGATCTTTAACTTGATTTATTAGAGAAACATGTTTACTCATTTACTTATTTTTTAAACCTTTTCTTCTTCCCCTGTTTCTTTTTGTTGATATTGTTTTCCCTGCTTCTTCTTTACAACTCTAATCAAAATTTATGTCCACCTGTAGCATGAGTAATTTGGAACCTGGTATGCTATTTGGTCACGGGCAGTCTCTATTATTTTTGGTGTTAAGAATGTGCTTAATCATCTACTATGTAAATATGGGTAGTAGAAAAAAATATTCTGGATGGCTTGGTCCAGAACTTCCTGAAAAAGTAGTGTATTAACTGTTGGGACTTTCAGTTCATTCATAGTGCATATTTCCTTTGTCAGAGAGAATCAGCTAATCAAGGTACATTGGCCCAAAAGTATCTTGAAGCCATGGCTATAATTGAACGCACGCAGGAGAAGTTAATGTAAGTATGAGGCACCACAATGGTTAGAAGATGAAGATTGCTGGCCAGGAGGTTTGGCTGAGAAATCCACACTTCTTGGCTTACCTTTGGTTCTCCTGCTTCCTTCATCCTCACTGCTGGGATGGGTATCTCCAAACCTTCTGCTAGAGGCAGTGAACTACACTGCTTTAGTAGGAACATCCGTCCTCACCCACAGTGGAGATGGAAGAAGTCAAAGTGTGTATGTAGTGAGGGGATGGGGTGTTAGGAGTGATCCAATTCCATATGTTTCTAACAGATGAACTAGAGAAATAAATGAAGCTGGGAGAAACTACTGTGCAAGAAAGAACGTTATTACCTAACCCAAAGAGTAGGAAGGGAAATATATATAGTTAAGATGGGTGAGAATGCCAAGAGAAGAGTATACCATATGGACATATAACATGTGCTCTAGTAATTGAGAAGCACATCTCAAACTGGTTTTCTTGATTGTAAAATCTTATTTTAAAGATGCTGGAAAAGAAGGGACACTACTGGATTTAGTTTTTTGGTCACATCAGTGAAGAGAAGCCAAATTAACTATTGAAAAGAGGTTCCATGGCTATTGATGGAGAGTTCCAAATACCCAAAAGTCAGATTTGACTAAGAAATGATAATATGTTGTATTCTTAAATCATAGCACAATTGCAACTCTGACATTACCACACAGAGTAGCTCTCAGGCCCCCAGTTCCTGGCTAATCGTTGATGCTGCTGCTTCCCTTATTTGTACCCTTCAGATACCGTCATCTAATCCCATGGCCTTTTTTAGACAATGAGTTTCTGTATATTAAAGAGACTTTTTTGAACCTTTCCATTTTGTTGTGTTTCTCTGGACTTTGTCCACATCAGAGAGGTTGAAAGCAGAGCCAGACAAGCAGAGGAGAAGTTTGAGGATGTAAATGAGACACTTCATTATACTCTTATAAGAAATAAAGAACTGGAGAAAGAACTAGAAGAAATATTGATGAAGTCTAGAGAGAAGGAGCCTGAAAAAGAAGAAGAAGAAAATGAAGGAGAAAAAGAAGAAGAAAAAGAAGAAGAAGAAGAAGAAGAAGAAATCAGGCCAGTAGAAAGTTCCTCAAAATCTTTAAAGAAAGGTGAGGCTTACTTTCTCATTTTGCTTTATTTAGGTTGTATTTATGAAAGAAAACTTGATTGGGTCACAGATATTTTAGAAGAGTATCAATATCTTTAGTGCTGATCTACTAGTTCATACTTCTCATAGGAATGCACATACATTTAACTATATAACTACCTTATTCAGACAACTCACAGAGAGGAAAAGCAAATGACTAACAACTGTAGACTAGTAAACTAACATACAATTTTTACTTGTAAAACTGGCAAAGATTTTTAAAAACAAAAGAATGCAGTGCTGGTCAGAAGGGGCAAAGTAGTTAGTTTCACAGATAATACTTGTGGGTGGACAGACAGATAACCCTTCAGAAAATAATTTGAGAGTACAAATGGATATGCCTTAAAAATATGCATACACTTTTTTTTCATTTTTATTGATGTCTTAATAGTTTATAACATTGTGGGGTTTTAGCTGTACACTAATTTTTCTCCGTCACCATGTGGATGCATCCCTTCTCCCCTTGTGCCCACCCCCCACCCCCCTTCCCCTTGGTAATGACCAACCACTTCTCTCTGTCCGTGAGTTTGTTTATATTCCACATATGAGTGAAATCAGGCGGTGTCTGTCCTTCTCTCTCTGGCTAATTTCACTTAAAATAATACCCTCTAGGTCCATCCATGTTGTGGCAAATGGGACAATTCTGTCTTTTCTTATGGCTGAGTAGTATTCCATTGTATATATATACCACATCTTCTTTATCCAATCATCAGTCGAGGGACACTTGGGTTGCTTCCACTTCTTGGCTATAGTGAATAATGCTGCAAGGAACATAGGGGTGCATAAGCCTCTTGTGATGGTTGATTTCATGTCCATTGGGTAGATGCCCAAGAGTGGGATTGCTGGATCATAAGGTATTTCTATTTTTAATTTTTTGAGGACTCTCCATACTGTTTTCCATAGAGGCTGCACCAGTTTGCATTCCCACCAGCAGTGAATGAGGGTTCCTGTTTCTCCACAACCTCTCCAGCATTTGTTGTTTGTTGTCTTGGTGATTATAGCCATTCTAACGGGTGTAAGGTGATATCTTAGTGTAGTGTTGATTTGCATTTCCCTGATGATTAGTGATATTGAACATCTTTTCTTGTGTCTATTGGCCATCTGGATCTCTTGCTTGGAAAAATGTCTGTTCATATCCTCTGCACATTTTTTCCTCGGGTGGTTTGTTTTTTTGTTGCTCAGTTATATGAGTTCTTTATATATTACGGAGATTAATCCCTTCTCAGATAAGCGATTTGCAAATATTTTCTCCCAGCTGGTGGGTTGTTTATTCATTTTGATCCTGGTTTCATTTGCCTGGCAAAGCTCTGTAGTCTGATGAAGTCCCACTCATTTATTTTTTCTTTTGTTTCCCTTGTCCGAGTAAACATGGAATCTGAAAGAATCCCTCTATGATCGATGTCACTTAGTGTAGCGCCTATATTTTCTTCCAGGAGTTTTATAGTTTCAGGTCTCACTTTCAGGTCATTAATCCATTTTGAATTGATTTTTGTGTATGGCGATAGGAGATGGTCTACTTTCATTCTTTTGCATGTTGCTGTCCAATTTTCCCAGCACCATTTATTGAAGAGACTTCCCTTTCTCCATTGTATGTTCTTTGTTCCTTTGTTGAAGATTAGCTGTCCATAGGTGTGTGGTTTTATTTCTGGGCTTTCAATTCTGTTCCATTGATCTGTGTGTCTATTTTTGTACCAGTACCATGCTGTTTTGATTACTGTAGCTTTACAGTGTATTTTGAAATCAGGGATTGTGATGCCTCCAACTTTGTTCTTTTTTTTCAGAATTGCTTTAGCTATTCGGGCTCTTTTGTTGCCCCATACGAATTTCAGTAGTTTTTGTTCTATTACCGTGAAGAATGACATTGGGATTCTGATTGAGATTGCACTGAATATGTAGATTGCTTTAGGTAGAATGGACATTTTAACTATATTTATTCTTCCAATCCATGTGCATGGAATGTTTTTCCATTTCTTTATGTCTTCCTCGATTTCTTTCAATAGTGTCTTATAGTTTTCATTGTATAGGTCTTTTACCTCCTTGGTTAAATTTATTCCCAGATATTTTATTCTCGTTGTTGCAATTGTAAATGGGATTGTCTTTTTGAGTTCTCTTTCTGTTAGTTCACCATTAGCATATAGAAATGCAACTTTTGTGTGTGTGGGGGGGGAAGACCAGCCCTGAGCTAACATCTGTTGCTAATCCTCCCCTTTTTTTCTGAGGAAGACTGGCCCTGGGCTAACATCCGTCCCCATCTTTCTCCACTTTATATGGGACGCCGCCACGGCAGGGCTGACAGGCAGTGCGTCGGCAGGCGCCTGGGATCCAAACTCGCGAACCCCGGGCTGCCAAGCACAAACTAAAGCGCTGCACCACCGAGTGGCCCCAGAAATGCAACTGATTTTTGTAAGTTGATTTTATACCCTGCCACTTTGCTGTAATTGTTGATTATTTCTAGTAGTTTTCCAATTGATTTTTTGGAGTTTTCTATTTATAAGATCATGTCGTCTGCAAATAGTGAGAGTTTCACTTCTTCGTTGCCTATTTGGAGTCCTTTTATTCCTTTTTCTTGCCTAATTGCTCTGGCCAAAACTTCCAGTACTATGTTGAATAAGAGCAGCGAGAGTGGGCACCCTTGTCTTGTTCCTGTCCTCAAAGGAATGGCTTTCCGTTTTCCCCCATTGAATAGAATGTTAGCTGTAGGTTTGTCATATATGGCTCTTATTATGTTGAGGTACTTTCCTTCTATACCCATTTTGTTGAGAGTTTTTGTCATAAATGGATGTTGGATCTTGTTGAATGCCTCTCTGCATCGATTGAGATGATCATGTCGTTTTTATTCTTCATTATGTTAATGTGGTGTATCACGTTGATTGATTTGCGGATGTTGGACCATCCCTGTGTCCCTGGTATAAATCCCACTTGATCAGGGTGTATGATCTTTTTGATGTTGTGCTGTATTCAGTTTGCCAATATTTTGTTGAGGACTTTTGCATCTATGTTCATCAGTGACATTGGCCTGCAGTTTTCCTTCTTTGTATTGTCCTTGTTTGGCTTTGGTATCAGGACGATGTTGGCCTCGTAGAATGTGTTAGGAAGTATTCCATCTTCCTCTATTTTTTGGAATAGTTTGAGAAGGATAGGTGCTAAATCTTCTTTGAATGTTTGGTAAAATTCTCCAGGGAAGCCATCTGGTCCTGGGCTTTTATTTTTTGGGAGGTTTTTGATTACTGTTTCAATCTCTTTACTTGTGATTGCTCTGTTCAGATACTCTATTTCTTCTTGATTCAGTTTTGGGAGGTTGTAGGCAGCCAAGAATTTGTCCATTTCCTCTAAGTTGTCCAATTTGTTGGCATATAGTTTTTCATAGTATTCCCTAATAATCCCTTGTATTTCTGTGGTGTCTGTTGTAATTTCTCCTCTTTCATTTCTAATTTTATTTATTTGAGTCTCCTCCCTTTTTTTCTTAGTGAGTCTGGCTAAGGGTTTGTCGATTTTGTTTATCTTCTCAAAGAACAAGCTCTTTGTTTCATTGATCCTTTCTACTGTTTTTTTGGTTTCAATTTCATTTATTTCTGCCCTCATTTTTATTATTTCCCTCCTTCTGCTGATCAGGGCTTTGTCTGTTCTTCTTTTTCTAATTCTGTTAAGTGCAGTTTAAGGTTATTTATTTGGGACTTTTCTTGTTTGTTTCGGTGGGCTTGTATCACTATGAATTTCCCTTTCAGGACCGCTTTTGCTGCATCCCATATGAGTTGGTATGGTGTATTTTCCTTTTCATTTGTCTCCAGATAGCTTTTGATTTCTCCTTTAATTTCATCAACGATCCATTGGTTGTTCAGTAGCATGTTGTTTAGTCTCCACATCTTTGTCCCTTTCTCAGTTTTTTCCTTGCAGTTGATTTCTAGTTTCACAGCATTATGATCAGAAAAGATGCTTGTAGTGATTTCGTCTTCTTAAATTTATAGATATGTGCCTTGTTTCCTAATATATGGTCTATCCTTGAGAATGTTCCATGCGCACTTGAGAAGAATGTGTACTCTGCTGTTTTTAGGTGGAGTGCTCTGTATATATCTATTAAGTCCATCTTTTCTAGTTTTTTTGCGTAAGCCCATTATTTCCCTATTGACCTTTTCTCTGGATGATCTATCCATTGATGTAAGGGGGATGTTAAGATCCCCTACTATTATTGTGTGCAAAGGATAGTACTGGGAAGATATCTACTTTCTGTTTTTCTTTGTCACCCCTATTTCCACCCATGCCCCCAGGAAAAGCAGTAAGTTAGCCAGTCCTTCACAGTCCCTAGCCCCAAGTATGGTGTATCGACACTGTTTAGAGGAAGTCTGAGCCCATTTTCTTTGCTTTTGTTATCTCTGATCTGGTAAAACGTTAAGTATTCCAGGTGTGACAATTCTTTAACTTTATGTTTGAATATATGTGAGGTAGTTTTCATGATTTAAAAATTTTCATCTTCTCATATTGTGGTGCAATTTTATCCTGATAATTTGAAAACTAGACTTTTTCCAGATTACAACAAATAAATATGCAAACCATACAAAAGGCCTATGTGTTAAACTGGAAAGGTTACCTGAATATGGAATGAGTGACTTTAGTTTTGTCCATCCCCATAAAGGTCTTAGGGATTAAGTTAAATCCAGAATAAAAAAGTTTTAATAATTTTAGGTAGAGGATAACTATATACAGTTAGTTCCCAACCTGCAAATAATAACCTACACACATAGTCATCCTTCCTCCTCCTTCCTGGTACCCCCATCAGAGTCATTGCCAGGGGGCTCAAAAGTAGAGCTTGAAGCCTTGGAAAGCTTAGGGGAATTGGCTCCTGAGCAAGGCAATCCCCATGCCATGCAGTGACCTGAACATTTTCTCTGGAAAATTCATAAGTTAGACATTCCTTAGGATTAGCAGGCAGCTTCTTTGAAAAATACAGCTACCTCTGGAGCAGTCTGACACTCATGTGGCATCTTCAGTGTCATATTTGTATGAGTTAGTGCGGTGATTTGACTTTTCTCCTGAGAGTTGTGCAGTGAGGGGATGGAAAAATATAGCCGGTAAAGGAAGGAGCCTTGTGAATGCTGATTAAAGAGAAGATCTGGACAGAGTAAGGGGACACTTATTTTTGTTTTATGTCAATATTTTTAACAATTAGCAAACTGTCATTCTCTGATCTGTGAATAAAGAATCGAGAGGGGAGTTTACAAAGATGAATATGGTTTAGTCTCTGATCTCAATGAGGCCTATGATTAGGAGTGGGGAGATACACTAAAAGCAAGACAACGTGTGAAAAAAGTGACCAAAGGTAGGATGGATGGGGCAGCAGCCTGTGGAAGGATTCAAATTGAGAAGCTTGGTGTCAGGAAGCAACGAGGGAGAGTAGGCTTGATGGAGGAAGGCCTCCTGCACCCACCCCAAGGGTGGGGCTTGTATAGGGTCTATGCACTGGAGACTGGAGAGAGGGACCAGGAGACAGAATAGGGGTGCAGGCGTGGATCTGGGAGGATTCCAGATACTAGCTCTATTTGAATTTTTTTGTTCACCAAGCTTGGGATATATACAAGCTTCTTCTCTCCTTCACCACACAGTCCCCTTTTCTAGGACCTAGAACGCAGGCACTTAACTGACTATGCTTAAACTTTGGGAAAATGCGTTCTGAATCCCAATAACCAATATAGAGTCAAATTTGGGGCACATGGCCTGTTTGTAGCGTGCAGGTTACTCAGGCAGAACAAGATTTTAAAGATATTTTGTCAAGTTTAAAGTCCTTAGTAAATATATTGTTACTACAATACTTCAATTGTTTTTGTCTTTTTAGGGGTCCAGAACAAAGAGGGTCCTCCCAACACTAAATCCAGAACCCGGACTAAATTCAGTCAGAAGACCAAACCCAAGCAGCATCCATAGGGTGCTGGGCTTTACCATGGCTCCCCTCACTGAACCCACGCCGGATATCTCTGTGCCACTGAGCTGACAACGTGGCTCGACTGCAGGGACTCCCTTTGCAACAGCTACTAGAAAAGCCACAACACACACCCCAAGAACAGTTTCTCTTTAAAAGTAGTGGCTATAGGGAATCAGTGCATTATATTCCCCAGATTAAAAATAGCTTGTGCAAAAGTTTGCTAGCCTCTTCAATTGATTTCCTAACAGAGATCTGTGAAAAGTGTCGATTTCTGTCAAGAAAATAATGCTTTTTGAAGACTTTGAACTCTGCAGAGAAGAATGGCAAATAAAAAGCATTTTTTTTTTTCAGTTTAAAAGAGACGATCCTCCTAACGTGCCTGGATTTCTGCAGTGTTTTTAGATTTCTTATGATTTCAGGCATCCTTATGATTTATCTGATCTTCACAATAACTGTACAAAGTAGGTGAAGGAGATACTGTTTATCTCCATTGTTCAGAAGATGAAACTGAGGCCCAAAATGATTATAAGACTCCCTAAGGTCATTGAGCTGATGGGTGTCAGAGCCGCCAGCTTGCTGGACCCATGTCTAGCTTGTTTGACAGTAGCGATGAGCCATCAGGCTATTGCTCAGATGGTTTCCTTCATAGGGGCCAGTGTTGCTGAAGATTCACCCAGAATCTGCATTTTTTGCTTTTATTGCCTCGTTTGTCTGCTCTGTTCATGACCCTGGATCCCTCTAGGCACTAGAGATGACCTAACCTGCAAAAATAAGTTTCAAATGACAAATGGACGTTCTAGGCAGTCGCCCAGCAAGGGCTCCCTCCTGCCTCACTGCTCTTGGCTCACTTGCATTTGCTCTTATCTCTCTGGCTCCAAACACCGATGATGAGATTTCTACACCTGCTTTGGCTTCACATATTTGGTGTTCCCTTGGATTTGTCTCCTGGAATTTTAGACCTTTGCCTGTTCCTTAAGCCTCAGAAGCCCGCTGACTGCAGAGCTCCCAGCCTTATTTAAGCCAAATGCCTGGTCAGGCCTACCCCTGGCCATCAACAAAGTGTGTATGGGATGGGTTTCAAAAATGCTTAGAGTCCACCTAAGCCTGCTGGATGACTTTTTAATTCTGGGGGAAGAAAACATGAAATTCTTCATAGAACTGGCTATGCTCGTGGTCCAACTGGGTGCCAAAGCTGAGGCTATTGGCTCATGCTTACATTTACCACCTGCTGGGATATAGCTAGCCCTACTGTTTTGCCTTCCCAAAGAGATTCTTAGATGATTCTAGCAAATTTGGGGGCCTTTTGGTGGGATTTCCTAATACTTTTTTATTAATTTCCCACTTTGCAGGAATGAGTGGACATTTCCATATAAATCAGCAGCCCTTATTTCTGAACATGAGAGCCTTGCCCCAAAGAATGTGTCAAAGGCCATGTCAGTTCCATTGGGTGGAAGGTTTCATCTCTAAATGCCAGAGTTATGCCTGTTGCCACTACAATCAGAATGAAATGTTTGGTACTATGGATCTACCAAATGTTAGTTCAGGTGGTTTGGTTGTGAGCCACAGAAACCCACCCTTGCAAACACAAGTGAAAAGATAATTTATTGAAAGCATGTTGGGGAGCTAAGGGGATTGAAGGGAAGTGTTAAAGAACCAGGCTAGGAACAGACAGGACCAGGTAGTTTTAGATCTCAGGAGCAAGAATTGCTTCACCATCTCATTTGATTGCTACCGCCATATTAACTCCAATCATGTCTCCCATCCTTACATTATTCTGCCAAAGTCTTAAAGTCTCAAGAGGGAGAAAGACCACCTTGTGGTCACATACCACCCTGGATGTGCCAGGGACGGTGAAAATACTTCATGGATCTCTCTAGCTTCCTTAAAGGGAAGGAAGGACAACTTGCTCTACTGTTCCATTAAGATGAAACACAGTATAGGGAAAGGAAATGCCTAAAGAAAATCAGGGTTGTGGTAGGAAGACATAATGAGTGTTAGGTGGTTAAAAAAAACAGCGTGCTACAGGGAAGGCATCTGCATTGCTGCTCCCTGGAAGTGTGGGCAGCTTCACTTTCCCAAATAGCTGATTTGTGGGAAGTTTTAGATAGTCCTTGAGACCGTGGCACACCTTCTCAGGGTGACCCTGAGGTGGCCTCCCAAGCAGAGTGGAGGGAGGAGCTCTTGCTGCACATCTCTGGCAATTGGGCTGCCAGGTAAGGTTGTTATGTTTGTGCTAAAGGAGACCAGCTACTCTGTGCTCAAACGTCCAGACAAAGCCATGCTGACCTCATCTCCAGAAAGCTGGCCTGGTCTTCCAGTAGAGAGGAAACCGGATGGGCCTCATCATACTCCTCTACGTCCCGGTCTGCAATTCCAGTGGTGACGTGTTCCATGTTCCTGGGGAGCTGAGGTGGTAGTGTTTCAAGGTGCATACCATAGTGTGCTCAGGGACCTTAGGAAGTTTGATGAGCAAGCCCTCATCCACCAGGCCTGGCTTTTCACCACACACCCAGACCTACTCCATGCATGTGGGCACCATGCGATTCTCTCCCAGGGGATGTGGTTCTACACTATGGTGCTACTGACTTGACCATGATCAGGTCACTTGTCAGGTACTTTCTACACATTGACTGGGCTTTCCTATTGTTCTTGGCCTTTCCTAGCTGGAAAGTGACTCAGATATTACCTGGGTAACCTACATTTTGCATTTCATTTTCAAAGACTGCTGGGAATTCTGCTTGCAGACCCCAAAGCTCTAGAGCACCGTCTGCCCACTCCTGGAATTCCAAATAAGTGTGCCACCTACCAGCAAGTATTTTCCCACAGGAAGCAGGGGAGTTCCTCTAAAATTAGGAGTATAACTGCTGTAGCCCTGTTGCCTAGGGCCTGCATGCCTGCAAAATGGGAGTGCTTGCTATCTGACCCTGAGGCTGAGGCCCCCCGTAGCCATATTGATATGAAGCAGTGCCTAGAGTTAGTTCATCAGGACTTCCTTCTCTGCCTCAGAAAAATGGAGAGTTCCTTCTAGCCAAGCCTACCACAGCCTCAAGACACTCTCCTATTTAGGATTGCTGAGCAAGTCCACTAATCCCCTGACCTCAGAGACAAACTCTGTACAGTACAGGGTTTCATGAAGCAGGACTTCCTGGATGGTGCAACTTGTCTAAATGGTGCATCTAAGAGCAAGACCAGTGAAGGCAGGTTTCCAGAGGTTCCCTGCAATCCTAGTACACAGCAGTACCATTTGGCCTGTTCCTGTTGTTCTTGAATGGCTGATAACTCCTGCATGACTTTCTGGATGCAATGGCTTCTGTTTGTTTGGAGAGCATCCTCTTGTATTTGCAGGGCATGGGCCCCATGAGCCCCTGATCTGGTAGGGGTGTACTTTAGGCTACCTCTAGGCCAGCTGTGAGAAACACTTTCAAAAGTCTGAAGATAAAATTAACAGTTCCCGTGATCTGTCTCTCCAAGGCAAACTGCTTTTTGGTAGACAAGATATCGCCAAGCCAGATGTCCAACAGATCCTGGAATTTACAAGGTATAACTGGCAATTCATCCCCCATTTTCCACTCTGGCCACCCAAATAGTTAAACCTAGGCAAGAAAGAAAGAGGAGCTTGTCTGATTTCTGGCTGTGACTATTGCTCACCAGAAGAAACTCCTCTCTTCTGTCTTGCTTTTGCTTTACTATCATCCCAAAGAGCTGTACACCTTTGAAATAAATGCTTGAAATTTCATGGTGTGATTCTAATACAGGGGACCCTATGTGCAAATTCTTCAGCTGGTTCTGTCCAAGGACAACCATCCTGGGGGCAGCAGCTACTGTCCATCAGGGCTACCTTTGAAGCATGGGGGCAACCTCTGTAGGGGGTGAGGCTCCTATTTGGATGAAGCCTGATCACTGTCATTTAGAGCTTCCGGGATAAAACCAGAAAAACAATAATAGTCACCATTTATTGAGCATTTACCTTGTGTAAGCTTCACACATATTATCTCATTTAATCACAACAACTATTTGAGGTGGGTTCTACTTTTATCCCCATTCATATCAAGATAAGTAGCACGTCCAATGTTAAACATCTAGTGAGTGATAGAGTCTGGATCAAATCTGGCATGTCTGACAGCAGAGCCCAAACTCTCAGTTACAGTGCTATATTGCCTCTCCAATCTTAGAAGAAGCTGGAAGGCAGTTGATCCCTCTTTCAAAGGATTTGACTTCTACATGGTCTACTTATTGCTCAGCTCAACTACCAAGCAAATGCACTGACACACAAGCCAAAATTCTAGAGGACATCAGAACACTTATAGTCCCAATAGACTCTGCCAAAGAACATTGTAGCAGACAGGAGCAATCTAATGAGGAGGAGCATACTTAACCGTCCAGACACGACCCCCAAGGATATGGAATGCAGAGGCACTGGCAGAATGACCTGCTGGGCCTCCCACATATAGGGGAGTCCAAACTGCTGGGCTCCAGCGCTACCCTGATACCACTGGTGAGCCAGAGTGGCCCTTGAAGTTCTAAAGCGGGCCTGTAAAACCTCCTTAGGATGACCTCTTTCTGGTTATTTCAAGTCCAATAACCTGCAGTACACCGGCCCTTAAATCACATGCCTACACAATAAATGCAGGTCTAGACAGACCAAAGAGTCACTGTCAATCCCCAAATGCCTTGGAATACCATTGTCATAGAATTTGTTGTAGACTTCTCCCACTCTCACTGCCATATCGTTTTGGTCATGACGGATTTCTACATGAAATTGGAACACCTTTTGTCAGCTTAGTGCCTGCAATAGGCTGAATGTTTGTATCCTCCCAAAATTCATATGTTGAAATCCTAACATCCAATGTGATGGTATTAGGATGTGGAGCCTTTGGTAGGTGATTAGATCACGAGGATGGAGCCCTCATGAATGGGAGTAGTGCCCTTATAAAAGAGAACCCAGAGAGCTCCCTTCCCCCTTATGCCATGTGAAGAAACAGCAAGAAGACGGCTCTCTGTGAATCAAAAAGTGGGCCCTTACCAGATGTCAAATCTGCTGGCATCTTGGTCTTGGACTTCCCAGCCTCCAGCACTGTGAGAAATGTTTCTGTTGTTTATAAGCCACCCAGTCCATGGTATTCTATTATAGCAGCCAAACTGCCTAAGATACTGCCCCTCTATTAATATTAGTAAATTTCCAGAGAAAAACTATTCGCTAGTACAGATCTTAGTTTTGGACTATACGGTCCAGCTTGTCCTCCACCTATCATTTCATGATCAGTAACTGGTTGGAATGTAGCACCTGGGTCTCAAGAGACTTCTGCTGCTGGGACCTTGCAGACAGTACTATCAGCTTACCTAGCTAATCTCTGAAGAATCTGCCTTCGACTACTCACTATACTTTTTCACCCAGAACACAGTTTCACAGTAACTTCTCCCCATTCCTTCCCATCAAGCCCTCCCACCCCAACAGCTGGCTAACACCGGAAGATACCATAGGCCACTCAAGCAGACCTGGAAAGTACCCTCTGGTGAGCTAATGAGAAATTTAAATGTTGACTAGAGTTGGACATCAGAGGAGAATAACCAGTGGGTGATACCATAGGCACTCCCCAGATACAGAGGTAGATCTGTCTTTGACCAAAAAAAACCCCCAGGCTACAAGGAATTATTAAGGGTCATGAATGCCATTATTACATTATTATCCTGGCATTCAGTTCTTTTTTAAAATTCTTTTTCTTTTTTTGTTTATCTGTATTTTCTTTTTTTTTCTTTGTGAGGAAGACCAGCCCTGAGCTAACATCCGTTGCCAATCCTCCTCTTTTTGCTGAGGAAGACTGGCCCTGGGCTAACATCCATGCCCATCTTCCTCCACTTTATATGGGACGCTGCCACAGCATGGCTGACAAGCAGTGCGTTGGCGGGTGCCTGGGATCCGAACCTGCGAACCCCGGGCTGCCAAGCGCGAACTAAACCACTGCGCCACCAGGTGGGCCCCCGGCATTCAGTTCTAATTGTTATATTCCTGGCTCTGGTTATGCCTGAACCAGCATGACCCCACCTCCTTCTTCATTACTCAAGCCACCATTTGCCAACCTGAGATCAGGAACCATGTACATGGGGTGAAAAGTGACCAACAACCCTTGATGTCATCTTAACTCCAGTAACCAGTGCACTGGGATGGGTGTGGGCCAAGACTGTGGTAATGAGAAATACTTCTCACTTCAGGGATGCTCTAATTGCCATTGACCCTTTAAATGGGCTGGACCATCTATGACCATGCCCTGGCTGGTCCACAAAAGTAAACTGCAACCTCTAATAGAGTAGACATTCTAGGAAATCACACAGGAGTTCCCCCTAACTCTCATTTCATCCATTGCTGCCTCATCAGTGCTTGCTTTCCTCTCTCTGGTACCACACTGCTGGCTCTGGCAGATTTTGTTACCTGCCTGTGGCTTACTTGGATTTGACAGCCTTTTGGATTCCATATTTTGTATTTTGACACTTCTGCACAGTTTAGAGCTTTGCCTGCTCCTTTGGCTTCAGAATCTCCCATTGCCTGCAGCAGAGATTACTCAGTCTATGGCTTTCAACACTGCCATAACCCCACCAGTCCCAAGTATGGTCCTTGGGAGGAAGGACAGGGGTAACTTTAATTAATTAATTTATTTTTCCATTTTATTGATGTCTTAATAGTTTATAACATTGTGGGGTTTTAGTTTTACATTATTATTTATCCATCACCATGGGGATGCATCCCTTCACCCCTGCTGTCCACCCCCCAACCCCCTTCCCCTTGGTAACCATCAACCAGCTCTCTCAGTCCTAGTGTTTGTTTATATTCCAAATATGAGTGAATTCATGTGGTGTCTGTCCTCTCTCTGGCTAATTTCACTTAACATAATACACTCTAGGTCCATCCATGTTGTTGCAAATGGGACAATTCTGTCTTTTTTTTATGGCCGAGTAGTATTCCACTGTATATATATGCCACATCTTCTTTATCCAATCATCACCTGAGGGACACTTGGGTTGCTTCCACTTCTTGGCTATAGTGAATAATGCTGCAAGGAACATAGGGGTGCATAAGCCTCTTGTGATGGTTGATTTCATGTCCATTGGGTAGATGCCCAAGAGTGGGATAGCTGGATCATAAGGTAATTCTATTTTTAATTTTTTGAAGCATCTCCATACTGTTTTCCATAGAGGCTGCACCAGTTTGCATTCCCACCAGCAGTGAATTAGGGTTCCTGTTTCTCCACAACCTCTCCAACATTTGTTGTTTTTTGTCTTGGTGATTACAGCCATTCTAACGGGTGTAAGGTGATATCTTAGTGTAGTTTTGATTTGCATTTCCCTGATGATTAGTGATATTGAACATCTTTTCTTGTGTCTATTGGCCATCTGTATCTCTTCCTTGGAAAAAATGTCTGTTCATATTCTCTGCCCATTTTTTTGATCGGGTTGTTTGTTTTTTTGTTGCTCAGTTCTGTGAGTTCTTTATATATTGTGGAGATTAATCCCTTGTCGGATATACGATTTGCAAATATTTTCTCCCAGCTGGTGGGTTGTCTATTCATTTTGATCCTGGTTTCATTTGCCTTGCAGAAGCTCTGTAGTCTGATGAAGTCCCACTCACTTATTTTTTCTTTTGTTTCCCTTGTCAGAGTAGATATGGAATATGAAAGGATCCCTTTATGACCAATGTCAATTAGTGTACCGCCTATATTTTCTTCCAGGAGTTTTATAGTTTCAGGTCTCACTTTCAGGTCCTTAATCCATTTTGAGTTGATTTTTGTGTATGGCGATAGGAGATGGTCTACTTTCATTCTTTTGCATGTGGCTGTCCAATTTTCCCAGCACCATTTATTGAAGAGACTTCCCTCTCTCCATTGTATGTTCTTTGCTCCTTTGTCGAAGATTAGCTGTCCATAGGTGTGTGGTTTTATTTCTGGGCTTTCAATTCTGTTCCATTGATCTGTGTATCTATTCTTGTACCAGTACCATGCTGTTTTGATTACTATAGCTCTATAGTATATTTTGACATCAGGGATTGTGATGCCTCCATCTTTGTTGTTTTTTCTTCTCAGGATGGCTTTAGCCATTTGGGGTCTTTTGTTGCCTTATACAAATTTAAGTATTTTTTGTTCTATATCCGTGAAGAATGACATTGGGATTCTGATTGGAATTGCATTGAATCTGTAGATTGCTTTAGGTAGAATGGACATTTTAACTATGTTTATTCTTCCAATCCATGTGCATGGAATATTTTTCCATTTCTTTATGTCCTCCTCGATTTCTTTCAATAGTGTCTTATAGTTTTCATTGTATAGGTCTTTCACCTCCTTGGTTAAATTTATTCGCA
Organism: Tapirus indicus; assembly: GCA_031878705.1. Taxonomy (NCBI): domain Eukaryota; kingdom Metazoa; phylum Chordata; class Mammalia; order Perissodactyla; family Tapiridae; genus Tapirus; species Tapirus indicus. The sequence continues at coordinate 80,501,589 of CM062922.1, read as the reverse complement.
GATATTTTATTCTTTTTGTTGCAGTTGTAAATGGGATTGTCTTTTTGAGTTCTCTCTCTGTTAGTTCATCATTAGCATATAGAAAGGTAACTGATTTTTTTTCTTTCTTTTTTTTTTTTTGTGAGGAAGACCAGCCCTGAGCTAACATCCGTTGCCAATTCTCCTCTTTTTGCTGAGGAAGACTGGCCCTGGGCTAACATCCGTGCCCATCTTCCTCTACTTTATATGGGACGCCACCATGGCATGGCTGACAGGCAGTGTGTCGGCGGACGCCCAGGATCCGAACTCGCAAACCCCGGGCTGCCAAGTGCGAACTATACCGTTGCGCCACCAGGTCACCCCCGAAATGCAACTGATTTTTGTAAGTTGATTTTATACCCTGCCACTTTGCTGTAGTTGTTGATTATTTCTAGTAGTTTTCCAATGGATTTTTTGGGGTTTTCTATGTATAAGATCATGCGTCTGCAAATAGTGAGAGTTTCACTTCTTTTTTGCCTATTTGTAGTCCTTTTATTCCTTTTTCTTGCCTAATTGCTCTGGCCAAACCTCCAGTACTATGTTGAATAAGAGCAGTGAGAGTGGGCACCCTTCTCTTGTTCCTGTCCTCAAAGGAATGGCTTTCAGTTTTTCCCCGTTGAGTATGATGTTTGCTGTAGGTTTGTCATATATGGCTCTTATCATGTTGAGGTACTTTCCTTCTATACCCATTTTGTTGAGAGTTTTTGTCATAAATGGATGTTGGATCTTGTTGAATGCCTTCTCTACATCTATTGAGAAGATCATGTGGTTTTTATTCTTCATTTTGTTAATGTGGTGTATCATGTTGATTGATTTGTGGATGTTGAACCATCCCTGTGTCCCTGGTATAAATCCCACTTGATCGTGGTGTATGATCTTTTTGATGTATGCTGTATTCTGTTTACCATTATTTTGTTGAGGATTTTTGCGTCTATGTTCATCAGCAATATTGGCCTGTAGTTTTCCTTCTTTGTATTGTCCTTGTCTGGCTTTGGTATCGGGGTGATGTTGGCCTCGTAGAATGTGTTGGGAAGTATTCCATCTTTCTCTATTTTTTGGAATAGTTTGAGAAGGATAGGTGCTAAATCTTCTTTGAATGTTTGGTAAAATTCTCCAGGGAAGCCATCTGGTCATGGGCTTTTATTTTTGGGGAGGTTTTTGATTACTGTTTCAATCTCTTTACTTGTGATTGCTCTGTTCAGATACTCTATTTCTTCTTGATTCAGTTTTGGGAGGTTGTAGGCAGCCAAGAATTTGTCCATTTCCCCTAAGTTGTCCAATTTGTTGGCATATAGTTTTTCATAGTATTCCCTAATAATCCCTTGTATTTCTGTGGTGTCTGTTGTAATTTCTCCTCTTTCATTTCTAATTTTATTTATTTGAGTCTCCTCCCTTTTTTTCTTAGTGAGTCTGGCTAAGGGTTTGTCGATTTTGTTTATCTTCTCAAAGAACCAGCTCTTTGTTTCATTGATCCTTTCTACTGTTTTTTGGGTTTCAATTTCATTTATTTCTGCTCTGATTTTTATTATTTCCCTCCTTCTGCTGATTCAGGGCTTTGTCTGTTCTTCTTTTTCTAACTCTGTTAGGTGCAGTTTAAAGTTATGTATTTGGGATTTTTCTTGTTTGTTAAGGTGGGCTTGTATTGCTATGAATTTCCCTCTCAGGACCACTTTTGCTGCATCCCATATGAGTTGGTATGGTATATTTTCCTTTTCATTTGTCTTCAGATAGCTTTTGATTTCTCCTTTAATTTCATCAATGACCCATTGGTTGTTCAGTAGCATGTTGTTTAGTCTCCACATCTTTGTCCCTTTCCCAGTTTTTTCCTTGCAGTTGATTTCTAGTTTCACAGCATTATGATCAGAAAAGATGCTTGTAATGATTTCATCTTCTTAAATTTATAGAGGTTTGCCTTGTTTCCTAATATATGGTCTATCCTTGAGAATGTTCCATGCGCACTTGAGAAGAATGTATACTCTGCTGTTTTTAGGTGGAGTGCTCTGTATATATCTATTAAGTCCATCTTGTCTAGTTTTTTTGTTTAAGCCCATTATTTCCTTATTGACCTTTTCTCTGGATGATCTATCCATTGATGTAAGGGAGGTGTTAAGATCCCCTACTATTATTGTTTTGTTGTTAATATCTCCTTTTCGGTTTTTTACTAGTTGTTTTATGTACTTTGGTGCTCCTGTGTTGGGTGCATAGATATTTATAAGTGATATGTCTTCCTGGTGAAGTGTCCCTTTTATCATTATATATTGCCCCTCTTTGTCTCTCATTATCTTTTTTATCTTGAAGTCTACTTTGTCCAATATAAGTATGGCAACTCCTGCTTTCTTTTGTTTGCCATTAGCTTGGAGTATTGTCTTCCATCCTTTCAATTTGAGGCTGTGTTTGTCTTTAGAGCTGAGATGTGTTTCCTGGAGGCAGCAGATTGTTGGATCTTGGTTTTTAATCCATCCTGCCACTCTGTGTCTTTTGATTGGAGAATTCAATCCATTTACATTTAGAGTGATTATTGCTATATGAGGGTTTAATGTTGCCATTTTATTGTTCATTTTCTGGTTCTTTTGCATTTCCTTCATTTCTTGTCCCATGTGTTTCTGACTGCCAATTCAGTTTGGTAGTTCTGCATGCTGATTCTCTTAGTTTTCTCTTTGTTTGTCATATGTGGTTCTCTTCTGGTTATTTGTTTAGTGGTTACCATGAGGTTTATATAAAAGATCTCCTGGATAAGATAGTCACTTTTCTAATGCCTCTTATTTCCTTAGACTAAGTCAATTCAGTCTCTTTCCTCTTTCCCTTTTAATTTGTTGTTGTCACTACTTATTCTATCTTGTGTCATGAGTGTGTGTTTACAGTGATGAGTTTAAATTCATTTTTGATGTTTGCCAACTGTAGTTTTTCTGGTTTAGTCTCCTTGTTTTTCTCCTTGCTCAAAACTTTGTATCCCCTTTCTCTTTTGTTTTTTTTTCCCCAGGCCTAAGGGTCTTCTTGAGCATTTCTTGTAGTGGGAGTCTTGTGGTGATGAACTTCCTTAGCTTTTGTTTATCAGGGAGAGTTATTATTACTTCATCATATTTGAAGGATATTTTCACTGGATAAAGTACTCTTGGCTGAAGGTTTTTGTCTTTCAGGATTTTGAATATATCATTCCAGTCTCTCCTAGCCTGTAGAGTTTCTGTTGAGAAATCAGCTGAGAGCCTGATGGGGTTTCCTTTGAATGTTATTTTGTTTTTTTGTTTAGCTGCGTTTAATATTTTTTCTTTGTCATTAATTTTTGCTAGCTTTGCTATTATATACCTTGGAGAGGGTCTTGTCCTGTTTATATATTTAGGTGATCTATTAACTTCATTCACTATTATTTCCATCTCTTTCCCCAGATTTGCGAAGGTCTCAGCTATTATTTCTTTGAACAAACTCTCTGCTCCTTTTTCTCTTTCTTCTCCTTCTGGAATACCTATTATCCTTATATTGCTTTTCCTCATTGAGTCTGATATTTCTCAAAGAATTTCTTCATTTATTTTTAGTCTTAGCTCTCTCTCCTCCTCTATCTGGAGCGTTTCTGCATGGCTATCCTCCATCATGCTAATTCTTTCCTCCATATTGTCAGTTCTGCTTTTTAAAGACTCCATTTTTTCCACTATCTCGTTGATTTTGTTTTTCATCTCCAATAATTCTGATTGGTTTTTCTTTATGGTTTCAATCTCTTTTGTGAAGATATCCCTGAATTCATTGATTTGTTTCTCTGTGTTCTGTTGTAATTCATTGAGTTTTTTTTATGATAGCTATTTTGAATTCTCTGTTGTTCAGGTTATAGATTTCTGTGCCTTCAGGGCTGGTTTCTGGGTGTTTGTCATTTTCCTCTTGGTCTGGAGACTTAAGATACTTTTGCATAGAGCTGGCTGATTTACATTTCCTATTCTTCATCTTGATAAAATTTCTGGTCCTGCAGTTTCCACTTGCTGCCACTGGGTGGGGGTCATGAGTGGTGTGTTCTGAGCCTGCTGCAGTCCCCAGAGGGATTGTGCTGAAGCGCAGGGCATGTGGGGGAAGGGGTTCTCTCTTTCACCTGCCCGACCCAGGGGCTTTCTTCTCCCTCACTATCTGGCTCTCTTGAGGCCTTGCCACACCCCCACAAGTGTGTCGTGGCTTCCTGGTGGGGATCTCTTGACAGTCTGTGAGAGCACCTGGAGGGCAATAGCTTTCCCCGCAGAGGGCCACCCCTCCCCCATCTCTGTCTGTGAGCAGCACTGTCTTTGCCAGTGGGATGGGGAGGAGGAGTAAAACTCCTTACCTTTCCTCACGTCCTTTGGGGCTTCCCGTGCCACCACCATCAGATGTACAGCGGCAAGGGGCTCTTAGAAGTCTTTTGTAGTGTTTGATTGACCTCTGTTGGTATGCGAATGATGTTTTTGTTGTGCCTTAGGGGGCAGAGATTCAAAGAGGGAATCTCACTCCACCATGATGCTCAAATTTTTCTTTTAATAAGGTACGGAAATATTTTTCTAAACTGGGTGAAGTAGCCTTTTGAAGCAAAATTCAAAGTTATCATCTCAGTACACAATAACTGTATAGGCTGATTGTTATAACAATAAATGAATTTGGCATGGTTGTATGAATATGTAGGTTTTGAAATCATCTAATAGTCCTGCATAATCTTGGGAAGATGCATTGCATGGCTAAAGTCCTAGGGCATAGCAGGGTTGGGCCAGAATGTTTGGTTTTTCCAACTGTGGATGGAGGTAAGGAGGTGGCCTAGAGAGGTATAACAGAGATGACCCTAAGGTTGGCATCATTATATACTGCTGTATTATAATACACTGCCAGGGAGTTTTTGTTCTTTTTTTTCTTAGAGGTCAGGAAGGATGGCAGAGATGGAAAGAATGAAGTGATTGAGAAATAACAGGTTAGGCAAAGCTTTCTTGATCTTGGACCTTATTTTTGTCACTTAAACATAGAAAAGAGCCTGTCTCCAACAGACGAAATGCTACAAAAGTTTCCATGTCCATTGTAAGGAGCTCAGAATACATTTTCTCTCTGAAATAATGTTCAGCAGGGTTTTATGGGCTAACATTCACAAACAAAATCCTTTTATGGGTGTTTTTATGCAAAATATTTAAAGTTCCTACTAGGGACAGCAGGAAGACATCTCTAATATGAAATAATAATGTCAGAGCCAGCCCTGATGGCCTAGCAGTTAAAAGTTCAGCATGCTCCACTTTGGTGGCCTGGGTTCAGTTCCCAGGCATGGAACCATACCCCCTCATCTGTCAGTAGCCATGTTGTGGCGGCAGCTCATGTAGAAGAACTAGAAGGACTTACAACTAAAATGTACAACTATGTACTGGGGCTTTGGGGAGAATCGGATAACATGAAGAATAAAGAGGGAGTTTGAAGGACAGAGAAATCACCCAATAGTGAGGCACTGGAGATAGTTACTACCATTTATCTCTGTACCAGCAACATGGAAATTCCTATGATAAGTAGCATTTTATTAACATGATGATTTTAGTCATATTTTTGTAATGTTAGTAATGTTTTATAATGTTACTGATTTTTTTAAAGTTTATAGAGGATCTGTTATATTCCTCACTATGCTTTCTTATTTACTTGGCTAATTTTTTTCTGTAGATATGTATTTCTAATTGTATAAGGCAAGTTAATGGAAAATAAGACAAATGATATTATAGGAATGTATTCATATTAGGGACTATCTGTACAAGGAGAATATGTCAAGGCATGTATAGATCACATAACACTATTACTGTTTGAAAAATAAGCAAGCTGGTAAATTCTATACTGAAAATACCTTGGGTCCATATTTATAGTGATGCTTCCTCAGATTTTAAGCAACATGTATCAGATAAATGTTTTTGTCCTTTTATTTCTCTATTTAAAAAAGGAGTCTCCACAAAAAGAATGCCTTTTAAATTCTTTAATTAAGTATAAATTTTATATTCAGCCCAAGTACATCTCTTTTTCTTTCATTCATTCAGGAACATTTAAGTGTCACTGTGGTGCAACTATCAGGGTTAGGTGCAAGGAATATGGGGTGGAGTGTACAAGGTTGAGTGTGGTCAGGGGAAAACGACTAAGACGTGCCTCTGAGGCGTTCATAGTACAGTTGGAGAGAAGCCTGCATCTTAAGTCCAGGATTAGAATACAGTGTGATAAGCATGTAGAAAGGGCTGTGGGAGCAGCAAAGACCTTGCCAAAGGGGCCAGAGGGCATACAGCCAAAAGGACATTTGAACTGTTTTCAGAAGTCAAAATTTAGCCATATATAGACTTAAAACTCTTTCCGAAGTAGAATGTTGGCTAAAGGTCTTTCCTATAATTACTCTGATTAGATGATCCACTAAACTTGTTCTATGGCCTCTCTGTCATTACATCATCTCACTGTCTTCTCATGTATGTTGCTGCATTGTGACTGCATGCATTCCAGGGACATTCCATATGGCAACCAAAGAAAGGGCAGGAAGTGAGGTCGGAGGGCCTCATTCAGGGATGTGGCTGTTATGTAGCAGCCCCCTTTACAGTCACATCATCCGTGGCGCCTCCTATAACATGGGAGAGTCTTTCTTTTTAGGATTCAGTGGCTCACCAGGTTTGGAAGGATTTGGGAAGGGGATGCTTCCTTGAGTTCTGTTGCTGGCAGAAGACATGAAATTTAGCAAGTCAAACGGCAAAGGTAAAACCACCGTGGAAGGTTTCTCTGTGGACAAGGATTGAAGGGTGTGGAGGTATCGAAGCTGAACAGCAGCTGGAGTGCCTGATAGAATCTCAGCAGCCGTCCTCAGGGACTCCGAAGCAGCCCTCTCCCCTTCTGCAGCGATCATCTAGGGAAGAGATGTCAAGAAAAGCAAAGTGATTTTTCTTCTTTGCTCCATGAAGGTTTTAATCCCTATTCAGTGTAACTCAACCAACAAGCACTGAGCATCCACTATGTGACTGGAGCTCTTAAGCACAGGAGTACAGACTGTCTTTCAAGATCTTGATCTAGGAAGACGGATTATAATATTAATTGTAATTTAGGGCAGGATTTGTTAAGGGCCGTGACAGGTACAGATGAAGTGTTAAGGGAGTTATTAATTATGTCTAGTAGACCTTGAAAGATTAGAAGGATTTTGCCATATAGAGAAAAGTTTGGCCAGCATTCCAGGTGAAGACATGGAATCCTGAAAGAATGACTCCTAAGTTGGGTAAGCATTTCAGAAGAAAAAGCACCAAGCTAACCACCCAAATGTTACCTGAAAGTGGGAAAAGAGGACCAGACTCAGAGATCTAGAAGCAACTCAGCCCAGAGGACCTCCATCCTCCCCTCCCTCCTCCCCTCCCTCCTCCCCAGTGCTCCAAAGTTATCGACTGTCTTATGTGTTGGGGTGTTTTTTTTTTTTTTTGTGGGGAAGACCAGCCCTGAGCTAACATCTGTTGCCAATCCTCCCCTTTTTGCTGAGGAAGACTGGCCCTGGGCTAACATCCGTGCCCATCTTCCTCCACTTTATATGGGACGCCGCCACGGTATGGCTGACAGGCAGTGCCTCGGCGGGCACTCGGGATCCGAACTTGCGAACCCCGGGCTGCCAAGCGCGGACTAAACCGCTGCGCCACTGGGCGGCCCCCATGTTGGGGTGTTTTCTTCATCGACTTTCTGTTCTTTAAAAGAAATTTGCCTCCTCTTCAGTCCTCATTTTCTTCTTCCCAATACCCCACCCCACCCACACCTCAATCCTTAGAAGCTGCTGGCAGCCACATCTTTGCTTCTCACTGGCATGCCTGAGTAGGGCATATGAGCAGCACAGCCTTCTGGTGGCTCTGGCATTGAGGGAATTGGGCCCTGACCCTGGTTGTCTCTCCAGAGCTTGTGCGGGGCTAGGGATACAGGTCTGGGTGTCATTTACCTAAAGGTGACATGTGACTGATATTATCCAGGGAAAGATACAGCATGAGAGAAGAGGGATGAAGAGTGAGGAGATGCCTTTAAGGAGAGAGAGTGAAGGCAAGACTCAAGAATGAAGAGGTGGTCACAGTTACCAATAGCCTCAGAGAGAGGGTGTAACAGGAAAAGAGATGTATCAGTCAGTTAGGAGGCTATTAACACACTTTAAGAGAGCAATTTTAATAGAGCTGGGGGCAGAAGCACAAGCCAGATTCCTCCCAGCGCCTGGATGAATGGGAGGTGGGAAGGCAAAGGGGAAATGCTGTCTATGAGCAGGACTTTTGAATCCTCCAATATTCCTCAAAGAGCAGCCTCAGCGGGAGGACGGCCTGCTCAGTGCTGGCTCACCCGCACTTTGGCCTGTCTTTGCGCTTCGGCTTCCACAGCCAGTGAGTGCTGAAGCCCAGCTGGCAGCCTCACATCCTTACTGAAAAAGAAATAACACGTGGGTAGGTGGATATACAGCACTGCTTTTAGCAGCCAGAGCTTTCACACAGACCTGCCACCTTCTCTACTGTTGTTTCCTGATACGTAGCAAATTCTGATTTAACAGAGTGTGCCATCCCTAGACCTCTGGGTAGACAGTGGGCAGAGAGGAGCGTCTCAAGGGTCAGGCCTCGAAGGCAGATTTTTGCTATCACTGATGCTACAGCAGAGCTGTGGTTTTCTCTTTACAAGTAAAACAAATTTTGAGTTGATGTATTATGATGATTTTTTCCCCACTTAGTTTCTAAATCCCAGTTATTAAATTTGAATAATGAAAAACACCCTTGAAGAGCCATATTGTTAATAATAAGGGAAGTGATCTAAGTTTATAAAAGAGAATTGATTTTGAAAAGGATAGAACTGACCAAATAAGAACAATACTTAATATATTGCATAAAAGAGACAAAATTGTATTTTTATCCTGATTTTATCTATGAAAAATAATAGATAGAAAACAATTTGGCAGTTCTTCACAAAGTTAAATATCCAGTTACCATATGATCCAGTAATTCCACTCCTATGTGTACACTCAAAAGAACTGAAAACATGTTCACACACAGACTTGCACATGAATGCTCATTGCAGCACTATTCATAATAGCCCCAAAGTGGAAACAAGCCAAATGTCCATCAACTGATGAGTAGATAAACAAAATGTGGTATAGCTACACAATGGAATGTTATTTGCCCATAAAAGGAATGAAGTACTGGTTCAGGCTACACCGTGGATGAACCTTGAAAACATGCTAAGTGAAAGAAGACTGACACCAAAGGCCACATATTGTATGATTGCATTTATATGAAATGTCCAGAATAGCCAGAGACAGAGAGTAGATTAGTGGATGTCAGGGGCTGGGGGTGAGGGGACAATTAGGAGTTCCTGCTTAAGGGGTGCAGGCATTCTTTTTGGGGTGATGAAAATGTTCTGGAATTAAATGGTAGTGATGGTTGCACCACTCTGTGAATATACTAAAAACCAGTGAGTTGTACTTTAAAATGGTGAGTTCTATGTTGTGAATTTTATCTTAAAAAAATATTTTTTTAAATTTTCCATAGAGAGAAAATGTGAAAGGAATTTGCCCAAATGTTACAATGGTTGTGTTACGGCTATGAGGTAATATGTAATTTTTTTCTCTTTTTTCCAAATTTATGCTAAGATAGCTGTGGTGCTCATTCAATGAAAATAATTTTTCAAATAAAAAATTGTAAATGAAACCAAAATATTTCCCTTTATCATATTGTTCTTCCTGGTTAATTTCCTACCCACATTTCTGTTCTCTCCACTTTGATTCCCCAAATACAGGTCACTGAATCCAGGGCGACCTGTGAAGGGAAGAGTTAAGATGTCAGTGAGAACATGCAAGTGGGAGTAGAGCCTCCCTGTGCACTATGGCCATTGTTCTGTATTGAGAAAGCACATTTCTTCTGAAAGGACATTACTGCCCTGTTTTGTTTTAACATCACAGTGCCTTGCAAAAAGTTGTTTAATTTGCACAGTGCCACTCAATAAATATTTGTGGAATTAAAGATGATGTGGTAGGCTGAATAATGACTCCCAAAGACATCCATGTCCTAATCCCCGGAACCTGTGAATGTTAGCCAAAAGAGACTTTGCAGATGTGATTAAGTTAAAGGATTTTAAAACGGGATCTTCCCAGTGGGCCCTAAACGCAATCACAAGTGTGCTTACAAGAGGGAAGCAGAGGGGGATCTGACTATAGAAGAGAAAATGATGTGATGATAGAAGCAGAGATTGGAGTGATGTGCTTTGAAAATGGAGGAAGGGGTCACAAGCTAAAGAATGCAGGCCGTTGCTAGAATCTGAAGGAACCAGCCCTGCTGACACCTTGACTTTGGCCCAGTGAAACTGATTTTGGACTTCTGGCCTTCAAAACTGTAAGAGATTAAATTGATGTTGTTTTAGCCACCAAGTTTGTGATAATGTTTTACAGAAGCAATAGAAAATAATGCAGATGGTGTATTTGTTAAATCTGTTTCAAAATGCATTTATTAGAGAACCAGAGTCTCCAGTCTCTCTCCCAGATGGCTTTCATTACAGGTGACTCCTCTTCCTGTTGGTGGCATCTGTTTCCCCCACTTCCCAGTCCCAGGAGGGGGAAGAAAATGAACTGTGGGTTCTCGAAAGGAGGGGCAAGGCTTGGAGTTGGCATGTGGACTCATATTCTTTTCCTTTTTAACTTATTTCTCATGATTTCTTTGTGGCCAGATGAATAGCTAGCTTAGTGCATCGAGAACCCTGAGAAGACTAATTTGGGTGTTGGTGACAGGAAGGAATGTTGAAAAAGATGCCACAGAGGAGGTGGCATCTTAAAGAACAAATATGATTTTGCCTGTGGGGAAAAGGGAAGTATTCCATGCAAAGGAAACAGCCTTAGAGGAGGCATTTGGAAGCATAAAAGTGCTGAACTCTGGTGAAACGTAAGTAAGCTGGAGTATTAGATGCAGTGGGGGAAGGACAGCAAGAGGTGAGGGTACCACAGTTGGGTCATTTATTCACTCATCCAAAAAACATTATCTGGCTGCCGTTCGACAAGCCCTGTGCCAGGCACTCAGGGCAAGAGAAGAATAAAATATGACCCCTGCCAATGTGGATTTCATAATCGGGGAAGGCAAATGTATAAATACACAAATTATAATTCAACGTAACAAAGGCAAGCTTGAATGTCAAGAGTCTGGACCCTATCCTTTATCCTTTAGAGGGGAGGGATGAACAGGAAGAGAGGCTCAAGGGGGACAGAAGGGAGCACACTTGAGTGGTTTTTAAATTCCAGAGCAGCAACTCCTGTGTTTCTTGTTCTAACATTTTCTTCTTTTTGGCGTCTCTTATTTCCTGAGTTCTTCCCTTTTCCATCAGGATGCTAATCACAGTCTTATCCGTAACAAGTGGGACAAGTCACAAACATTTGGAAGCTTTGTTTTCTCAGATTAGAGACTGCTCGGGCCCCATCAAGCACAATCATTATCAATGCCTTTGATTCTTAGATCCTTCTAGTGCAAGTTCTCCTTTCAGCTAGACTTGATTTGTAACCTCCTAACTCAATTCTGGGCCTGGGTGCCCCATGGCCTCAGTGACAGGCCCCATCACTGGTGGTAACTGCCACTTGACTGGCCAGTTGCCTGGAATCCTGCTTTGTTCTCACCTCTCTTCTGAATACCTTTGCCGACTTGTCTTGGTGAGAATCAAAGACACCTATGCTGGCCATGGGCGAGGTTGCTGAGCTTGCTGCCTGCGGGCTAGAGGAGGCTGCTTGTGAGGCAGTTCTTGTTCTTCTCTCCCTCCTCTCATCCAAATCAATTAAATCTAGATGATTGATTGGGTAATTAATCATGTAAGGGTCTATGACATCTTACCTCTTTTTATCTGAAAGTCTTATTTGAACTTATCATTATTTAACTTTGCTTATTTCCCAACAAGACTGTAAGCTCCCGGGAACCATTCCTTATCACTTTTGTAGGCCACCGGCCTCTCCTGTCTAGCCCCACCATCCCTGCCAGCTCCCACTCCCACCACTTTGTGCTATGTGGGCACTTGACAATGAGTCTAAAGCCACTGGGTAGGGCTGACAGCAAAAACTGTGCCAATGACTGAGTAATCAGCACCAGATTGGTCACTATGATTGGCTCGCGGTCAATTTGGCAACCTCTTACTTAGCTATCAGCTCCTTAAGGGATGTCCCCTCCAGCAGTGAATGCCTGGCACATGGAAGATTCAATAATGGCCAGTGAAGAAATGAAAAAACGATAAAGAGATATTTCACCAAATTCGACGTTAAATTTATCTAAGTACCTTTACATCTTGGGCAATGCTTTTCCTCTCTAGAAGAATTTCAGTGAGGGTTCGATGTGCCAGGAGACGCTTCATGGTGGTTTGCACAAGGAATTGGACAGCTTTGGACACATGAGCAAGACTGTTTAGGAGAAGAGAGGCATTTTCCATTCGGTAGTAGCAGATGGCATCTATCTCCATTATAAACATGTCTTTGGTCACAACCTAAGCAGAAAAAAAAGTTTAGATGACAGGCCTGATCTTGGGCTCCTTTCCCATGCAGGCACAGAGGAGCTAAATGTGTTCAAAGGGAATTTTCTCATAGTAAGATTAAAGCAAGAAAAAAAGCAGAGTAGTTGGTTCACCTTTTATACAAAATCGACATGATTTGGAAGATTATGGAGTTTTTATTAAATACACTAAAGAACTCGCAATTTAATCCTGTTGTAAATCCTTCTGTAAAAAAATCAGGAATAATTTTCTTGCATGAAAACATTCAGTTAATTGTATATCAGGTCTTTTTAAACTGATGCCAAAAAATGTGCTAAGAGAGAAGCATGTTCTGGGAAACAAGGTCTCTCCTATTTTGCTTGCTGGGTGTACACTAGAGGGCAGATTGGTGACACACAGCAAAAGCCCTAAAAGATGCATGTTCTTAACATTTCCAGTTTTGGACACTTATCACAAGGACATATTTTAAGGATTTAGCTGCAAGGATGTTACTCATAGTTTTGCAATAAAAAATCAGAAATAACTTAATATCAACCATGGGGAATTATAACCTGTCTACATCCATGCAATGAAATACTATGTATCCATTTAAAATAAAGGGGTAGGAACATAGCTTATATCAGAAAAGATGATCACAATAGATTGTTGAGTGAAAAAAGGCATGTTACAAAATAGGATGTATGGTTTGCTATATATACCTGTCTGTAAATATAACCACATACATAGAAAAGTCTGAAAGGATATACTCCAAAATATCGACATCTACCTATAGGTAATAGGATTAGGGGCAAGTTTTATTTCTTCCTTTTTAACATCTTATTATCTAAAATGAGGCTTTTAAAAAATATATAATTTCTGTTAAATTTGTATTTGCCAAAAGAAAGAATGAGAAAGAACTTCAAACTGAAAGTGGGAGACAATATAGGAAAGGTTTATAAATCTGCATTACTAACAGAAAAATCTAGATGTTATCTCTACTTTTCTTTTAATTGTTAATTGTGGTAATCAAATTTATCATCTTAACCATTTTTACTGTACAGTTCAATAGTGTTAAGTACATTCAAATTGTGGTGCAACTAGTCTCCAGAACTATTTTCATCTTGCAAAACTGAAACCCATTAAACAAAAACTCCTCATCCCCCTCCCCAACCCCTGCAACCATTCTACTTTCTGTCTCTATGAATTCAACTACTCTAGGTACCTCATAAAGTGGAATCATACAGCATTTGTCTTTTTGTGACTGGCTTAGTTCACATGTTCATAATGTTCTCAAGGTTCATCCACGATGTAGCATGTCAGAATTTCCTTCCTTTTTAAGGCTGAATAATATTCCATTATAGGTATATACCACATTTTCTTTATCCATTCGGCCATCAATGAACACTTGGGTTGCTTTCACCTTTTGGCTATCGTGAATAATGCTCCTATGAACATAGGTATGCCAATATATCGTCAAAACCTTGCTTTAAATTCTTTGGGGTACAAACACAGAAGTGGAATTGCTGGATCAAATTGTAATTCTATTTTTAATTTTTTGAGGGACCACTGTACTGTTTTCTACAGAAGCTGCACCATTTTACAATCCCACTAATGGTGTACAAGGTTCCATTTTCTCTACCTTTGCCAGCACTTGTAATCTTGGTTTTTTTTTTTCTTTATAGTAGCCATACTAATAGGTGTTATCTTATGGTGGTTTTGATTTGCATTTCTCTAATGATTAGTGATGTTGAACATCTCTTTATGTGTTTTCTGGCCATTTGTATATCTTCTTTGGAGAAATGTCTATTCAAGTCTGTGTTAGGGTTCTCCAGAGAAATGGAATCACTAGGATATGTGTGTGTGTGTGTGTGTGGAGAGAGAGAAAGAGAGAGAGAGAGAGATTTTAAGAAATTGGCTTACACAATTGTAGAGGCTGACAAATCCAAAATCTTCAGGATAGGCCGAAAGGCTGAAGACCCAAGGAAGAGTTGATGTTGCAGCTAGAGTGTGAAAGCAGTCTGCTGGCAGAATTCCCTCCTCCTCAAGGGGAGGTTAGTCTTTTTCTTAAGGACTTCAACTTATTGGATGAGGTCCACCCACATTATGGAGGGTAATCAGCTTTACTCAAAGTCTACTGATTTAAATATCAATCTTATCTAAAAAATACCTTCACAGCAATGTCCAGATGCATTTGACCAAATATCTGGGTACCATGGCTTACTCAAGTTGACACATAAAATTAACCATCACAAAGTCCGTTGCCCACTTTTAATTGAGTTGTTTGCTTTCTCGTTGAGTTATAAGATTTCTTTATATATTCTGGATATCAACCTCTTATGAGATATATTATTTGCAAATATTTTCTTCCATTCCACAGGTTGCCTATTCATTCTGTTGACTGTGTCCTTTGAGGCACAGGAGTTTTTAAGCTTGATGTAGTCCTTATCTCTATTTTCCTTTTCCACTTTTGAGCTTAAATAGTCATTTTCTCCTGAATGAGAATTGGTAGCTCAGCCAAATGTAGAGAGAAAGAAAAATCCATCATTTGGCTTACCTCATGAAAAGGTATCTCCAAGGTTTGGAGACGAAGGTCAACCTTGTGGTAGGTGTCCAGGCAGGGCAAAAAGAAGAAAAGACCTAGAAGAGGGGGAGGGAGAAGTGACAGGTGAATGGCTAGCATGGAGACTGTTTGGGGTTCACCTTTTTGGGGTGAGGTTGCACACTGCATTGCTTTTCTTAGCCTCCAACTACACACAGACCATTGGGCACCACCTCCACCCCTACAGTGCGTCTGTTGTTGCTAAGGTTACCATATAATTTGTTGTTCAATCTGGCACACTTTTGAGAGTAAAAGAATACTATTACAACTTACTCCAGAACAATAGGCATAAACAGGGATTATCCCCAGCAAAATGGGCTGTATGGTCACCTTGGCCATGGTGCTGACCCCTCCAGATCTTGTGTTACATGGCTGTCTCCTTCACTAGATTTGAACTCCCTAATAAGAGTGTCTTATGCACTATTGTTAGCTCTAGTGCCTGACTTAGTGCCTTTTAGGTGCTCTGTAAAATTATTTTTGAATTCATGTATGTACCAAGGTAATAAACTTTAGAGCCAGCAACCTCCATGTGGTATTTCTTAAAATGTGAGCCCCAGAGGTAATCAGAATAGCAATATCATGATACCAGCCTTCTGATTGGCTAGTTATTCCTCAGCTACCTAATGTAATGTACAGGATCAATGTGAAATAAATATTTTTAGATTGATTTGAGATTTTCTGAGAGCCCACTGGACACTGTGGGCCCCTGCAAGAGCCAAAGCTTTGTTGGAACAGCAGCACCTCACAGAGCCCAGGATCTCTCTGAGGAGCAGCCCAACTACTAGCCCTTCCTAGCTCCAGCCAAGAAAGATGCTGAAAACTAGGATCAGAACAAGACAGTGCCTATCCTGGAATTCAGGGTCTGGTTCTGCTTTTGTGTGGACCCATCTGTTGGTTCTGAATCTTCAAACTCTGATTTGTGTCTTCTAGTATGGTCTCCATTCTCTACCAGTTTCTGTAAACCTGGCTTGGAACTTGGACCCTTTCCAATAGATGCACAGTGGGACTTTGCTCCTTCTCATGCCTTCCTGGCTAGCTTGGATGTCTACACCCGAACTACTAGACTTTTCAGACTAACCATACTTCTATCTGTGGCCCATAATCAGATTGGATCTCTGGACATCAACTCTGCTAGACTTTAAGGTCCTAGAGATCAGAAACCATGTCTCATTCATCCATCTTCATATCCCTGGTAGTTATACAGTATCTGAAACACAAGAAGTTTTCAGTCTATGTTTCTTAAATTCCACCAACTGAAGGCCAATTTGTTACTTGGATGCAGAACTCTGCCTATCTCCCATGGTTTGGTCTGACCTCCTGGACTCTGAACTAGCTCAGCTTTGCTCTGAGAATTCACAAATTCTAGCAGAGAATTTTCTCTGAGAATTAACTGAGCGTACACACATTCTACCCAAACGAGTGCCTGGCCGTGGGTCCTAAGCCTACTTGCTACTCCAGCCTGCCAGGCCCTGGCATTTGGCTCTCTGCACCCATCCTCTCTCTTGGTCACTGTTGACCTGGTAGTAATGCTCTCTGAAGAATTTCTTAATAACCTGTGTTACAAGTAACAGACTGGAAAATAGAGATGTCACGAATCAAGTTGCTTCATGTAATCTCAGGTCCATATTAAAAATATGCATGGATTGAAGAAATTGGCAAGTCTATGGGGGGGCGAAAAAGGTATTTCTTACCAGGGCCTTTGGCTCTTCCAGGAAGCAGATGTCCCAGTCGGAATATAATTACTCTCTCATACTCCTGTACAACCTAAAAACAAATTTAATACTTTTGAATCATTCCAAGAAAGAAAAAGAAAGTCTTCAAAAGGCCTTGGCATGAGAATGATCCTAGGTGTCAGAAATCTTTTGCTTTGAGAACCAAGAAAAAATTTGTTAATACTTATGTTTCCAAAATCTACATTTAGTAAGTGTAGAATTTCAGAAACCAATGAAAAAGTATATTTGTCATGTTAACTTTTGAGCCCATGGACAGAATTTTGATTAGAGAGTCATGATTACCTAAAATATAATGCTTCCACAACATTCCCTAAATCAAAGAAATTACAGCATGTTTAATCCTGTAATTTGCTGTGATTTCTGTATTATTATTAGCTTTTATATGTATCGATCATTACTATTTAACAGAAAGAGGGCGTATATTTTAATATCACTTATATTTTGTTTCAAACTAGATTTCTTTTGAGGTTGCTTCAAAATGATTTAATTGGATTTTAATTTGTCAATTCTTATTGGTGATGTATTTAGAAAAATAGAGTGTTCCCTGAAAATGTGTAGAGCTATTTTTAAGTGACAAAAAAGGAGATTCTCTGTGTAGAAATGTCTGTATTTTAAGAGAGATGGGAATGTTATTGCACACTACTTTAAAAATAAACAATTTTCTGGCCCCGTGTCAGAATCTGGGTTCTACTGCTTATTATTCTACTGCTTAGTCAGTCTGTTTATTTATATATATGCCCCACTAGCCTGTGAACTCTCTAACAATATAGAATTAATCATTTTTTCTCAGTGTCTAAAAAAAATGCCTGATACAAGGGGCCAGCCCAGTGGCGTAGTGGGTAAGTTCATGCACTCCACTTCTGCAGCCCAGGGTTCAAAGGTTTGGATCCCGGGTACATACTGATGCATCACCCATCAAACCATGCTGCGGTGGCATCCCATATACAAAATAAAGGAAGATGGGCACAGATGTTAGCTCAGGGCTAATCTTCCTCAGCAAAAAGAGGAAGATTGGCAAGGGATGTTAGCTCAGGGCCAATCTTCCTCACCAAAAATTAAAAACAAAAATAAATAAATAAATAAATAAAAATGCCTGATACACAGTAAGTGTTCAATAAATATTTGTTGAATGAATGAAGAAATTATTTGTGACTGTAGACAAGTCTGTTTTCCTTCTTCATCCTCCTTCCAATTTAGAAAGCTCCATTGAATATAATTAGTCAAGTATGAAAATGTAATGAAGAGACCAAAAGTAACACAATTTGAAGTGTGCCTTTTTTTTTTCCTCCCGAAAGCTCCAGTATATAGTTGTATATTATAGTTGTAAGTCCTTCTAGTTCTTTTCTGTGAGCCGCCCTCACTGCATAGCTACTGACAGACGAGTGGTGTGGTTCCATGCCTGGGAACTGAACCTGGGCTTGGGAGTGCACAGAACTTTAACCACTAGGCAATTGGGGTGGCTCTGAAGTGTGCTTCTTAAGGTAACAGGCTCTACTACCCCACTGTAAGTCCCCTGAGGTCAAGATCCATGTCTTATTCATCCTTATGAGGTTTAGAACTCCTGTGCCTGAACACTGCCTTGCTTGTTGAAACAATGAATGAGAACAAATGACTGGGTTTGGTTCCTGGAACATGTCCCAGCCATTCCCAGTTTCTTGACTCCCTAGCATTTCTTGTTTCTTTTCTGCTTTTATTGGAAGAAACAAATTCTTCCCAGAGATGAAGAGGAGTCTTACTCCTTCAAGACCTTGCTCATATGTAACCATCTAGTTCTACTTTAGTGTCCTCTACCTAATTGCCTTCTTAGGGCGTACTCTTAAGTGATCAGACCTGAGAGCCTTCTCCACAAACTGTGGCTGAGTCAGCGTTGTACCTTATGGCAGCCAGGCAGGTGCTTGGATCACCCTTCAAGAAGAACCTGATGTCAACTATATGCTGTCTATAGGAGACACACTTTAGATTCAAAGATACAAACAGGTTGAAAGTAAAAGAATGGAAAAAGATATACCACACAAAGAGTAACAAAAAGAGAGCAGGAGTGGCTATACTGATATCAGACAAAATGGAGTTAAAACAAACACAAAAAATATTACTAGTGATAAAGAAGGACATTGTATAATGATAAAAGGGTCAGTGCATTAGGAAAGTATAACAATGATAAACATATATGCACCTAAAAATAGAGCTCCAAAACACATGAAGCAAAAATAAAAGGAAAAGAATGTAGAAATAGACAATTCAACAATAATAGTTGGAGACTTTAATATCCCATTTTCAATCATTAATAGAACAACTAGACAGAAGATCAACAAGGAAACAGAAGACTTGAACAACACTGTAAACAAACTAGACCTAACAGACATCTACAGATAACTCCACCCAACAACAGTGGAATACACATTCTTCTCAAGCACACATGAAATATCTCCAGGATAGACCATACGCTAAGCCATAAAACAAACCTTAGTGAATTTAAAAGGATTGAAATCACACAAAGTATGTTCTCTGATTACAAAGGAATGAATTAGAAATCAATAAAAGAAGAAAATTTGGGAAATTCACAAATATGTGGAAATTAAACAACACACTCTAAAATAACCAATGGGTCAAAGAAGAAAACACACAAAAAAATTAGAAAATCCTTTGAGATGAATGAAAGCAAAAACCAAAGATACCAAAACATATGGGATGCGACTAAAGCAGTGCTTAGAGGAAAGTTTATAGCTGTAAATGCCTATAATAAAAAAAGAAGAAATATCTCAAAATAATATCCTAACCTCCTACCTTAAGACACTGGAAATAGAAGTGTAAACTAAACCTAAAGAAAGCAGAAAGAAGAAAATAATAGAGATTAGAGTGGAAATAAATACAATAGAAAACAGAAAAATAGCAGAGAAAATCAAGGAACCAAAAGTTGGTTCTTTGAAAAGATTAACAAAATTGACGAATATTTTGCTAGTGTGATCAAGAAAAGAGAGAAGACTCAAATTGCCAAAATCAGGAATCAAAGAAGAATGACAGGACCATCACTATTGTCCTTACAGAAATAAAAAACATTATAAGAGAAAATACTATGAACCATATACCAACACATTAGATAATTTAGATGAAATGGAAAAATTCCTAAAGAAACACAAACTACCAAACTGACACAAGAAGAAAAGGAACAACTGAAAAGATCTAGAGGTAAAAGATTGAATTAGTAGTATTAAAATTTCCCACAATAGAAGTCCAGGACCAGTTGGCTTCTCTGGTGAATTCTGCCAAACATTGAAAGAGGAAGTAATATCACTTCTTCACAAATTCTCCCAAAAAATAGAAGAGGAGGGAAATCTTCCCAACTCATTCTCTGAGGCCAGTATTACCCTGATATCAAAACAAGACAGAGACATCACAACATAAGAAAATTAACAGACCAACATCTCTTATGAATATAGATGCAAAAATCCTCAACCAGTTACCAGCACCCTGAAATCCAATTAACACATAAAAAGGATTATGCACCATACTGAGTGGGACTTATCCTAGGAATATACAGTTGGTTTAATTCAATGAATGTAATACACCATATCAATAGAATAAAGGGCAAATACCACATGATCATCTCAACCGATATAGAAAAGGCATTTGACAAAATCGAACACCCTTTCATAAAGAAGAAGGAGGAGGAGAAGGAGGAAGAGGAGAGTAAGAAGAAGAGCCTGGCCCCAGCAGCGTCTGTAGTGTTCAGGCTATAGACATGCTTTTCCCCGGTAGCTTCAGTCAATAACTAAGAATGGCAAGGGTACTAGGGCCTGGCCATTTCTGCCCATTGTGAAACTTCTCTGTGAAGCAAACTTTGCTTGGAGTTCCCTTTCAGGCCGGCCAAGACTTTCTTGTACCACAGTCTGAGGCCCTTTCTGTCCAATCCGTCCTTCCCTTTCTCATAGCACAGGTGTTAGACCTGCATCATTGTCTGAAGCCTTTCCCTGCCTATTCTTGTTCTCTCTCCTCTTAATCTGTCACAGGCAATGCCTCCCAGTAATTTCCTTTCACTTCTAATTCCTTCTTGGCATGTGCTTGCCAAACCGATACAAGTCTTCATTTACTTCAAGGACAGGCAAGTGTAACTGCCTGTGGGCCAAAGATAATTGTCATTCACCATCTAAAGAAGCTGCCTGACAAGTTTCCTGGAAGTGTCAGAAGTGGAAGTAGACACCAAGATCTCTTCTGGGCCCGTCTTTGTGTTACAGAGTGCAGATGACCTAGACATAGACCCTGTTCTAAAGGGCTCTGTCTAATGGGAGAGCTCAGGTGTCAGCAAATATTATACATGTGGTAAGTGCCGGACTGGATGTGAATGCAGAGTGACACAAGAGCACAAGGAAGGGAATGACAGTCTGGGAGAGTCAAGGAGGGCTTCACAGTTACATTTGAGCAACGTCTTCGAGGAGTAAGAGCTCTCCTGGAAGGTGAGTGGGAGTGAGAGCATTCCATGCAGAGCAGACAGCATGTATCAAAATACAGAAGTAAGGGTGGACATGTTGCAGTCAGTGAGAGGTACCAAGAAATTACTTACTGGGTCCTCATGGAATCTCACCTTTATGCAGAACCAGATAGAAAAAGGGAAGGTCATGATGATGAAGAGCAGGGATGTGAAGACAAGAAGCCACTCACAGGCCCCTAAACTGGAAGACTTGGTACCTTAAAAAAAGAAAAAAAGCAAAAGAATAATTATATTGGAACTTCACCATATTCACTGAGTAGCACTTGTTGGTCCAGTCCTCATTATTAGGGTCAGAGCAGTTTGTAGACACTGCTGGAAATATTAGAATGAGCTGGATATCAGAGCGGTCAGTCACAGGACCTAGGGCATTGTCTGTGTGGAGGGCTATTTGGGTCTATGGAAGGTGGAGCAGGCTCCTGGAAAGGCGGTAGTGGGGTACACTGGAACAAGCACAGAATCTGGGCAGAAGGTCTGGGTTCCAGTTCTGGTTCCACCATTTTCTGTCAAAGCAAGGCACATGACCTCTTCAAGCCTCACTTTCCTCTTCCTAGTACTGATGTTAGTTTTGAGCTGGTGCAGCTTGCATACCTGTCCTCTTCAGGTGATCTGCACATCAGTTTGATGATGACCTTTCCAGTTATTTCCAGCATGGAAATAAAATTTTCAGGCCTACCAATTAGTTATCCTCTTCCTTCCCATCCCTTTAAAATAGACTTTTCACCATTCCTAATCTTTAGTCACCTTCTAGTCCTCTATGAGGCTTTTAAACTGACAAATAGAATTCCTTTGACCAGTTTTCTAGAACCTGGAGATTAAAATTCTTGAGATTTACATAACTATTACATTTAAATCATATTCCACTATTCCACTATCATTTCCTTCCTACATTCAACAAATATCTATTGAGCACCTATACTGCCTCAGGCACTATCCCAGGCCCTGAGGACACAATGTAAACAAGACAAGGCCCCAAGAAGCTTGTGTTCTCGAGATCAACTTTCCCTGATATGCTTTCATTTATCACCCAAGCAACCTGGACGTTCTGCACTCTGGTTCCTTACCACTTTTTTACAGACACTAATGGACTAACATTACCCCCATATAGGTGATTTTCAAAGACTGTCTGGGAAGTCACAACCTAATCCAAAGAAGGGGCTCGGTCCCATAAGATTAGCGCCATATAGCCTAGGTGTGTCATAGGCCATCTAGGTTTGTGTAAGTACACTCTATGATGTTCGCACAATGATGAAATCACCCAACCACGCATTTCTCAGAATGTGTCCCCACCATTAAGTGACGCATGACGTATTGTGTACTGCATCCCAGTCCTGGAGCTCCCTAGTGTTCATCAGCGTATTGAAGGTAGAAGAATCCCTGCAGTGAAGAAGCATCTGAGCGCTACTTAACCTAGTATTTCCCAAATATTTGACCAGGCATGTTTTCTTTAAGGAATTCATGTTCTATGGAATTTATTTCTCATGCACCCTACTTTGAGAAATGCTGCTCTATCAACATCATGTTAGTTTTTACAATATTCTTCCCTAACGGCAATAACAGTGTTATTGCATATTTAATTAGCTTATAAATATATTTCATTTGCCAGAGGTAACCATGATAAGTGAAAATAAATAAATGCACATACAGACAAAATTGCATTTTATAAGTGAAGAAAAGTCCTCAAAATTCCTTCATAGAGTAGTTAGGGAGGTGAGGAGAAAACTAATATCTATATCCCAAACCTAACTTGAAGCTTTACTCACAAAATATTATTCTCTTGGAATAAGTTCCTTGAATACCCAATTTGTTTGAGTTAAGTGAGTAGTGAAACATTAGAAACATTAAATGTTAAAGCAGGAAGAGCCTTTAGATATGACATAAGCCGAGAACGCCCGACATTTTGGTAAAGTGAAGCTACTTTTTGTTTCTCCCAAGTCTTAAGTAGCCTGGCTGTGGGAGTGTGGAGCTAAGTGAGGAGGAGGAGGGGATGTTGCTGCCTTTTGTTCCCTTTTCCTCCGGGAGCCACAGAAACCTCCCAGACAAGGGCTCAGCAAGGCTGCCTCGTCCCTAATAGGACTTCTCATCCATTTCTTGGGGTCTTGGGCTCTAGTCACTTTATAGCTGGAGAGGCTGAGTAAAGCCCACCAAGGTGAAGCCACTTGCCCAAGGCCACAGCTGGTTGGTGGCAATGCTGGGACCATGACCAGAAATCAGTGGCAGCACCATGCAAGGATGGGCTTTTCAGTCGGACTGAATTACTCTGGAATTCTGGTTTCTCCACTTCCTAGCTGTAGGTCTTGGGCAAGTTGCTTAATTTCTCAGCACTTTTCCTCATCTGTGATACGGGAATGATAATACTCAGTAAAACACCTACTGTGTGCCTGGCACATAGTAGGGGCTCCATAAATGGGGGCCCTCTTCCTTGCCTACCTCACCGACATGGTCTGAAACACAATCCTTACAAGACTTCTAACCTCAGCATTACTGTAGCATTGAACCCAACTACGCTTTAATGACCAGAAGCTTCTGACTGATGAAAGGGCATCAATTAGGCAAACCAGCACTAACATGGTCCACATAAACTATACCCCAACTGCAGGAATCTTTCTCAAGTTGTAGCTTTCAATGCTCCAGCATATACTCCATTGCTGTCAGCCAGGAAATATCAAAATTTCATAGCTAGCTGAGAGCAATACAACACACTATTTACTTTCCTTTAAACCTCCCTCATCCTACACTTAAGGTGTAATGAACTTTTTTCTTCCATTTGTTATAAAAAGGATTGGAAGCAGATAGATTTGTTCCTAAGAGTTGCTTCACTTGCAGAAGCCAAAGAGACACCTTTCCTGGTGATTTTCTACTTTCCTGGTGATTTTCTAACTTTCCTCTTTTTGAGCATGTAAGGCTTCTGCTCTCATTGAGTATGTTCTTTGCTCCAGGCTCTGTGCAAAGTGCTTTGGGTGTTTTATCCCATTTTATCCTCACAACCACCCTCCGAGGTGGGTGCTGTCATTATCCCCATTTGATAGATGGTTCAGGCCCTGCCTGTGATCACGTGTCTAGCTGAGATTTAAGCACGGGTCTGGCTTTTCTCTACTTGGTTCTGCTGCCTCTACTTCTTAGAAAGAACGATCATCCCAAAGAAAGTTCAAAATGCGTTTAGGTAAGACTGAGGGGTGAGGATGAGGAGAAAAGAATAAGCTACATAGTTGCCTAGAACCACCAGCTCATGCACGTTTTTACCGAAATTAGGTACCCATATACTCTTCCAGGGCCACGGAAACCAGCGGCATGGTTCCTTTTTCATGTTGATTGGTCGGCAACCTGGACCACACTCCCTCCCACCTCCCATCCATGGCT
Organism: Tapirus indicus; assembly: GCA_031878705.1. Classification (NCBI taxonomy): domain Eukaryota; kingdom Metazoa; phylum Chordata; class Mammalia; order Perissodactyla; family Tapiridae; genus Tapirus; species Tapirus indicus. Next base: position 80,476,973 of record CM062922.1, on the reverse strand, counting down.
GGCCCCTGGAACCAAAGGTGCAATATTTAGTTGATGTTATTTGTATTTCTTCTGATGTATTTTGGTCTCCACCACTGGGGGGTCGGTGGGTCCTAACTCATGCCTTTTATTTCCTGGGACTCTGAGCAGGTCCAGCAGGCTGATCTTGGTGGCTCTCGGTACTGTGACTCATTGTACCTTATCTGACATCCCTTGGATACCATCTGGAAAGGCCGCTCGCCCTCCCTGGTCCCCCACCTGCCTGCTGTACCTTCCTCCGGCCGCTCGCTCTCCAGCAGCGCCACCACCTCGGTGCCCTCCTCGCCGGAGCCCCGGACCTCATCCACGTCCACCACGGTGGCTGTCGGCGCTCGGGGCTCCTCCGGGCTCCCTGCCCGCCCGGGACCTGGCCGCTCGCGCCCGGCATGCCGGCGCCCGCGGCCTCCGCCGCCCCTCTCGGCCTTCGCCCTCTTGTTCTCCTTGTGCGGGGACCCGCCGCCTCTCCCATGGGCCTCCCTGGAGGAGCTCCGAGCCCTCCTCTCCATCCTCAGAGCGGCCGTGCCCGGGAGCGCGGTGCCTGCAGAGCCGCTGGCCAGGCTGTGGAGCGTGTCCGGGGAGGATCTTAAAGACCGCGGGCGGGGGCGGGACTCGGGGCGGGGCCGGGGCCGGGCTCCGCTCGCGGTGTAACCGACGGCCGCTTCCCAGAGGCGCTGTGGGTAGGGCCGCCAACCCCGGGACTGGGGGCAGCCTTGAACAGGGAGGTAGTGTGAGAGCCCGTGTCCCAGTTCATGATGTGTAAATGTGTTTCTGTAAACCGCGTTCTGAGCCGTAAAGAAGATTCAGTTACCTGAAATACCACAGAGGCCGCCAAATCGCTGAAGATGTGATGGCGCTTGGTTTTATGATTTGTAAATAGCGCGTGAAATAGGGTGTGTGGTCCTCGCGTAATGCTAGAGCGCCTAAAGGGACACAAAAGGTCATCGAATTAGGGTAACTTTAGGGCAAAATTAGAAACTTCTCCCCAACCCCCCGTTACTCCCTTAGAGTCTTCGCAAGGGTGCCTTTCCCCTCTCCTCCTCATTTATTTTACATCCTGGCCCTACTTTTTCTGCTAATGCTTTAAGTGCTAATGGTGTTGGCTGACTACTCCTGGGAGGATTTACATTTTAATACGGGGGGAGGAAAACTTTTAGACCTGTTTCCTCTCTCTCTCTCTCTGTCACATACTCTCTCTTATTATTTATATATCTTTACTTTTATAATTTATTATTATTTTTACTAATGCTTAAGCCTGTTGATGATGCAATGCTTCTTGAAAATCATAGAAGGGAAGGGATCTGGTTTAGGTTTGTTTTTAGGGAAGGGACATTTTGTCCTTGGCTAGCCCTGTTCCCATGCTTCCTTGATGAAGGCAAAAGTTTTGCTTTTCCAGGGTTCACTGGCCATGCTCCATCCAGCAGCAAAGTGGGGGAGCTGCCCCACCCACTTCTGAGGAACTTGAAACATTGGCTAGAGTTCTGTTTTACTTCCTATTAATAACTTGTTTCTCACTGAATGGGAGGTTGGTCTAGGTAACCCTTCAAACTCAAGTTTTATGATTCTACTCAAATAGCTCAGATCACAAGACGGTAGAAATAATGCTCACTTATTTTTTATTTTTTTTTTCAGAATTTACTGAGTTCACACTCAGCTCACACAAAAAAGTGATAGCTTTTTTTCCTCTCAAAAACCTTATTAATGAATGAGGACCTGAAGTGACTCAGTGGGTCTGCAAAAACCATTCCACTACTTTCTTCCATATATTCCAAGTTAGGCCATTGGGAATAAAGAAATTAGAAAATTAGTAATAAAGTAATTTAAATAAATTTGTTTTTTAGTCTCTAAACCCGATTATTGCAAGGTCTACATAAGGGAGGGCCGATGTCTCCCCCGAAGTGCCGGCCTGGATTAATAGCTCCTGCCTAGAGCACTACATTGAGAAAAACTCTGAAGCTGTGTTTGGCCCACAGAGGGAAAAGTATCATGATTATTTACTATTCACTCAGGTTAATATTTGCTATTAAACATAGCTAGTTTCTTTATCATCCTGTAAAGATTTTCCTTCTAGTGAAAGCATAAAACCGTTTGTAGCATTTATTGATTTTTTTTCTCAGCCTTCGATTCTGTTACAGATTAATTTGATCTAGAGTCCTAGCTATAGACTCTTTAACTAAAATTGCACCTCGGTTTTTACTCCAAGAATCAGCAGGATATCTGGCTAAATGATAGTCTCAAAAATGTACCCTGGGGGCCGGCCTGGTGGTATAGTGGTTAAGTTCAAGCACTCTGCTTTGGTGGCCCAGGGTTTGCGGGTTCAGATCACGAGTGTGGACACCACTCATCAAGCCATGCTGTGGCAGCGTCCCACATATAAAGTAGAGGAAGATTGGCACGAATGTTAGCTCAGGGCCACTCTTCCTCAAGCAAAAAGAGGAGGATTGGCAACAGATGTTAGCTCAGGGCCAGTCTTCCTCACTGAAAAAAAATAAAAATGTACCCTGTCTCCCAATAAGATAGAAGGATTTCTTGTAGGAGAAAAACTGATAAGAAAGGCTCTACTTGGTGGTGGGACCACTGACAAGTTACATAACTGGGACTTCATTTTCTATATCCATATAGAACAGTAATACAAGCACCTGCTTATAACATAAATCTGTTGGGATTATGAATGACAGTGACAATATCTGTGAAAGTGCGTCATACTCCATGGTGAAAAGGTCAGCACCGCATCTCTGAAAGGTGGGGGAGTTGGGGATGCTGAGGCAGCACATGAGTCTACAGCTGGCTGGCCTCATCTGCTCTTATAATGATATTTCTGTTTTCTTTTAAATTCCTTATTAATTGAAAGTGTTGGTCATCCCTTTGTTGAAAATATTATAGGTACACATTTTTAAACCCTTCATACTTTACTCCTTGTTTGGATTTGTTATGAGACTGACATCTGTGGGAACAGGGTTACTGGAAGAAGGGGAGGACCAATTAAAGTTGTTGACTTTTGAGTTTGTTTCCAAGACAAAAGGTCATGAAAGATTTCAAGGCTTTCTAAATTATTATACTTATTCCCATTTAGTGTTTTGAAATTTTATATCCATATAGATAAATGAAGGAATGAATATTGATTTATATGAGTTATTTAATGGAAAACCTGGAATTCATTGGCATTGGATAAAATTGCAAATCTTATCATTTTAGAGCTGAATAAACTACAGGGACCTATTAAATTGACTTTCTCAATTTGTAGATGGCAGAGAGACCAACCAGGAGGGCATAGCTGTAGTCTAGGAAAGTGATGCTGAGGAAGCTGGATCCGAGGCTTTGGCAATGGGGATGGCCTGGATTCAGGAAACATTTCTGAAGCAGAGAATCAACAGAATTTGGTGACCACATGGGGTTATAGAGGGGGAGCAGTGAGGGGATAGAAGACTTGAGAAAGATGGAGATTTCAACGTTTGTAGGTTGAGCGATTGGTCATCACTGTGCGCTTCTCTGGCAGACCCAGTTCTCCTAACTATACTGACCTTAAGCATCTTACGTTCCCACCTTCTTGGCCTGGAGATGCAGTTGTCAGCTTGTTAGGCGAGGTGGTGAGATAAGACTGCCTTGACTTTTCTCATTAATTCACTCCGTAGATACTTAGTGAGCACCTACTGTATGTTTAGCACTGCTCATTTCTGAGGATGTAAGGGGAAGACATGGTGCATGCCCTGGAGCAACTTATAGTCTAACAGGGAGAAACAGATATGTAAACTGACAGATAGTGTGATAAAGTGTATATATTATGACAGAAGGATCTGGATCTACATCAGGGTTTCTCCACCTCAGCACTATTGACATTTTGGACTGGATAATTCTTTGTTGTTGGGGGCTGTCCTGTGCATTGTAGGATCTTTAGCAGCATCCCTGGCCTTTGCCCACTAGATGCCAGTAACACCCTTTCCCAGTTTTGATGACCAAAAGTGTCTTCAGACATTGTCAAGTGTCCCATGGGGGCAAAATCAGTCCTGGTTGAGAACCACTGATCACTATGGTACCGTGAGGACACAGAGGAGAAGGTAAGTAATTCTACCTGGGTGGAGTCAGAGGAGACCCAGTTGGGGCCATACTAAGAAAATGGTAGGTGATCCTCAGGTAGGCTGTAAGAACTGACTCTCCCCTAAGAACTGAGTCTTCCACAAGAGGGAGCATTTCAGAATGCTCCCTCATCCTCTACAGCACTTCACCTATGGCAGGTTGTTCAGTGGCTTGACAAACTGGCAAAAGAAGAGACCAGAGAGGTAGGCAGCCCAAGAAATGAAAAGCCTTTTATACCATATAAGAGAGGTAAAATTTTGGATTTTATCTTATAGGCAAAAGAAGCTATTGAAACATTTTAGGCAAGGAATAATATGGTCAGATTTGCAATTTAGAAAAGTGCATTTGTGGACAAGGTGGAAGGTGAATTGAAACAGGAAGAGGATGGAGGCAGAGAGGCCAGGAAGGAGACACTTGAAATAATCCAGGTGAGAGAGGGGATATGAGTCATGTTTAGAGGAAAAGGTGATGACTCTTAGTACTCTGGTCAAAGTGACTGGGTGAATGGGGCTGACATCCAACTGAGGGAATAGAAGAGAAGAAACAGATTTTGTTTAAAGGTAGGTGGGCACAATAAGTTCAGTGTCAGGCATACTGAGCTAGCAGTGTCTATAGGATATCCATCTGGAAATGCACAGTAGACAGTTGACTATTTGGATTTGAAGCTCAGGACAGGTGGTGCTTCTGTGACTAAGATCTTGATCTTTCACCAGCTGCCAACTGTGGCCTCAGCCTCCTCTGTTGGGTCCTCAAAAGATATGAGCACAGACTCTCCAACCAATGTGTTCATTGCTGGCTTGAGCTTTGGAACCTAATCCGTAACTGGTCCTCTACCCTGGCCAGCCCGGTTAGATGCTTTGTAGGCCTTGAGGGTTCTCTTGGCTCCTTCCTTTAGGACTTAAAAGAGCTGATCTGGAAAAAAGGAAAAAAGTCAGGGGGCCTGATCCTAGGCCCTGTTTCCTTAGGTCTGCACTCTGGTTTTGACATTATAATTACAAGCAGAGCTGGCCTAAGCCAGCCACTCCATACTTCCTTTACCCCCTGAGCCCCACCCTAGCGCCCACTGGGCCTTTCAGGGATAGGGCTGTTCCTTGATTTTTAGGTAATCTTCCTCCTCAAATCAGGAGATATCCCCTGATTGTCATGTGGGAGGGAAGACAGGGAACCACTGAAAGAGAACACAGCACATGCAAAAGTAGCACATAGCTTTGGCTCCATTGTACTTCAGTTTAGAATCTGTTCCTGTCGCTAAAGATACGTTTCCTACTTCTGGTGGCATGTGTGACCCTGGGGACTCTATTTTGTACATTATCCGGTTCAGTGTTGTGTTATGGAGCGGATGGGTGTGGGAGATCCTAGAGCAGTGCTTCCAATCTTTTCCCATTACAGCGAACATAGAAAATACTATTTGAATGGCATCCTAGGGCAAACTTGAAGGGATTTGAGGGTATCTGTACAGGGCTTGGTGAGAAAATGATATTTTTGATATACAATCATGGTAAGAAAAATAAAATACAAAGTATTAGGGATTCAATATTAGCAAATTAAATTTGTATACAAATAAAATATTTTCAAAATTTAAGGTAGAATCTTGAGTGTGCTTCCCCAAATTTTATGTTTGAAATGGTTACATGAAATTCCTAATTAAGACTTTTTAATTAGCTCTTTAAATTTTTGTTACTGATGAGAAACATGTTCACACAATTTAAAAAGTTTTGTGTAATTTTCCAGCTTTATTGACTTATATTGACAAATAAAAATTGTATATATTTAAGGTGAACAACGTGATTTGATATGATTTAATTATTGTGAAATGATTAAAAGTTTTTAAAACCATTTTTACAGCCACTTAAAAATTTACAAGTGTGAACTTAAAAGATCGAATGTCTTTCAACAAGTGTAATTTTGATATTTCTTGTGATGATGTAAATGGATTTCAAATCTAATCAAGCTTTTTCGTAAGGAGTATTTCAAAACAATGATGAAACTTAAGCGAGCCCGGCACTGGCGTCAGTAAGAGCAATCGCAGCGCGGCTAGAGTGGAAGCTGCGGTCAGGGCAGGAACACGCGCCCAGCCGGAACCCCGCCCAGCTCCTCGGGGGCCTCGCTTTGTCTGCGCTGCGCAGCCTCTTCGAGCGCCGGACCCGAAACTTCCTCGCGGATCCGCGTGGAGCGGAAGGAGATCCTTGGCAGAGCCCAGCGTCTTGCAGCAGAGCAGTGAGTGTTGAATGGCTCTTACCTTGCTACCTGGAGGCCTGTGGGCATTCCAGCTGACCCCACTTGGTTGCCTTCTGGAAAGTCTGGGTGCAGGCTACTTTGGGCTGGAGGGCTCCCAGCACCTCCCTTCCCCCCAACCCTCAAGCTACCCCGAGGGGCTGAGAAAATCAGTATTAGACTGCACACCTGTAATCTCTTCATGGCACAGAGGTGAGAAGCTGCTCTAGAGCGGTGATTCTCACTTTAGCGCGCGTCAGAATCACCTGGAGGGTTTGTTAAAACAGATCGCTGGACCCCGCTCCGCTCCCCTACCCCCACACTCCTCGGTTTTGATTCAACAGGTCTGGGTGGGGCCTGAGAATTTGCATGTCTAACAAGTTTCCAGGTTAAGCTGCTGGTCTGGAATCACACGTTGAGAACCACTGTCACAGAGGTTAAACAAAAGTGTTTTCTAAATACTCCATTTAAAGCAGTCCCTTCTCATGATTAGGCTCGTGTGTGTGGTGATGGATTGTAATTAGTATTTGGGTAGTGAACATGATGTTATCTATGCAGAAATAGAAATATAATGATGTACACCTGAAATTTACACAATGTGCTAAACCAATGTTACTGCAATTAAAAATAAATTAAAAAAAAGTAAAGTTAACAGTATCTTAGCTTCAGGAGCCATATGCATCGACCTTGAGTCTATTTTGAAAGATTTTTACAATTCACAATAATAGAAGATAAAATATGCTTGATTAGGTTATTAATTACACTAAGTTCAAAAAACTGCTGACACAATGAAGAATAAAAGTACATCTAATCCATAGAAATTAGAAAAGTAGTCCACCAAGATGATCAGATAAACTACTAAATAAACAAAACTAGGGAGTTAAAGTAAGCTAAATAGATGCAGGAAGAATGATAACTTCTCTTGTTTTCTTTCCTATCTTCACAAAATATATCAAAGAATCATAAAACAGCACAGTTTAATTATGGTCCACCAATATCCATCATAGCTCCCTATTTTACAGATAAAATTATTGTATTCATAAATTTTCCTTCCTTCACATCATAAAGAACCCACTTACTTGGGAATCCTCTGTACCCAGGGATAGTGTTGAAGTAGCATGTAGATCATTATCTAGTTAGAAATAACAAAGCAGTTATGAATGTTTGTTTAATACAAGGTATTTAGATAATCTTAAATTGTAATTTGTAAGCACAATAGTAATTAAAGGGAAAAAAATACCTGGGATTTATTTAATTTTTTTCAAGGTTAATGTTATGAAAAAAATTCAATCAACAGATAAAACTGATAATGGTTAGCTGTTATCAGACAATACATAAACCCCAGAGCCAAAACCTGAAATACCAGTTAACTGAGCCAGTTTCCTATAAAAAAACAATCTTCAAAGGTAACTCACTAATCAAAATGTCTGGTGTTGTAATGTAGAGGATTGTTAATTTGCCTGGTAACGGTTCTTCTAACCTGCGATCATAGAGTGTTGCATAAGTACACTTTTGAAGCACAGCAGGAAGAAAGAAAATGGAAGATCATCAGTTGTTTTATCCGTTTTTCTTTCTTCCCCGCTAGAGAGAGGTTCTGGCTAGTATTAAAGGTAATAGCTATTATTCTGCTTGCCACGTAGGCTACAGCTATAAAACACATAATTTTGATTTTTTTCCCTCAAAGAAAGTAGGCTTATTTAATTAAGATTTGGATTGTAACATAAAGAAAATCATGGAAGAATTATGAGACTCTTTATATATTATAGTATTAATATTAATGTTATTAATATATTAACATTACTTATATACTGTATTATATAATAATATCACATAATAATACTGAAATGTTATGAGATATTAATATGAGGTATTACCTAGCCAAATTACTAGTGTCAACAAGAAGTGTGTTCCTTTATATTAAGAAAAAATGGGGGATTTCAAGCTATGCCTGAAGATTCATGTCATGAATTCTTAGTCATGTTAGCAAGATTATTCCATAAAAAATGCTATGATAAAACTTGATATAACAGTATAACTTAATTACATTTTGTCTATACATGAGGTTGGGCATCTATCATGAAAATTTCAGACTTCCTTGTTCTAATAAGTTTAATGATAATAAATAACTATACTATCCTTTAATTTAAAAAAAAAAAGTCCCTTCTCACTCCCTTACCCTGGTTTATTTTTGTTGAGTAAATAATATCATTATTTGACATTATATATTATATAATTATCTGCTTTTTGTTTGTCCTTGGTAAGGTTCAGGAGAACAGGAGCTTTGTTTTGCACACTCTTGTAGTCCCATCTTCTAGAACAGTGCCTGGCACTTAGTAGGAACTGAAAAGTATTTGTTGCTTGAGTGAACGTGCCTTTTGGAAGGCATCAGCCAAAGCTGAAACCATGAGAGTGAAAAAGGTCACTCAGGAGGAGGGGGAAGAGGAAAAAGGAGAAGGGCCAAGGACAGACCCTGGGGTGCATGGACATTTAAAGGGATAACAGAAATAGGAAGAGCAGAAAGCTAGGAACCAAGCCCAGTGCAGCAGCATCATGGAAACCCCAGAGGAGAGATTTTCAGAAAGGGAGGCGACACCAAGAGTAAATAAACAGCAGAGGTCATCTAAGATGAAAAGATTGAAAAGTCCTTAAGACTTGTCAATTAGATTTCTCATTGATGATTTTGCTAAAAATAACTTAAGGTGTCCAGAGCAGCAGGCGGATTGCTTTGGATTGAGTAGTGAATGGTGGATTAAAAAGTGGGAAAAAATGAGTGTGGACTGTTTATTCATGGATTTGGCCATGAAGGAATGGCTAGAGGGGGATTTAGGTCAAAAGAAAGTTTTTCTCTCTCTCTCCCTCTGTATGTGTTGTGTGTGTTTAAGATAAAAAGGATTAGAGCATCATTTTAGGTTATAGGAAAGGAGTCTGTAAAGAGTTGTTGAATATACAGGACTGTGTAATAATAATCAAAGGTTAAGGTCATGGTCCTAAAGGAGTTGGGATAGACTCAAGAATAGGAGGGATGGGTAGGATGGATGGATGGCCTCTCACCCTCTGAGAACATTAGGAAAGATTGAGAGGGCCTGCTTTTGAGGCCTGGGCTGGAAGTTGAGGGGGTTCATGTATGAGAGCCTCTATTTTCTCTGGGAGTCAGAGCAAAGTCATTTTCTAGTGGCGAGGCAGGAGTGAGTGTAAGAGGGATGGCAAAGGCTTGGAGTAACTGCTGTGGGAAATAGAGTTGAACAGTGGCATCAAATGGCCCCAAATTGGGCATAATGTTAAAAAAGCTTTGGCAAGCAGGAATGCTGTATTGGTTCTATCACCAGCTTCTAACTCACCCACTCCCTTACTGTGTTTTTCAAAAGATTCTCTCATTCTTGTCATGAGGCATATACTAAAGCTTCAGAAGCTTAAAAAAAAAAAAAAACATAAAAACTCTTTACCGGCTGTTTTCTAAGGCAGGAATGCTGGTGGGAGCAGCTGCAATTGACATACAGTCCCGGATGCAAGCAGGGATGGGAGGAGACCAGGTGGAGACAGTTAATTACCAGGAGAAAAGTGGGCTCTGGTTATTATAATAGGCAGCAGGATGGAAAACACATTGGTTTGACTCATAGAGCTTTCTGATTGTGGGTGATTCATTGTAGGATCCAAAGGAATGAACTCAACGAATGACCCACTAAGTCCTTTTTGATTCGTGTAACAACAAAAGCAGACAAACCCACAAAACACAATTCTAGGTCTGGAGAACAGAGGCCTCTCATGAGCAAGAGAGACATGACTTGTCACCCTATTCCCGGAACTAAAGCAGATCCCAGACCCAGGGCTTCTTGAGAGTAGCCTAAATATTCTTAAGGAAGGATGCTGCTGAAGCACTATCTAGGTGCTGAAAACTTTCATCCCAGCCTTTCCCCTGAGGCCTTGTGATCCTTTATAGATAACTGCTCTGGAGAAAAGGAAGTACCCAAACTTTTCCATGACTATCGCTTACTAATTACAAACTAACACTAATTTTTGGGACCCAAACTATCACTGTTTGCCATCAACATTTTGAGCTTATAGGGGTTAGGTGATATTATAGGGGTTAGGAGTTGAATTCTGGCTCAAGCTCAACATTGGGCAGGGCTAGTGGGACTGTGAATTCATCCTGTGGTTATGTACCCTACTTGCTAAGTGAGTAGGTGGAATAGGTGATCTTAGCAACTGACAGAATTCCTATGTTGGTGCATTCACTCACTGAGTAAGGGCTATTCTGGTAGCAAGCGCCAAGAGGAGTGCCAAAATTGTACATCAGAATCATGACCACATACCTGGAGAACTGCAGAGGTGAGTGTCACCATCAGAGGCGTGAAGGATGCAGGTGTGATGGTTCCCACCTCATTCGCATTCACTTCCCAGGTTAGCCACCACAAAAGACTGACAGGTCTTGGAGAATGACAGTGCATTATTATAAACCCAACCAAGTGATGACTCCAATCGTAGCTACTCTTCCAAATGGGGTCTCCTTATTGAAGCAACTCAAACAGCCCCTGACACTCAGTTTGCAGTTATTGATCTGGGATTTAGCTTCAGAATATCTGTCTAAAAATCTCTTTTTGGGACTGGCCCGGTGGCGTAGCAGTTGAGTTCGCACGTTGTGCTTGGGCAGCCCAGGGTTCGCTGGTTCGGATCCTGGGTGCCGACCTACTCACCAATCATCAAGCCATGCTGAGGTGGTGTCCCATGTAGAAGAGCTACAGCTCTACAACTGTGACACACAACTGTTTATTGGGGCTTTGGGGAGAAAAAAAAAAGAGGAAGATTGGCAACATATTAGTGCAGGGCCAATCTTAAAAAAAAAATCTTCTTTTTCAAATTATGCACCAATAACTTTCTAGATGTTATCATTAGTTTTATATTTTTATTGCCTATCACTCTTTGTTATATCTTTGTTTATGTTTGTATGTCAGTTTCTTCACTTTAAAATGGGGATAATTGTAACTTTCTCAGAGTAATTGGAAAGAAAATTAGATAATCTATGTAAAGAGTATGTAGTTAAGTGCTCAGTATGTTACCTGTTACCTCAGATAATTGGGAATGAGAATCTGAGATAATGTGTTTTTTCAGTTCATTCATTGTTCATTTTGCAGGAGTCATTAAACTTTCTGAATCCTTGCATGTCTGAAAATGTCTTTTCTTTTCCCCCACTTGAATGCTGATTTGGCTGGGTAAAAGATTCCAGTTTCAGCTTTGAAGATATCGTCCCACTGAGAAATTGAATGGCAATCTAATTTCCATTGTTTTATAGGTAACATATTTCTGCATAAAAACTCTTGATTCCTTTTCTCCTAGGCTTTGTGTAGGATGGGATCTTTCTTCATTAGTTATTCTAAGGACTCATTGGGCCCTTTTAATCTGAAAATCTGGGACATTTTCTTCTTTTTTAACCCCCCAACTCTCACCACCATTCCTTCTGTTGTTTCTATAATATTTGTCATTCAGACGTTGGAATGTCTGGATCTATTTTTCATGTCTCACCATTTTCCTTTTTGTTAATTTGTTATTTAGCCCTGTCCATTCTGCTGTAAACCAGCCCATAAGTCTTTTCTATTTTCTGCCTTTCAGGGATTCCTCAATATTCCTGGCTCACTGATGGAATATTTTGTTCCCCAGAGCTTTTTTTGGATTTAATATGTCATGCGAGATAAGGTAGAGATGTGTGCTTAGGTTTCCTTCTTGATTCAAATTCCTTGGTTATCTTTTGGTTTGTCTGTACCTTTAATTAGATTGTACATTTTAAGGTGATAGTCTTTATACTATGCCTTTCTATTCTATACTTCTTAAAATACTGTTTTCTGGTTTTCAAAGACCTTATAAATCTGGTTCATTCCATATATCCAATAAATACATCCCCACGTTATTTCCCCCAATACAGCTTCTTCTTTAGTTTCCCCCCTCTTTTATCTCCAGTGGCAACTGGAATGTTTTCCACTCATTCAAGAAGCTCCCCTCGCCCCACCCATTCCTAAGTTGCATCTAGCTAAGCAGTGATTCTCCACCAAGCATCAGAATTGCCTGTAATTTCCCCCAAAGAGATCTAGATCTACTGAATCAGAATCTTTGCTGATGACCTAGGCGTCTTTTCTCCCCCTTTAATAAGCTCCACAGGTGATTCTGAGGCACACCCGGGTTAAGACCCTCGCGGCGGCCTCCTCCTCCTCCCGCCTGCCCGTTCCTAAGGTGGGACGGCCCTCTGTCCGTAGGTGGTTGGAGAGGTTCTCGCGCCACAGTCCCACCTCGCGTCTTCCAACCACGTTGGAGGAGGTAGGCGCCGGCGATCCCAGAAGGCAGCCTAAGCTGCCTGGGAGTCCAGCCAAGCGGCCCCGCAACTGGGGCGGACCCCAGACGAGACCCCCGAGCGGCCCGTCCTGCCCAACCGTCGCAGGGTCCGCGCGCCCCCGGGGCCGGCAGGCAGCTCCCGGGCGCACACCGCCGGCCCCCGGGCAGCGGTGCGCAGGCGCGCGGGCCGCCCTCGCAGCTGCTCTCTTTCGGCCGCTGGTCCGGGGAGCGCCTTTGGCTCTGCGGGCCCGCAACGGCAGCGCCGGCGCCGAGGGCGAGACGTGGGAGGGGCGGCCGGGCCGGGCCGGGCCGCAGACGGGTGCCCGCCCGCCCCTTTCACCCCAGGTCGTGGGCAGTACCCGGGTAAGTGGAAGGACAGCTCCCCACTCCGCCAGGGGCGGTGAGAGACGTTGGGGGCAGAGCGTCGGGGGCAGAGCGGGGAAGAGGACGCTCTGCCCGGGCAAAATGGAGAGAGGGCGGGCGGGCGGAGAGGTGGTTGACTTCGGTAGGAGGAAGCGGGGCGCCTGCCCGTAGGTTTGGGCTGGAGAAAGTATGCCGGTGCGAGCGTCCTTACATGGGGCCTTCTCCTTGCACTGGGGAGGGCGGTATTGCGTTTGCCCCATTCCCAGTCCTGGTTCCCAAAGACTCGACGAGAGATTCTCTCTCATTCGAAGTTTGCAGTGTAGACTAGGACCCCAAACAAACCCCCGTGAATGCTTCAGCAAAAACCAGCCAGGAGCTTGGACCTCTCACACAGTAGCCAGTGGCAGTGATTTCTTGAGACACACGTAGGTTAATCAACACGGGTAGAGCTTTACAGTTTGAATTGGGGGCGCGAGGCTCCGCAAGTTTTAGAGAACCCTCACAATACTGCTTCTACCTTAACCACTTTTAAAACTCGCATCTCAGTTTTATATTCCGCTATTGGTCGTTTTAAACTTTTTTGTTTTGGTGGGGGGGGGGGTTGTCTGCTTTTCCTCATGAGCAGTGTTTCTGTCTTAAATCCTGTAGGGTGCAATGTCTGAACAAGAGCGTATACAGGAATGCCTGAGGAAAGAAATAAGGTCACTTCTCATTTCCACCAAAGATGGTTTGACCCCACAGCAGTTGGAAGAGGAGTACCTTTCCATGGTTGGCAACCATTTACCACTCCGAATCCTTGGGTACCGATCCACTATGGAGCTGGTGTTGGACATGCCAGATGTTGTCAGCATCTGCCCCTTTGGGGATGGTACCATAATACTGAAAGGTTGGTTTAAGATTTGAAGGTCTATAAACTTTGTAATAATAAATCACTTAGGAAAGAATTGTTCTACCTATTGTCCTGCATCCTGGGCAGGGAATTTTAATTTTTTGAGGGGGAAGAGGATCATAGGCACCTTTGAGGTTGTGGGCGGAGTTAGAGCTTTAGCAAAATCAAGAAACCTTTCCCCAGAAAAATGTGCATTCATGAAAACTACATTTTGCATACCATTTCAGATTATTGCACCTTAAATTGGGAGAAACATAATAATGGGACTTCTTAATTATGAAATCATGTTTTAAATTTCATGAAGTACAAAAAATTATCATAGGGAAGTTTAATATTCATCTTGAGTTTCCCATCTTTCAAGAGTCAGTTAACAGTACTGAATACCTTTATCTCTTCATCCTCTGATAGAGGAGCTAACAAGCCATTGTCTAAAATGCAGGAAATGGAGGAAGCAAGGGTTCATTTATGTTTATTATGCTACCTAGATACACAGTTCCTTGGAGAGTTAAAAATTGTCTGCATAACCACAGATGCAAAGGATAAAGAGGGGAGTGAGTTTTCACCTAAATAAGATTTCTTTTTTTCACACCTCCTTAGCCATTCCAGATGAATCCACCAAAGGAATAGCAAGTTTAGTTGCCAAACAGAGGAGCAGCCATAAAGTTCGAAACTCCATGCAGAAGGGAAGGGCCAGTGTTTGCTCTGGGCCAAGCTCTCGTCCGCGAGTACCTTACCGAGGAAGGGTGCCCCCTATTCTTCCAGCTGTTGTGAAGAGTGAGTTGAAGGACCTCTTGGCGTTTTCTCCTGTTCTCCTCTCTGATTTTGAAAAGGCATTTGCGAAGCGATTTGGACGATCATTCCAGTATGTGCAGTATGGATTCCTTTCTATGTTTGAAGTGCTGAATGCTGCTTCGGATGTTATTTCTGTAGAGCAGACCAGAGCAGGTTCTTTGTTGATGCTAAAGAAGAGTGTGTCACAGGAAAAGCAGAGAGGATGGCCAGCAGGTAAGCAAGTTAGCAGTAGTAACTGTTGTGGAACAGCAAATTCTGGAGCAGTTGTGGCACATGTAGAGGTACGTCATCTCCAAGAGTTTGTTGAAGTTGAGTCCTGGCTCTACCACTTGTTAGCTGAGTGATCTCAGGCAAGTTACTTAAAATGTCTAAGCCTTAGTTTCCTCATCTTTATAATAGGAATAATTAGGAATAAGAACACTTGCCTCTTGGAGTTGTGCTGAGGATTAAATGAGATGAGGTTTGTAAAGTGCCTGGCATTTAGTAAGCTTATAATAACTGGTAGGTATTATAAAAACACAAGATCAGTTTCTCTAGAGCACTGAAAATGAGTATTAGTTATGTGAGTTCATGTAAACAAGATATAACATGGAAAATGAAAGGTTTAAAAAATAATAGTTAGCATTTGCTCTCTGATCTTTGCTGTAACTGATTTTTGGTATCATAGAAGGCACTGCAGTAGTTTATATAGTGTAATGATAACTACCTTATTTGTATAGCATTTTACCTTAGATTCTCATTGCCGTACCGTAGACAAGTAGGGTGAGTAACCTCATCTTACTGATAAGGAAACCATTGCTTAGGAAAGTTAGATGACTTTTCCAGAGTCACATGGCTGGAGTTAATAGGTAGTCTATAGCCTACTGCCTTTCTGTAGTTATATTCAGGGGACCTTAAGTGGAGTTTTAGGTAGCTCCAGCCTTTTCAGTAACACACTTAGGATCTCTTGGTTTTCTTCTACAGATGACTAATCACTTCCATTATAAGTCAATTTTATTGGCTTATTATGAAAATGTAAGTTTACTTTCTTTAATGTTTAGTTGTAAGTTGGGGGCAGTTAGCTCACAGTAGCCTCTATATATAACCACCAGAAAATAAACTAGAAATTGCTAGTGACAATTTTTCTCTCCTTTTATTTACAAAAGGTAAAATTTTGACCCAGCCTTTTAGAATGAAACAACAAGGGTCATACTCCACAGGCTCCCCAGTAGCAAAGGCACGCTTTTCACCACCCACTTCAAACATGGAACCACCGAAGCAGGTACTGAATGTGGAAAGGACTTCTAAGTCAAATGTAGTGGAGACTTCAAGGCTGAATCACACTGAAAAATTAAACCAGGTGAGATATCTGAGTTTGGAGATATAAATACAATGAAAATGTGTTTAAATTCAGTGGTTATTACTTAGATTTGATGGAAAAGCTGACCTTTAAAGATTCAAGTCATTCACTTATTTCAGATTTAAGCATTTTCTGTGGGTCTGTGGATTAGTAAGAAGTGTGAGGTGGCAGTGAGAAAAGAGTACCATTTTATCAACTCCATGGTTTCTACTATTTTCTTTAGATAACTCCCAAATCTGTATTTCTAGTCCCAGCTTCTCATCAAAGTTATAGAAGCATATTTGCAACTTACCTCACAAGTATCTTTACCTGAATGGCTGTCCCTGAGCACTACAATTCTGGTATTTTTTTTCTTTTCTTTTTTTTGTGAGGAAGATTAGCCTTGAGCTAAGATCTGTTGCCAGTCCTCCTCTTTTTGCTGAGGAAGATTGGCCCTGGGCTAGCATCCATGCCCATCTTCCTCTACTTTATATATGGGACGCCTGCCACAGCATGGCTTGATGAGCAGTGAGTGGGTCCACGCCCAGGATTCGAACCTGCAAACCCCAGACTGCCAAAGCTGAGTGCGCAAACTTAATTGCTACGCTACTGGGCTGGCCCCTACAATTCTGGTATTTTTCTGTGACTATAATGCTAAAGGACCTTTAATGAAAACTACTAGAATATAACCAAGAAAGGCTTGGTTAAGTTAGCAAGATAACAACTTAAGCAGAGCTCAGAATAAGCACACAGAAATTAAATTCAAGATGTAAAAGTGCCTTATTTCTATAACTTAAAAAAATTAGCTTTGGTAACGTAAATTACATACAGTAAAATTTACCTATTTTAAATGTACAGTTTGAGTTTTGACAAACTTTTCTAGTCATGTAATCGCCATAAAATCAAGAAACAGAACATTTCCATCATCCCCCAAAAGTTCCTTCATGCCACTGTAGTCTGTCTCTTTCCCCAGCTGCAGCCATAGACAAGCACTGCTTTCTATAACTATAATTTTGACTTCCCAAGAGTTTCATATAAATGTAATTAAATAACATCTAGCCTTTTGTGTCTAGCTTCCTTAACTTAGCATGATGCTTTTGAGATTCATCCAGTATATATCAGTAATTTGTTCCTTTTTCTTTTTTACCATTTTTTTATTGATGTCTTAATAGTTTATAACACTGTGGGGTTTTAGTTGTACATTTTTGTTTGTCCGTCACCTTGTGGATGTAATCCTTCACCCCTTGTGCCCACCCCCCACCCCCCTTCCCCTTGGTAACCACCAATCAGTTCTCTCTGTCCGTGTGTTCATTTATATTCCATATATGAGTGAGTTTATGCAGTGTCTGTCCTTCTCTCTCTGGCTTATTTCACTTAACATAATACCCTCTAGGTCCATCCATGTTGTGGCAAATGGGACAACTGTGTCTTTTCTTATGGCTGAGTAGTATTCCATTGTATGTATATACCACATCTTCTTTAACCAATCATTAGTCGAGGGACACTTGGGTTGCTTCCACTTCTTGGCTATAGTGAATAATGCTGCAATGAACATAGGGGTGCATAAGCTTCTTGTGATGGTTGATTTCATGTCCATTGGGTAGATGCCCAAGAGTGGGATTGCTGGATCATACGGTATTTCTATTTTTAATTTTTTGAGGACTCTCCATACTGTTTTCCATAAAGGTTGCACCAGTTTGCATTCCCACCAGCAGTAGAACTTCTCCACAAGTTCTCCAACATTTGCTGTTTTTTGCCTTGGTGATTATGGCCAATCTAACAGGTATAAGGTGATATCTTAGTGTAGTTTTGATTTGCATTTCCCTGATGATTAGTGATGTTGAACAGCTTTTCATGTGTCTATTGGCCATCTGGATCTCTTCCTTGGAAAAATGTCTGTTGTTCTTTTTTCATGTTGAGTATCATTCCACTGTATTGATAAACCTCAATTTGTTATCCATTTCCCATTAGATGATATTTGGGTCGTTTCCTGTTTGGGATATTATGAATAAAGCCACTATGAACAAAGTATGCACACTTTGTATGAACATAGATGACATTTCTCTTGGGTAAATACCTAGAAGTAGGATTGCTGGGTCATACAGAAAGTGCATGTTTAACTTTATAACAAAATGCCAAACTGTTTTCCAAAGTGGCTGTACGATTTTGCTTTCCCATGAGCTATGTATGAGAGTTCCAGTTGCATCTCTGTTGACATTTGGTATTGTCAATTTTTAAAATATTAGCCATTTGAATGGGTGTGTAGTGGTATCTCATTACAGTTTTATTTATTTTATTTATTTATTTATTTTTTTTGTTTTTTATTTTTTTTTTTTGTGGGGAAGACCAGCCCTGAGCTAACATCTGTTGCCAATCCTCCCCTTTTTGGTGAGGAAGACTGGCCCTGAGCTAACATCGTGCCCATCTTCCTCCACTTTATATGGGACGCCGCCACAGCATGGCTGACAGGCAGTGCGTCGGCGGGCGCCCGGGATCCGAACCAGCGAACCCCGGGCTGCCAAGCGCGGACTAAACCGCTGCGCCACCGGGCGGCCCCTCATTACAGTTTTAAATTGAAGTGTCTCTAATGATGAATGATGTTTGGCATCTTTTCATATGCATATTTTACATTTGTATATCTTCTCTGAAGTGTCTATTCATATCTTTTGCTCATTCTTAAAAATTGAATTGTCTTTGTATTGAGTTGGAAGAATTATTTATATATTCTGGATACAAGTCCTTTATACAAGAGACATGTTTTGGGAAGTATTTTCTCCTGGTCTATGCTTGTCTCTTCATTTCCTTAATTCTGTCCTTTGTGGAGCAGGAGTCTTTAATTTTGATGAAATCTAGCATATTTTTCTTTTGATTCTTGTCTACCTAAATAGATCTTTGCTTAATCCAAAGTCACAAAAATTATCTCCTATGTTTTCTTTTAGAATTTTTATGATTTCAGTTCTCAGGTCTATTATCCATTTCAAGTTAATTTTTGTATAAGGTACCAGATATGGATCACAGTTTTGTGCATATGGATAGCCAATTATTCCAGCACTGTTTGTTGAAAAACACTTTTTTCCTCACTGAACTACCTTATTACTTTGGAACCTCTGTCAAATCTGTTGACCTCGTGTATGTGGAGGTCTGTTTCAGGACTCTCTAGTCTGGTCTATTGCTCTATGTGTCTGTCCATTTGCCAGTACCACACTGTCTTGATTACTGTAGCTTAATGGTATCTTGAAATTATATAGTTAGGTCCAACAGCTTTTTTTTTTTTTCCACATTGCTTTGGTTCTTTGCATTTCCATATAAACTTAATTTGATATAAATCAACTTGTCAGTTTCTACCAAAAATAAACATTGCTGTTGTTGATTTCAGTCACATGTGGAAGATAAATACATGGACAAAGAAAACAGATTAGTGGTTCCCAGAGGGGAAGGGGGTTGGGGGGTGGGCAGAAGGGTAAAGGGGCACATATATATGGTGACAGATAAAAATTAGACTGTTGGTGGTGAGCACCTTGCAGTCTATACAGAAACTGATAAATAATAATGTACACCTGAAATTTCACAATGTTATAAACCATTATGACCTCAGTAAAAAACAACAAAAAATAAACATGGGCTGTTGTGATTTTTGATTAGAATTGCATTGGATCTATAGATAAGTTTGGAGAAGACTGACGTCTTAACAATATTGAGTCTGCTGATTCGTGAGCATAGTATATCTCTCCATTTATTTAGGTCTTTAAATTCTCTCAACACTATTTTATAGTTTTCAGTGCATAAGACTTGCATATGTTTTGTTAGAATTATCCCTGTATTTTTCATATTCTTGATGCTATTGTATAAAGGGTATTTTCAAGTTAATTGTTGCTAGTATATAGAAAACCAATTGGATTTTTTTGTATATTGACCTTGTATCCTGTGACCTTGAATTAAGGTACTTGATAAATTCAATTCTGTAATTCAAACCATTCCAGTAGCTATTTTGTAGAGTTGAGATTTTCAGCTTAGACCATCATACCATCTGGGAGTAAAGACAGTCTTACTTTTGTTTCAATCTATTGCCTTTTTTTTTTTTCTTATTACATAGGCTAGGTTCTCTAGTATAAGAATGAACATAAATGGTGAGAGGGGAAATTCTTGAGTTCTTAACTATTGAAGAAAAACATTCAATCTTCCATCGTTAAGGATGATGTTAACTGTAGCATTTTTATAAATGCCCTATATCAAATTGAGGAAATTTCTTTCTATTCCTAGATTCTGAGAATTTTTTCCATGAATGTGTGCTGAATTTTTCTCCATCCATTGAGGTGATTATAGCATGTGATTTATAATATTTTGGTCCTGTTTCTGGCACAGAGCTCCTAAAACTCTTGGAATTTCCTAAGTTATGAGTTATAAAGGTGTCTTATGTTAATGAGATGACTTTTGGAAAGCACCTAAGGATTGGAGCTGGTTGTCAGTGGAGCCAACCATATGATCAGAGGGTTGGAACTTTCAGCACCCCACCCCCCCAACCTCCAGGGTGGGGAGAGGGGCTAGAGATTAAGCTCAGTCAGGCCAGTGATTTAATTAGTTATGCTGCTGTGATAAAGCCTCCATAAAAGCCTGAAAAGATGGGGTTCGGAGAGCTTCCGGGTTGGTAAACGTGGAGATTTGAGGACAGTGGCACACCTAGAGAGGGCATGGAAACTCTCTGCCCCTTCCCAAGTGCCTTGCTCTGTGCATCTCTTCCATCTGGCTGTTCCTGATTATATCTTTTTATTTTTATTTATTTATTTTTTCATTCACTTAAATTAAGATATAATTGACATATAACATTGTATTAGTTTCAGATGTACAACATAATGATTTGATGTGTGTATATATTGCAAAATGATTACCACAATAAGTCAACATCCATCACTACACATACTTACAATTGTTTTTTCTTGTGAGAACTTTTAAGATTTACTCTTTTAGCAACTTGCAGTCATACAATACAGTATTACTAATATTGTATTAACTATGCTATTACATAATATATTACTGTTAATATATATTATTATTATATATAATATATAATTATAATATATATTATTATATATTTTTATTAATATGGTATTAACTATAGTTTCCATGCTGTACATTACATCCCCAGGACTTATTTATTTTATAACTGGAAGTTTGTACCTTTTGACCACCTTCACACATTTCGCCTACCTCCAAATCTCTGCCTCTGGCAACCATTCATCTGTTCTTTGTATCTATGAGTTTGGGTTTTCGTTATTGGTTGGTTTGGTTGTTTAGATTCTACATATAAGTGAGATCATACGGTATTTGTCTTTCTCTACCTGGCTTATTTCACTTACAATAATACCCTCAAGATCTATCCATGTTGCTCCAAATGGCAAGATTTTCTTCTTTTTTTGGCTGAATAATATTCCATTGTGTGTGTGTGTGTGTGTATTATGCATTTTCTTTATCCATTCATCCATCAATGGACACTTATTTTGTTTCCATGTCTTGGCTGTTGTAAATAATGCTGCAGTGAACATGGGGGTGCAGATAGCTTTTCAAGTTAGTGTTTTTGTTTCCTTGGGATAAATACCCAGAAGTAGAGTTGCTGGATCCTATGGTAGTTTTATTTTTAGTTTTTTGAGGAACCTCCATACTGTTTTCCATGTGGCTGCACCAATTTACATTCCCATCAGTAGTGCACCAGGGTTCCGTTTTTTCCACACCCTTGCCAATACTTGTTATTTCTTGTCTTTTTGATAAAAGTCATTCTGACAGGTGTGAGGTGATATCTCACTGTGGCTTTGATTTGGATTTCCCTAATGATTAGTGATATTGAGCATCTTTTCATGTACCTGTTGACTGTCTGTATGTCTTCTTTGGAAAAATGTCAGTTCAGATTCTCTGCCCCTTTTTTAATCAGATTTTTTTTTTTTTTGCTATTGAATAGTATGAGTTCTTTATATATTTTGGATATTAAGTCCTTATTAAATATATGATTTGCAAATATTTTCTCCCATTTGGTAGGCTGCCTTTTCATTTTGTTGTTGGTTTCCTTTGCTGTGCTGAAGCTTTTTAGTTTAATGTAGTCCCACTTGGGTTTTTTTGGTCTTGTTGCCTTTACTTTTGGTGACAGATCCAAAAAATCATTGCCAAGACTATGTCAAGGAGTTTACCATGTGTGTTTTCTTCTAGCAGTTTTATGGTTTCAGGTCTTATGTTCAAGTCTTTAGTCCATTTTGAGTTAATTTTTGTATGTAGTATAGAGTTATATCCTTTTTATAATAAACCAGTAATCTGTAAGTAAAATGTTTCTCTGAGTTCTATGAGCTGCTGTAGCAAATTAATTGAACCCGAGGAGGAGGTCGTGGGAACCTCTGATATAGGCACTTGGTCAGAAGCACAGGTAATAGCCTGAACTTGTGATTGGCATCTGAAGTGGGGGATGGGGAGCACATGCCCCCCAGGACTTGGCCCTTAACCTGTGGAATCTCACCCTATCTCCAGGTAGATAGTGTCAGAATTGAGTTGAATTGTAGAATACCCAGCTGGTGTTAGAGAATTGCTTAGATGTGGGGGGATACCCCCCATATACCTTATAATTAGAGTCAGAATTTTATAGGGCTTTATAAAAAAAATCTGTTTACATCATAAATTACATTGATTTTTTTTTAAATGTTAAGCCATCATTATATTGCTGGATGAATCCCACTTGGTCATCGTGTATTATCCTTTTTATATATTGCTGGACTTAATTTGCTAATATCTTATTAAGGATTTTTGTGTTTATGTTCATAAGGTATATTGTTCTGTAGTTCTTTTCTTGTAATGTTTTATTTGGTTTTGGAATGATGGTAATACAGACCTCTTGAAATGAGTTGGGAAGTTTTTCTTTATTCTGGAAGAGTTTATATTAGTTTTTCTTAAATATTTCAAAGAATTCATCAGTGAAGCAAACTGGGCCTGGGTTTTGTTTTTGGAAAGATTTTCAGCTGTAGACTCAGTTTCTTTAATAGATAAAGAGCTATTTAGATTATCCATTTCTACTTGAATGAGCTTTGCTACTTTATTTTTTCAAGAAATTTTCTATTTTATCTAAGTTATCCAATTTGTTGGAGTAAAGTTGTTTATAATATTCACTCAGTATCTTTTTAAGGTCTGTAGGATCTGTGGTGAAGATCCTTCTCTCATCCCTAATATTGATAATTTGTGTCTTTTCTCTCTTTTTCATGATCAGTGCAACTAAAGATCTATCCATTTATTTTTCTAAGAACCAGCTTTTGGTTTTATTGATTTTTCTGTTTTCTATTTCATTTATTTGTGTGCTTATCCTTATTATTTCCTTCTTTTTATTTACTTTGGGTTAATTTTCTCTTCTTGCTCTTTTTTTTTTTTTTTTTTTTTGCTGAGGAAGACTGGCCCTGGGCTAACATCCGTGCTCATCTTCCTCTACTTTATATGGGACGCCGCCACGGCGTGGCTGACAAGCAGTGCGTCAGTGGGCGCCCGGGATCCGAACTCGCGAACCGCGGGCTGCCAAGCGCAGACTAAACCGCTGTGCCACCGGGCGGCCCCCTCTTCTTGCTCTTAATGTAGAAGTTTGATCATTGATTTTGGTCCCTCTTTTCTAGTATAAACATTTAAGGCTATGAATTTACTCTGAATATTGCTTTAGCTGCATGTCACAAATTTTGGTATGTTTTATTTTCATTTTCATTCAGTTCAAAATATTTTCTAGTTTCCCTTGTGATTTCTTCTCTCTTAAGGATTATTTGGAAGTGTGTTGTTTAATTTTCAAATATTGGGGCATTTTTCATAAATGTCATTCAGTTCTAATTTAATTTCATTGTGTTCAGAGAACATAGTCTGATTTAATTTCTTATAAATTTATTGACACTTGTTATATGGCCCAGAATATGTTTGTCTTGGTGAATGTTTCAGATCCACTTCAAAAGAATGTGCATCTTGCTGTATTTGATTACAGTGTCCTATAAATGTCAAATTAGTAAAGTTAGTTATGGTGTCATTCAGGAATTCTATATTTTTACTGATGTTTTCCTGCTTTTCCCATGAATTATTGAGGGAGCAGTATTGAAATCTTCAAGTATAATTGTGGATTTGTATGTTTTACCTTTTAGCTTCAGATATTTTTGAATCTATGTTAGGTGCATACACATTTGGGATTGATATGTGTTCCTGATGAATTGCCCTTTTTATCATTATGAAATGTTACCTTCATTGCTCATAATATTCCTTGTTCTGAAGTCTACTTTGTTTGATATTGCCATAGTCATACCAGCTTTCTTTAGATATAATGTTAACATTGTGTATCTTTTTACATCCTTTTATTTTTAACCTACTTGTTTTACTATTATAATGGGTTTCTGTAGACAACATATAGTTGTGTCTTGCTTTTTTTATCTAATCTGACAATCTCTGTCATTTAATGGGAGTGTTTATACCATTTACATTTAATATGATTACTGATATGGTTGGATTTAAATCTACTATCTTGCTATTTATTCTGTTTTTTCCCCATTTTTCCTTCTTTCTTTTGAATTAATTTTTTAAAATAAATTGTTTAGAGCAATTTTAGGTTAACAGCAAAATTGAGCAGAGAGTCCTCTTATGCTCCCTGCCCCCACATTCACACAGCCTCTCTACTATGAGTGTCTTTTAGCAGACTGGTACCTTTGTTACCGCTGATGAACCTCCACTGACACATCACAATCACCCAAAGTCTGTAGTTCACATTAGAGTTCACTCTTGGTATCTTAAATTCTGTGGGTTTTGACAAATGTGTAATGACATGTATCCAGCATTGTAGTATCATAGAGAATAGTTTCACTGCCCCCAAAATCATCTGTGCTCCCTCTGCTCATCTCTTCTTTCTCCCTAGCAACCACTGATCTTTTTACTGTCTGCATACTTCTGCGTTTTCCAGAATGACATACAGTCAGAATCATACAATATATAGCCTTATCATGTTGGCTTTTATTACTTAATTATTAAATACACATTTAAGGTTCTCCCATGTCTTCTCATGGCTTGATAACTTATTTCTTTTTAGTACTGAATAATATTCCATTGTTTGGATGTACCAGTTTATTTATCCATTCACCTACTGAAGAACATCATGGTTGCTTCCAAGTTTTAGCAAGTATGAATAAACTGCTGTAAAAATATATGCAGGTTATTGTGTGGACAGAAGTTTTCAGCTCCTTTGGGTAAATGCCAGGGAGCACGATGGCTAGATGATAAGAGTAAGTTTAGTTTTTCAAGAAACCGCCAAACTCTCTTCCAAACTGTCTGTACCATTTTGCATTCCCAACAGCAATGAATGAGAGTTCCTGTTGCTCCACATCCTCGCTAGCATTTAGTGTTTTGGATTTTGGCTATTCTAATAGGTGTGTAGTAGTATCTCACTGTTGTTTTAGTTTACAATTCCCTAATGACATATGATGTGGAACATCTTTTCAAATGCTTACTTGCCATCTGTATATCTTCTTTGGTGAGATATCTGTTCGGGTCATTTGCCCATTTTTTAATAGAGTCCTTTGTTTTCTTATTGTTGAGTTTTAAGAGTTCTTTGTGTATTTTCAATGACAGCCCTTAATCAGATATGTCTTTTGCAAATATCTTTTCATAGTCTGTGGCTTGTCTTCTCATTCTCTTGACATTGTCTTTCACAGAGCAGAAGTTTTAAATTTTAAGGAAGTCCAGCTTATCAATTATTTCTTTCATGGATTTTGCCTTTGGTGTTTTATCTAATAAGTCATTGCCATACCCAAGGTCATCTAGATGTTCCCCTGTGTTATCTTCTAGGATATTTTTATAGTCTGTGTTTTATGTTTAGATCTGTGGTCCATTTTGAGTTAATTTTTGTAAAGGATGTAAGGTCTGTGTCTAGATTGAGTTTTTTTGCATGTGGATGTCCAGTTGTTCCAGTACCATTGTTGAAAAGACTGTCTTTGCTCCATTGTATTGCCTTTGCTCCTTTGACAAAGATCAATTGACTATACAGTCATGTGCCATTTATTGACATTTCAGTCAATGACCGACCGCATATAAAATGGTGGTCCCATTAGATTATAATGGAGCTGAAAAATTCCTCTTGCCTAGTGCATCTGGAAGAAGACACTCAAGAAGGTTGTCTTTGACTTCAAAGGATTTGCCAAGGATGAGGAGGTTGCAAAAATCAACAAAGCTGTGGTTGAGATGGAAAACAACTTTAACCTGGATGTGGAGGAGCTCCTAGATGTGGTTCCTGGGGAATTGACTAATGGGGAGCTGTTGGAACTCGGACAGGGATGCGTAGCTGAAGAAGAGGCAAGAGAAAAGAAACCTGCAGGAGAAGAAAAAGAAGAACTCCAAGAAAATTCTCAGTGGAATGTTTAGCAGAAGCTTTTGTAGACCTCAACAAACTCCTTAAAAAGTCTAAAAACATGAACCCCAACAACAAAAGGTTTTCATTTATAGAGACAAATGTTCATGGTGTGTTATCTGTTTACAAGCAAATCTATGATGAAAAAGGAAACAAATCTAGTTAAACCACCATGGACATATTTCTGAAAAGAGTGACACTTCCTCAATAAGAGTCTCAGGCAGGTCCTTCAGGAGGTATTCCAGAAGGAGATATTGTTATCATAGGAGATGGCAGCTTCATGTGTGTTACTGCCCCGAAGACGTTCCAGTGGTACAAGATGTGGAGGTGGAAGACAGTAATATTGATGATCCTGACCTTGTGTAGACCTAATGTGTGTGTTTGTGTCTTAGTTTTTAACAAAAAAGTTTAAAAAGTAAAAAAAAAAATTTCTTTTAAATAGTAAAAAGCTTATAGAATAAGGATATGAAGAAAGGAAATATTTTTGTACAGTTTGTGTTTTAAGCTGTGTTATTACAAAAGTCAAAAGGTTAAAGAAATTAAGTTTATAAAGTAAAAATGTTACAGTAAGCTAAGGTTAATTTATTATTGAAGAAGGAAAAAAATTTTTTTATAAATTTAGTGTAGCCTAGGTGTACCGTGTTTATAAAGTCTGTAGTAATATACAATAATGTCTTAGGCCTTCATGTTTACTTACCACTGACTCACCCAGAGCAATTTCCAGTCCTGCTAGCTTCATTCATGGTAAGTGCCCTATACAGGTATACCATTTTTTATCTCTTGTATCATATTTTTACTGTACCTTTTCTGTGTTTAAACACACGAATACTATTGTGTTAAAATTGCCTGCAGTATTCAGTACAGTAACATGCTGTACAGGTTTATAGCTTAGGAGCAATAAGCTGTGCCTTATAGCCTAGGTGCGTAGTAGGCTATACCATCTGTGTAAGTACACTCTAATGTTTGCACGAAGCCAAAATTGCCTAACAATGCATTTCTCAGAACATATCCCTATTGTTAAGCAATGCATAATTGTATTTATGTGAATCTATTTCTAGGCTGTCTGTTCTGTTCCACTGGTTTGTCTGGTCTTTTGCCAATACCACATTGTCTTGATTACTGTAGCTTTGTAGTAAGTTGGGTGGTGTCAGTCCTCCAACTTTGTTCTTTTTCTTTAATGTTGGGTTAATTATTCTGGGTCTTTTATAAACTTTATAATCAGTTTGCTGATATCCACAAAAAAACTTGCTGGGATTTTGATTGGGACTGCATTCACTCTATAGATCAAGTTGGGAAGAACTGACATCTTGACAATATTGACAATCGATGGATGTGGAACATCCCTCCATTTATTTAGTTCTCTGATATCTTTGATCAGAGTTTTGTACTGTTCCTCATACGAATTTTGTTCATAAGATTTATACCTAAGTATTTCATTTTGGGGGGGTGCTAATGTAAATGGTTATGTGTTTTTAATTTCGAATTCCACTTGTCCATTGCTGGTATATAATAAAGTGATTGGCTTTTGAATTATTAACCTTGTATCTTGCAACCTTGCTGTAATTGCATATTCCAGGAGATTTTTTTGTTGATTCTTTTCAATTTCTACGTAGACAGACATGTCATCTGTAAACAAATATAGCTGTGTTTCTTCCTTCTAAATTACTGTACTTTCTATTTCCTTTTTTTGTCTTACTGAATTAGCTAGAACTCCTAGTAGAATGTTGAAAAGCAATAGTGAGAGGGGACGTCCTTGCCTTGTTCCTGATTAAGTATTTTTTATGATTCCATTTTATTGCTGTTGGTTGTTTACTAGTTACATCTATTTTAAAAATATTTTTAGTGGATGCCTTAGATATATATAATATATAATATATTATTTGTATTACTTGTATATAATTATATATATTATTTATGTACATAAAAACATATAATGTGGGGCCAGCCCGGTGGTGCAGCGGTTTAGTTCGCGCCTGGCAGTCTGGGGTTGGCCGGTTCGGATCCCGGGCGCCTGCCGACACACTGCTTGTCAGCCATGCTGTGGTGGCGTCCCATATAAAGTAGAGGAAGATGGGCACGGATGTTAGCCCAGGGCCAGTCTTCCTCAGCAAAAAAAGAGGAGGATTAGCAACAGATGTTAGCTCAGGGCTGGTCTTCCTCACACACACACACACACACACAAAAACATATAATGTATTTTTAACTTATCACATCCGACTGTTGTATAATCTTATACCATTTCATGTAGATTGTAAGAACCTTGGAATAATAGATTTAAATTTCTTCCCTCTCATTCTTTGTGCTATTGTTGTGATACATTTTAATTCTACATGTTATATACTCCTTAATACATTGTTGTTTTTGCTTTAAAATATCTATTTTGAATAAACAGTGTTTAATATTATAAATACTAAGATATTATTTATTTAAAAAATAAGTCAACTATCTTTTAAAGAGGTTAAAAATGAAAAAAAAACTTGTATATTTGTCCACATTTCCTCCTGGTGTTTTTCAATCCCTTGTGCCCAAATTTCCCTCCAGTATAATTTTCCTTTTGCCTGGAAAATTTTAGCATTTCTTATAACAGAAATCTATTGGCAATGACTATTCTCATCTTTTGTTCACCTGGAAAAGTCTTTGTGTTCATTTTTGAAAGATAATTTTGCTGGGTATAGAATTCTAGGGTGGTAGTTTTTTCTCCCCTTTTAGAACTTCAGAATTTTATATTTTAAAACTAGTATTCCATTGTCTTCTGGTCTGCATAGTTTATGACAATAAGTCTATAGCCATTCTTATCTTTGTTCTTCTGTACATAATATGTTTTTTTCTTCTGATGCTTTCAAGATTTTTTCTTTATAATTGTTTTCCTGCAATTTGATTCTGATGTCTCTTGGTATAGTTTTCTTGATTTGTTCTGGTTGGGCTTCTTGTATCATTGGGTTTCTTGTGTGTGGGTTTATACTTTTCTCAAAATCTGGAAATATTTTTTTAATAAACTTTATTGTGGTATGATTGGCATATAGAAAGCTGTATATATTTAATATATACAACTTGATGAGTTTGAAGATAGTATATACCTGTGAAACCATCACCACAACCAATGCCGTAAACATATTCATCACCTCCAAAAGCTTCCGCCTGCCCTCTTTATTTTTATTTTTGTGATAACAACACTTAACATAAGATCTACCCTCCTAGCAAATTTGGAGAGTTGTTATTTCCAAATATTTTTATTCCCTTTCCTCTTCTTCTAGAATTACAGTTATACCTATGTTAGACTGCTTGTTATTTTTTTTGCAGGTTGCTGGGGCTCTGTTACTTTTTTTCCCCCAGGCTCCCCCCCCACCCATCGTGTGCTTCATTTGGGGTACTTTCTATTGCTGTCTTCAAGTTTACTGATCTTCTGCAGTGTCTAATTTACTAATCCCATCCAGATTATTTTTCATTTTAGACATCATGTTTTTAATCTCTAGATGTTCCACTTGAATCTTTTTTATATTTTTCATTTCTCTCTTCATTATGTTCATACTTTCATTACATACATAAGCATATTTATAAGATTTCTAATAACTTTTGATGGTCTTTGCTAATTTTATCTCTTGTCATTTCTGGGTTTTAAAACTTTTTTATTTACCTTCTTGATGTGGTCATATTCTCCTACCTCTTTGCTTGGCCAGTAACTTTTGATTAGATGCTAGACGTTATGAATTTTTCATTGTTGAGCTTTACACAGTTAATTTACTTGGGCTCAGTTGATCATTTTGAGTCTTTTAAGCCTTAGTAGAATGGGTACCATTAACTGAATTGTGTTCCCCTAAAACTCACATGTTGAAGCTCTAACCCCCATTGTGATGGTGTTTGGAGATGGGGCCTTTGGGAAGTAATTAGGGTTGGATGAGGTCATGAGGATGGAGTCCTCAAGAGGGGGTGAGTGCCCTTGTAGGAAGAGACACCAGAGAGCTTGCTCTCCTTCTCCCTGTGCATGCACTGAGGAAAGGCCGTGATGAGTGCACAGTGAGAAAGCAGCCATTTGCAAGCCGAAAAGAGAGCTCTCACCAGAACCCAACCCTGCTGGCACCCTGGCCTTGGACTTCCAGCCTTCAGAACTGTGAGAAAATAAATTTCTGTTGTTTAATGCTACCTAATCTATGTTATTTTATTATGGAAGCCCTAGCAGACTAAGACAGTGGATCCAGAAAAACCTTCAGTTCAGGGCTAGTTTGGCTCCACCACTGAGGTATTACCTTTCTGAAGAGTCACTATACCTAGTGGGTACACTAACTTCTCCCAGCTCTATGTGAGCTCTGGATGTTGTTTGGCCCATGACTTCTTATTGTTTGTTTCTCCAGCATCAAAGACCCCCCCACTCTACCCCGCTGCACAGATCAGTACTCATCCACAAACTTGAGGGGGTCCGTCTGCAGGTCTTCGGAGCAATTTCTCTCTGTGCCAATCCCTTTTCTCCATACCTACTGGCAAATTAGCGTCCTTGTCTTCCCCAAACTCTGATCTGTCACCTCAATTTATCTAAACTACCGGGGTCTGTTTCTATTACTTTTCTCTGCACTGCAGCCTAAAAACTCCCCAGACTGTAAGGTGGGGGCAGTTCAGGGCTCACTGCTCAGTTCTGCACTGTCTGTTATTCAACATCTGTAAATCATTGTTTCATGCATTTTTCTAATTTTCAAATTGTTTATGGCAGGAGGGTGGAAGTCATAACTTTGTTTTGAATGGTGAAGATAATTCTTAATACAGAAAACTCAGCCTAAAAAAATTATTCATAGTCCTACTGCCAAAAGGTAGTGTTCACTCGTATTCCTATCATAGTAATTTCTCCATTTTTTAGGTTATTTTTGTTTTTCTTGACATTTGCTGTGCCAGAGCGGCCTGACACCAGCCTGCTTATCTTCCTTTGTAGGTAAGCTGACTGTGTGCTTGTCAAATCCTATCTTTGTCTTTGAAATTCAAAAGATTTCCATGAACTACTAACTGTTGGTCTCTTTTTTATTAATTTTATCAAAGAAAAATCTGCATTTAAAAAAATAATTTTTGCCAAACTGACCTCCAGAAAGGTACTAATATAGTCTTCAACTAATAGTGTGTTAGTGTCTGTTTTCTCCATACCTTCTGGTTATATAGCCCTCAGGATTCTACGTGGTTATTAAAAACTCAAATGTTAATTCTTGAAAGGTGATTAAATACAAAAGTATTTTCTCTGACCAAAAAGCTAAACATAGAATCTAATCGTTTTCATATCTGTTTTTGGTTACTGCCAAAGTTGAATTTTTAAAAAATGTTTATTAGCCTTTTTATGTAATGAATTACCTGTTCTCTTCCTTTGCCTGCTTTTCTTTTGAGATATGTTAATCTTAATGAGTTGAAGAAACTTTGCTTAGTTTTTTACTTAATGAAGTGAAGGAATTTTGGCTGTCATATGCTAGAAATATGTTTTTTTAGATTGTCATTTTCCTTTGTTTTTTAACATAGAAGTTCACAAGTTAGAATCATCAAATCTGTTCATCTTTGTCTTTTACTTCTGCCTCTGATCTCATACCTACAAAGTCCTTTCCCACTTCAAAGTTTAAAATAATTTTCTCTTTGTTGTAGGGTTAAAAAGAAAACTTTTAAAAGTAAAGTTTTGATCTAGCTGGATTATAATTTTGGGGTGTGTGTGTTTCTGTGCCAGTTCTACACTGTTTTAATTTTGGTAATTTAAATTCACCTTAATGTTTGTTGAGGCAAGTCTTCCCTAATTAGTCTCTTTTCAGACTTTTTTTTTTATTCTAATGTATTCTTTCCTGGAAGTTTAGAGTTATTTTTGTAAGTTCCAAATTTCAATGAGATTTCTCTTAGAATTAAGTTTCTAAAAATTTGAAGACTTCAGTGGCTGGCCCAGTGATGTAGTGGTTAAGTTCACATGCTCCGCTTTGGTGGCCCAGGGTTCACAGATTCGGATCCCAAGCACGAATCTACACGTTGCTCGTCAAGCCATGCTGTGGTGGCGTCCCATATACAAAATAGAGGAAGACTGGCACAGATGTTAGCTCAGGGCCAATCTTCCTCAAGCAAAAAAAAAAAAAAAAAAAAAGAAGATTTCACACATTACATTAAATGTATTCATTCAGTAACATGTTTCAGCTTTCTATTTATTCAGTATTATCTTATGCTCTTCAGAGAAAATATAGTTTTTTCATGAGAGTTTGGCATATTGTAAGTGTATTCTTATACTTTTCTTGGTATTGAGAATGGGACTCCAACTGCTTATGGCTTATAAGGAAAGAAATTGATTTTTAAAAATCTTATCTTGAAACTGGCCACCTTACTGAACTTGTTTGTTTTATTTGGATAAGGCTTTTTCTAAAAAAATTATTTTATTAAGGTCACATTGGTTTATAACATTGTGTAAATTTCAGATGCACATTATTATATTTCAGCTTCTGTATAAACTGCATCGTGTTCACCACCAATAGTCTAGTTTCCATCTGTCACCATACACATGTGCCCCTTTACCCCCTTTGCCCTCCCCACACCCCCTTCTCTTCTGGTAACCACCAATCTGTTCTCTGTATCTGTGTTTGTTTGTCTTCCGCATATGAGTGAAATCATATGGTATTTGTCTTCTCTGTCTGACTTATTTCACTTAGCATAATACCCTCAAGGTCCATCCATGTTGTCACAAATGGCATGATTTTGTCTTTTTTTTTTTTTTTTTTGCTGAGGAATATTCTCCCTGAGCTAACTTCTGTGCCAGTCTTCTACTTTTTTGCAGGGGGGAGGTGGTGAGGAAGATTGGCCCTGAGCCAGCATCTCTTGCCAATCTTCCTCTTTTTGCTTGAGGAGGATTGCCCCTTTGCTAACACCTGTGCCAGTCTTCCTCTATTTTATACGTGGGACACTGCCACAGCATGGCTTGACGAGTGGTGTGTAGGTCCCTGCCCAGGATGCGAACCTGCGAAACTCTGGGCCACTGAAGTGGAGTGCATGAGCTTAACCACTACTCCACTGGGCCGGCCCTAGTCTTCCTCTGTTTTGTATGTGGGTCGCCACCACAGCATGGCTGATGAGTGGTGTAGGTCCGCACCTGGGATGGAAACCCGTAAACCCAGGCTGCCAAAGCAGAGTGTGCTGAACTCAACCACTATGCCATGGGGCTGGCCCCTGATTTTCTCTTTTTTATGACTGAATAGTATTCCATTGTACATGTACCACATCCTCTTTATCCATTCATCCATTGATGGGCACTTGGGTTGCTTCCAAGTCTTGGCTATTGCGAATAATGCTGTGATGAATATACGGGTGCATAAATCTTTTTGAATTAGTGTTTTCATGTTCTTTGGATAAATACCCAGAAGGAGAATAGCTGTATCATATGGTATTTCTAGTTTTAATTTTTTGAGAAATCTGCATACTGTTTTCCATAGTGGTTGCACCAGTTTGCAGTCCCACCAGCAGTATACGAGGGTTCCCTTTTCTCCACATCTTCTTCAACGCTTGTTATTTCTTGTCTTTTTAATAATAGCCATTCTGATGGGTATGAGGTGATATTGCATTGTAGTTTTGATTTTCATTTCCCTAATAATTAGTGATGTTGAAGATCTTTTCATGTGCCTGTTGGCCATGTGTATATCTTGTTTGAAAAAATGTCTGTTCATATCCTCTGCCCGTTTTTTGATCGGGTTGTTCTTTTTTTGTTGTTGAGCTGTATATGTTCTTTATATATTTTGGAAATTAACCCCTTGTCAAATATATGATTTGCAAATATTTTCTCCCAGCTGGTGGGTTATCTTTTCGTTTTGTTGATGGTTTCCTTTCCCGTGCAGAAGCTTATAGTTTGATGTAGTCCCATTTGTTTTATTTTTTCTTTTGTTTCCCTTACCTGAGGGGAAATGGTATTCAAAAAGATACTGCTAAGACTGATATCAAAGTGTACTGCCTATGTTTTCGTCTGGGAGTTTTATGATTTCAGGTCTTACGTTCAAGTCTTTAATCCATTTTGAGTTAATTTTTGTGTATGGTATAAGAGAATAGTCTACTTTCATTCTTTTGCACGTGGTTGTCCAGTTTTTCCAACACCATTTATTGACGAGACTTTACTTTCTCCATTGTATATTCTTGATTCCTTTGTTGAAAATTAGCTGTCCATAGATGTGTGGTTTTATTTCTGGGCTCTCAGTTCTGTTCCATTGATCTGTGTGTCTGTTTTTGTTCCAGTACCATGCTGTTTTGATTACTGTAGCTTTTGTAGTATATTTTGAAGTCAGGGCATGTAATACCTCCAACTTTGTTCTTTTTTCTCAGGATTGCTTTGGCTATTTGGGGTCTTTTGTTGTTCCATATAAATTTTAGGATTCTTCTATTTCTATGAAGAATGTCATTGGGATTCTGATTGGGATTACATTGAATCTGTATATTGCTTTAGGAAGTATGGACATTTTAACTACATTTGTTCTTCCAGTCCATGAGCATGGAATATCTTTCCATTTCTTTATGTCTTCTTTGATTTCTTTTAATAATGTCTTATAGTTTTCAGTGTAGGGGTCTTTCACCTCCTTGGTTAAATTTATTCCTAGATATTTTATTCTCTTTGTTGAGATTGTAAATGGGATTGTATTCTTGATTTCTCTTTCTGCTGGTTCATTCTTAGTTTATAGAAATGCAACTGGTTTTTGTATGTTGATTTTGTACCCTGCAACTTAGCTGTATTCGTTGATTATTTCTAATAGTTTTTTGGTGGATTCTTTTGGGTTTTCTATACATAGAATCATGTCATCTGCAAATAGTGACAGTTTTGCTTCTTCCTTTCCAATTTTGATCCCTTTTATTGTCAGGGGCTAAGCTGCAAGTGCCGTGTCTACCACTGCAGCTTCTGTTCCCAGGGGCAGCACCCTGGAACTGCTAGGGGGGGTGGGGGCTAAGCTGTGAGTGCCATGTCTACCCATGCAGCCTCTGTTCACAGGCGCAGGTGCTGGTGTGACGATCCACCCCTTGAATTGCTGCTGCTGGGGGAGGTGGCGGGGGCTACTGCCCCAGTTCCATTGCCTCCCAGAGGTCCAGTCCACCCACCTTCAGATGCATAGATGTGTGGGTCTCATAGGCCTCCTGTTGTGCTGTATAAGGAGTCCTTTGTTGGTCATTTGATGTCTCACTGGTTGTAACTTAGAGGGGAGAGACAAAGGAAATAACTCACTCTGCCATGATGCTGATGTCACCCTGAACTTGTTTGTTTTAAATAGCTTTCTATCAGGTTTTCCAAATAGACCACAATAATGTTTATGAATAATGTTTGCTTTGTTTTTTCCAATGTTTAAAGTTCTTATTTCCATTTTCTAAATTTATTGTACTAAGAATTCCAGAAAAAATATTAAAGAATGATAGTGCATACTTTTTTTCGGAGACTTCAAACTCTATCGACTTGAGTGGGAAGACTGCCTTTAACTGTCGGAGCCAGATAGTAACAAATGCAAAGTTTAGGACCTTTGCTTCTGGCGTGGCTCGAGGAGTGAGTGAGAGAGATGCCAGATGCACTTTTTCTATATTTATTGTCCTTTGCATTTCATCCTATGTTTTTCAGCTCTAAGAATTCCTCATAGATGTAACCTAATAACCACATTTCACTTCTAGTTGAAGTTTTTGCCATCAGAACTATTTAAATCTTGTTCTAAGGAGTGGGCTCTAATCCTAAACTATGTATTTTAATTTCCTAGCAAGATAGACTCTATGTAATTATCAGATCCTATGTAATCCTATTTATAAAAAAGTACAGCTTTCCATTTCTTTAAAATTATAGACCTATCTACCTGCTAGGTATTCCCTCAAAACTGTATGAGTATATGTGTTTATATGCATAGAAAAATTAAATATATAATAATATTTAAATTGTAAATTTACAGACTTCTATTTTCTTTTGATCATATGTATTTTATATTTTTCCACAGTGAACATACGTTATTTTGTTATAAGAAAAATGTGTTATTAAGAAGAAATAATACGTTTCTGCTTTGTAAAATGAGAATTAGTGTTTCTTCATTTTTCACCTGCAAGAGGTTCCTGCAGGCTTGGTCATTAGCATCCAGTTCTTGCCCATTGCCCTGCTTTGTTTCACAAAGCACATGGTTAGAAGAGTTTAAAGCCTGTTTTATGACACAATTTTTTTTATCCTCCATTCAATTTCCTTTATTTTGACCTCTTGAGGGGAAGTTTAGATGAGGAATGAAAACATGAGTGAGCAAGTATGGATAAGCTATATTTTCTGGTGAATGAAGCCTTAGATGCTCTGTCCAGCCCAGCTCGTCAGAATTCTCTGCATCAGTGTATAGTCTTAGACCACGGCTAACACTTGTGTTACTTTCCTTCCCATTAACAGGTCATTGCCTGTAAGAGTGGTCAAGGAACCAGGGATCTCACATTTCTAGGTTCTCTGGCCTTAATGCCATCCAAGAGTACCCTATCCTACCCTACCCTGTCTTACACGTTAGAAAACTTTATTGTAACATTCAGCGTGAGATTTAAAGTACGTAAACCTGGAATTGTAAAAGAAGATCTCCTGGTCTTAAATGAATTAAAAATCAGGGCTGGGGTCTTAGTTTGCACCTAACTTTTAATTTGCACCTAAACAATTGATAGTTGTTACATTAATTAGATGTTGTACTTGGTATTGCATATAAGAAAAGAAGCTTTTTTATTTCCCTTGATGACCTGTCTCAACTATCTTTTAAGACTATTCTGGACAAGCATCTTGATATGTTAAACAGTTACTGTCAGAGCCATTCATTGGGTTAATTAATGTAATTCTCTGGAAGTTGCATTCTCTGGCCAACTTAGGATAGCTTTCTTCCCATGAGTTCAGATGAAATTTTTAGAATGCCAAGTCAAATTCCATACCGCCTAGCTTTTAGTCAAATGAGATACCTAGCAAATCTTTAAGCAATTGAAGTCATCGCTTCTGCATGTGTGTCTTTGCCAGTTTTGTGGTCTTTATCAGAAATGTGTTGATGTTTTACCATACCGCCAAAAGGTCTGTGGTATATTCTTCTAAGAAGTAACTTCTGTTCCTTTCTGCGTTTAGCCTCATGCATCTTCCTTTCAAAGTGCTTCTACCCATCATGTTTCTAAATATCACCCAGGTGTCCAGGTGTCTGTTGAAAACTTTTTCTTACAAAAGTAATACAGATTGAGAAAATTTGAAATACAAAAAAGCACGGAATAAAATAAAAGTCACCTACACTTTTATCACCCAGAAAAGTTTTTAAAAAATAAATAAAATTAGAATCATTTTGGTCCAGGTTTGTGACCTGCTTTTTTTAGTCATAATTATGTGTTGTGAACATCCCACATTGTTAAATATTGTAATGTAACATAATTTTTAATGGCAGTATGGATGTGCCATAATTTAACTTATAGCCTAGGTTGGGCATTTAGGCTGTTTCTAGTTTTTGCTGTTAAAAACAACCTTATGATGAAAATCTTGCTCAGATTTGCCCATATCTCTGTTATGCTGCAGGATAAATTTCTAGAAGAAAAATCACTGCATCGGAAGGAGTGTGTACTTTTAAGGCCTATCATATGTGTAGTTAGGTTGTCCTCCATAAAAGTTGTTTCAGTTAACACTCATATAAGGTGTGTGTGTGAATGTGCTTCTTTCCTTGTACCTTTGCTAATACACAGAATAAATGGACACTTCTTGAGAAAACCTCCACTGACCTCTCCCTCCTCATCAACCCCAGTTTAAGTTAGGTCTCCCATTGCTTTCCCAACACCTTCAGGCACATTATCCTCTCATGACAGTCTGTGGGTTTTTTCATAATGTTTATCATAATTGAGGGCAGTGATCATATCTAATTTATCTACCCCTGTATATCCAGCACTTGTGAAGCACATAGGATGTGGTCAATATGTATTTGTTGAATGAATAAATGGGCATTATTGTAAAAATAATTTTCCAATTTGGTATGAAAATAACTATATCTCACTGTTAATGTCTGTTTATTAGAGGTTGAACTTCATGCTTTTATTGGCTATTTAGTGTTAATTTTTATAAATTGCCTATTCTTGTCTTTGTCCATTTTTCTGAGGAGTATGTCTTTTTGATTCAAAGCTCTTCTCTGGTAGAGGTTCCTATCTGAATATGGCATTTTTTGGGCCACTTTCCATCTTTATTTGTGTCCCTGGATTATAATCTCTTGTTCACTTGATTTGTTGCCCCTTCCTGGTGTTTTGGTATATAGGCATCTGAGACTAAAGCATTGTTGAAATCAGGGTCCCCTCTTGATTACTCTCCTCATGTCGATCACTGATTACCTCCCACTCTTACTTTTTTCCCCACATTATAACTTCTGTTCTCTAATTATACTTTTCCCCAAGTTTACCTGGACTTTAAAATTAAAAGACATAAAGAAAATCTCTCCCACCACATTTGGTTTAAAGTCAGCTTAATTTAGTCATCTAGCTTGAGGCAAAAAACATTTTTTTCTTATTTTTTTGAGAAGCATTCTATTCCTAGCTAAGAGCCCCTCATTTGACATCTTAAGCCCAGGCTTGGCAGATATTTTCTCTAAAGGCCACATATTAAATATTTGAGGCTTTGAGGGCCAAATGGTCTCTGTACCTACCTTAGCCTGCCCTTGTAGTGTGGAAGCAACCATGGACAACATGTAAATGAATGAGTGTGGCAGTGTTCCAGTAAAACTTTGTGGATACTGAAATTTGAATTTCATATAATTTCCATCTGTCAAAAAATATTATTCTTTTTTTGATTTTTGTCCCCCAACCGTTTAAAACCGTCAAGACCATTCTTAGCTCATGGGCTGTACAAAAACCGATGTCAGGCTAGATTTGGTCCAAGGGCCATGGTGTGCTGACCCGTCACAAGCCATGCTCCAGAGAGACAAAGTTTTTAATTACCGTCCTGCCATTTACCTCCCAGTTCCCCACTTCTTGGAATTGAGTAAAAACCTACCTCTGTTTTCCAAGGTCCTTTAGTTTCCTGCATCAAACTTGAGGTCCTTGACGCTGTTTCCCTGGTCTCTTATTATTCATCCTCGTAGAATTCGCAAGTCCTTCCTTTCTGTTGTCTTCTTCCCTAATTTCTGTGGATTCCAGCTTTGTAATATCCCCTTTCTATTCTTACTCTTTTAGCACTCTTGTTAAAACTCTGGCCCAGAGAGTTGTGGTGGTCTCCTAACTGGTTGTCCACCCTCCAGTCTAATTTTCTGCTTCCAGATTCAAGTTCTGATAATGTCTCTCCCTTGCT
The DNA here is from genome assembly GCA_031878705.1 of Tapirus indicus. Classification (NCBI taxonomy): domain Eukaryota; kingdom Metazoa; phylum Chordata; class Mammalia; order Perissodactyla; family Tapiridae; genus Tapirus; species Tapirus indicus. Next base: position 80,437,357 of record CM062922.1, on the reverse strand, counting down.
AAAAATCCCTAGTATCAGTTTTTGTCTACATAGCCAAGAAAAGCTCCTTGGTTTGGCATTTAAGGTATCCATAATACGACTTCAGTCCACCTTTCTCTGTTTTCTCTTTCACTACCTCCTTAATGCCTTCAGGGAGACTGTTTATTTTATTCTTTTTCCTCTGTTCATGAAGTTCCTTCTCCCTTCATTGCCCTCTCTACTACCTCTCTCTGCAGTATTCTGCCCATCCTTCAAGGCCCTTCTAAAAGGAAGCCATCCATATATTTATAACTTAATGTGATGAATATCCTTCTGCACTTTGTACCTCTTTAATGGCACTTAGAGTCAGCCTTAGGTTAGAGCTGTTGATGCATTGATCTCATTTCCCTACTTAATTGTGTAAGTGGCTTGAGAGGAATGATGCTGTCAAAGATGACCTTTTTTTGTCCCCTGAAACACCTAGCACAGTGATAATTTAATAAGTTATTGTATTGAATCTTCAGATGGTAGGAGCATAGTGGGATGTGAAAAATCAGTTATCTTTAGATTCTCTTATTGCTCACTGGGAGGGCTTTAGGGAATTACCTCATGGCAGATAGAGAAGAAATACAGAGAACACAAGACTAAGGTCTGAGGCCTTTTGTGAAAGCTACTGATATAATCATAGGAATCTAATCCTCCCCTTCTCAGATCCCATTTTTCCATTAACCTTATAAGATACTGAGATTATCTTCATTTTTCAGATGAAGAAACTGATCCTAAAAGGTCACATAGTTTGTAAGTAATGACAGGCCAAGATGAAAGATTAAAAAATAAAAAGTTTAGAAGGAAAAATATTAAGTGATTGTGTCTATGTGACAGGATTTTAGGTAATTTGTGTTTTTCTTTATACCTTTGTGTCTTTTCTAATATGTATTATTTTACATTTACTTATCCTCTTTAAACATAACTCTGCGATCTTGCACTCCACTGTAGATCTCCACTGCCATGGCTTTTCACTGGACCTTGGCTATCTGGATATGCTCCATGCTACTCTCTGATCATAATCTCCTGTGCTTCCAGCCTATTTTGTCAGTTATTCCCATGTGTCGTCTTTTTACTTTATTTGGGCCTCTCTATGCCATTGGCTTCTCTCTACTAAAATCCTCATATCCCCTGCTATCTTGATTCCTGCCTGTTGAGTTTAGATTATCATCCATTATTTCCTCAACTTTATTTTTCCACTTTCTCAACTGTCTGAGCTCCCTCCCTACTTCTGGACTCACAGAGACAGTGCTGAAGCCATCAGATAGTAACTCTCTCCACCCTCTGACCCACGTTCATAGAGCCTTTTCCTATCCCTGCTGGTTCTTTCCTTCTCCTTTTCTATTGCAGCAGAAGAGCTTTTCCTTCTTGTGCTCGCTTTAGGGCCAGTCATTCCACCAGTGCCCTGGCTCACACTCATTCCCACCTCCCAGGGACCTTCCACCCTCCCATCTCTTCCCTGTACTAGGTATGTGTTTAATAAACATCTAATACTTTTATAAACAGAAGAAAATGAGTCACAAAAATCCTTTTGGGGTAAGAGTATGGGACTGAGTAATTGAAGACTAGAATCTAATTGTTGTAGAGAATGTTAATTATCCTGGAAAATTCCAGAGTGTTTAGTTTTGTGAAGATTCCATCTACGCTAAATGTATTTTATGTGGTATGAAATGCTACAGTGCCTCTTAAGAGATATTTTATCCATTTGATTGAAATATGTTTCCTCTGATAGATGTTTCCTCGACATACAGTTTACATTTATTTTTGACTTTTTTTTTTTTTTTACCGTAACTTGAAATTTTTCTTTTTTCACAGTTGGAAAACACATTCAAATCAGTTATTGCACAGATCGGACCTGGAGGGACTATCAGTCCAGAACTAAAACATAAGATAAAATTTGTAAGTATTTTCTGTTTCTGGGAAACGGATAAGAATAATTATATGTTTAGATATCATTTGTGGTTAAGTTTAATTTGCCTACAACTATTTATTAGTTTTATATTTATACCTGATCTTTTAAAATATATTGCAGATGGAGTGGCTATTCTTTTAAGATCAGGAAAGAAACCCAATAAATAAATTACACTCTCCTGAAAATTTTTAATGTTGTCAAAATTATTTAGAAAATGTAAAGTTCCTCCATAAATACTCTCTCTTCCCTTTTTTCTTCCCCTCACCCCAATAAATCATCATTAACGAACAGTTTAGGATCCTTCCAACCAATACATGTATGTCAAATATTATTCTAAACAGTGTGTGATATCCCATTGTGTTGATGTGTGAGATCCATGATTGATTAACACTTGGGTTATTTCTAGCCTTGGCTATTAAAAAATGCTGCAGTTAATGTCCTTAAACATTTATGTAGAAGTGGAATTGCCAAAGATATTGAATATTTTCAATTTTGATGTTAAATATTACCAAATTGCCTTCAAAAAGTTTGAACAAATTTACACTCCTACTTACAGTGAAATGTTACTATCCAATCATGTTGTTTTAATTTATACCTCTTGGTTTTTACATTAAGTATCTTTTGATATGCTTAGTAGCCATTTATATTTCTCATGTGAATTGCCTGTTCATGTGCTTGGCCTAATTTATTGTTTTGCCTTATTAATTTGTAAAAGCTCTTTGGCTATTATGTATTGGGCTAAAGGGCATGTACACTTAAAATTTTGGTGGGAAGTATTCATTCTGGTTTGAATAATCAGAGTGCTGTTACGACTCTTACTGCCATATATTATTTTTAGCTGTCATGGTTTTACTGGGAGTAATGCAAAAACCTTGGTGCCTTCAGACCCTGGTTTTCTTTTTGGTGAGGAAGACCAGTCCTGAGCTAACATCTGTTGCCAATCCTCCTCTTTTTGCTGAGGAAGACTGGCCCTGGGCTAACACCCGTGCCCGTCTTCCTCCACTTTATATGGGACGCCGCCACGGCATGGCTGACAAGCAGTGCGTCCGCGGGCGCCCGGTATCCGAAACCTAAAACCCCGGGCTGCCAAAGCGCGAACTAAACCGCTGCGCCACCGGGCCTGCCCCCAGACCCTGTTTTTTTGTTTGGACGTTTGAGCAAGTGTCCAACAATTATTTATTTAAGGATGTTCAATATGGCTTTTTTATGGTAACAAAAGTTAGAGAAAAATTAAGAATCCTTTCATACAGGATTGGTTAAATTACCCACTCAAACTAGGGAGTATCATGCAGCTCCTAAGAAACTTAATGTCCCTGTTATTTACATGGAAGTGTCTCCTTACCATATTGTTGGACTCTAAAAATAGATTTTATAGAATAGCATGTTTAGTATTGTCTTTTCATATAAAATCATGAGTAATGTGAATATATGTGTATAAAGAGGTTTCTGAAAGGATGATTTCTGAAATGCAGCAATTATTGTCTCTGCATAACGATTTTAGAATATTTTTACTTTATATTTTTCTGAAGCTTGAATTAGAATTTTTTATAAAATATATCTGGAAAAATCTAGGAAAACGCAAAGCTTTTTATACTTTATAGGAATGGAGTAAGTCTGCTTCTAGGAATTTATCCTAAAAAATAATTGGACAAGTGTGCAAGATGAAAGTATGAGGATAATTTTTATAGTATTTGTGATGATGAAAAATAGGGAATAGCCATAAATAGAGGATCAAGTAAATACATTTAAGTCTGTTAAATATTTTGAAAACTCTAGCCAGTAAACATGTTGATCCATATTTACTGACATAGAAAGATATCTGTGGTATGATATTAAAAAACTGGTTGTAGAAATAATGACCTTATTTTTATATTAATTATAGATATTTTTAAGTGCATATGGACACCAATGGCTGTTATCTATGGATGTTTTCTCTTTGCCTCACTGTATTTTCCAAAATTTTCTATAGAGTCCATTTCATTTCTTTTCTACCATTTAAAATGCTTGAAATTATGTTGGAGAATGTTTATTTTATGTGACCAAAAGCTAAATATGTTAGCTGAGGTAAAGAAGTATAGGAATTTCTGGAGAGTTGTGGCATTGCAGTATTGTGTAAGAATGATTTATCAACTCTGGAAATGTTGGAAGTCACTGCCTTTTTTCGTTGTTATAACCTTTTTTAAAATTAGAAACTGACTTTTAAAAACACGTTATTGTGACTTTAATTCATTCACTCAATAATAATGTTATTTTTTGCCTTTATTGCAATTTAAGTTGATGCTGTCTTAAGTCTGATATTTTGTCACCCATCATTCCAATGGTGTCTGTTTATATTGCATTTTATTTTCTATTTATTAGGTTGTATCCAAGTTTCCAGAAGGTTTGCTTATTTCTAAACTGCTTGGCGAGTTTGAGGTGAGTGTTTTCTTTTTCACTAACCATGGTTTTTTATGGCTTATGTTTCTCATGATAGGAATTTTGTTGCTACTTCTTAGATCCTCCAAGTCTGTGCTCTAGAACTTAAACATCTTGTTTTCCATTTAGGTGTCCTTTTCTTTACTAAAAGAGTTAAGAATATGGTCCTTAATAAATACTTGATTATGCATAGGAAGGATTCTTTTTTTAACAACTAATTGTTATAATATTAGTAGATACAAGTTAATTTACTTAATGTCTAATAATACCAAGTGTCAGCGGGAATGTGGAAAAACAGAATACCTCATATACTGCTTGTGGGACAAAACCCCTTTGGAGGGCATTTTGGCAATTTCAAGTCAAGTTGAAGATATGTGCCCCCAGTGATCCAGCAGTTCCACTTCTACATGTGCACTTTAGAGAATCTCTTCTCATGTGCATATGGAGGCATACATAAGATATTGTAGCATAGTAAAAAACTGGAAACGAAATCAATGGTCGTCAATAGGAGAATGGATAAATAAATTGAGATTGATGTTTATACAATGGAGTAATATGTAGTAGATAAAGTAAATGAACTAGATCTACTCTGTAACATGGATCATTTTTGGAACCATAATGTTTTGTGAAAAAATCAAGTTGTAGAATGATAATTCAGATACTGCCACATATCCAATTTTTTAAAATGATAAGACCTATACGTATGTTAGCTGTGTGCCAGGCTTTATTCTGAATGCCTTTCATATAGTAATTCGTTTGATTTTCGCCAGGAACTGAGGCACAGGGAAGTAAGGGTCAGGTAGCCAGTAATGGGTGGAGCCAGGACTTGAACCCTAGGCAACCTGGCTTCAGAATCCTAACTCTTAACTATTATGCCATGAGAACTATCATATATTTGCAGATATAAACATGGATATTGTGAGATACTATAGCATAATGGTTAAGATACATCACTCACCTCTATGTGCTATTTTATAGATGATATGTAAAGTCAGGATAATATTACCTACTTTATAGAGTTTTGTGAAGTTTAAATGATTTAAAAATAAAGTGCTTAGAACAGTGCCTGCCATATAGTAATTGTCCAATAAATGTTAACTCATAGTAGAAGAAAACTTAGATAGGAAAGATACATATCATCTCTCAGATAATGACGGACGAAACTTAAATTCACATTGTTTTAAAGAAATGCGTACAATAGATATAATCTATTATGTTGAAGCTTGATGCACATTCAAGTTTTGACAGTTTCTGGAAATTTGCACAAGAAACTGGTGATGATGGTTTCTGCAAGAAACTGGTAATAATGGTTTCTGCAAGAAGCTGGTAGTAATGGTTACCTCTAGGGAGACAATCTTCTGGATGACTGAGGGATGGGAATGGGCTGGAGACTTGGTTTTTACTGTATACTTTTTTGAAACTTCTGAATATCACGTATTCAAAAAATTAATAACTTACATTAAAAAAAATCCTTCACAAACTAGTCTCGTGTTCAACTGAATTGTATATTCATAGTAGTAGGCTCTTACAGAGAAGGTAAAAAACCATTAAAGAGACTATGAACATAAAAGGTAAAGAAGCCATAATATGTAATGTACAAAGAAGTAAGTAGAGATGCCAAGTCTGATTCAGCACCACCCTTCCCCTGTCCTGTACCAATTCTTTCTCTCTTGGGGTATTCATGATTGGCTATAGATGTGATATTAATGACCCTTTTAAACCATGACTTGACTGATACTGGGCCCCCAGTTTTACAAGTGTCCTGGGAGAAGTCCTAAAGAGTTAAGTTGGGTCTCAGAGCATCACATGAACAAGAAGGTATGCCCTGCAGCAGTCCCACCGTCTGTCAGGGTCAGGCCTTTTAGAGTGTTGCCTTCTGTGTACCTGTCCATCTTCTCCAAGGAGATTAAGTCAGAGCAAGTGACTAACTACTAACTAACACCTAGTCAGAGGAAGAAAGCAAGAATTATGATTAGATCAATGGCTTTATCTTGGTTAGGGAGACAAGTCTGATTAAGAATTTGAACATTTTAATGGGAGGTCTTATTAACAAGGGCAAACTTACCAGTTCACAGTGCAGTTTAAACCAGATATAGTCAGTATCTAATCCTGTATATGTTCTCTTCTATCTATATTTGGTATAATTTTTCTTCTTTTGCAAGGCAAGAAAATCAAATAGTATACTGTAGGAAATGCACTGACATCTGCTTATTTATCCCAGCCTCTGGGGTGAAACAATAAAATTTTAAGGAAATATTTTGAAATAGTATTACTTTATTGCAAATTCAAAGTGGTAGTGAATACTCTTTCTCAAAATAGGGAAATATCAGCAGTTTCATTAGGATTTTTGTGTTTTGTGCATTCTTTTTTTAAGACTTTTGCTTTATAATTAGACGTTGTTAAAAGTGAGAGGTGGAAATGTCCCCTGATTTTCACCTCAATTTGCCATATGCTCTAAAAGGAACTGGAGGTTGCCCTAGAAGTTTTATGGTGAGGGATTATAGGTCTCTTGGTTTGTATTGTACTTGTATGGAAGCCAGCCCTGACTGTAATACCTGAGTTCACTGACCCTCACAAATTTAGTTTGGCTAAATCTGGATTAAAGCATTGTCCAAGGGCGTCTGTATATGTTATATTCATGTTATCTGACATTGTTGTTTCATGTTATTTGTTTTTTTGTGACAGGTAATTTTTAAAGAGCAACTTTCACCAAAAAAATTGGGCTTCTTAAATGTGACAGAACTTGTTGGAGCTCTAAGTGACATTCTCCGTGTTGAGTTCAGGGAAGGAGAACAAGATTTACTGATATTTGATGCTGATATGAAGCCTCTACCACCTGGTGAGTTGAATTACAATATGATGCAAACCTGATTTTTAATGGTCCCTTTAAAGACAAGGAAAAAGAAAGCATTGATTATGTAATAATCCTTATTGTAAGCATATCAACCAAACAGGTCACACATTAGCCTTGAAAATGTTTTGTATATGACCTTCTTGTGATATTTGTTGTAATAAGGCTAACCTATATTATTAATTAAGACCATCTGAATTTCTAACGTTTACTTTCTTCATTGTCCAGATTTTTGGGTAATTCTGAAGAAATCAGTTTTCTGAAATGGTCATCTGTTGGGGAAGCACTAGATAATTCAGTGGTTCTTAACTCTGTGCATCAAAAGCTTTTTAGAAATACATGGAGATTCAGAATAAATGGGTGTGCATTGAGACCCCACACTTGTATTTTCTTTTAAATAAACTTTTATTTTGGGATAATTTTAGATTTATATAAAAGTTTCAAAAATAGTATGGAGTTCCCATATGCCTTTCCTCCAGTTTCCCCTAATATTAACATTACCATGGTACATTTGTCAAAACTAAGAAATTAACATTGGTACCTTACTATTAACTAAATTCCAGATTTCATTCTGATTTTACCAGTTTTCCCACGATTGTTCTTTTTCTGTTTGTGGATTCACTCCAGGATACCACTTTGCATTTAGGGCACTTGATTTTTGTTTGTTTGTTTTGGCTTAGTTTTTTTTTCTTTTGAAACTTCTATTGAGATTTTGTAGATTCACGTGCAGTTATTAATACAGAGAGATCCCGTGTACTCTTTCCTCAGTTCCCTCAATGGTAATGTCTTGCCAAACTATAGTGCAGTATGGTACTTGTATTTTTATAAGCTTCTACAAGTGGTTATGATGGACAGCTATTTTTTCCAAAATGTGAAAGTATCTTTGTTGATTTTTCTGATTATTAAAATAACTCATGTGCATTCTAAAATATTCAAGCAGCATAGATGAGTGGGAAGTTGAAAGTGAACATTTCCCATTATTTTATTCCCCCAAAAATGCTGTTAGGGGGCTTGACCTGCTGGCATGGTGGTTAAGTTCGCACGCTCTGCTTCAGTGGCCTGGGGTTTGCGGGTTCAGATCCTGGGTGCAAACCTACGTACCGCTCGCTTATCAAGCCGTGCTGTGGCAGCGTCCCATAGAAAGTAGAGGAAGGTTGGCATGGATGTTAGCTCAGGGCCAATCCTCCTCAGCAAAAAGAGGAGGATTGGCAATGGATGTTAGCTCAGGGCTAACTTTCCTCACCAAAAAAAAAAAAATGCTGTTAGAATTTTTATATAGCCTTCCAGAGTTTTTTCCATGTATATGTAAGCATAGCTAGATTTTTTAAAAATTACAAAAACAATATTTGCTTGTTTAAACAATTCCAACAATGCAGAGGTAGTAGCTAGTGGTCATAGTTCTAGTGGGTCTTTTTCTGGACCTCTTCTATATGATATAGTTATTTATCATATGTATATTTGCTTACACAAAACAATATTATATAAATATTGTGTAAGTCTTTGCTTTTTATACTTCATATGTTATGGATGTTTTTCCATATCGGCATATACAAGTTCATTTTATCCTTTTTAACTACATACAATTCTTTTATGTAACTATATTATAATTCATTTAACTGATCTCCTATTGATGGACATGTAGCATGTACCCATTTTTTATCATTATAAAAAATAGACTGAAAAATATTCCTGTAGTTACATCTTTGTGCACTTACTGGTTTTTCTTTAGGAGCCACTATAGTTTTAGGTCTATCCTGGGGTCTGTTTTAATGTCAGCCTCTTATAATCATCATACACTTGTAAATTTGAACAAAATGTGTGATTGATTTGGGAATTCCCTAAAAATTAAGCCATGTATTATGGAATATTAAGTAGTCACATACATTAAGCAATGATGAATGTTCACTGCTAAAGTTGAACAAGAAATGAGTTGAAATCAGGATGTTGAAAAACAAAACCTTTCACCAAAGTTTAAGAAACCTTACCCGTCTTACCCTTTCCCCCCACAACATAAATAATTTAAGATTTGTTCCCATCTAGAACTTCCTTTATATCTCTTCATACTGAAAGGTCTGCAAAGACAGGCTCATATCTCTCATTTATCATTATCTACCTAGTGCCTGGCACATAGAATGTGCTTAGTAACAGTTGTACAAGTTATTTTAATATATATACATAGGATACTCTCCTGGTCATTTCAGATGGAGCTGTTTCATCAGTCAGAAATTCATGTTTAATTCAACCAGGTAAGAAAATAGAAGCCAAAACTTGTGTCTCCAGTCCCCTTAGAAATTCACTGTCTACTGCTGCTATCAAGGACACTACATGGGATTGCCCTTCAAAAAACCTTAAAGAGCCAAAACCGAAGATTTGCAAGAAGCCTAATCTGGTGGTGAAGCCTTTACAGCTGGTGAGTAAGGTTTAAAGACTTTGCGCATTGGAGGTTCAGCACTGTGGAAAGTAACCGAATGTGTGTTTCTTTAAACCAAAATTCTGTTTTAGAAAAGTCTTATTTCTAGATATATGATTTCTTGGAAGTCACCGTATGCAGCATTTATTCTGGTTTTCAATCTTTTATATAACCAGTTTCCCTCAGGTCTCATTTTAAAGTTTTCAGATGGCTTTGAAGATTTGACAGTTCTCTCAAGATTGAGAGATTCTCTGTCCATGTTTTTCAAAATGTAGTCTTGAACACCCTCGAGGGCTTTAGAGGGAAGAACAGAGAAGCTTTGTTTCAGTTGTATGCCTCAGCCACTGCTGCAGATTGCCCCATCCTCAATTGTAGGGTGCTTTCGTTTTTCTTTCTTTCATTGCATCTCCACACACAATTCTCTCTTTTTATGTCCTCATCTCCTATTACTTATTTTGTTGTTATTAAGGAATTAATTGCTTCCTCTTCTTCCCTTCTACCTTCTATACCTGGCTTTTTTCATGGAAGGAAAACATTTTGTTTGGAGAGCCTACTATATTTTCTCAAGGACAACAGGAAGGCCTAAAGGAAAATAATATATTTAGAATGAGGGTGTTTGAAAGACCCTATTTTTGATTGGAAGACTAGTCTGAAATTCAATCCATTCTTTAAAGTTACCTTTGCTGGAAGAGTTGGGTAGGATGAGAATCTATCTTACTTCAGCCTGAATATTTGAAGTACCATGTTTTCAATTTTGTATAGGGCAGTTGTGTGACACACTTAGTTCTTTACTTAATATCATAAGGCTGGAGTTTTCATATTTTAACATAGGTAAGGATCACCTAGGGAATTTTTTAAAATGCATAATTGTGGGCCCCACTTCCAGGTATTCTGAATCAGTAAATCTGGGCTAAATTCTAAGAATCTTCATTGTTGTAATTTCCCAGGTGATTTTGTTAAAAGTGACTCATGAAATACGCTTTGAGAAACATTGTCATAGAGTTTGAAATGTCACCCAAAGATTTATAATGGTTTCTGTGATTTCTTTATTTAACTTGTAGCAAGTAGAAATTAACAGATCACAGCTCAACCTGGCAGTGGCAAATCATGATATCCCACCAGATGCTGTACGGGACAAGAAGTTATGCAGATTGCCACCATTAGACACCAGTACCCTCGTGGGGGTCTTTGTGGAGTATATCATCTCTCCTAGTCAATTCTACATCCGAATCTATAGCAGGGATTCATCAGAAAAACTTGAAGACATGATGATTGAAATGCGGTAGGAATTTGTTGTTTTCAATGTATTTTTTGTGTATTTCATTCTAAATCAGCAGTTCTCAAACATTTTGGTCTCAGGGCTCTTAAAAATTAAGGACCTAAGAGAGCTGTTGCTTATTAATATTTATCATATAGAAATTAAAACTGCAAAATTTTAAAAATATTTTTTGTTTAAAAATAACAATAAATCCATTTGTGTGAATATAACCTATTTTTATGAAGAATAACTATTTTATGGAAGTTAGAAGAGTGGCATTGTTTTACATTTTTGCAGATCTCTTTAATATTTGGCTTCAAAGAAGAAAGTTGGACTTTAATATCTGCCTCTGTCTTCCATCTCTTGAGATATGTTGTTTTGGTTGAAGTATTTGAAAACATTTGGCCTCACACAGATATGTAGCTGGGAGAAGGTGTATTTTAATAGCCTTTTCAGAAGAATATCTTTGATAGAATACCAAATCTTGACAAATGATAGTTTTTTAAAGATTAGTTGCAATGTGGCATTTGAACTTTTCATTCTCTGCTATGTTAAAATCCATTGCTCTGTCTTTGCACTTTAATGGCTCCAGAACTGGCTATGTAATTGCAGGCTCTGGTGCAAAATTAAAATGCAAGGCTTCTTGTGTAAAAATTAAGAATTTCAAGACAACAATAGCAGAGTATTAAAGCAAGCATAGGGCCCTCCTAAGTGTGGACTCAGTGAAACTGGCCCTGAGTGGCTCTTTCACCCCTACCTGTGATTTTAAAACATCATGCATTGGTCATTTGAAAAATACTGGTTCACTGAGTTATGTAATCTTCCAAATGTTGACACGCTTCATCACATGATGTAAAAAAAAAAATCACGTTTGTTAATATCACCACTGATCTCATCAGAAAACTATTAAGTATTAGGAAGCTGTCAAGCTCATGGTGGTGGATGCAACATTTCCAAAATCCTAATTTTCACTTGAAAGCTTTAAATTTTTCATTGACGACAAATACTGTCAGTGTTTTCCTTGAAGTGGCAGGCTCACTTCATTTTTGAGAAAGGGTATCAGATACCCAGGTTTGAATAAACATAGTTTGTTAGTGGTCCTTTCAAGCAAAAATGGTGTTCCATGAAAACAGTGTCTAGTTCATCTTCCAAGTAAAAATGTTCCACAAAAAAAGCAGCTAGTTGAGTTCACAACTCAAATGGACAAGTGCTTTTCCTTAAGACAACTTGGGAAATGTTTTACGTGTACTTTCATTTTTGTCACAGAGAATATTGAGAAGATGGTCACTCAGTGGTTGAGATTTAATAAACTTAGTCAATTTTATTGTTTTATCAAGGACATTCTTAAGTGAAATTGACCTCTTTTTTCTTTTTTTATTTACTATGAATGCATGGCAGTGACAAAAAAATGACTACTAGTAAAATTTGGTGCCACTGCCTTGATTTAGCTAAGGCACCTGGAGTTTTACCCACCCTTGCTTTTACACCATCAATGCAAATGTTAACACAGTGAAAAGGGCAGATAACTGTTTTCATAATAGTGCTAAAATATTAAAATAACTTTGATCTTACAGACTTCTTGAAAGGATGTCAAGGTCCCAGGGGGTCTCGACCACACTTGGAGAACTACTGCTCTAAATATCTTTTCTCTACTGAAAAATGATGCCCTTTGTTAGTAAACACTATGTAAAATGTGTACATTTTCAATCACTTTATATTTATTCATGAACAACAATGTCTGATTTTTTTTATATTGGTGTCAAAAATAAGAATTATTTATTTTGCATCTCTCCAAAAGCATTCCATGTTTTTTTCTAATTTAACTACATTGTGTACTCATCTCCCACCCAAGAACTCCCAGCATAATGTAAGTCACATAATAATCACTTAGTAGAAATATTATCATGTATTCCATTCCGGTATGCCTGTAAGATATAGTGCATGTTTTCAAGCAAACTTACTGGCTCTGTGACCTTGAAGTTACTTTACTTCTTTAGGCCTAGTGTTCTCATTTCCAAAGTAGAGATAATAATAGTACCTACCTCACAGAGTTGTGAAGATTAAAGTACTTAGAGTCTAGCTCAAATGTTGGCTGCTATTATTATTAATACTATATCTGCTGTGTGCTTGGTGTTGGGATGTTGAGGCACTGGCGGTTTGAGGACAAGATGGACATGGTCTTTGCCTTTATGAACACCATGATTAGCTAGGAACATAGGTCGGGGAAAAGTGGGTTTTGTACGAGGCAGTAGTTCTGCCTGGGCAAAGTGGAGGAAAGCATCCCAAAGGAGATACTTGAGCTAGGCCTCAAAAATAAGTAAGAATTTGCCAGTCAAGGAGGTGTGAGTGGGTGTGTGCAGGTACCAAGGCCAGTGCTAACACAGGAGTGAGCAGTGTGCTCTGGGAACAACAAATAGGGAAGTGAAGTCACTACCAGGTGAGGTTGGGGGGACAGTGACCGGATGTGAAACTGGAAGACTAAGGAAGAGTTAGAATATGAACACCTTGGGAAGGAATTTTGACTTATTCTGTAGATGGTGAGGAGCCTCTGAAGGTTTTAAGAAAGGAAGGACAGCAGGTTTGTATTTGAGAAGGATAACTCCCATTTGCAATGTGGAGGATGGATGATGTGAAGAGGAAAAGGTCCATTAATAGGCTGGTCTTGGTGAGAGAGTGAGTGGGAAGGAAGAGATAAGTTTAAGAGAGATTAGGAAAGTAAAATTGTCAGGTCTCGGTGAGAAGAATGGGATTGGGAAGGATAAGGGAGAACAGGAGAATATGAAAACTGTGTTGGCTTTAGAGATTGGGTAGGTTTGAGCTGGGGTTAGAAGTTTACGCATAGTGCCTCTAAGATGACCATGAGGTAGTGAATTGGCAATGTTGAATGGACAATATTAGTTAGGATTACAAAGATGTAACTTAGCCATAGTAGCATAAAGAAGATAAAAGTTTATTTCTTCTTCCCATGATAGTCCATGTATAAGCAATATAGGCTGATAGGGTGGCTCTATGATGTTAGGGATACAAGTGTTTTCTGTCTTGCTGCCCCAGACAGTGTGTTGCCCCATCCACGTGGTCCAGGATATAGCTCACCACCACATCCACTGGGTCCTTCCAGCCAGAGGGAAGAGGAAAAAGAAGAAGGTGGGAGGTTGGAGGCTTGCCCTTTTCTTTGAAAGAGACAAACTGGAATTTTCACACTTCTCTTTTTTTTCGCTGAGGAAGATTGGCTCTGAGCTAACATCCGTGCCCATCTTCCTCTATTTTGTATATGGGACACCTCCACAGCATGGCTTGACAAGTGCTGCATCTGTCCACACCCGGGATTTGAACCTGTGAACCCTGGGCCGCCAAAGCAGAGCATGCAAACTTAACAACTATGCCACCGGGCTGGGCTGGCCCCTACTTTTTTTTTTTTTTTTTTGAGCAAGGTTGGTCCTGAGCTAACATCTGTTGCCAGTCTTCCTCCTTTTTTGCTTTTTTTTCTCCCCAAAGCCCCAGTAGATAGTTGTATGTCATAGTTGTGCATCCTTCTAGTTGCTCTATGTGGGACGCTGCCTCAGCATGGCCTGATGAGTGGTGCGTCGGTCTGTGCCCAGGATCTGACCCAGCGAACCCCGGGCCGCTGAAGCGGAGCGTACGAACCTAACCACTTCGCCACTGGGCCGGCACCCCTACTTTTTTTTTTTAATTGTGGTAAAATACACATAAAATTTACCATCTTAATCATGCACACTTTGCTTTTTCTCACATCCCACGGTCAGAACTTAGTATTCAGATAGCCACATCTAGATGCAAGGGAGCCTGGGAAATCTGAATGGCCATATACTCAGTTAAAATTTGGAATTCTATTACTAGGGAAAAAAGAGAGGAGAATGGAAATTAGGGGACAACTAACATCTTTTCGTACAGTTGGAAATAAAGTTTTAAAGCTCAGAAGAGATGCAGGGTCTATAGATAGAGATGGAGAATCATCAGTTTATCAGTGGTGGTATAACACATGAAAATGGATGAGATGTACAGCAAGAATAATAATAAATAGTTAATATTTGAGTGCTTACTATTTTTGGACTCTGCTAAATGTTCACATATGTTAACTAAGATTTTATCATCATCATCCCTGTGCTCAACAAGTAAACTGAAGCACAGAAAGCTAAAGTCACACAGCTAGTAAATGATGGAGTCAGGATTTGAACCCAGGTTACTAGTTCCAGAGCCTGAGCTCTTACTATGTTACATGTCCTAAAGACCTCATACAAACCAAACTTCTAAAGCAGTTACAGAGCCAATAAAGGAATAATTATTGGCAAGGAAGAAGTAGGAGAAAGTAGTGTCTGGAAACTAAGTAGGATAGAGTTTGAAAGAGGACGGGATCAGTATCATGCTGCAGAGAGCGAGTATATTGAAAGCTGAGGAGAAAGGCTATTGGATTTGGGAATTAACAGGCCGTTGATGTCTTAAAAATGTCCATTTTCGGAAGTGCTGGGGAATAAAGTTGGGTGACATTCTGTTCAGCAGAGAATGTGAGATAAAATGAGTGTATAAGTTTCTATTTGAAGAAGTTTGTTGATGAAGAGAAAGGATTTGGATAAGAAAAAGGAAAATAAAATTATTATTAATAAGCATTAACAAATCAGAAAAAGTAGGGATATTTTTCTTTGCTTTTTGCCAAGACTTTCCTGCTCTTGATATGTCCATAAAAATCATTTAAAATTTTTCTTCCTCTGTGGGTTTCTCTATATTATGGAATTCCACAGGCGCTGTTATTCTAATCAGCTGGTTTCTGATCGATATGCCATGCCAGAATATTTTATCCAGCCAGGACATCTCTGTTGTGTAAAGATTTCTGAGGATAAGTGGTGGTATCGGGTTATTATCCATCGAGTCCTCGGGAAACAGGAAGTTGAAGTGTTCTACCCAGACTTTGGAAATATTGGAACTGTTCAGAAGTCCTCCCTGAGGTTCCTCAAGTGAGTTAACAATTTAATAAGGACAACTTAAGTTTTGAATCATAATGCTGAAGCTGTATGGGGTTAGGATCTCTCTTCTTTTTCTCTTGCCTTCCTGTCTCCATCCTTCCTTCCTTTCTGTCCCTCTTTCTTCTTAGTGCAGATTTAGCAAATGGTCATTTAGGTTCACAGTTGGATTATAATCTTGTGTCTTCTTTCACATGACTGTGAATCTGAATGGACCATGAGGCTAAATTTGTCTTTTATTAAGAAAATGATTCTTTGGGTCATGCTAAGAGTTTCATTTAGATAGCAGGAAGGTTGAACTACTCCCACCTATATTTTAATTGCATGGCTTTCAAAGACTATTATGTTTTACAATTTTATTTCTTAGCTTGCTTTAAAGTGTAAGACATTAATTTTAAAATGCATGAATAAAATACTCTGAAACGGTGTGGATAGCTAAAATCAAGAAATGGATTAGAGATTCTGTTACCAGCACCAGTCAGATCGGTGCAGTGAGGTCCCAGGTTCTTGGTCCACAGACAAAAAAGAATTCAAGAGTGGACACACAGCAGAAGTTTTAACAGAGGAGGATTTATTAGTAAGGCAAAAGTACACTCCAAGAGGAGAGGCGGGCAGGCTCGAGGTGAGCAACTGCACTGAAGTTGTGGCAGTCAGTGTTTTTGAAGATTGGATCCCGGCGCGGGTGAGGGTCTTGGAATGCGGACCAACTGGGTCATTGTCTCTACCTCCACGTTGGGAGGGGGAAGTTTTTTCCTTATATATCTCCGGAACTGTCACAGCAGTGATTCCCTGCAAGGGGGGTCAAAACCGCGATGCAAATGATGGTATAAAGAGGCTAGGGGCTACTCTCGGTCAGGGTCTGGGGGCACTGTTGCATGTCTGAAGAACCACTGCCCAGTAATGAGGACGCTGCACCTGGTGGAGTGGCCTTGCTCCCAGCTCATATCTAGCTTCCTGCCTATCTCAATGCTATAAAACACAGTTTTAAAATGTGATTAAATATTCATGTATTTGAATATCTATTGCAGGTGCTGCTACACAAAGCTTCCGGCTCAGGCCATCCCTTGTTCTTTGGCGTGGGTGAGACCAGTAGAGGTGTGTTTGCTTGTTTCTCATTTAATCAGCAAACATTTGATGCCACGAACAGTTCTAGGTTCTCAGGCTACAAACATAAAACATGGAATGAGCCCTCAGAGAATCATTGTAGATAGTATGGAAGATAGACATGTAGACAGAAATAATTGTACTGTGTCATATTTGCTATAGATTTTTATAGTATATGGTAGAAGTGCAAAGGTAAGAGTGCTCATCTCTGTTCAAGGTAATCAGGGAAGGCCCCATCATAGAGGTGGCATTTGAGTGGAACTTTGAAGGAAGATCAGGACTCTTTTTTTGTTTTTTTGTGAGGAAGACCAGCCCTGAGCTAACATCCGTTGCCAATCCTCCTCTTTTTGCTGAGGAAGACTGGCCCTGGGCTAACATCCGTGCCCGTCTTCCTCTGCTTTATCTGGGACGCCCCACAGCATGGCTGACAAGCAGTGCGTCGGCAGGCGCCTGGGATCCGAACCCACTAACCCCGGGCCGCCATGCGCGAACCAAACAGCTGCACCACTGGGCTGGCCTGAAGATTAGGACTCTTAACTGGACAAAAAGGAGAAGAGAGACACTCCAGGCAAAGGGAGAGTAGCATAAAACATCTCACATTTGAGAAATGTTGAGTGGATCTTTTTGGCCACATAATATAGGATGAGCTGGAGTTGGTACATGGCAAATGATGTCAGAAAAATAGGCAGGAACCTAAGGGGGAGATCGTATCCATGTTCAGGAATCTGGACGTTGTCCTTTAGCTGTTGGGGATCAACTAAAGGGAGTACATAGAGAACTGCCACAGTCAGTTAAATGTTTTTTAAAGAATATCTAATAACATCATTGTGGGGGATTATTGGAGTGGAATGGAGCGGGAGGCATTGTCATCCATATAGATACATTTGTTTATGCGCTTAATTTTATGTTTTTCCCTCAGAACTCTTTGTTATATGTACCATACACATTTATTGCACCGTATTTGTCTGTTTAACCTAAATAACGTATCAGTTGCTTACATATGCATGGATTATTCCTTTAAAAATTTTTATCTGAAAAACACAGTAAAGAGGAAAGAAAAAGAAAAAGTATCACCTATAATTCCACCACTCAAATGCATTCAGTTTAGAAATTTGATGTGTGTTTCTTTCAGTTTCTTGATGTTGGCGTTGAGGGTTTTTGTAGGGTTTTAGAGTTACATAAAATAGTAATCGTACTGTATTCTGTTTTTTCACTCAGCATTATAGCATAAATACATTTATGTGTTATAGTTCTCAATTTTAATAGATTCATAGTACTCTATTAGGTAAATGTGCGTCATAGCCTGTTTAACCGTCCCTTTATCGTTAGACATTCAGTCTGCTTCTGATTTTTGAGTATTATAAATAATGAATGCAAAGTATGGTTTTTGTGCAAATCAGTATTCAGGATTGTTTTCTAGGGTGCATTTTAGCCTTGACTAGGTTTCTTTTTACTACTTCCATCAGGAAGCTGGGGGCTAAATTTGTGACCCACTTGTAGCCAATGTTTGTTACCTCATATCAGCCAGATGGCTTCCATTTTTGGTTCTCTTTGGTTTGTTTTCCTGTTTTCTTCCTTAACTGCTTCTGGCCTTAGGGCTTTTGCCCATTCTGATCACTTGAGTAGCTTATTCAAAGAATTGTCATGGTTGGCTCCTTCTTGTCATTCAGATTTAAGCCCCAATGTTATTTCCCCAAGAAGGACTTCCTTGACCAGCCAATTTAAAGTGCTCCCTTCCACTTCAGGCATTCGTGGTCACTTTGTTTTATCTTCATAACACTGTCTGGTATTATCTTAATTATTTGTTCACATACAACAGCGTAAGTGCTGAGATCAGGGACATTGTCTGTCTTGTTCACCACTGTATCTCCAGTGCCTAGATCAGTGCTCGTGCATGGCAGGGGCTCAGTAAATATTTCTAACTAAATGAATGTATCTCACTTTATTTCTGTATCTTTTTTCTGGTTTCAAAAATAGTTAATGCATTTGGTAATGGGAGATTAGCAATAGAGTAGCATGATTGGACTAATACTCTCATAGACAAAATCCAGAGAGAGCAGAAAGCAGAAGTCTCCCTTGGAAGTCAAACCGCAGTCGGGAAAATCAGGAATTTTTCAGCTTCTTTTCCTGAGGTCACCTGCCAATCAGCCTTGTTGGCCTGAAGAGTTAGAGGATTTGGGAGTGGCAGAGGAGCTAGAAGTTAGGTGGGAGGTACTTGAAGGGAGGGAGGCGCAGAACAGGTGAGTTCCAAGTTCAGTGTATTCAATCTGCCCAAGTCCTCAGATGACAACTGAACTTTGCAAGCACTGGGGAGAACCCAGTGGCCCTAGTGAAAAATTACTGGCTTGCTTAATCTTTCTTCTTCTCACCTTGCGTGCCTTATTTTGAAGAGATTTTTTAATCATTCCACCAAGTAACACACCGTATTATTTTAGTGATTAGTCTAGGAAATACAACATACATGTGTAACAATGCAAGGACATTAGAACCCTCTAACTTCTTTAACCTCCTCTTCTGATCTCTTTTTGTTGCGTAATTAATGTTGTCATTTTTACCCCCTCAAGGTATTGACTCCATAAAATAATAATGACTTCTGCTTAGATTTAGTTACCCATCTCTCAGTTTCTTAGCTCTTCATTCTCGCCACTCAAACCTTTTGTCTGGGAACAGTTTTCTTCTATTTAAACTGTGTCCTTTGGAATTTCACTTTGTGAGGGTTTGCTGTTGGCAAACTTAGTTATGTTTACCTGAAAATATTATTTTGCACTTATCCTGTTTTTTCTTTTTTTTGGTGAGGAAGATTGGCCCTGAGCTAACATCTGTGCCCATCTTCTTCTATTTTGTATGTGGAACACTGCCACAGAATGGCTCGATGAGCAGTGCATAGGTCCGTGCCCGGGATCCGAACCTGTGAACCCTGGGGTGCCGAAGCAGAGCGTGCAAACTTAACCACTATGCCACTGGGCCAGCCCTGCAACTTATTCTTGAAAGATACATTCACTAGGTGTAGAATTCTAGGTTGGTGGTTAATATCTTTAGCACATTGAAGATATCATTACATTGCCTTCTGCTTTCCCTTGTCATATTTGAGAAGTCAGTTGTTGGTCTAATGACTATTCCTTTGAAGGCAATGTCCTTTTTGTCTGTGGCTGTTCTTAAGATTTCCTATCTGTTGCTTGTGTTCCTCAGTTTTAGTATGTTTATGTGTGGATTTATTCTTAGTTATCCTAGTTTGTGTTTCCTTTTTTTTGAGGAAGATTGGCCCTGTGCTAACATCTGTTGCCAATCTTCCTTTTTTTTTTTTTCTCTGCAAAGCCCCATTACATAGTTGTTTGTCATAGTTGTAGAGTTGTAGCTCTTCTGTGTGGGACACCGCCTCAGCATGGCTGGATGAGTGGTGAGCAAGTCTGCACCCAGGATCCGAACTAGCGAACCCCTGGCCGCTGAAGCAGAATGCACGAACTCAACTGCTACGCTACCGGGCCAGCCCCTAGTTTGTGTTTCATTGGACTTCTTTTTATCTGTGCTTTGTTACTTTTCATTAAATCTAGCAAATTCCCAGCCATTATCTTTTCAGTTATTGTCTTTTCCCCATATTCATATTTATATTCCCTCTGTCTCTGTTTCTGCCTCTTTTTCTGGGTCCATAATTAAAAGTATGTTAAACCTTCCCAATTTATCTTCCATATCTTTTAACCTCTCTTCTGTATTTTACGTATTTCTGTCTTTCCATGTTGCATTCTGGGTAATTTTTTCCAAATTGTCTTCCACTTTATGGAGTTACTCTTGAATGCTACCTAATCTGCTACTGAATCAACCTATTAGGTTTTTAATTTTGGTTATTGTATTTTTACTTTCTAAAACTTCTCTTGGTTCTTTAATTCTGCTAGATCAGTTTTTATAGATTGCTGACCTCTGCAGAAGCTTTCAAATTAATCTGGCTTTTTGTTTTTACTTTAAAGCATAGTAAATTTAGTTGTTTTATAATTTGTCTAGGAATTCAAATATCTAAAGCTTTTGAGGGTTTGTTTGAATTATGTTGCTTCTCCTTGTTCTTAGTTGTGATTACATTGTTTCTGTGTATGCTTTTTATCTTTGCCTATGTACTGCTCACTCTCTTTGAAAAAATTATTTATAAGAATGGTTAAATAATACAGGCTGAGACTGCCTACCTCCAGAGAGATTTTCATTTGCTTCTGCCAGGTACCTAGGAATACTACCAGTCTGGAACCGTGTTAGTTTAAATGAACAACTTGATGATTTGTGTAGCACCTAGGTGATATGAAATTGAGCTGCAAATCCATGTGAAGGCTAGTTTATTTTTCCCTCTTATCCTGAATGTGTACCCCTCCAGGGCCTCAGCTTAATGAAGGAAGGTTCCCTTCTCCACTCCCTGCCAAGGGTGGATACTGGCTTTGATTTCTGTCTTCTTTGACCTGTGAGACCATCAAAACCAAAGTTCAGATTTGTCTGGATTAGCAGATACATTAAGGCAAAAATAGTTCCCACTTTTCCTTTAATTTTGGCCTGATAATTTGTTGTTCTCTTGTCAGTTCTTTGATACTTTTTGGACATACTTAAAAAATATTTTATCTAGAAATTTTAATTGTTTCTGTGGGAAGGTTTGTCCAATAATATAACTGAACAATTTCTGAAAATGAAAGTTTTTCACCACATAAATAATAAAATTTTTTCCATAATCACATTTTTTTATCATTTCTCCTTTATTCTGACTTTTCTCATCCCCAAATTGTAAATATCCTCCAGTGTGTTATTCTAGTACTTTTATGGTTTTAATTTGCCACTAAAATCTCTAGTTCATTAGGAATTCATTTTTGTCTATGGTCACTATAATTTGTGTTTGAATTTATCATCTGAATCTCATATCTTGATTATATTTCAGGAATATTGGACATCCAGAGCTGTTTTGCAGTTCCAGAAGTTGTGTGGTTTGAAGCCATTAGTGGGGGTAGTGGATGAATATGTAGATGGAATCCTTAACATTTTTCTGTGTGATACATCCTCAAACGAAGACATCTATTTCCATCACGTCTTGAGACTAGAGGGCCATGCTATCGTATGCCGAGAAAATGTCCCTTCTAAGGTGGAGCAGTCTGGATGTATTTTGTAATATATTTTATTTAATCTCAACATTTCAAGGTATAAGAGAATTTAATACAGAAGGTTATTGATTTATTCTTTGATCTTAGAGACGTCTGTGAGATTCCTGACTTCTTAATGCAGAGCACTCTCTAAATTTTTAGATGACCACAAAAAACTACACTTGGCTTATTGTCCTTTAGAATGTGAATATTTTTATTTTAAATAATTGATTGAGGATTCTTTCTTACCCCAAAGTATTTAATTCTCTGAGGTATCCTTAGAGAAGAACAGCACTTTCTTATTTTGCAGTTATTGATAGCAATGTCTACATCACCGTTAATATTGATGTAGATAATTTTTGTGACTACGAAAAACAATATGGAATGTCAGTACAGAAACATTTTTAACTATTAAATATTAGAAGATAATACATTTCCGCAACATTTGAAAATTATGAAGTCCTAACTTTTTCACTTTTTCTCTGAGTAATTAAGCCCTTCATTCTTCTTTTTTTAATCCTAGGGTTTCAGAGAACTCAACCCTTTAGCTTTATACACTAAATCCATTGTGGGGCCAGAGGACATTGTCTTGACAGAACTGGATTATCTTTCCCAGCAGCGCTATTTTCGTGAAGACCGAGAGATAAGTCCACAATCAAAAGAGAGTGAATTATATACCCTGGTAAGAGGTTTTTACAAATATTATTTTAATTATTTTTATTATTGTTAACATTAAATGAGTACTTACATTATGCCAAACACTATAATAAGCACTTTAAATATGATATATTATTTAATATTCATAAAATCCCTGTAACATAGTTACTATAATTATCCCTTATTTTATAGATAAGGCAACTGAGGCTTTCCAAACCTAGGAAAGTTTGGAAACTTTACACAATGATCTTAACAGTTGCCTTGTCTCTCGTTATTTGCTGGTTTAAACCCTTTCCTCAGTCCTGCGTCTTCCTGTTAAGATTTCTCCCATACACTCAGTTTCACTGCTTCCCTGGTACAGCTGTGACTTCACCTGCACTAGTCCAGATGTTCTTCAGAATTCTTCCCTCTACACTCCTCAGATTCTTAGTGTTCTCGTTTCTTACTTTCTCTGTAAACCTTTTGGCAACTTCCACCCACAGTAATAACAATAATGATAATAATGTTATTATTATGTATTATTCCAGCCCACAGTAGTAGTAATAAAAAAATATCAACAACAGCAACATTTATTGAACTTGTACTACATGGCAGGCTCTGTTCTAAGCACTCACATGTACTAGTTAATTTAATCTTCACAACCACTTTACCAGGTTGGTACTTTCATATTCTCATTTTAGATATGAGTAAAGTGAAGCACATAGTAAGAACTTAAATGATATTTCAACAAATGAACAAACAAACCTGTCCTCTTGAGTCTTATATTCCTCATGACAACAAGTACTAGGCTAAGAATATAGGATGTGTTGAGTTTGAGAGACAAAAAAGTGTGTTTTGGACAAAACAAGACTTTTTATTTTCTTTGAATAAAATATTATTTTAAGCATGTTTTATGTATATGACTTTTAAAATAAGATTATAGAGATGACCATATTTTTTTAGTAGACATTTACTAATTACTATTAAAGATGAAAAGGAAAGGTCATTTTGACTACTGGGAGATTAACCTGCTCTGAAAAATATGTATGCATATTTACTGCTGCATGTTTTTGTTTTTTTTTTTTGGTAAGGAGATTGGTCCTGAGTGCTAACATCTGTTGCCGATCTTCCTCTTTTTGCTGAGGAAGATTAGCCCTGGGCTAATGTCTGTGCCCATCTTCCTCCATTTTGTATGTGGGACACCACCACAGCCTGGCTTGATGAGTGGTGTGTAGGTCTGTGCCCAGGATCTGAACCTGTGAACTCTGGACCACCAACGTGGAGCACACAAACTTAACCGCTATGCCACCAGGCCAGCACCTACTGCTGCATGTTTAAAACACATAAGGATTTTAGATTTCTAGTTTATGTTAAAATTTATTGGGCTTGTTTGGCCCATAACAACTTTTCTGAAGCCTCAATTTTTCTTAGTCATTATTGTTTGATTAGAACAGTTATATTTCCTGGTTCTTAAATAGTGAATTGAATTCAACCTTAAAAATTTCTAGAATATCCTATCATCATTCTGTTGATGTCTTCAAATAATCATAGTTCAGTCCTGAAAATGAAATAAGGCCATCTTTTCTGCAAAAGAGATAAGGCTTAAAACTCCCCTGTCCCACCCCAGCCTATATTTTAACACATCAAGACTCCTGTATACTACGCGCACATACACCTACATCCTTACACTTAGTTCTCTGTAATTCCTACTTTTCTTTTAAGCATCCTAACAGTTTGTGTTAACCTCCTTCACTGCATCTTCTCAGACACCCTCCTCCCCAAATAATATTTTGGTCATATCTCTGTGATGGCTCTACACTGAAGGTTGTACTATGATTGTTTGATTCTGTGTCTTCTGCTGTATTTTGAGTTCCTTTAGAGGTGGAACCTGTTGCATTCGTCTTTATATCCACAGAGCTACCCTGTGCACATTTCATAATATGTACTCAATAAACCTTTGTTGGCTTGAACTAGTTTAGCAGGATGGGAAGACCTAGGGTCATGGATAAAGTTAGAAAATAATGTAGCATATATATGAACCATAGCAAAAAATTGCCCCCAGAATTTATAGGCATGTAGATTTTGGAAACAGCATTAGTATGAAAAATAAAATAATTTCTCTTTCATATCTATTAGCAAGATATTAATGATGAAAAGCCTTCCAGTCACCTTAAAGCTGAGTCAAGGGAACCAAAGGATCCTGAATTCACTTCTTTGAAAACCCAAGATAAGAGCTGTGAAGAAGATCCAAAGTGGTCCATCCCCGAGCTAAAGGATCTGAAGGAAGAAAATGAGGTAGGAGAAGGAAAGATATTTTTTGCAAATGTAATTAATGTAATATAATTAATTCATAAGTGAAGGGGACTGGAATCAATAGCTGTTAACCCTACTGCTTTCAGTGCCATCAGAGCATCTCCCATAGATAAATCACAAATTCCCTCTTCAGCAGTCACCGAGACTACAGTTGAAGCAGCATAGCTTTGATCACAAAAAAGAAAAGGCATTATCTGGCTTTGATGTATTGGTTGCTACCCCGTAGCTTTGGGCAGTCTTCAAGAATTATGCAGTGATTAGAAACTAGTATTGAGAAACAATACTAGGAAAACCCATCAGGAAAAATGTTGGCAACATTTTTGGAGAACATATTTTATTTTTATTTTGATCAAGTGTTCATGTACACATAGCTTAGAGTCCCTGTAACCTCTTCCCCTACATTTCCTATTTCACAGAGCAACCATTTTCATCTCTTTTAGCAGCCTCTTTTGGAATTGACCTCTATTTCTTTCATTAAGTAACATGCTTATGTTGTTATTTTCTAATTTTTCAGTTTTAAGTATGTATGGTTTTCTCACTATGAAGGATGAGGGTTTTGTTGTCTTCATCCCTTCACTCTCACTACACTCAAACATACCCTTTCTGTTCCCACCCACCATCTTACTAATATAGTTAGATCAAACTTTCCCTTAGATCACCATTTGGTGTTTACATTATTATGACTCTGTAAGTGCTATTC
Organism: Tapirus indicus; assembly: GCA_031878705.1. NCBI lineage: Eukaryota > Metazoa > Chordata > Mammalia > Perissodactyla > Tapiridae > Tapirus > Tapirus indicus. Next base: position 80,411,677 of record CM062922.1, on the reverse strand, counting down.
ACAGCCAAGTAGTATGTTATGGCAACTTTTCCTTTCCTGCATAAATTTATTTTCTCTAGTGTTAGTATTTCTTTTTAAATCATTGACTTTCTTTAATGACTTTAAATCATTGACTAAGAAATTGACTTTCTTTTTGGAGTACGATCCTTTCAATTTTAATACATGTATTGATTTGTGTAACCACCATCATAAGCAGGATACAGAATGGTTCCATCACCTGAAAAAAACTCCTTGGTGCTGCCCTTTCATAATCACAATCTTCCCAAATCCCTAATCCCTAGCAACCATAGATCTGTTTTCTGTCACTATGGTTTCACCTTTTTAGGACTGTCATATAACTGGAATTATAGGGTATGTAACTTTTTGAGACTGACTTCTTTCATTTGACATAGTACCTTTGAGATTCATCCAAATTTTTGCATGGAATACAAATTTTGCATGTAGTTTATTTCTTTTGATGATGAGTAGTATTTTATTGTATGGATATACCACAGTTTGTATATCCGTTCACCCATTGAAGGACATTTGGGTTGTTACCAGGTTTTGGTAATTATGAATAGAGCTTCTGTAAATATTCTGGTACAGGTTTTTTGTGAACATAATCAGGAGTAGGATTACTAAGTCATGTGGTAACTGTGTGTTCAGCTGTTTTCCAGACTGACTGTACCATTTTGCATTCCCACCAGGAATGTATGCGTTCCAGTTGCTCCATATCTTAGAAAGCACTTGGTGTTGTCAGTAATTTTTATTTTTAGCCATTATAACAGGTGTGTAGTGGTATCACAGTGTGGTTTTAATCTGCACTTCCCTAATGACTATGATTTTGAACATCTTTTCGCATGCTTTCTTGCCATCCATACATACTTCTTGGTGAAATGTCTGTTCAAGTCTTTTGCCCATTTTTTGATTGGGTTATTTGTTTTCTTACTGTTGAGTTTTAGGAGTTCTCTGTATATTCTGAATACTAGTGCTTTGTCAGCTATGTGATTTTCAAATATGTTCTCCCACTTGTAATTTGTCTTTCATTCTCTTAATAGTGTCTTTTCATAAGGCAAAAGCTTTTAATTCTGAGAAAGTCTAGTTTATCAGTTTTTTTTCTTTTATGTACGATGTTTTCAATGTCAAGACATCTTGAGTTAATTTTAGTGTAAGATGTGAGGTTTAGGTCAAGATTCGTTTTGCTGCACATGGATGTCCAGTGGTTCTAGCACCATTTGTTGAGAAGACTATGCTTTCTCCACTGAATTGCCTTTGCAGACTTACCAAAAATCAGTTGTTCATATTTGTGTGAGTCTATTTCTAGACTCTGTTCTGCTCCATTGATCTATATGTCTGTCCCTTCACCAGTACCACACTGTCTTGATTACTGTAGATTTATAATACCTCTTAAAGTCAGGTAGTATGAGTCCTCCTACTTGGTTCTTTTTTTTTCAAAATTGTTTTTAATATTCTTGTTCCTTTTCCTTTCCATTTAAATTTTAGAATCAACTTATCTGTATCTGGGGTTTTGATTGGAATTGCATTAAATCTATAGATAAACTTGAAGAGAATTAACATCTTTAATCTGTGAACACAGTACGTCTATTTAGTTAGATTTTCTTTTATTCCTTTATCAGGGTGTTACAACTTCCAGTATACAGAACATGTTTCGTTAGCTTTATACCTAAGTGTTTCATTTATTTTGGGAGTGATTGTAAATGATATCTTTTTATTTCAGTTTCCATATTTTCATTGCTAGTATGTAGAAATTGATTCTTGTGTTGTGGCCTTGTATCCTGTGAACTAGCTAAATTCACTTTTTAGTTCTTGGAGGTATTTTGCAGATTCCTTTGGGATGTTCTACTTAGACAATAATGTTGTCTGCTAATTGGGACAGTTTTATTTCTTCCTTCCTTTCTTTTTTTTTTTGGTGAGGAAGGTTGGCCCTGAACTAACATCTGTTGCCAGTCTTCCTCTCTTTGGTTGAGGAAGGTTGTCCCTGAGCTAACACCCACAACAATCTTCCTCTATTTTGTATGTGGGACACCACCACAGCACGGCTTGATGCGGGTGCATAGGTCCGCGCCTGGGATCCGAACCCATGAACCCCGGGCCACGGAAGTGGAGTGTGTGAACTTAACCACTATGCCACAGGGCCAGCCCCCTATTTCTTCCTTTCTAATCTGTATGTCTTTTTCTTTCTTCCTGCCTTATTGTTACACTGGCTAGGATTTCAGATATAATGTTGAACAGGAGTTATTAGAGAGAACGTCTTTGTTATCTTGCTGAAAGTTTTTATGCTTGCATGGATGTGAATTTTATTAAATGATTCTTCTGCATATATTGATATGATCATGTTGTTTTCTCCTTTATTGTATTAATATGATATATTAATTGATTTTCAAATATTGAATTAGATTGGCATTCCTAGGATAAATCCCACTTGGTCATAGTATATTATTCTTATTATATATTGCTGAATTCCATTTGCTAATATTCTGTTGAAGATTTTTACGTCTATTTTCATGAAGAATATTGGTCTGTAGTTTTCTTGTACTGTCCTTGCCTGGTTTTAGTACCAGAGTAATTCTGGCCTCAAAAAATGAATCCAGAAGTGTTCCTCTCTCTTCTGTTTTCTGGAAAAGATAAGGTGGAATTTATTTCTTTTTTATTTTTAATTGACATTTTTATTGTGATAACTGAAGATTCATGTGCAGTTATAAGAAATACAGAGATCCCATTTAATCTTTACCCAATGCCCCAGTGGTCACATTTTGCAAAACTGTAGTACAGTATCACAACCGGGATATTGATATTGATACAAACCACCAGTCTTATTCAGATTTCCCCAGTTTTACTTGTGCTTGTTTGTGTGTGTGTATATTTAGTTCTTTATAGTATTGACACATGTGTACGTTCATGTATCCAATAGCACAGTCAGGATGATGGACAAATCTATCATCACAAGGATCCCTTGGGTTGCCCTTTTATAAATAACCACACCCACGTTCCTCCCACTACCCCTCTCCTCACCATACCTAACCCCTGGCAGCCAGTCACCTGTTCTCCATTTCTAAAATTTTGTCATTTAAAAAATGCTATGCAAATGAAATCATATATAATATGTGACCTTTTGAAATTTCACTCAGTATAATTCCCTGGAGATTCATCCAAGTTGTGGCATGTATCATATTAGTTCCTTTTATTGCTGAGTAGTATTCCATGGCATGTATGTGTCACAGTTTGTTTCAGCATTCGCCCGTTGAAGGACATTTAGGCTGTTTTCAGTTTTTAGCAACTACAAATGAAGCTGCTATGAACATTTGTGTGCAGGTTGTAGTGTGAACATAGGTCTTTGGAATAAATGCCCAGGAGTGCAATTGGTCTCTTGTATGGTAATTACAAGTTTTCATATGAAACTGCCATCCTGTTTTCCAGAGTGTCCTTACCATTTTACAATCCTTTCAGCAATGTATTGAGTAATCCAGTTTCTCTACGTCTACATCAGCGTTTGATGTTGTCACTATTTTTTATTTTAGCCGTTCTGATAGGTATGTAATCTCATTGTGGTTTTAATTGGCATTTCCCTAATGGCTAATGATGTTGAACATTTATTCATGCACTCATTTGCCATCTGTTTATCATCTTTGGTGAAATGTCCTTTTCCAATTTTCTAATTGGGTTATTTAGTTTTTTACCATTGAGTTTTGAGAGTTCTTTATATATTCTAGATTCTAGTCTTTTATTGGATATGGTTTGCCAGTATTTTCTCCCAATCTGTATCTTGTCTTTTCATCCTCTTTCTATGGGCTTTTGCAGAGAAAACATTTTTAATTTTGATGAAGTCTGATTTATAAAATTTTCCTTTGACGGATTGTACGTTTGGTGTTAAGACTGAGAACTCTCTACCTAGCTTATAAACTGACAAGAGGTTTTCACATATTAAGGTTTGTGGGATAACTGTTTGGGTTCAAAACTGATTCAGCTTGAGCTAAAGAAGCCTGACTTACGGCCTATCAAACATACATTGTCCATCTGCTTTAACTATTGAAGAATGCACTCTCTTAAGATAAGAATGCGTACTTCCCCTCCTACACCCTATTGGTAACGCCCTATTGGTAATGTCTGTATTAGTCCCTTTCCCGACATCAGGGTCCTGTTGACCTGCTAATTTGCAACTAAATACCTCTTTGAAACTTTGAAAAATGTATCCTGGGTGTGTTTAATGTATGTTCTTTGTTGTAAAAAGATATAAGACTATACTGAAAACCATGCTTCTCCAGAACACTTTCTAAGGCCTTCCTGGGTTATAATCCTCACTCTGTCTCAATAAAACTCACCCTATTTCTCTTATCTATAGAATGGTTATCGGTTATTTGCGTAGACAAAACCTATCTACTTGGAGTTAATTTTTGTATAAAATGTGAAGTGTAAGTCAAGGTGGTTGTTTTTTTGCCTGTTGATGTCCAGTTGCTCTAGCAACGTTTGTTTAAAAGGCTGCTTTTCTCCATTGAATTATTTGTGCATCTTTTAAAAAAGTCAGTTGAGTGTATTTGCATGGGTCTATTTCTGGGTTCTCTGTTCTGTTCCATTTATCCTTGTGTCTGTCCCTCCACCAAAACTGCCTGATTACTGTAGCCATATGGTATGCTTTAATATCTTCAAGGGAGATTCCTCCCACTTTATTTTTCTTTATCCAGATTGTTTTAGCTATTCTGGGGTCTGTATCTTTCCATATAAATTTTAGAATAAGTTTGTCTATTTCTACAAAATACCTTGCTGGGATTTTGATAGGAATTACATCAAACTTATCAGTTGGGGGAGAATTGACATCTGTACTATGTTGAGTCCTCCAATATACAAACGTTGTATGTCTCTCCATTTATTTAGGTCTTCTTTGATTTCTCACATCAGTATTTTGTAATGTTCAGTCAATAGGTCCTATATATGTTCTGTTAAGTATATACCTAAGTATTTCATATTATTTGGAGTGATTGTAAATCGTGATTGACTAAGCCATTGGCCATTGGCAATAGATTTAACCTGAAATCCCCCTTCCCCTCCCTGGAAATCAGGAGGTGGGACTGAAAGTCCCAGTCCTCTGATCTCGTGGCTGATTCTCCTGACAACCAGCCCCCACCCTTGAGTGGGGTCCAGAAGTCACCTGTATTAACGTAAATGAGACACCCATTTCACCTTTATGGCCCTGAAGCGTTTTCAGGAACTGAGGACAAGACAGCAAATATTACAACACAAGATTCTCCCATTGCTCTTATTCCTCAGGATATTCCAAAGGTTTTGGGAGCTGTAAGCCAGGAACTTGGATGAAGAGCAAATATGTCTGAGAAATATATTTCAGTCATCTGAATGACCAAATATATTTATTTCTTATAAATCACAATATCGCAGCTATAATCATATGATTTTTCTTCTGTAGATTGTTCATATACTGAGGTACATTGATTGAGTTTCAAATGTTAAACTACCCTTGCATACCTAGAATAAACACCACTTGGTTGTGGCATATAATTTTTTTTGTATGTTGTTAGATTCAGTTTACTAATATTTTGCTGAGGAATTTTGTGTCTCAGTTCATGAGAGAGAGTTTTCTTTTTTTGGAGTCTGTAGTATTCTTTTCTTAGAGTATCAAAAAAAGTATGTATGGTTTGTATGGTTTTGGTGTCAGGGTGATACTATCTTCATAAAACAAGTTGGGAAGTGTTCTCTCCTATTTTTTGGAAGAGATTATGTAATTTCGGGGTCTTTCGCTGAGTTGGGGGATTAATTCTTTAAATGTTTGGTAGTTTACTTCACTGAAACCATCTGACCTGGAGATTTTTTTCCTTTTTTTTTTTTTTTGAGGAAGATTCACCCTACACTAACATCTGTTGCCGATCTTTTCCTCTTTTTTTTTTTTTGCCTGAGAAAGATTGTCCCTGAGCTAACATCTGTGCCAGTCTTCCTCTACTTTGTATGTGGGTCGCTGCCACAGCACAGCTGGTGAGTGATGCAGGTCCATGCCCGGGATCTGAACCCACACACCTGGGCTGCCAAAGCGCAGCATGCAGACCTTTAGCCACTTGACCACGTGGCTGGCCCCTGGAGATTTTTTTCCAGAAGGATTCAAACTATAAAATTAATTGCTTTAATAGATATAGGATTATTAAAGTTGATAATTTTATCTTGGGTTAGTTTTGACATCTTATGGTTTTGAGGAATTGGTTCATTTCATTTGTCAGTTCTGTGTGTAGAGTTGTTCATAGTATTCCCTTATCCTGTTGTTGAAAGCAGGGTCTGCAGTGATAGTTTCCTCTTTCATTCCTAACATTGGCAATCTATGGCTTCTCTTTTCTTTTTTGTCAGTCTTACTAGACATTTATCAACTTTATTGAATTTTTTTCAAAGAATTAACTTTTGGTGTCATTGATTTTATCTCTTTTCTGTTTTCAAGTTCATTGTTGTCTTCTCTTATCTTTTGCTTTCTTTGGGTTTATTTTCCTTTCTTTTTCTAATTTCTTAAGATGGAAACCTAGATTATTGATTTGAGACCTTTCTTCTTTTCTAATATAAGCATTTCATGTTATGACCCTCTAAGATGTAACTTTAGCTACATCTCACAATATGTTGTATTTTCATTCAGTTCAAATATCTTCTAATTTCTTTTGAGATATCATCTGTGACCCATGGATTATTTAGGAGTGTAGTGTTTAATTTCCTAATGTTTGGAGATTTTCCTATTGTCTTTCTCATATTTATTTCCAGTTTAATTCTCTTATGGTCTGAGAACATATTTTATGTTATTTCAGTTTTTTAAATCTGTTACGGTTGTTTTGTCGACATAGGATATGGTCTGTCTTGGTGAATGTCCCACGTGCCTTTGAAAAGAATGCATATTCTGCTTTTGTTAGGTAGAGTGTTCTATAAATGTCAATTAGAATCCAGTTGACTGGTGTTATTCAGTTTTTCTATATCCTTGCTGTCTACTATTTAGCAATTACTGGCAAGAATGTTAAAGTCACCAGCTATAATCTTGGGTTTTGTCTATTTCTCCTTTTTTCCTGTCAGTTTTTTCTTTATGTGTTTTGAAGCTCTAGTGTTAGGTGCTATCCATTTAGGATTGTTATGTTTTCTTGGTGAATTGACTCTTTTATCATTGTGAGATGCCTGTCTTTATTCATGGTTGCTTTCTTTGCACTGAAGCCTAGATTGTCTGATATCAGTATAGCCACTTCAACTTTATTTTTTTTAGTGTTTGCGTACTAGATCTTCTTCCATCCTTTTACTTCTGTCATTATTATATTTGAAATAAGCTTCTTGAGAGAACATATAGTTTGGTCAATTTTTATCCATTCTGACGTGAATTTTAATTAGTATGGTTTGACCATTTACATTTAATATAATTATTGGTATGTTTTGATTTTAGGTCTACTATTTTGTTATTTTTAAATGTTAAGTTACTTATGTTATTATTATATCTATTTGTATAGTTTTTTCAGTGGTTACTCTAGGAATTACAATATACATCTTTGACTTTTCACAGTGGACTTAATCAGTATTTTACCACTTTGAGTGGAATGTAGATATCTTACCACCCTGTAGGTCTTTTACCCCTTCTTACCTTCTTTATGCTATATTTATATATAACATCTATATATGTTGAGAATATATAATGTTATATTTTTTGCTTTCTACCCTCAAACATATTCTAAAAAATTTCAGAGGAAAAGTCTATTATATTTACCCAGATATTTACAATTTCTGTTGTTCTTCTTTTATTTCTGATATTCCAGTTTCTTGTATCATCTCCTTTCTGTCCAAAGAACTTCCTTTGACAGTTCTTTTAGGGCAGGTCTGCTTGACAGTGAATTCTTTTAGTTTTCTTCATTGAGAATGTATTTATTAATCTTCATTCTTGAAGGATATTTTTGCTGGATATAGAATTCTGGGTTGCCAGTTCATTTCTTTCAGCCCTTTAAAAATTTCGTTCTGCATCCTTTTGGTTTTCATGATTTCTGATGCAAAATATGCAGTATTGAAATTGTTCCTCTATAATGGTGTGTCGTTTTTCCTTGGTTATATTCAGGATAGTTTCTTTGTCTTTAGATTTCAGCAGGTTGATTATAATTCATCTAGGCATGGATTTCTTTGGGATTATCTAGTTTAAGGTTTGCTAAACTTTTTGAATCTGTACGTTTATGTCTTTCACCAAACTCAGGAAGTTTTCAGACATATTTCTTCAAATGACTTTTCTGCACTGCACTCTTTCTCCTTCTGGGCCTCTGATGACCCAAATGTTAAACCTTTGATGTTGTCCTTCAGGTCCCTGAGGCTCTGTTTTTTGTTTGTTTATTTTTTCCCAATTTTTTTCTCTCTGTTGTTCAGATTGGATAATTTCTATGGATCTATCTTCAAGTTTATGCATTATTCTTTTTTTCCAGTGTTTCCCAAATTTATTTAATTGCCAAACACTTTGGGAAATGCTATATATATATATATTTTGTATTCTTTGTTTTAATTGATGTCTTAATAGTTTATAACACTGTAGGGTTTTAGTTGTACATTTTTGTTTGTCCGTCACCTTGTGGATGTAACCCTTCACCCCTTGTGGCCACCCCCCACCCCCCTTACTCTTGGTAACGACCAACCACTTCTCTCTGTCTGAGTGTTCATTTATATTCCATATATGAGTGAGTTCATGCGGTGTCTGTCCTTCTCTCTCTGGCTTATTTCACTTAACATAATACCCTCTAGGTCCATCCATGTCGTTGCATATGGGACAATTGTGTCTTTTCTTATGGCTGAGTAGTATTACATTGTATGTATATACCACATCTTCTTTAACCAATCATCAGTCGAGGGACACTTGGGTTGCTTCCATTTCTTGGCTATAGTGAATAATGCTGCAGTGAACATAGGGGTGCATAAGCCTCTTGTGATGGTTGATTTCATATCCATTGGGTAGATGCCCAAGAGTGGGATTTCTGGATCATACAGTATCTCTATTTTTAATTTTTTGAGGCATCTTCATACTGTTTTCCATAGAGGCTGCACCAGTTTGCATTCCCACTAGCAGTGAATGAGGGTCCCCGTTTCTCCACAACCTCTCCAGCATTTGTTATTTGTCTTTGTGATTATAGCCATTCTAACCGGTGTAAGGTGATATCTTAGTGTAGTTTTGATTTGCATTTCCCTGATGATTAGTGATGTTGAACATCTTTTCATGTGTCTATTGGCCATCTTCCTTGGAAAAATGTCTGTTCATATCCTCTGCCCATTGTTTGATCAGGTTGTTTGTTTTTTTGTTGCTCAGTTGTATGAGATCTTTATATATTACTGAGATTAATCCCTTGTCGGACAAACGATTTGCGAATATTTTCTCCCAGCTGGTGGGTTGTTTATTCATTTTGATCCTGGTTTCATTTGCCTTGTAGAAGCTCTTTAGTCTGATGGGGTCCCACTTGTTTATTTTTTCTTTTGTTTCCCTTGTCTGAGTAGACATGGAATCTGAAAGGATCCCTTTATGTCCAATCTCAATTAGTGTACTGCCTATATTTTCTTCCATGAATTTTATGGTTTCAGGTCTCACTTTCAGGCCCTTGATCCATTTTGAATTGATTTTTTTATATGGTGATAGGAGATGGTCTACTTTCATTCTTTTGCATGTTGCTGTCCAATTTTCCCAGCACCATTTATTGAGGAGACTTTTCTCTCTCCATTGTATGTTCTTTGCTCCTTTGTCGAAGATTAGCTGTCCATAGGTGTGTGGTTTTATTTCTGGGCTTTCAATTCTATTCCATTAATCTGTGTGTCTATTCTTGTACCAGTACCATGCTGTTTTGATTACTATAGCCTTATAGTATATTTTGAAATTGTGATGCCTCCAGTTTTGTTCTTTGTTTTCAGTATTACTTTAGCTATTCGGGGTCTTTTGTTGCATCATAGGAATTTGAGTAGTTTTTGTTCTATTTCTGTGAAGAATGACGTTGGGATTCTGATTGGGATTGCATTGAATTTGTAGATTGCTTTAGGTAGAATGGACATTTTAACTATATTTATTCTTCCAATCCATGTGCATGGAATATTTTTCCATTTCTTTATGTCTTCCTCGATTTCTTGCAATAGTATCTTATAGTTTTCATTGTATAGGTCTTTCAGCTCCTTGGTTAAATTTATTCGCAGATATTTTATTCTTTTTGTTGCAATTGTAAATGGGATTGTCTTTTTGAGTTCTCTTTCTGTTGGTTCATCATTAGTGTATAGAAATGCAATTGATTTTTGTAAGTTGATTTTATACCCTGCCACTTTACTGTAGTTGTTGATTATTTCTAGTAGTTTTCCGATGGAATTTTTTGGGTTTTCTGTGTATAAGATCATGTCATCCTGCAAATAGTGAGATTTCACTTCTTCATTGCCTATTTGGAGTCCTTTTATTCTTTTTTCTTGCCTAATTGCTGTGGCCAGAACTTCCAGTACTATGATGAATAAGAGCGGTGAGAGTGGGCACCCTTGTCTTGTTCCTGTCCTCAAAGGAATGGCTTTCAGTTTTTCCCCGTTGAGTAGGATGTTAGCTATAGGTTTGTCATATATGGCCCTTATTATGTTGAAGTACTTTCCTTCTGTACCCATTTTGTTGAGTGTTTATCATAAATGGATGCTCGATCTTGTCGAATGCCTTCTCTGCATCGATTGAGATGATCATGTGGTTTTTATTCTTCATTTTGTTAATGTGGTGTATTACGTTGATTGATTTGCGGATGTTGTACCATCCCTGTGTCCCTGGTATAAATCCCACTTGATCGTGGTGTATGATCTTTCTGATGTATTGCTGTATTCGGTTTGGCAATATTTTGTTGAGGATTTTTGTGTCTATGTTCATCAGCAATATTGGCCTGTAGTTTTCCTTCTTTGTATTGTCCTTGTTTGGCTTTGATATCAGGATGATGTCGGCCTCATAGAATGTGTTGGGAAGTATTCCATCTTCCTCTATTTTTTGGAATAGTTTGAGAAGGATAGGTGCTAAATCTTCTTTGAATGTTTGGCAAAATTCTCCAGGGAAGCCATCTGGTCCTGGGCTTTTATTTTTTGGGAGGTTTTTGATTACTGTTTCAATCTCTTTACTTGTGATTGGTCTGTTCAGATTCTCTATTTCTTCTTGATTCAGTTTTGGGAGGTTGTACACATCCAAGAATTTGTCCATTTCCTTCAGGTTGTCCAATTTGTTGGCGTAAAGTTTTTCATAGTATTCCCTAATAATCCCTTGTATTTCTGTGGCATCAGTTGTAATTTCTCCTCTTTCATTTCTAATTTTATTTATTTGAGTCTTCTCCCTTTTTTTCTTAGTGAGTCTGGCTAAGGGTTTGTCAATTTTATTTATCTTCTCAAAGAACCAGCTCTTTGTTTCATTGATCCTTTCTACTGTTTTTTTTGGTTTCAATTTCATTTCTGCTCTGATTTTTATTATTTCCCTCCTTCTGCTGATTTGGAGCTTTGTCTGTTCTTCTTTTTCTAATTCTGTTAGGTGCAATTTAAGGTTATTTATTTGGGATTTTTCTTGTTTGTTAAGGTGAGCTGGTATTGCTATGAATTTTCCTCTCAGGACCGCTTTTGCTGCATCCCATATGAGTTGGTATGGTGTATTTTCTTTTTCATTTGTCTCCAGATAGCTTTTGATTTCTCCTTTAATTTCATCAACAACCCATTGGTTGTTCAGTAGCATGTTGTTTAGTCTCCACATCTTTGTCCCTTTCCCAGTTTTTTCCTTGCAGTTGATTTCTAGTTTCACAGCATTATGATCAGAAAAGATGCTTGTAATGATTTCAATCTTCTTAAGTTTATAGAGGTTTGCCTTGTTTCCTAGTATATGGTCTATCCTTGAGAATGTTCCTATGTGCACTTGAGAAGAATGTGTACTCTGCTTTTTTTGGGTGGAGTGCTCTGTATATATCTATTAAGTCCATTGTGTCTAGTTTTTCGTTTAAGTCCATTATTTCCTTATTGACTTTTTGTCTGGATGATCTATCCACTGATGTAAGGGGGGTGTTAAGATCCCCTACTATTATTGTGTTATTGTTAATATCTCCTTTTAGGTGTTTTAGCAGTTGTTTTATGTACTTTGGTGCTCCTGTGTTGGGTGCATAGATATTTATGATTGTTATGTCTTCTTGGTGAAGTGTCCCTTTTATCATTATATATTGCCCTTCTTTGTCTCTCTTTACCTTTTTTATCTTGAAGTCTACTTTGTCTGATATAAGTATGGCTACTCCTGCTTTCTTTTGTGTGCCATTAGCTTGGAGTATTGTTTTCCATCCTTTTATTTTGAGTCTGTGTTTGTCTTTAGAGCTGAGATGTGTTTCCTGGAGGCAGCAGATTGTTGGATCTTGGTTTTTAATCCATCCTGCCACTCTGTGTCTTTTGATTGGAGAATTCAATCCATTTACATTTAGAGTGATTATTGATATATGAGGGTTTAATGTTGCTATTTTATTGTTCATTTTCTGGTTTTTTTGCATTCCCTTCGTTTCTTGTCCCTGTGTTTCAGACTGCAAATTCAATTTGGTATTTCTGCATGCTCATTCTCTTGGTTTTCTCTTTATTTGTCATGTGTGGTTCTCTTCTGGTTATTTGTTTAGTGGTTACTGTGAGGTGTATATAAGCCATCTCCTGGATAATATAGTACATTTTCAGATGCCTCCTTTTTCCTGAGGCTGGGTGGATTCAATCGCTTACCTCTTCCCCTCCTTATTTGTTACCTCTATTTATTCCATCTTGTGTCGTGAGTGTGTGTTTACAGTGATGAGCTTGAGTTAATTTTTGATGTTATCCAACTGTAGTTTGTTCTGGTTTAGTCTCCTTGCTTTTCTCCTTGCTGAAATCTTTGTATCCCCTTTCTCTTTTGTTTTTTTTCAGGCCTAAGGGCCTTCTTGAGCGTTTCTTGTAGTGGGGGTCTTGTGGTGATGAACTCTCTTAGCTTTTGTTTATCAGGGAGAGTTATTATTTCTCCATCATATTTGAAGCATATTTTTGCTGGATAAAGTATTCTTGGCTGAAGGTTTTTGTCTTTCATGATTTTGAATATATCATTCCAGTCTCTCCTAGCCTGTAGAGTTTCTCTCGAGAAATCAGCTGAGAGCCTGATGGGGTTTCCTTTGTATGTTATTTTGTTTTTTTGTTTATCTGCCCCTAATATTATTTCCTTGTCACGGGTATTTTTCAAGTTTGCTACTATGTGGCGAGCTGATTTTTTATTCCTGTTTATATATTTAGGTGATCTATTGATTTCATTAACTCTTATTTCCCTCTTGTTCCCTAGGTTGGGGAAGTTCTCAGCTATTATTTCTTTGAACAAACTCTCTGCTCCTTTTTCTCTTTCTTCTCCTTCTGGAATACCTATTATCCTTATGTTGCTTTTCCTCATTGAGTCTGATATTTCTTGAAGAATTTCTTCATTTCTTTTTAGTCTTATCTCTCTCTCCTCTATCTGGAGCGTTTCTGCGTGGCTATCCTCCATAGTGCTAATTCGTTCCTCCATATTGTCAGTTCTGCTCTTTAAAGTCTCCATTTTTTCCACTATCTCGTTCATTTTGTTTTTCACCTCCAGTAATTCTGATTGGTTTTTCTTTATGTTTTCAATCTCTTTTGTGATGAAATCCTTGAATTTGTTGATTTGTTTCTGTGTGTTCTGCTGTAATTCGTTGAGTTTGTTTATGATAGCTATTTTGAATTCTCTCTCATTCAGGTTATCAAATTCTGTGCCTTCAGGGTTGGTTTCTGGGTGTTTGTCATTTTCCTTTTGGTCTGTAGCCATAACAAACTCTCACATGGATCCAACTGCTTTATTTTTTCCTCTCATGTTGAAGTTGGTCCTGCAGTTTCCCCCTGCTACCACAGGATGGAGATCGTGAGCGGTATGCTCTGAGCCCACTGCAGCCCCTGGAGGGATTATGCTGAAACCCGGGGTGTGTGGGGTCTCTTTCTCCTGCTTGTCCCGGGGGTTTCCTTTCTGGCTCTCTTGGGGCGTTTGCTACACCCCCTAAACAGTCCGTCATCGCTTCCCAGTGGGGATCTCGTGACAGTCTGTGAGAGCACCTGGATGGCGATAGTTTTCCCCGCTGTGGGCCGCCCCTCCCCGCTCTGTCTGCGAGCCTCGCTGTCTTTGCCCATCGATTGGGGAGGGGGAGTACAACTTCTTACCTCTCTTCACATCCTTTTGGGCTTTCCGCGCCTCCACCGTCCAATGTATGGCAGCAGGGGTTTCTTAGATGTCCTTTGTAGTGTTTGATTGAGCTTGTTGGAATGCGAATGATGTTTTTGTTGTGTCTTAGGGGGCAGAGATTCAAAGAGGGAATCTCACTCCGCCATGATGCTGACGTCTATCCCAAGTTTCTGCATTCTTTATTCTCATCTCTCTCCTTCTATTGAAAAGAGAGTCAGGAATCTCATATTCATATCAAATCTTCACTTAATTCCACTGTCTTTATTATGCTTGCTCCACCCTCAGTTTTACCCTCCCAGAAGACCCTCTAGTCTTCCAGCAGGAAGAAGAGGTATAGTTTCCTGAGTTTTTGAAATAGGGGAGAGTATCTGGAGATCTAACTGCTTCTTACACAGTCTTTCAACCAGTGCTGTTGTTTTCATTCCCACTTTACACTGTAATTTCCAAAAACCTTGTAGTAGCAATTCCTGAGCTTTTGCAGTGTCTGTGGTATAAATTTGGGTTGCTTCTCAGTTTTTTCTGCTGCAAGCTCAGGATTCCGCTTTCTCAAGACTGCTTAATAAGCTGGCATTTGTCTGCTTTCCTGTATCCAAATGTACTTTTACAGGAACTGTAAATTAAAGTTTTTCTTTGTCTTCTGATACATTCTAGGACGAGATCCCCACTGGAATGCCATGCCTGGAGTCAGTGACCATAGATGATGATATTTGGGATGAGAACTGGTTACTTTTGCAAGCTAAAATGGGAAACGGAGGTGATGCTGCATCCCACTTATTTACCTCAAGCCTTGATGGAAAGAAACCATATCCATCCTGTGAAGAAGTGCCACAGAAGGTTAGATCCTTGGGAAAACAGAAAGCAAATCACCACTGGTAAAAGGAAATGTCAATTGTCCAACCCTCAAGAAAGCTATACATTCTGGCATTCAAAAGGACTTATCAAACAATAATTCAGAAGAATGCATTTTTTTCCCCCAAAGGATGGTAGTGGTAGGGAGGGGGACAGGATGAAGCAGGAGAGAATAAACCATCGACTTACTGTGCCCATCTACCCTTTCAATCATTATGGTTTTTGTTTTGTCCTTGGCACCTAGTCAAGGCCTTAGGATCTATAAATAAAGAAACTGTTTTCCCTAATTTTATTTTTGTTGCATTAGCCTTGTAATATAACCTCTGGATCTCTGCAGTGAAAATATTTGCTAACATTGGGCCTATTTAAAATTTAATTTATTTCCCACAGTTATTAGAAAGAAGAAATATCTACAGTTAAGTTGCTCCTTACTATTTGTGCCATTTAAACACTAGATGATCATGAAAAATCATTTAGTCATGAAAATGGTATTAAAGAAAATACTACAAACAGAGTTGTATTTGTTTTTATGAGATCCAAGTGTTCAAAAGAATTCAGAATATTGGTTATGGACTAGTAAAGCAAGGGGGAAAAGTCACACTGACATAGAAAGTTAATAAATACCTTTTCTTGTCTGCTTGCCTTTCCCTTTCCCGAGTTATTTTCTGTTTGGATCATGTGGCGCTATATTTCAGTTTATTGTTGCAATTTTTTTTCTATAGGATTGGTGTTTTTCTATGCCCAAAGATATATGGGATGATTCGTGGCAGCCTTCAGGCCTTGTGAATGGAATGAAAGTAGAAATTCAAAAACCAGAAGGACTAGGTACTCAGGAAAACAATACAGATGCAACCAGAATTCAAAAGGTGAATGTCTAATGAATGTTATTGTGACAGGTTCTCATGAGGAAGTGCTTTCATTTCTAGAAAGTAAAATACTGGTTAATGATCCCTCTCTTAGCGTTTGGTAGAATACATATACATAAAATGTATGTTGATTTCAAAATTAATTTCAGTTAACTTAATATAGTTATTCATCTCTTCAGAAGAAAGTCTTGAGCCTAGAATTAACATACTGATTCAGCTCTGTATTAGGGTAGAGAAATTAGGTATTTTCATAAGCTCTGTATTGGTCTTATCATCTAGGCCAGTTTTTTTTTTTTATATTGCTTTGGCAGAAAACACTAACCCTGGAACAAAATCCATTTCTTTTGTGTTTCTCAAATATATCACATGTCCTGAAAACAGCAGGACAATTTGTGTGAACCATGAAATTTGGCTACCAGGCCTCTGTACTTTTGTGTTTTATGTTGAAAATAAAGGACTCAAGTCTAGGAGACTTGTTGAAAAGCAGATTTGTGGAAGATGAACCTTCTGAATAATATATTTCCTACAGAATGTGGTTATTTTGTGTGAGAGTGCTGATAAAGTAGGGTGTATTACATAGAATAGTCTGTTCCAGAAATGTAGGTTGCTTGAGAGCATGGGTTTAATTTTAGGATAAAATAGACTTTTATATTTTGTTTCTCATGTACTTTGTTTTTAGGAAATAACAGCTTTATTGAAATACAATTTACATACCATATAATTCACTTATTTAAAGTGTACAAGTCAGATGATTTTTAGTATACACAGACTTGTGAAATCATCACTACAATTCATTTTAGAACATTTTCATCACCTCTTCAAAAAAACGTGGTACCCAGTAGCAGTCACACCCATTCCCCATCCTCCCACAGCACTAGGCAACTACTAATCTACTTTCTGTCTCTATAGATTTGCCTGTTTTGGGCATTTCCTATAAATGTCATACAACATGTGGTCATTGTGATTGTGTTGTTTCCTTTGCTGTGCAGAAGATTTTTAGTTTCATATAGTCCCACTTGTTTATTTTTGCTTTTGTTGCTTGTGCTTTTGGTTTCATTTCCAATAAATCATTGCCAAGACCAATGTCATGAAGCTTTTCCCCTATGTTTTCTTCTAGGAGTTTTACAGTTTCGGGTCTTATTTTGAAGTCTTTAATCCATTTTGAGTCAATTTTTGTGTGTAGTGTAAGATAAGTGTCCAGTTTCATTCTTTTGCATGTGGATATCTAGTTTTCCAAACATCATTTGTTGAAGAGACTATCCTTTCCCCATTATGTACTCTTAGCATCCTTATCAAACACCAGTTGACTGAATATGTGTGGTTGTATTTCTGGGCTCTTAATTCTGTTCCATTGGTCTATATGTCTGTCTTTATGCCGGTACCATAATGTTTTGATTACTGTAGATTTGTAGCATGTTTTGAAATCAGAAGTGTGATCCCTCCGATATTTTTTCCTCAAGATTGTTTTGGCTCTTTGAGCTCCTTTGTGGTTCTATATGAGTTTTAGGGTTGTTTATTTTTGTAAAAAATGCCATTGATATTTTGATAGGGATTGTATTGAATCTGTAGATCAATTTGGGTAGTATGGACTTTTTAATAATATTAATTTTTCCAATTGTTGAACATGGAATGTATTTCCATTTATTTGTGTCTTCTTCCATTTCTTTCATCAGTATTTTATAATTTTCAGTGTTCAGATCTTTTACCTTTTCAGTTAAATTTATTCCTTGCTATTTTATTCTTTTTGATGCTATTGTAAATGGGATTGTTTTCTTAATTTCCTTTTGGGATTGTTCATTGTTAGTATATAGAAATGCAACTGATTTTTCTATGTTGATTTTTGTATTCTCCAACTTTACTGAATTTGTTGATTAACAGTTTTTTGGTGGAGTCCTTAGTGTTTTCTATGTATAAAATTATGTCATCTGCAAACAGAGATAATTTTACTTTTTCCTTTCTGATTTGGCTGTCTTTTATTTCTTTTTCTTGCCTAATTGCTCTGGCTATAATTTTTAGTACTGTATTGAATAGATGTGGTGAGAGTGGGCATCCTTGCCTTGGTCTTGATCTTAGAGGAAAAGCTTTCATTTTTTCACCATTGAATATGCTGTTAGCTGTGGGTTTTTCTTATATGGCCTTTATTATTTGAGGTAATTCTTTTTATTCCTAGTTTATTGAGAATTTTTATCATGAAAAGGTATTGAATTTCATCAAATGCTTTTTTCTGCATCTATTGAGATGATTATGTTATTTTTTATCCTTCATTCTGTTAATCTGGTATATCACATTAATTGGTTTTTATACATTGAACCATTCCTACATCTCAGGGATAAATCCCACTGTGATGGTGTATGATTCTTTTAATGTGCTTTTGTCCTTGGATTGCTAGTATTTTGTTGAGAATTTTTGTGTCTATGTTCATTAGGGATATTGGCCTGTAGTTCTCTTTTCTTGTAGTGTCTTTGTCTCACTTTGGTATCAGGATAATGCTGGCCTCGTCAAATGAGTTTGGGAATGTTTCTCCTCTTCAATTTTTTGGAGGAGTTAGAAAAGGATTGGTATTAATTCTTCTTTAAATGTTTGGTAGAATTTACCACTGAAGCCATCTGATTCTGGGTTTTTCTTTGTTGTGAGGTTTCTGATTACTAATTCAGTCTCCTTAGTTGTTATTGGTCTATTCAGATTTTCTATTTCTTCATGATTTAGTCTTGGTATGTTGTGTGTTTGTAGGAATTTGTCATTTCTTCCATGTTATCCAGTTGGTGTATGATTGTTTGTAGTAGTCTCTTAAGACCCTTTTTATTTCTGTGGCATCAGTTGTAATGTTTCTTCTTTCATTTCTGATATTTATTTTTCTTCATTAGTCTAGCTTAAAGACTTGTCAATTTTGTTTATATTTTCAAAAAACCAACTCTTAGTTTCATTGATTTTTTTTTCTATTCTCTGTTTCATTTATTTCTGCTCTAATTTTTATTATTTCCTTCCTTCTGCTAACTTTGGCCTTTATTCTTTTTCTAGTTCCTTAAGGTATAAAGTTAGATTGTTTATTTGAGATCTTTCTTCTTTTTTTATGTAGGCATTAATCACTATAAACATCCCTCTTAGTTCAGCTTTTGCTACATCCCATAAATTTTGTTATGCTGTGTTTTTATTTTATTTTTGTCTGTCTCAAGATGTTTTCTAATTTCCCTTCATTTTATTTTTTGACCCATTGGTTGTTCAGGAATGTGTTGTTTAATTTCCCATATTTCTGAATTTAATCTCTTTTTTTTAATGTATTTTTTTTTGAGGAAGATTGGCCCTGAGCTAACATCTGTTGCCAATCCTCCTCCTTTTTTTCTCCCCACAGCCCCAGTAGATAGTTGTATGTCATAGTTGTGCATCCTTCTAGTTGCTCTGTGTGGGACAACGTCACAGCATGGCTTGATGAGCAGTGCATCGGTCTGCACCCAGGATCCCAACCTGTGAACCCTGGGCTGCCGAAGCAGAGCATGCAAACTTAACCACTATGCCACCAGGCCAGCCCCTTAATCTCTTTTTGATGGATATTTTCCCTCAGTGTCAAATTTTAGGTTGGCACTTTTTCTTTCAACTCTTTGAAGATGTTAGTCCATTATGTTCTGGCTTCTGTTAAATTGTCAGCTGTCAGTTAGTATTGCTCCTTTGAAGGTAATACCTTTTTTTCCTCTGGCTTCTTATAAGATTTTTCTGTCTTTTGCTTTCAGCTCTTTGTTAATTCTATATCTAGATGTTATTTCCTTTGGATTTACCCTGCTTATGGTTCACTGAGCTTATTGAATCAGAAGATCAATGCCCTTCATCAGTTTCAGAAAATTCTGGCCCATTTATCTAATCAAATACTGCTTCTGTCTCATTATCTCTCTCCTTTCCAGCTGACATTCCAGTTATACATATGTTAGAACTTTTGGCTGAGTTCCACATGCCTACTGGGCTCTGTTCTCTTGTTTACTTTTTTTTTTTGGCAGTGCCTCAGTTGGGAGATTTTCTGTTGATTTTTTAGTGCACTAATCCTGCCTTCTACAGTATCTGGTCTGTTGTTAAACCTGCTCATTGAGGTCTTTATTTCAAACATATTATTTTTCAGTTCTGGAATATCTATTTAATTCCTTTTTATAGATTTCAATTCTGCTTAGATCCTCCATATTTTCATCAGTTTTGGCTATCACTTCCTCTACTTTCTTGAACATGTTAATCATAGTTACTTTAAAGTCTTTTTCAGGTAATGTCAATATCTGAATCACCTTTGGGTAGGTTCTTATTGTCTTTTTTTTTCTTCTCTAGTTGATCTTATCATTTGATCCTGTTTTTGGCATGGCAGCAGGGGAGAAAGGGGAACATACCTCATGATTTTTTTAAATTGATTGTTGGACATTGTGGATAAAAAATTATAGAGTCATTGGATGAGTTATCTTCCTCCAAGGAGGGTTAAGTTGTCTTGTGGCCAGCAGATAAGAGCCATCACCCTAACACACACACTGAGGCTTGGTTGTAGGCTTTGTTAGGACTGCTGTATTTCAGTTTGTCCTTACTCCTTAGATGTGGCTCTTACTCCTAAAGCATGATCCTTTTGAGATCTCTGCTGAAAACCTTGGTGGGGCTCAGACTCCATCCTCTGTCTCCTAGGCTTTATTGAGAACAAATTCAAATACCATGAAGTTTACCTATTTAAAGTGTATGGTTCAGTGACTGTTAGTATATTTACTAGTATATTAGCATATTGTGCATCCATCACCACAAGCAGTTTTAGAAAATTTTTATTATCTCAAAAAGAAACCCTGCTGTCGCCCACCCTGAAGACCTCCCATCCCTTATCTGTCCAGGCAACCACTAATCTACTTTCTGTTTCTATCGATTTGCTTATTCTTAGGGACATTTCATATAATGAGGATCAATACAGTATGTGGCCTTTTGTGTCTGGCTTCTTAGCATAATGTTCTCAAGGTTCATCATGTTGTAGCATGTATCGGTACTTTATTTCTTTTTCTTTATTGAGGTCATAATAGTTTACAACATTGTGAAATTACAATATTACAATTGTACATTATTATTTGTCAGTCACCATATAAATACACCTCTTCTCCCCTTGTGCCCACCCCCCAATCCCCTTCCCCCTGGTAAGCACCAAACAGTTCTCTCTGTCCATGTGTTAGTTTATCTTCCACATGTGAGTGAAATCATGCAGTGTTTGTCTTTCCCTGTCTGGCTTATTTCACTTAACCTAATACCCTCCAGGTCCATCCATGTTGTTGCAAATGGGATGATGTTTTTTTATGGCTGAATAATATTCCATTGTGTATATGTATACCACATCTTCTTTATCTAATCATCAGTCAATGGACACTTGGGTTGCTTCCACTTCTTGGCTCTAGTGAATAATACTGCTGTGAACATAGGGGTGCATAAGTCTCTTTGGATTGTTGATTTCAGGTTCTTTGGATAAATACCCAGTCGTGGGATAGCTGGGTCATATGATAATTCTGTTTTTAATTTTTTGAGGAATCTCCATACTGTTTTCCATAGAGGCTGCACCAGTTTACATTCCCACCAGCAGTGAGTGAGAGTTCCTGTTTCTCCACAACCTCTCCAACATTTGTTGTTTTTTGTCTTGGTGATTATAGCCATTCTCATGGGTGTAAGGTGATATCTTAGTGTAGATCTGATTTGCATTTCCCTAATGATTAGTGATGTTGGATGTCTTTTCATGTGCCTGTTGACCATCTGTATATCTTTGGAAAAATGTCTGTTCATATTCTCTGCCCATTTTTTGATCTGGTTGGTTGTTTTTTTGTTGTTCAGTTATGTGGGTTCTTTATATATCATGGAGATTAACCCCTGTCGGATATATGATTTGCAGATATTTTCTCCCTGCTGGTGGGTTGTCTTTTCATTTTGATCATGGTTTCCTTTGCCTTGCAGAAGCTCTTTAGTCTGATGAAGTCCCACTTGTTTATTTTTTCTTTTGTTTCCCTTGTCTGAGTAGACATGGAATCCAAGATGATCCCTCTAAGACCAGTGTCAAAGAGTGTACTGCCTATATTTTCTACTAGGAGTTTTATGATCTCAGGTCTTACCTTCAAGTCTTTGAGCCAACTTGAGTTAGTTTTTCTATATTGCGAAAGATGTGGTCTACTTTCATTCTTTTGCATGTGGCTGTCCAGTTTTCCCAGCACGATATGTTGAAGAGACTTCCCTTTCTCCATTGTATGGTCTTAGCTCCTTTGTTGAAGATTAGCTTTCCACAGATGTGTGGTTTTATTTCTGGGCTTTCAATTCTGTTCTGTTGATCTGTGCATCTGTTTTTGTGCTAGTACCATGCTGTTTTGATTACGATAGGTCTATAGTATATTTTGAATTCAGGGATTGTGATGCCTCCAGCTTTGTTCTTTTTTCTCAGCATTGCTTTAGCTATTTGGGGTCTTCTGTTGCCCCATATGAATTTTAGGATTCTTTCTTCTATTTCCATGAAGAATGTCATTGGGATTCTGATTGGGATTGCATTGAATCTGTAGATTGCTTTAGGTAGTATGGACATTTTAACTATGTTTACTCTTCCAACCCATGTGCTTGGGATATCTTGCCATTTCTTTATGCCATCATTGATTTCTTTCAATGAATTTATTCCTAGATATTTTATTCTTTTTGTTGCAATTGTAAATGAGATTGTCTTCTTGAGTTCTCTTTCTCTTAGTTCGTTATTAGACTATAGAAATGCAACTGATTTTTGTAAGTTGATTTTAAACTCTGCAACTTTGTTGTAGTTGTTGATTATTTCTAATAGTTTTCCAATGGATTCTTCAGGGTTTTCTATATATAAAATCATGTTGTCTCCAAACAGCGAGAGTTTCACTTCTTCATTGCCTACTTGGATTTCTTTTATTCCTTTTTCTTACTTAATTGCTCTGCCAAAACCTCCAGTACTATGTTGAATAAGAGTGGTGAGAGTGGGCACCCTTGTCTTGTTCCTGTTCTCAGAGGGATGGCTTCCAGTTTTTCCCTGTTGAGTATGATGTTGGCTGCGGGTTTGTCATATATGGCCTTTTTTCTAAGATACTTTCCTTCTATACCCATTTTTTGAGAGTTTTTATCATAAATGGATGTTGGGTCTTGTCAGATGCTTTCTCTGCATCTATTGAGATGATCATGTGGTTTTTATTTCTCATTTTGTTAATGTGGTGTATCACATTTATTGATTTGAGGATGTTGAACCATCCCTGTGTCCCTGGTATAAATCCCACCTGGTCATGGTGTATGATCTTTTTAATTTATTGCTGTCTTCCGTTTGCCAATACTTTGAGGATTTTTGCATCTATGTTCATCAGAGATATTGACCTGTAATTTTCCTTCTTTGTACTGTCCTTATCTGGCTTTGGTATTAGGGTGATGTTGGCCTTGTAGAATGTGTTAGGAAGTGTTCCATCTTCCTCTATTTTTTTGGAATAGTTTGAGAAGGATAGGTATTAAATTTTCTTTGAAAGTTTGGTAGAATTCTCCAGAGAAGCCATCTGGTCCTGGACATTTATTTTGGGGGAGATTTTTAAAAAAAATATTTATTTAATTTATTTTTTTGCTGAGGAAGATTCGCCCTGAGCTAGCACATGTGCCAATCCTCCTCTTTTTTTTTTTTGTATCTGAGACACTCCCACAGCATGGTGAGTGGAGTACATCTGCACTTGGGATCTGAACCTGTGAATCCAGGCTGCCGAAGTGGAGCGCACGGACCTTTAACCACTTGGCCATGGAGTTGGGCCTTACTTTTTGGGAGGTTTTTGATTACTGTCAATCTCTTTACTTGTGATTGCTCTATTCAGATTCTCTGAGTCTAAGAATTTATCCATTTCCTCTAGATTGTCCAATTTGTTGGCATATAGTTTTTCATAGAATTCTCTTATAATCCTTTGTATTTCTGTGGTATCCGTTGTAATTTCTCTTCTTTCATTTCTAATTTTATTTATTTGAGCCTTCTCCCTTTTTTTCTTAGTGAGTCTGGCTAAGGGTTTGTCAATTTTGTTTATCTTCTCAAAGAACCAGCTCTTTGTTTCAGTGATCCTTTCTACTGTTTTTTTGGTTTCAATTTTATTTATTTCTGCTCTAATTTTTATTATTTCCCTCTTTCTGCTGACTTTGAGCTTTGTTCTTCTTTCTCTAATTCTGTTAGATGTAGTATGGTATGGTGTATCTTAATGTTCATTTTAATGCTACTGGGTGGGGGTCAAGAGCTGTGTATTCTGAGCCCACCAGGATCCCTGGCCTCTGTAGCTGCTGCTTTGCTAAGGAATGCACAGGCATTCTGGCCAGGTCGCTGAGCTGGACTGCCAGGTGGAGAGAGGGGTGCTTTCTTTTGCCTGCCCAAGCCTGGGGGCTTTTTGCTCTTCCCTCACTATCTACTCTCCTGGGGTGCTAGCTTGATGGAGACACCCCTGCAATAGTTCAGTCACTTCCATGTGGGGCTTTCCCCTGGGCTATGAGGGAACTTCGAGAGTGATGGTGTTCCCATGGGGGGCTGCCCCCCGCCATAGCCGTGTGCAGTCCCAGGGTCGCTACCAGGCAGGGAGAGGGAGCTCTCCTTACCTCTTTCCACTTCCTCCGGGGAGTCTAGCACCTCCACCTTCAGAGGTATGGCTGTGTGTGTCTCTCAGATGTCTTTTGTGTTGTGTGACTATCCTCTATTGGTATATGGATGTCCTTTTTGTTGTATCTTAGGGGGTAGAGTTTAAGGAGAGAGCTCACTCCACCATGATGCTGACATCACTCCTAGTACTTTATTTCTTTTTATGGCTGAATTGTATGGATAGACTACATTTTGTTTGTTTATTCATAAGCTGATGGACATTTTAGTTGTTTACAGTTTTTTGCTATTATGAATAATGCTGCTGTGACATTCATATACATGTTGTTATGTGGACATATGTTTTGAATTTTATTAGGTATATACCTAGGAGTAGAATTGGTGGGTCCTTTGGTAACTCTTTAATGTTTTGAGGAATTACCAGACTTTTCCAAGCAGCTGCACCATTTTACATTTCCACCAGCAATATAAGAGTGTTGCAGTTTATCCTCATCTTTGCCAACACTTGTTATTATCTATTTTTTTAAATTATAGCCATCTTAGTGGGAGTGCAGTTGTATGTTATTTTGGTTTTGGGCTATGCTTTTGATTGTATATGTTAGTGTTTTGGAAATCAGGAACTTGTTTCTTGAAAGTCAGTCAGTAACCTCTAGTTCCATGAAGGTATATTTTCAGACAACTATGAGGGACTCAGTCATTAATAACTACAAAGAGATAAATCTGGTAGCAAATCTGGCATGGGACCGAGGTTCTGTGTGTCTAACAAGCTTCCAGGTGATGCTGAAGGTGCTGGTGGGAGAACCATACTTTGAGCAGCAAGGCTTAGGTCACTCTTTGGAGCAAGAGATGCTTGCTTTTCAATTAAGTGTTTAAATTGACTTCAGGTACTTGCTTTCAAAGCATCATACAGATTTAGAAAGTATTCATCTGTGTTCTTTTCTCAGCGTGAAAAGCTATCAGAATGTGTCTTAAATATGTTTTAAGAGTGCATCTTACTTAAAAATCATATTTATGGGGAAAGAAAAATGATATAGCCTTTAAAATTTTATTTCTGATTTTGATTGTTATCAAACTACTGAAAATAGGCAGCAGGGCATAGAGTAAAAACACTTTGTCTGGGAGTTCCATAATCCAGGGCTTAGTCTTTACCACTGACTAAATTTACAAGTTTGAACAAGTTACCTTTTTGGGCCTCAGTTTGTCCATCTGCAAAGACTGATTTAGACTGGTGATCTTTGGAGCTCTAAAAGTTTATCATATTAATATTTATTTACTGAATTGTCATTGAAGCTTTACTGAAAGAACTCACCAATGCTCAACCTCATTTTAAGTGAGAATAAACTTAAAGGATAACTAAAGCACACGTGTGAGTTGCGTAAACTAAGCAAAAATTTGAATCTGGTTCTTTGGTTTCTTGAAGTACCATATTGTGTGGCCGGTATAGCTATCTGGAGTTTTAGTTTCATTTTTTTCTGTCAAAACAGGTTACACACATAGCCATTTGTATACTATGTATTATATAAGCCACATTTATGCCAGCCATGTTTGAAAATGAGCTTTTGTCATGGAACAAAAGAGGAACTCTACTAATATAAAATGTCTACTACACATAAGCCTGACGAACATACAAAGCTGCATGTTATGTTTGTATAATTATTGTTTCAGTTTACTCTAGGCACATTCCACATTGTAGGTCACTTAGGTCAGTTTGTTACAGCCTAGTCTGATAGGGCCCGCGTTAGTCATATTAATGCCAGTTAACATCACAAAAGATAAGTAAGTTACCATAGACTCTGTCTACTTCAGCAATGACTATAAGGTAAGATACAGAATCTAATGGTTAAAATTTGGCACTTCGTTCACTTTAGCCTAAATTTAGTCTTTGTTTGGGACGTTCATCTTTTTCTCTCAAACGCTCGTTCTTAATACTCCATTTTGTCTCTTCTTCTGAGGAGCCTTCCTTTAACTCCTTTGTGTTCTCCTGGTGTGTTGTTCACACTGCAGAATGCAGATAATGCCTCCCTTCATGGCTAGCTGAAGCACATATACTGTTTTCCTAAGTGAGGACTGCAAGTTCCTTAGGGACAGGGGTCATATCTTACTGGGAGGTGGTGGTGGAGCACAGAGAACATAGACTGGGCTGAGTTCAGCTCTCTGCTTTGCCACTTACTGATCGACATGGATAACCTACTCAACCTCTTGTAGAAAGCATTATGCTAAGTGAAAGAAGCCATAATCTTTTTTTGTTTTGTTTTGTTTTGTTTTTGTTTTTTGTGGGGAAGACCAGCCCTGAGCTAACATCTGTTGCCAATCCTCCCCTTTTTGCTGAGGAAGACTGGCCCTGGGCTAACATCTGTGCCCATCTTCCTCCACTTTATATGGGACGCCGCCACGGCATGGCTGACAGGCAGTTCGTCGGCGGGCGCCCGGGATCCGAACTCGCGAACCCTGGGCTGCCAAGCGCGGACTAAACCGCTGCGCCACCAGGCGGCTCCCGAAAGAAGCCATAATCTTAAAGAAGCCATATGTCTTCTTTAGACATGACACCTAACCTAGAATGGCTGTACTGATGTTTAAATGAAGAAACACATGCAAATAGCCTAGCACTCTGCCTGACAACGAGTGCTCAACTGAATGTTATTTCTCTCATTTCCTATCACTCTTCCTTAGCTGTGTGTGGCAGCACTCCGTACCATGTTTGCTCATAATATGTGCTCAATAAATTTTTCTTGAATTGATGATCACTAAGTTAGAGAAGGACTTGTTTTTTTCTGGAGAGTATCTAGGTTCTTAAAAGTGAGGAGTTTTATTTATTAATCATGATTTGAAAAATATTTGTCTTTTATATATAAGTAAGGAGCCAAAGCAGGCTTAATTCTTCCTGTTATAATAATAGTTACTTTTCATGCTTTTGCCCCATTTTTCCCATTCTGCAGCAACCAGACTTAAAGAGTTCTTTGGATTCTTCCACGTTGCCCCAGTTGGAAGAGTTCTACATCTCTCTTATCCAGTCACAGCAGTCAGCAGAAGGGAGCCAGACTGAGCCTAATGACGTTCAGACTCAGGAAGAGCAAATTCAGCTGTCCACAGCAGCACTCAGTTCAGCTCCTGCAGTGGTTCATTCCCCAGAGAAACACTCTGGTTCAGGTAAGTTTACCATATAATTGACAAATACAGTGGTTCACTATACTAAAAACCTTCATTTATCTTTTTCAGAACATAACTTGAAAAATTGCTGCGTGTAGCATTTGTCTCAAGTCCTCTTGTTATTTCTGGGATCAGTTATTCCCTTTCACTTTTCTACTCTTCTTTTCTGCAATTTGGTGTGTGTGGGGAGGTCAGGTTTACATATAGTAAAACTTGACAATTTTTAAGTGTACAGTTTTCTGCATTTTGACAAAAGTGTACAGTCTTGTTACCAATACCATAATCGTAATATAGAACATTTCCATCAATCTGAAAGGTTTCCTCATGTCCCTTTGCAGTCAGGCATTCCCTCCCCTACTCGCTGGCTCCTGGCATGTTACTTTCCCTTTTCTAGAATTTCATATAAAGGGAGTCATATAGTATGTAGTTTTTGTGTCTGACTTCTTTCATTTACCATAATGTCTTAGAGATTCATTTATTGTGTTTCCAGTGTCAAAACTTTGTTCCTGTTTATTGCTGAGTAGTACCCAGTTGTGTGGATATACCACAATTTGTCTGTTCACTAGATGACAGATATCTGGGTTGTTTCCAGATTTGGGCCATTATGAATAAAGCTGCTGTCAACATTCACATACAGCTCTTTGTGTAGACATATTTTTTATTTCTGTTCAGTACATACCTAGGAGTGGAATTACTGGCTCATAGGGTGACTGCTTGTTTAACTTTTTAAGAACTGCCAAAATGTTTTCCAAAGTGGCCATACCATTTTGTACTCACACCAGCAATATATGAAAGTTTCAGTTGCTCCATCTCCTTGCCAACATGTGATATCATCAATCTTTTTAAATTTTGCCATTCTAGTGGGTATCTAGTGGTATCTTATTGTGGTTTTAATTTACATATCTCTATTTGCCAATGATGTTGAACATCTTTTCATGTGCTTGTATGCCATCTGTGTATCTTCTTTACTGAATTGCTTTTTCAAGTATTTGCTAATTTTTATTGGATTATCTTCTTTTTATTCATTTGTAAAAATTCTTTATTCTGGACACAAAACCTGTGTCAGCTATATATACGTATTGGAAATATTTTCAGGTATGTGGCTTCCCTTTTCATTTCCTTAACAGCATCTTTGGAAGAGCAAAATTTTTGTTTTGGTGAAGTCAGATTTATTGATTTTTTTCTTTGTAGTTTGAGCTTTTGTGTCCTATTTAGAAATCTTTCCTAACCCAAGAAACTAAGATTTTCTCTTACATTTTCTTATAAAAGTTCTAGAGTTTTAGGTCTTACAATTAGGTCTGTGATCCAATTCATTAATTTTTGTATATGGTGTGATGTAAGGATCAATATTTATTTTGATTACATATAAATATTCAGTTGTTCCAGCACCATTTGTTGAAAAGACTATCCTTTTTCCATTAAACTGCCTTGATATCTTTGTCAAAGTATATAGGCTATATATGTGAGGGTCTATTTCTGGACTTTCTATTATCTTCTAGTATTCTTTGTCAGTCTTTATACCACTGTCTTGATTACTATGGCTTTATAATAAGTCTTAAAATCATATAATTTTGTTCTTTTTCAAATTGTTTTGGCTGTTCTAGGTCATTTTCTGCATGAATTTTAGAATTAATTTCTACACAAAACCTGCTAGAATTTTTATTGGGATTTTTTTTTTTTAGTCTATAGATCAGTTTGGAGAGAAGTGACATCTTAACAATATTGAGTTTTCTATCTATAATCATAATCTATTTCTCTATTTATTTCAGTCTTTGATTTTCACAATTAATTATGTTTCATAGTTTTCAGTTGTATAGGTGTTATTCATATTTTGTTAAATTTATCCCTAGGTATTTCACATTTTTAAGCTATTGTATAGTGGTTTTTTCATTTCAATTTTTCATTGTTGCTAGTTTATTGAAATATGGTTGATTTTATATATTGTCATCATATCTTGTGACCTTACTAAATTTAGCTTGTTAGTTCTGTCTTTGGGATTCTCTGTAAACAGTTATATCATCTGTGGGGAAAAAAACAGCTTACTTTATGTGAGAATTGTTTGCCTTTTCCCCTTTTTCTTATGCTGATTATTACCTCCAATGTAGGGTTGAATAGAAGAGGTTAGAGTGAAATTCTTGCCTTGTTCTTGACCTTTCAGGTAAGCCTTTAGTCTTTCACAAATAAAGTATAATGTTAACTATAGGATTTTTGTAAATGCCCTTGTCAAGCTGAAGAAATTCCAGTTCATTCCTAGATTTCTGATAGCTTTTATCATGAATCAGTATTAAATCTTGTCAAATGCTTTTTATGCATCTACTGAGATGATTTCTTTTTAATAGTCTGTTTTAGGGTGAATTACATAAATTTTCGAATGTTAAACCAACCTTGTATTCCTGGGATACTGCTCTCTGGATCATGATGTATTATTATTTTTTTATTGAGGTAACATTGGTTTATGACATTATATAAATTTCAGTTGTACATCATCATATTTTGATTTCATCATCATATTTTGATTTCAATGTAGACTACATCATGTTCACTACTCAAAAACTAATTACCATCTGTCACTGTACACATGTGCCCTATCAACCCCTTCTCCCTTCTCCCTCCCTTCTTCCCCGCTGGTAGCCAGCAATCTCATCTCTGTGTTTGTGTGTTTGTTTTTGTTGTAGTTGTTGTTGCTGTCTTCTACTTGTGAGGGAGATCATATGGTATTTGACTTTCTCAGTCTTATTTCACTTGGCATAATACCCTCAGGGTCCATCCATGTTGTCACAAATGGCAAGATGTCTTTTTATATAGCTGAGTGATATTCAATTGTGTGTATATACCACACCTTCTTTCTCCATTCATCTATTGCTGGGCACTTAGGTTGTTTCCAAGTCTTGGCTATTGTGAATAATGCTGCAGTGAACATAGGGTTGCATATATCTTTACACATTCATGTTTTCCTGTTCTTTGGATAAATACCCAGCAGTTGAATAGCTGGATCATATGGTAGTTATATTCTTAATTTTTATTTATTTATTTATTTTTTTTGTGGGGAAGACCAGCCCTGAGCTAACATCTGTTGCCACTCCTCCCCTTTTTGCTGAGGAAGACTGGCCCTGTGCTAACATCCGTGCCCATCTTCCTCTACTTTATATGGGACGCCGCCACAGCATGGCTCACAGGCAGTGCGTCGGTGGGTGCCCGGGATCCGAACTCGCGAACCCCGGGCTGCCAAGCGCGGACTAAACCGCTGCGTCACCGGGCGGCCCATATTCTTAATTTTTTGAGGAATCTCCATACTGTTTTCCATAGTGACTGCACCAGTTAACATTCCCACCAGCAGTGTATGAGAGTTCCCTTTTTCCACATCCTCTCCAACATTTGTTGTTTGTCTTCTTGTCACACCATTCTAATGGGTGTGAGGTGATATCTCATTGTAGTTTTGATTTGCATTCCCTAATAATTAGTGAGTTGAATATCTTCTCATGTGCCTATTGGCCATATGTATATCTTCTTTGGAAAAATCTTCAGATCCTTTGCCCATTTTTAAATTGGATTGCTTGTTTCTTTGTTGCTGAGTTGTGTGAGTTATTTATATATTTGGATATTAACCCCTTATTAGATTATGGTTTGAAAATATCTTCTCCTAATTGTTAGGTTGTCTTTTCGTTTTGTTTATGGTTTCCTTTGCAGTGCAGAAGCTTTTTAGTTTGATGTAATCCCATTGTTTATTTTTTCTTTTGCTTCCCTTGCCTGGTGAGATGTGGTATTTGCAAAGATACTGCTAACACTGGTGTTGAAGAGTGTACTACCTATGCTTTTTTCTAGAATTTTTATTGTTTCAGGTCTTACATTCAAGTCTTTAATCCATTTTGAATTAATTTTTGTGTATGGTGTAAGATAATGGTCTACTTTCATTCTTTTGCATGTGGCTGTCCAGTTTTCCCGACACCATTTATTGAAAAGACTTTCCTTTCTCCATTGTATGTTCTTGGCTCCCTTGTCGAAAATTAGCTGTCCATAGATGTGTGGGTTTATTTCTTGGCTCTCAATTCTGTTCCATTGATCTGTGTGTCTGTTTTTGTGCTGTCTTGATTACTATAGCTTTGTAGTACGTTTTGAAATCAGGGAGTGTGAGGCCTCCAGCTTTTTTCTTTTTTCTCATGATTCCTTTGGATATTTGGGGTCTTTTGTTGTTCCATATAAATTTTAGGATTCTTTGTTCTGTTTCTGTGAAAAATGTCATTGGGACTTTGATAAGGATTGTATTGAATCTGTAGATTGCTTTAGGAAGTAGGGACATTTTAACTATGTTAATTCTTCCAATCTATGAGCACAGAATATCTTTCCATTTCTTTGTGTCTTCTTCAATTTCTTTCATCAGTGTTTTATAGTTTTCAGTGTACAGGTCTTTCACCTCTTTGGTTCAGTTTATTCCTAGGTATTTTATTCTTTTTGTTGGGATTGTAAATGGGATTGTATTCTTAATTTCTCTTTTTGCTGCTTTGTTGTTAGTGTATAGAAATGCAACTGATTTTTGTATGTTGATTTTGTATCCTGCAACTTTAATGTATTCATTTATTATTTCTAAAAGTCTTTTGGTGGGTTCTTTAGGATTTTCTATATATAAAATCATGTCATCTGCAAATAGTGGCAGTTTTGCTTTTTTCCTTTCCAATTTGGATACCTTTTATTTCTTTTTCTTGCTTGATTGCTCTGGCTAGGACTTCCAATACTATGTTAAATAGGAGTGACAAAAGTGGGCATCCTTATCTGATTCGTGTTCTTAAAGGATAACTTTCAGTTGTTCACCATTGAGAATGATATTAGCTGTGGGTTTGATATATGGCCTTTATTATGTTGAGGTACTTCCCTTCTGTACCCATTTTATTCAGAGTTTTAATCATAAACAGATGCTGTATCTTGTTGAATGCTTTCTCTGCATCTGTTGAGATGATCATATGATTTTTATTCTTCATTTTGTTGATGTGGTGTATCATGTTGATTGATTTGTGGATGTTGAACCATCCCTGCATTCCTGGAAAAAAATCCCACTTGATCATGGTGTATGATCTTTTTAATGTATTGTCATATTCAATTTGCTAATATTTTGTTGAGGATTTTTGCATCTATGTTCATCAGTGATATTGACCTATAATTTTCTTTTTTTGTGTGTTGTCCTTGTCTGGTTTTAGTATCAGGGTAATATTGGCCTTGTAGAATCAGTTAGAAAGCTTCCCTTCCTCCTCAATTTTTGGAAGAGTTTGAGAAGGGATAGGTATTAAGTCTTCTTTGAATGTTTGGTCGAGTTCACTAGGGAAGCTGTCTGGTCCTGGACTTTTGGTTTTTGGGAGGTTTTTGATTACTGTTTCAGTCTCCTTACTGGTGATTGGTGTATTCAAATTCCCTGTTTCTTCTTGATTCAGTTTTGGAAGATTGTATGGTTGTAAGAATTTATCCACTTCTAGATTATCCAATTTGTTGGTGTATAGCTTTTCCTAGTATTCTCTTATAATGCTTTGTATTTCTGAGGTGTCTGTTGTAATTTCTCCTCTTTCATTTGTGATTTTATTTATTTAAGCCTTCTCTCTTTTTCTGTTGGTGAGACTAGCTAAAGGTTTCTCAATTTTGTCTTTTGAAAGAACCAGCTCTTAGTTTCATTGATTTTTTTTTAAGTCTCTATTTCATTTTTTCTGCTCTGATTTTTATTATTTCCTTCCTTCTACTGATTTTGGGCTTTCTTTTGTTCTTCTTTTTCTAGTTCCTTTAGGTGTACTGTTGGTTGTTTGAGATTTTCCTTGTTTGTTGAGGTAGGCCTGTATTGCTATAAACTTCCCTCTTAGTACTACTTTTGCTGTTTCCCATAAATTTTGGCATGTTTTATTTTCATTTTCATTTGTCTCCAGGTATTTTTTGATTTCTCCTTTGATTTCTTCATTGACCCAATCGTTGATCAGTAGCATTTGTTTAATCTCCACATATCTGTGGCTTTTCCCGTTTTCTTCTTGTTCATTTCTAGTTTCATACTGTTGCAGTCAGAAAAGATGCTTGGTATTATTTCAGTCTTCTTAAATTTATTGAGACGTGTTTTGTGGCCTAATAATGTGATTTATCCTGGGGAATGTTCCATGTGCATTTGAAAAGAATGTGTGTTCTGCAATTTTTGGACGGAATGTTCTGTTTATATCTACTAAGTCCATCTGGTCTAATGTGTAATTTAAGGCCAATGTTTCCTTATTGATCTTCTGTTTGGATGACCTATCCATTGATGTAAGTGGAGTGTTAAAGTCTCTTGCTATTATTGTGTTACTGTCTATTTCTCCTATTATGTCTGTTAATAATTGCTTTACATATTTAGGTGCTCCTATGTTGGGTACATAGATATTTACAAGTGTTAAGTCCTTTTGTTAGATTGTTCTCTTTATCATTATGTGGTGCCCTTCTTTGTCTCTTGTTACAGTTTTTGTTTTAAAGTCTATTTTGTCTAATATAAGTATTGCTACCCCAGCTTTCTTTTCATTGCCATTTGCATGGAGTATCTTTTTTCATCCCTTCACTTTCAGTCTGTGAGTGTCTTTAGGTCTGAAATGTGTCTCTTGTATGCAGTATATATATGGGTCTTTTTTTTTTTAATCCATTCATCCACCCTATGTCTTTTGATTGGAGCATTTAGTCCATTGACATTTAAAGTAGCTATTGATAAGTATGGACTTACTGCCATTTTGTTACCTTTTTTTTCTGGGTGTTTTATTAGTTCTTCTCTGTTCCTTTCTTCTGTTGCTCTCTTCCCTTGTGATTTGATGGCTTTCTTTAGTATTATGTTTGGGTTCCTTTCTCTTAATTTTTTGTGTGTTTATTATAGGTTTCTGGTTTGTGATTACCATGAGGTTCATATATAATAACCTATGTAAATAGCAATCTATATTAAGTTGATAGTCTTAACTTTTACTTCTTACTAAAAGCCCTATACTTTTACTCCCCTTCCTCCACATTTTATATTTTTGATATCATATTTAATCTCTCTGTGTGTGTATGTATTCCTTAAAGTCTTATCATGGAAATAGATATTTTTAGTACTTTTGCCTTTTATGGGTGGTTTGATCTGCTACCTTTACTGTGTGTTTGCCTTTACCAGTGACTTTTTTCTTTGATAATTTTCTTATTCCTGTTGGTGGTCTTTTCTTTTCCAATTAAATAAGTCCCTTTAACATTTCTTGTAAGGCTGGTTTATTGGTGATAAACTCCTTTAGTTTTTGCTTGTCTGGAAAACTCTTCATCCCTCCTTCCATTCTGAATGATAACCTTGCCGAGCAGAGTATTCTTGGCTGTAGGTTTTTTCCTTTTGGTACTTTGAAATATTGTGCCACTCCCTTCTAACCTGTAATGTTTCTGCTGAGAAGTCAGCTAATAGCCTTATGGGGTTTCCTTGGTGTGTAACTTGTTGCCTTTCTCTTGCAGCTTTTAGGATTCTCTCTTTATCTTTAATTCTTGACACTTTAATTTTAATGTGTCTTGGTGTTGGCCTCTTTGGGTTCGTCTTGTTTGGTGCTCTCTGTGCTTCCTATACCTGGATGTCTGTTTCCCTCCTTAGGTTAGGAAACTTTTTAGCTATTATTTCTTCATATAGGTTCTCTGCCCTTTGGTCTGTCTCTTCTCCTTCTGGGACATCTATAACATGGATGTTAGTATACTTGATGTTGTCCCAGAGGTCCTGTAGACTGTTCTCATTCTTTTTAATTCTTTTTTCTGTTCAGCTTGGGTGATTTCCTCTACTCTTTAATCTAGCTCACTCATCTATTCTTCTGTATCATCTAATCTTCTGTTGATTCCCTCTAGTGAATTTTTCATTTCCATTATTGTATTCTTCAGTTCTGATTGGTTCTTTTTTATATTTCTCCAATTCTTTGTTTAAGTTCTTACTGTGTTCATCTATCCTCCCAAGATCAGTGAGCATCCTTATGACTATTTGTACTCTCTATCAGGTAGATTGTTTATCTCTGTTTCATTTAGTTCTTTTTCTGAGGATTTGTCCTGTTCCCTTATTTGAAACATATTCCTTTATCTCCTCATTTTGCCTACTTCTCTGTGGTTATATGTCTATACTAGGTAGATCAGCTATGTTTCCCGATATTAGAGATGTGGCCTTATGTAAGAGATGCCTTATGGGTCCCAGCAATGTGCTTTCCTCTTGTTACCAGTTCCAAATGTTCCAGGAGTGTCCCCTGTGTGGGCTACGTGTGTCCTTCTGTTGTAGTGGGGTTGGTATTGCTGTGGGCACACAGGTAGGCAAGGCTGTGCCCCGGGCCAGCTGCTACGGTCACATTAGTCACTTTATCGGGTGGGGTAGCACAACTGGCTGCAAAGTCTGATAGCACACAACTGCTGCTCTTCTCCTCTTAAGTGAGTCAGGCTCCCAGCATGGCTGGTTGCTAGGCTCAGGGGCTCGCAATTGCCGTAGGCCTCCAGCCTGCAAGGATGTTCTTAGCCTCTCAGGAGTGCAGCTGGGTGGGGCTGGCCCCAGGCATTGCAGCACACAGTCATTTCAGGCATTGGAAGGTGGGGCATATCCCCTGTGTGGCTGAGATGGCCAGTAGCACAGTTCTGCTGCAGCTGACAACACCCCACTGCCCGCGGGCCCACACACTCTGCCAACACAGTCCCAGCCTGCACACACATCCTGCCCCACCAAGGCAGACCCACCTGCCACGCTGCAGAGGTCCCATGCACCCCATCTATGCAGGCCCACAAGTTCCCTTTGGGCTTGCTGGTGGGCAAGGCCAGTCCCTAGGGCAGGCTGTCTACCCTGGCTGAGCTGGGTTAAATCGATGCTCTAGTGAGAACACCCCTGTTCTCACCCCTGTGAGAACAGGCCTGGGGAAGAAATCCAATGGTGTCTGCCAACATTTACGTCAGCACACCTGTACTAGGTCACAATAATGACTGCCGCTAGTGTCTCAGTCCCTGGGGAGGTGGTCCTAGTTGCCTCCTGCCTCTCTGAGATGCACTCAGAGCTTATCAAGTGAGTCTCTTTTACCAAATGACCATGCACCTTTCTTTCTGGTGATTTTGTGTTGGTTTCCAGAACAGGTGAATCTGTGCATGGGCCTTTTAAGAGCAGGCTTTTCTTTCTCTTATGTTCAACAGCTTTTCTGGGGGTATTCTCCATTGGTTTTAATAACCAGCAAAGCTGGGTATTACAGCACTTTTCTCAGTTGTGCTGAATTCAAAGGCTGCTTATTGTGGCATAAACTCTCCTGCTTAGATCCCCTGCTCCTTCAGGGAAAGGAGGATTCCTCCCAGCCATGTAGCACCGTGGGTAGAATGTGGTTTTTCCCCCAGCAGAGGGGTATTTCTGCCTCTTCCACCTCTGTCAGTGTTCTCCCTTGTTGTGGGGGTTCTTTTTATCCAATTTCCAATTCTCTCTCAGAGGTAATTGTTCCACAGGTAGTTGTAGATTTGTTGCATCCATGGGAGGAGGTGAGTTTAGAGTCCTCCTAGGCCACCATCTTCCCAGCAATCCTCTCTGTGATGTATTATTTATTTTATATAATGCTTGACTCTTGTTAAAATCTTGTTAAGAATGTTTGCATCTATGTTCATGAAGGATATTCTAGGTTTTTTTTGTGATGTCTTTGTCTGATTTTGTTTTGTCTGACTCTCTCTCAGAGAATGCTGCTGTCATTGAATGAGGTGGGACATGTTCCCTCCTCTTTTCTTTTCTGTAAGAATTTGTGTGGAACTGATATTATTTCTTCCTTAAACATTTGGTAGAGTTCAACAGTGAAACCCTTAGGGCCTGGAGTTTTCTCTGTAGGAAAGTCTTTAAACTACAAATTCAATGTCTTTAATAGATATAAGGCTATTTGGGGTCTCTGTTTCTTCTTGAATGAACTTTGGTAGTTTTGAATTTCAAAGATTTTATCTAAGTTGTAAAATTTATTAGCATAAAATTTTCATAGGGGCTGGCCTGGTGGCATAGTGGTTAAGTTCACGTGCTCTACTTTGGCAGCCTGGGGTTCACAGGTTTGGATCCTGGGCATGGACCTATGCACTGCTTATCAAGCCATGCTGTGGCAGCATCCCGCATACAAAATGGAGGAAGATGGGCATGGATGTTACTCAGAACTAATCTTCCTCAGCAAAAAGAGGAAGATTGGCATTGAACATTAGCTCGGGGGTGATCTTCCTCACCAAAAAAAAAAAAAAAAAAGTTCATAGTATTTTCCTGAAGCAATGCTTTAGCTGCATTTCATGAATTTTGATATGTTGTGTTTTTATTTTCTTTCAGTTCAAAATATTTTCTAATTACCCTTGAGTTTTCTCTTCAAGAAGTATGTTGTTTAATTTCCAAATATTTGAAGATTTTCCAAATGTATTTCCATTATTTATTGATTTCTAATTTAATTTTATTTTGATTAGGAGTCATACTTTCAATCCTTTTAAATTAGACACTTGTCTAGAATATGGTTTATCTTTGTAAATATTTCCTGTATACTTTAGAACATTGTGTAGTCTGATATTGGGATAAGTATTTTATAAATAAATTCAGTCTTGTTGATGGACAGTGTTGTTGAGTCTTCTATAGCCTTACTAATTTCCTATCTACTTGCTCAATCAATTATTGAGAAAGAATTTTTGAACTCTATAATTATATCATTGATTTGTCTTTTTATTTCAGTTCTATCGGTTTGCTTCAAGTACTTTGACACTGTTATTAGGATTATTATGCCCTATTGATGAATCAATCCATTTACCATTATTAAATTACATACACTCTTTATCCATGGTAATATTCTTTGCTTTGAAATGTACTTTGTTGATATTAATATAGCCACTCACTCCAGCTTTCTTTTGATTTATATTAGCATGGTATATCATTTTCCATATTTTTTTTTAATCTATCTGTATCTTTATATTTAAAGTGGAGTTCTTGTAGGCAGCATTATAGTGTGGGCTTGCTTTTTAATCCAATTTAATAATCTCTTTAATTGGAGTGTTTAGATAATGTGATAATCAGTATGTTTGGATTTAAATCTACCAGTTTGTTGTTTTCTATCTTTCCCATTTGTTCTTATTCCTTTTTTTCTCTTCTCTTTCCTTGTTTTTCATTGTTTCTTTATGATTCCATTTGTTTCCTTTATTGACTTAGTTGTACCTCTTTTGTTTTTGCTCTTTGAATGGTTGTTATATCTATATCTTTAAATTATCTATATCTTTATCTATCTATATCTTTAAATTATCATCCTCAGAATCTCATCTGTGTAGTATGAAAACCTTATAATAGCCTACTTCCATTTCCTCCATCCCAGCCTTTGAGCTGTTGTTGGTGTATATTTTATTTCTTCATACATTGTAAACCTCAAAATTCGTTGTTATTTTTTCTACACAGTCAGTTCTCTTAAGAAATTAAAAATGAGAAAATTCTCCTTTACTCATATGTTTGCCGTTTCCAGTGCTCTTCATTCCATGTGTAAATCAGGGTTCAGCAACCTTTTCTGTAAAGAGCCAGAAAGTAAGTATTTTCAGCTTCGCAGTCCATACAGTCTATGTTGCAGATACTCACCTCTGCCATATAGCCCCAAAACAGCAATGGACAATACACAAATGAATGAACA
Organism: Tapirus indicus; assembly: GCA_031878705.1. Lineage (NCBI taxonomy): Eukaryota > Metazoa > Chordata > Mammalia > Perissodactyla > Tapiridae > Tapirus > Tapirus indicus. The sequence continues at coordinate 80,372,428 of CM062922.1, read as the reverse complement.
TAGCTGTTTTCGATAAAACTTTATTTAAAAAACAGGTGGGGACGTTAGCATCATGGCAGAGTGAGATTCCCTCTTTGAATCTCTGCCCCCTAAGACACAATGAAAACATCATTCACATTCCAACAGAGCTCAATCAAACACTACGAAGGACTTCTAAGAAACCCCTGCTGCCATACATCAGACAGTGGAGGCGTAGGAAGCCCAAAAGGACGGGAGGAGAGGTAAGAAGTTGTACTCCCCCTCCCCAATCGATCGGCAAAGACAGCGCAGTTCGCAGACAGTGGGGAGGGGCGGCCCACAGCGGGGAAAACTATCGCCATCCAGGTGCTCTCACAGACTGTCACGAGATCCCCACTGGGAAGCGACGATGGACTGTTTAGGGGGTGTAGCAAACACCCTAAGAGAGCCAGAAAGGAAACCCCCGGGTCAAGCAGGAGAAAGAGAGGACCCCTCCCCCCACACACCTGGCGTTTCAGCATAATCCCTCTGGAGGCTGCAGCCGCCTCAGAGCAAACCGCTCGCGATCTCCATCCAGTGTCAGCAGGGGGAAACTGCAGGACCAACTTTATCATGAGGGGTAAAAATAAGGCCGTCCCCATCAGATCCTTGCAACAATTTGTCAGGGCTACAGACCAAAAGGAAAATGACAAACACCCAGAAACCAACCCTGAAGGCACAGAATTTGATAACCTGAATGAGAGAGAATTCAAAATAGCTATCATAAACAAACTCAACGAATTACAGCAGAACACACAGAAACAAATCAACGAATTCAGGGATTTTGTCACAAAAGAGATTGAAACCATAAAGAAAAACCAATCAGAATTATTGGAAGTGAAAAACAAAATCAACGAGATAGTGGAAAAAATGGACACTTTAAAGAGCAGAACTGACAATATGGAGGGACGAATTAGCACTATGGAGGATAGCCACGCAGAAATGCTCCAGATAGAGGAGGAGAGAGAGCTAAGACTAAAAAGAAATGAAGAAATTCTTCGAGAAATATCAGACTCAATGAGGAAAAGCAACATAAGGATAATAGGTATTCCAGAAGGAGAAGAAAGAGAAAAAGGAGCAGAGAGTTTGTTCAAAGAAATAATAGCTGAGAACTTCCCCAACCTAGGGAACGAGAGGGAAATAACAGTCAATGAAATCAATAGATCACCTAAATATATAAACAGGAATAAAAAATCAGCTCGCCACATAGTAGCAAACTTGAAAAATACCCGTGACAAGGTAATAATATTAAGGGCAGATAAACAAAAAAACAACATACAAAGGAAACCCTTCAGGCTCTCAGCTGATTTCTCGAGAGAAACTCTACAGGCTAGGAGAGACTGGAATGATATATTCAAAATCATGAAAGACAAAAACCTTCAGCCAAGAATACTTTATCCAGCAAAAATATGCTTCAAATACGATGGAGAAATAATAACTCTCCCTGATAAACAAAAGCTAAGAGAGTGCGTCACCACAAGAACCCCCACTACAAGAAATGCTCAAGAAGGCCGTTAGGCCTGAAAAAAAACAAAAGAGAAAGGGGATACAAAGATTTCAGCAAGGAGACTAAACCAGAACAAACTACAGTTGGATAACATCAAAAATTAATTCAAGCTCATCACTGGAAACACACATTCATGACACAATCTGGAATAAAGAGATAACAAATAAGGAGGGGAAGAGGTAAGGGATTGAATCGACCCAGCCTCAGGGAAAAGGAGGCATCCGAAAATGTACTTTCTTATCCAGGAGATCGCTTATGTAAACCTCACGGTAACCACTAAACAAATAACAAGAAGAGAACCACACATGACAAATAAAGAGAAAACCAAGAGAATGAGCATGCAGAAATACCAAATTGAATTTGCAGTCTGAAACACAAGGGACAAGAAACGAAGGAAATGCACAAGAACCAGAAAATGAACAATAAAATAGCAACATTAAACCCTCATATATCAATAATCACTCTAAATGTAAATGGATTGAATTCTCTAATCAAAAGACACAGAGTGGCAGGATGGATTAAAAACCAAGATCCAACAATCTGCTGCCTCCAGGAAACACATCTCAGCTCTAAAGACAAACACAGACTCAAAATAAAAGGATGGAAAACAATACTCCAAGCTAATGGCACACAAAAGAAAGCAGGAGTAGCCATACTTATATCAGACAAAGTAGACTTCAAGATAAAAAAGGTAAAGAGAGACAAAGAAGGGCAATATATAATGATAAAAGGGACACTTCACCAGGAAGACATAACACTTATAAATATCTATGCACCCAACACAGGAGCACCAAAGTACATAAAACAACTGCTAAAACACCTAAAAGGAGATATTAACAATAACACAATAATAGTAGGGGATCTTAACACCCCCCTTACATCAGTGGATAGATCATCCAGACAAAAAGTCAATAAGGAAATAATGGACTTAAACGAAAAACTAGATGCAATGGACTTAATAGATATATACAGAGCACTCCACCCAAAAATAGCATAGTACACATTCTTCTCAAGTGCACATGGAACATTCTCAAGGATAGACCATATATTAGGAAACAAGGCACACCTCTATAAATTTAAGAAGATTGAAATCATTACAAGCATCTTTTCTGATCATAATGCTGTGAAACTAGAAATCAACTGCAAGGAAAAAACTAGGAAAGGGACAAAGATGTGGAGACTAAACAACATGCTACTGAACAACCAATGGGTCGTTGATGAAATTAAAGGAGAAATCAAAAGCTATCTGGAGACAAATGAAAAGGAAAATACACCATACCAACTCATATGGGATGCAGCAAAAGCAGTCCTGAGAGGGAAATTCATAGGAATACCAGCTCACCTTAACAAACAAGAAAAATCCCAAATAAATAACCTTAAATTGCACCTAACAGAATTAGAAAAAGAAGAACAGACAAAGCCCCGAATCAGCAGAAGGAGGGAAATAATAAAAATCAGAGCAGAAATAAATGAAATTGATACCAAAAAAACAGTAGAAAGGATCAATGAAACAAAGAGCTGGTTCTTTGAGAAGATAAATAAAATTGACAAACCCTTAGCCAGACTCACTAAGAAAAAAAGGGAGAAGACTCAAATAAATAAAATTAGAAATGAAAGAGGAGAAATTACAACTGATGCCACAGAAATACAAGGGATTATTAGGGAATACTATGAAAAACTTTACGCCAACAAATTGGACAACCTAAAGGAAATGGACAAATTCTTGGAAGTGTACAACCTCCCAAAACTGAATCAAGAAGAAATAGAGAATCTGAACAGACCAATCACAAGTAAAGAGATTGAAACAGTAATCAAAAACCTCCCAAAAAATAAAAGCCCATGACCAGATGGCTTCCCTGGAGAATGTTATCAAACGTTCAAAGAAGATTTAGCACCTATCCTTCTCAAACTATTCCAAAAAATAGAGGAAGATGGAATACTTCCCAACACATTCTATGAGGCCGACATCATCCTGATACCAAAGCCAGACAAGGACAATACAAAGAAGGAAAAGTACAGGCCAATATCACTGATGAACATAGACGCAAAAATCCTCAACAAAATATTGGCAAACCGAATACAGCAATACATCTAAAAGATCGTACACCACGATCAAGTGGGATTTATACCAGGGACACAGGGATGGTTCAACATCCGCAAATCAATCAACGTGGTACACCACATTAACAAAATGAAGAATAAAAACCACATGATCATCTCAATCGATGCAGAGAAGGCATTCGACAAGATCCAGCATCCATTTATGATAAAAACTCTCAACAAAATGGGTATAGAAGGAAAGTACTTCAACATAATAAGGGCCATATATGACAAACCTACAGCAAACATCCTACTCAACGGGGAAAAACTGAAAGCCATTCCTTTGAGGACAGGAACAAGACAAGGGTGCCCACTCTCACCGCTCTTATTCAACATAGTACTGGAAGTTCTGGCCAGAGCAATTAGGCAAGAAAAAGGAATAAAAGGACTCCAAATAGGCAATGAAGAAGTGAAACTCTCACTATTTGCAGACAACATGATCTTCTACATAGAAAACCCAAAAAATTCCATTGGAAAACTACTAGAAATAATCAACAACTACAGTAAAGTGGCAGGGTATAAAATCAACTTACAAAAATCAATTGCATTTCTATACACTAATGATGAACCAACAGAAAGAGAACTCAAAAAGACAATCCCATTTACAATTGCAACAAAAAGAATAAAATATCTGGGAATAAATTTAACCAAGTAGGTAAAAGACCTATACAATGAAAACTATAAGACACTACTGAAAGAAATCGAGGAAGACATAAAGAAATGGAAAAATATTCCATGCATATGGATTGGAAGAATGAATATAGTTAAAATCTCCATTCTACCTAAAGCAATCTACAAATTCAATGCAATCCCAATCAGAATCCCAATGTCATTCTTCACGGTAATAGAACAAAAACTACTGAAATTCGTATGGGGCAACAAAAGAGCCTGAGTAGCTAAAGCAATCCTGAAAAAAAAGAACAAAGCTGGAGGCATCACAATCCCTGATTTCAAAATATACTATGAAGCTATAGTAATCGAAACAGCATGGTACTGGTACAAGAATAGACACACAGATCAATGGAATAGAATTGAAAGCCCAGAAATAAAACCACACACCTATGGACAGCTAATCTTCGACAAAGGAGCAAAGAACATACAATGGAGAGAGGGAAGTCTCTTCAATAAATGGTGCTGGGAAAATTGGACAGCAACATGCAAAAGAATGAAAGTAGACCATCTCCTATCTCCATATACAAAAATCAATTCAAAATGGATCAAAGACCTGAAAGTGAGACCTGAAACTATAAAACTCCTGGAAGAAAATATAGGCAGTACACTAATTGAGATTGGACATAAAGGGATCCTTTCAGATTCCATGTCTCCCCAAACAAGGGAAACGAAAGAAAAAATAAACAAGTGGGACCTCATCACACTAAAGAGCTTCTACAAGGCAAATGAAACCAGGATCAAAATGAATAAACAACCCACCAGCTGGGAGAAAATATTTGCAAATCATTTGCCCGACAAGGGATTAATCTCAGTAATATATAAAGATCTCATACAACTGAGCAACAAAAAAACAAACAACCTTATGAAAAAATGGGCAGAAGATATGAACAGACATTTTTCCAAGGAAGAGATCCAGATGGCCAATAGACACGTGAAAAGATGTTCAACATCACTAATCATCAGGGAAATGCAAATCAAAACTACACTAAGATATCACCTTACACCAGTTAGAATGGCTATAATCACAAAGACAAATAACAACAAATGCTGGAGAGGTTGTGGAGAAACGGGGACCCTCATTCACTGCTGGTGGGAATGCAAACTGGTGCAGCCTCTATGGAAAACAGTATGGAGAGTCCTCAAAAAATTAAAAATAGAAATACCGTATGATCCAGCAATCCCACTCTTGGGCATCTACCCAATGGACATGAAATCAACCATCACAAGAGGTGTATGCACCCCTATGTTCACTGCAGCATTATTCACTATAACCAAGAAGTGGAAGCAACCTGAGTGTCCCTCGACTGATGATTGGTTAAAGAAGATGTGGTACATACATACGATGGAATACTACTCAGCCATAAGAAAAGACACAGTTGTCCCATATGTAACAACATGGAAGGACCTAGAGGGTATTATGTTAAGTGAAATAAGCCAGAGAGAGAAGGACAGACACTGCATGAACTCACTCATATATGGAATATAAGTGAACACACGGACAGAGAGAACTGATTGGTGGTTACCAAGGGGAAGGGGTTGGGGAGGGGCACAAGGGGTGCAGGGTTACATCCACAAGGTGATGGACAAACAAAAATGTACAACTAAAACCCCACAGTGTTATAAACTATTAAGACATCAATAAAAAAAATGGTAACAAAAACGGTGGTAGGCTGGATTCGGCCCACAGGCTGTAATTTGTCAGTGCCTGTTGTAGACCCAAGTTCTCATCTGGCATTATTTCCTTTTTGCTTGAAGAACTTAAACATTTCTTGTGGTGCTGGTCTGCTAGTGATATATTCTCTGTTTGTATACATTTGAAAAAGCCTTTTATTTTCCTTTCATTTCTTTAAGATTGTTTCTCTGGATAAAGTTATAGGTCAACAAATTTTTCAGTGCATTAAAAGATGTCGCTCTGCCTGTCACTGTTTCTGACATCAAGTCTGTTGTTAGTCTTATCTTTGGTCTCTATAATGTGCTGTTTCCTCTGGCTGCTTTTAGATTTTTCTCTCACATAGCTGGTTTCAACAATAAGGTGCCTTGGTGTGGTTCTCTTCATATTTCTTCTGCTGGTGCTCATTGAGGCTTCTTGGATCTTTGAGTTTATAGTTTCCATTAAATTTGGAAAAATTTCATTATTTCTTTAAATATTTTTCTGTCACCCTTCCCTTCCCCCCCCCACCTTTTTTTTACTCCAGTTATGGGTTACACACGTAATAGGCCACTTGATGTTGTTCCACAGCTCCCTGCTACACTGTTCTTTTTCCCATCTTTGCTGTCTGTTTCATTTTGGATAGTTTCTATTACTATGTCTCCAGTGTACTAACCTTTTCTTGTTCAGTGTTTAATACGTTCTTTCCCCATCAAGTATATTTTTCATCTCAGAAATTGTATTTTTCATCTCTAGAGAATTGGGTGGGTCTTTTTGTATCTTCCATTTTTCTCATCATTTATACTCGTGTTTTTCTCTTCCTTCTTGAATACCTGGAGTATTCTTATAACAGCTATTTTAATACCCTTGTCTTGTGAATTTAGGATATGTATCATTCAGTCATTTGTATCATTTCTGAATTTGCTCCTACTGATTGATTTTTTTTCTGATTACAAGTCATTTTTCTGCTTCTTTGCATGTCTGGTAATTTTTTATTGGATGGCAGACACTGTAAATTTTGCATCATTGGATGGGTCTTTCTTCTTTCTTTCCTTCCTTCATATTTTTCCTTTCTTTCTTACTTTCTGTCTCCTTCCTTTCCTTCTTTCCTTCCCTGTCTGTTTGTATCTGTCTATCCATCTGTCTGTTCGGTTGTGGGGGATGCAATTAAATTACTCGAAGTTGGTTTTACTATTTCTGTGTTTCTTTTAGGTTTCATTAGGCTGGCCTAGAAAAGCCTTTAGTCTGTTGGCCCCGCTATTTAGGTACTGCCTTTCTGAGGGTACTGATGGGATTTGATGTCCTATGTGTTAGGATTTCTTTACACTATGTCTGGTGGGAACATGAACTCTTTTGCACCAATAGAAGCTCCAGTGATTGTTCTGCCTACTCCTTTCAGGTAGGTTTTCCCCCTGGCCTTGGTGGTTTCTTCACATGTGTAAGCCAGATCACCACTCGGCTAAGACTCTGCAGATCTCCAGCTTCTTCTCTCTCTGCAACTGTCTCCTCTCTGTTACTTTTCCCCCACAAATTCCAGACACCTTGGCCTCTGTGAATTCCAAACTCTGTCTTCTCAACCCAGGAAGACCTCTGGGCTCAGTGTGGATTCTCCCTCCTTGTACTGCAGCCTGGAAATTATCTTCAGACAGGGAGCTAAGGCACTTGTAAGGCTCACTTCATTTATTTCCCTTCTCTGAGGGATCACTGTCCTGCATGCTTGTTGTTCAGTGTCTGAAAGCTGTTGTTTCATATAATTGTCCAGCTTTCCAGTTGTCTAAAACAGGAGAAATTGTTTTTCAATCCCTTTTGAATTAACATCATGTCTGGAAGCAGAAGTTTTGCTACTCTTTTAAGTTATTTCATCATTTGTCCCTGTTCGTATGTTTATACCTTTTAAAATCTGAGCTTACCAAAAAATTTTGTTAGAATTCACCATCTTTCTCTCTAGTGGGCATTAATTATAGTTTTATGATCAGAGTTTTACTTTTTAGAATACCCTGTCAAATCCTCGTAGAACATAATTCATCAAAAATATGTGGAACATATACCACATGCTACTGTGCTAGATGCTGAAGATGCAAAGATGAATTAAATATTGGATTATGCCTGCTTTTTCTATGAATTTTTTGAAGTCTGTGTTTTTAGGGTCTAGAGCAGTGCTTTTCAAATGTAGACATATACTGGTGCTAGTCTATGAAGTGTTCGTGATGGTGGACAATACAATATCCCATTGTTTAGCTCACCTAGATTTTTTTCCCCCTAATGCAGGACTTTGTTGCAGGAAGCAGTGTATTGGCTTAGATACTGGCAAAAGCTACTTCTCTCATTGTAGTCAGGTAATAAACAGGTCATAGACCAGCTACTTTTAGTAGCGTAGGTCTAGAGTACACAGGTGAGAATGCCTTGCATTCCCTTCCTTGGCTATTTGGAACTCTGGGACATTGGAGTTCCCAGCAATTTATTTCATTTAAAAGTTTCTTTCTTCTTAGTTAAAACTAATTCCTAAAGAATTCATTTCATGACTGATAACTGGTTTTTGGAATTTCAAAGCAACCACAGTCTTGGTCAGTTTTGTTTTTACGCTGGCACAAGACTTGGGATTAGAACCACTTTGCACTAGAGAGTGCCCATTGAATGCCGTTTTGCTCACTGCTGGAAGGAAATAGGGGAGCTTAAGGACTCTTCCCTGGAACTGGAATTATATCTAATTTATTTTTATGATGTCCTAGGAAGAAATCTTCCCTTCCTTATTCATAAGTGCATTTTTTCCCCTCTCTTTTTTGCCCTCATTCTGACAAGAATTTATTTTATCTCAATGCATGATTCCTCATCCTCATTTCCTTTCCATTTGTTGATTGTTTCAGAGTCTCATCCTCTCTGATTTACCATTAGCAGTTGTCATCACCTAACAGAAGATGATTGAACACGTATTAGTAAAGATCTAGAATGGGAGAGAAAAGGCAGTGCGTTAGAGAACCCCTTGAAAAGACTTCCGTTTTCTTTCTTTTTCAGTGGAAAGCTCTCCAGAGAGACTAAAGAATGAAGATTTTTCTAGTAGCCATGCTATTACAGTGTTCAAAGACAAGAGTCAAGGAGCCATGGACCAGCTCTCTTTGATTTTGTCTCCTCAGCTCCAGATTTCTCAGAAGCTCTACATTCCTCGAAGTACAGCCACTGCTGCCTTAGGAGCTGCTGCACGATTAGCCACGTCCAGGAGCCTCCTACACTGGTACCCCAGTGTGAAAAGGATGGAGGCCTAAGGGGAGGAAAAAATAATCCAGGTGCTTAGGGCTTGGTGATTTCAGGCCAAAATAAGGAGGAGGTATTGAGAGGAAATAGTATGTTGATAGTTGATGCCTTTGTCTTTCCGTGTGACTATATGTTAGTTTTATTATGCTGATAGACCACTTGTTGTGTAATTATTGATATTAATGTTAATTTTCATTTTTATTGACCATATTTCTTATTCTGTATAGTTTTGTCCACCTTTAATGTAGTAGTTTAAAGGAGTTTTTATTTTTTTTGTTTTTTAGTGTTTCTATAAAAGTTTTTCCTGTATATAGCATGACTGATAAATGAAAACTGAAAAACTAATGTTTTGTGATCCATATTTAGTAAGACAAAAATTCTGTCACATCCCTAACTCCAGAAAAAAAGGATGTCTGAATTTTAAGGCCATTTTTTCAATCTCATTTGAAACCTATATTAGAGAGAATCCAGGGCTCCAGTCCTTACCATCATTATTTCTTTGAAATACTAGGAGTAATAAGAAAATCCACACCCTGAAGCTTTGGTCCTATAAACACTTTTATGTTTTTAAAAAATTAAGCTGTCTTTCAGTGTAGGCAATTTCTTAAAGACTAACGACAAAATTATAGAGACCGATTGTTGAAACGTAGCTGAGCCCTCGTGTAGTCCTCACAGTTCCCAGGAGCCTTCGTGGAGCAGCAGTTCAGCAGTGGTGTTGTGTCAGCATTTGTATAACATGATGTTCTCTGACGTCCAATTGTGGGAAATATTTATGACATTCTGTCAAGCTCATAGTATAAACCATCAAGAGAAAAGACTGAAAGGTGAAATTAAAGAATGTGAGTGATACTAATTTCTTTGTGGTAAAATACCAGACTTACCCCAAATTTAAAAAATCCAATATGGAAGCATTTCTTAGAAGTAAAATCAGAGAAGGAGTGTGAATTACTGGCAGGCTGCATATAATGAGGTTCTTGCCTCACCAACCCCTCCACTAAGGCCTCCTGTTTGGCATAAAGTGGCAGAGCTGGCCCCTAGATCCTGTCTCTCTTTCTAAAACAAAGAATTTCTCCTGTTTCCTTCTCAACTACTTAATTAGCAAAATGTCCACTGAGAAAAGGAATGAGATGAGAGTAAATATAAAAGTGCATTTAAATTTAAAGTATTACTGCCTGAAACTTCTTTCTTAGAATTAAGTAATCATGAAACAAAGTTAAACCCCAAAGTCTCTAAATACTGATAGTTTTTTGATTTAAAAACCTTAAAGAAAACATGTTTAATGCAATAGAATTTAAAAATCCAGATTCACATTTAATTCCAATATATTTATAAGAATGATGTTATTCTAATTGACCAAAAAAAAAAAAAAGAAAATGTAATCTGAGAACATCACTGATAGTTGACCCAACAGAAAGAACAGGTTCTCATTTGGGTTTTTGTGATTTTATATCAGACATCTTTATTGGAGAAGACAGTTGAAGAGTTATATGGAGGGTCACTGAACAGTTAAATATCATATGACAGTTAAATATATATGATACTCAACCATGATATGAACTGATATGCTCTGTTTTTCATATAGGTTTAGGTGATTATCCACAACTTGTTTCTAAAGAAGAAAATTCATTTTGGAGTGATGCTTCGTTTGAGTAATATGTTTCACTTCTCCAGATGGGCAGTCATTGGGTTTGGGGCAAATCTGGTAGAAGCAATATTTATGTATTTAGTAGGTCAAACTGTAACCCTCTCTATAATAGCTACCAGGAGGAGCTCTGCCAGCGATGGGTAACCTGACAGTGACTAATTTTACACATTGCCAGTTAGATGGGGATTATGAATCACTGTGCTAAGGCTTTTTCAGAATCCTATCCATTTGCAAATGGCCAGATAGAGAATCATTTAGACAAAGCCATCTCAAACTGATGAGTGTCATCACACTTTGAAAGAAGCCTATTTAGTAATTAATAGTTGACATTGTAGCCAGTCTGCCAATCTGTTCACCTGCCTTCGCCCACAATGTGGGCTTTGTTAGGTAGTTAACTAAAATAGCCCAAAGCATCAAACTAATTTAATAGATCGTTTGAAAGTGAGTAAATAGGTTTCTGTATATAGGCAGGAACAGCAATAAGAAATGTTCAAAGATAGGTAGATGCTCTGTGGTTTAGGGTTAAATTAATTATATTTTATTGTCAAAAGATGGGTTGATATCTACTATTCTTAGAACAGCTTCCCTTCCCACATTTTTGGCATTAAGGATCTATTAGAAGTAATAGAGGTCCCCAAGAAGTGTTAACTGGGAAGGGGGGGCCTGAGGTGTGTGAGAGGGAATGGGAGTGAGAACATATAGGAAAACTCTGGTTATAAACTCGTAGGGATGGAAGAGGGAGTCGCTTTACTAACAGCCACTCAGGTTTTAACTCCAGTAGCTTGTAGCCAATACCCCTCTCCCATCCAGAAACACACTATGGGATATCAAAAGAGGAACCATTCCAGCTGCGGTCAGCCACCCCTTTTCCCTCTCACTCTCACACATTCGAAATGCCAGTTACCCATTTCAAGACAGGGGGATATCAAGAGTAGCGTCTTCTTCCTACAGTCAGACTATGTCTAACCTAGAGACTTAGAATTACAGAATTTTGATCTAGAAGGGACCTTAGATGAGGAAATTTGAAGCCTAAAAAGACTGACTTGCCTGTGGTCACACAGCTTAAATTCCTGTATCTGCTTCCTCCTAGTTCAGTGCCCTTTCCAAAGGAAAATACTGCAACTCTGTCTTGTATAGTTTAAATGATTTGATGCCAGAAGACATAGTTTGGTAGATAAGTCCAAAAGAATGGTGGTTCTGATAGCTGAGCACATCTCTGGTGTTGGAGGGGATGGGGGGTTGATTTACAAAGATCTCGTATTGAATGTGGATAGCTTAAATAACAGTGGGCCAGTTCTCCAGCTGAAGAGTCTGAAGGGGGGATATTGTAAGGGATGAGAAACCAACATCTTACAGAGCAGTCTTTCTGAAGCTTCCTGTTATTGTTCATACTATGTAGCAAGGCTTTTCTAACAAACTTTTGGTATCTTTTCAGAATTAAATTTATCTTATTTATATATACAGTGCCACAGACAGCATTATTCATAATTTTTCATGAGCCATCACTAAGACATTTAAAAGATTTCATTTCCTATTGCCCATTTAGATCTTGACGTTTTCCAAGATGCCAACCAAGGTGCTTATCAACCAAATCTGTGTACTTTGAACATAACCCTATTTCTAACAGGTGTCATTTGTCTCATTTAGCCAGTCACCAGTGAACCTAGTAACTTTTAGGTGTCATTAGCCTACTGGAACCAGAATCCTTTAAACTCTGCTATTTTTAACCATGTAGACAGAAACTGTTGTAATTTCTCAGTCAAGGACTTCTCTAATATTTAGAATCATAATTGACTTGTGTACCACTTTTCACACGAAATTGAGTGTTTGACCTACCCCAAAACTGAGTTGAGAATTTATTTACAGCTAGATTTTCTTCATGATAAGCATAGCATAGTTCTCAGGAAATGCTTTTAGCTTTCTGTTTGGTATAAACTTTGCTTTATATTTCTGTTAAAATTTTTTAAGATATTTTTCAATTTATGGAAAAATAGTTATAAGAAAGAATGTTTACTTGATTATTGGTGCAATTTAGATAAATAATATGATGAGGAAACCAAATTTATGACTCTTATCTCTGCTCTCTAAACTTTTGTTACAGAACTAATGGGAAATTGTTGGGATCAAGGAATTATGATTAGCCGATCTTTGGAGTTTGTCACAGCATTTTGTTTGATTTATTTAAATATTTGTGAAGTTAGATTTTGTTTTGTCAAAAATATCTAGATTTTTTTTGTAATTAGTTTTTGTTGTGATTATTCTGCAGGAATGAAGATTTCGCTTAAATATGTGACCCAAAGAACTTAGTTGAGTAAAATACAGAATTTCCTTGTGTAGTTGTAAAAACAGAGATTTGACACTCTTCTTGACTAAAATATTTGTCTTCATTTTTGGCATGATCTCTTTATTCTTAAAGTACTTTGGCCTTTTAAATCTTTGCTGTATTGTAGGTAAATACTTTTATACCATGAAATTGGAAATTCATTCACACTGGAGCCACTTCTTAAGTACCTGACAGCCACATTTCAGAGACTTGTTTTCTTTCTTTTGTTTATAGCAACATGGCAAACCCTTCTAAGACATCTTCCAGTTTCTTCAATTCTCTCGAGACTGTTCCCCACACTGAACACCAAGCTCAGTCCCATCTTGTGGCTGTTATGCGGAGCTCTTTCCTGATTCCACAGTCGGAGCCTTTGCTGCAGTAGCTCGCCTGCCTAGAGCAGATCATTTCCAAGTGGTTCTCAGACTCCACTGAAGTGATGTTTGGTACAAACTTTTCTTTAATCTGTCATTCCACTGGACCATAAGTGGAAACCAAAGACAGTTCAGTTCATTTCTCGCTAGAACAAATGACTCCTTGACAAAAGCATCCTCTTACTGCAGTGTTATTACTCATATGTTCTGATGAAAACCTCTTATATATGTATGAATTCACATATATGAAATATGAATATATCTAATTCATATATATATGTGAATGTATATGATTTCATATCTGAAAATACTTGTCAGGTAGTAAGACTCCCTACCGTTTAGGATACTATTAGGCAAAGTATATCCCCACAGGATGTTCCATATTTCCTCCTCATACCTTCCTCCTGATGGGCACCTGTCTTCCTGTTTGCTTTCTAAGGATGAAACTTAAGCAAACATACACAATATGGGCCAGAGCCAAAAGTTTATCCTTTCCTTTCTGAATTTCAAAAGCAACAGCATTCCTATACTGATCTGGAGTAGGACAGTTGAACAAATTGAGAGTAGAGGGCTGGAACATTTGGCTATAATTAAGTGATAACATCCTTTTTACATCTCACATTTTAGGCAGTGGGACATCTGTTCTTGATCAGGTAGATGGAATGTGTTTTTCAACAACCTTTTGTGCGATTGATGCAGATTTATTTTTACTAAACTTTTTAGATTTAGAAACAACTCCACCAAAACTTTTTGGTCTTTATCTAGTTTCTACTTGGAATTGGTCCAACAGTTGACTCTACCCAGATTCATGAAGCTCAGCAAAGTTGCCTCAAAAACTTGATTGAAGAGAAAAATGATGAAAAGCCAAATCAGTTGTAGGAAACATCATGTAATTAGTTATCAGTAAACCTGCAATGTGTACTGGCTTTGCTTAGGATCAGATTTACAGAGTCATTCAACGTATTGTGGAAATCGATTTTTGGTATGAAATCTAGAGTTCTATGGAATTTTTGTCAAGTCTCTCAGCTAAGCTGAAAGAAATTAATGCTCACTGGTCCTATCTTGTCCTTCTGCCATTCCATCATAAGCATGGAATACTCTTGAGACAAAGCCTTATTAAAAACCATTTGCTTGAGCAACTTGGTAGAACCATCTGTTTGACATGAATATAATATCTAAGAATTTCCAAGTTCTCTATGCTATGGACCAGTGATCCCTAACCTTTTAGGAGGTCATTAACTTTATTTTAAATATATGTCAAGTACTGAGGACTATCTCCTCAGAAAGTGCACATTCATACAAAATTTTCCCCTAATCTAGGAGTCTGTGACTCCTGAAACCCACCCTATACTTTCTTGAACAGGAAAAGGCCAGAAAAATCTGCCTCCTCCCCCTGCTCCATGTCCACCCACAGTGTTCCCTGCCACCATCCACTAGCTGCCTCAGATATAAACCTAGGTGAGAATCATCCTTGACTGCTCTTGGTCCGTCATCCCCACATTCAATCCTTTATAAAGGCCTGTCAAATTCGACCTCTGAAGTATCGCATGAGTCCACCTATTTCTCTGTAGATCTACTGCCACCACCTGAGGCCAAGCCATCTTCATGTTTTTACTGGCATGTGGTAGATGTTCAGTGAGTTTTATTTAGTGAATGAATGAGTAAACAGGACACAACATAGGATATAAATAAGGTAAATTGAAATCTTGATCTCTTTTCTATAACACCATATTCTGAACATCTGTAAAACAGAAGACTATCTAGAAGAGTCTAATCAAACACAAGCAAACATGCCATTTAAACTTTGCGTTTCAATTTGAATAAAAATCCTGTCCTGCAGATAAGAGGACTGAGCAGAAAGACTGGAAATATTTTCTTGAGGTTGTTCTTCTGCACAAACCATATTTGATTATTTTTCTGGTTTGTTTTGTGAAAAAGTGCAAAGAAAAAGTTGGATATTTGCAGCTTGTCAGCAAGCAGCCTCTTAACCTCCTTTCAGAAAAGTTTGATTTACCAAATTGGCTCCTTTTAGTTTGTTTGTCATTCTTTATTCGTGGAGGCACACCCCTGACTTCCCAGTTTATTTTCCAGAAAATCCTTTCAGCACCACAGACCCCAGTTCAGTGGACAAACAGAAGAAGTTCATTTAAAGTGCTCTTTAGAGTTAACATATTAGTTTGCTTTTTGTGGACTGTCTGGTGGCCTCTCCGTTTGGGGCTAAATTAGAGAGAGAGAGAGAGAAACCTGTGCCCAGTAATGGACTCCAAGGGCAAAAGCAAAATGAAAGAAACCAAAGAACTCCTTTTTAGTTTTTGGTGACTTCTGTGCCATTAATACTTTTTAAGAATATATTTACTTTGAAAATTGCTATTGTGAGGTTTTTGTTCTGTTTTGAGTTTAGTGTAGTGTGAGAAAATGTGGTTTTAAAAAAAATCACTAATGCAACTAAAGAGATGAGCAGGGAAACTGCCACCAGCTTTAAATTTGTTAGATGGCAAAGGTTAAATTGTGGATTCACACTGAAAAAAAAAGCTGACCGCTAACCATTACCAAGCGTTACGAGGCAGCACATATTTTAATCACCTGGCGGTGCTTTCAGAAACTTCCATATCTTGGACCAAATCATCCTCCAAAGGTTCTGATTTAATTGGTCCCATGTGTTTCAATGAGCAGCAGGGGCCGAGAACTACTGTGCAGGAGGATAATCCAACCACGAGAAAAAAACCACACACACACGTGTCCTGACCTTTCTCACTGTAAACTTTGGAGTGGGGATTCTCAAGAGGAGTTAGAGGTGCATACTTCCCCTGGTGAGGGAGAACTTCATCCCCTCTGTTCATGCCGCCCCCTCCTGCCTGCGCATTTCCTCTTTCTTTGCCTCAATCTGATAGAGCCCCCTCGCCTCCTCCCACCCATCTCTGACATGGTGAGCCACGGTGACAGATAGGAGTGTTTATCCCTCAGAAACACTGGTGTGGGAATAAGACGTTGAAAACTATTGTGTTTGAAAGTCATTTTTATTTTAAATAAATGAAACAGGCTAGTGATATACTACAATTGAATTTTAAAATTTTTATTGTAGCAAGAACACAATATGAGATTTACCCTTTAAACAGATTTTCAGGTACACAATACAATATTGTTAACTATATATAGGCACTGTGTACAGCAGATCTCTAGAAGTGATTCATCTTGTATTATTGAAACTTTAACCCCACTCATTATCGACTCTCCATTTCCCCCAAACTCCTCTTAATTTATCTAATACCTAAATCCCATGTTCTTTTCTCTCTCATGGTGGCATATTCCCACTAAATATTGTAAAGATTTAATGTGGGCAGTATCATATGCTTGAATTGTGGCTTTTTTCCCTCTCTCAATAAGTACCAAATATGGCAACATGGAAAGTGTTGAAACAACATGCCCAACGGTGGAGCCAGTAGTAACTCTTCTTTTACTGTTAACCCAACAGTAATCATTTTATCTTCATTTGGCAAGATAAACAGACATTTGGAACCTTTATGTGAAACCTTAACAAAATTGAATTTCCTGCTGTCTTTGGGAAGAGTCTGTAGGAGTGTTAGGTGGTCTAGTGTCACAAGGACACTCGCTGAGTTGTTGGTAGTACTGCCCGGGATTCCTTCAAGACTAGACACAGCTGAGCTTTCAGGAGCAGCCGCTGGAAGGGGAGAGCAGGAGCAAAAGCAGTGTGTGAACACCTCGTGCGTGATAACTTGGGGATTATAAACTCAGGGTTTCTCTACCTGAGTACTCCTCAGATTTGAAGGGAGTATTTCACCAAAGCTTTTTATTTTTTATTTATTTATTGTTTTGTGAGGAGGACCAGCCCTGAGCTAACATCCGTTGCCAATCCTCCTCTTTTTGCTGAGGAAGACTGGCCCTGGGCTAACATCTGTGCCCATCTTCCTCTACTTTATATGGGATGCCGCCACAGCATGGCTGACCAGCAGTGCGTCGGCGGGCGCCCGGGATCCCAACCCGCGAACCGGGGCCGCCAAAGCATGAACCCGGGCTGGCCCCCAAAGCTGGGTTTTTAAAAAATTATTTTGTTCTAAAAGTCAAATGTAGCAGTTCCTCTTTCGAGATTAGGTTTTGCTGTCTCCTCACTGCTAGGTGGCGCTCTAGGACAGGAGTTCTGTTGCCAAGTCTGGAGCAGGAAAATCCTTTGGAAATACCATTTCATAGCACTGTAGAATTTTAGCGTTGGAAATGGAGCTTGGAGCTCACTTCATCCAGCCTCTTCTTGCTTGAAAAAACAAGTGACATAGTGGATTCTTTGGGAAATAAAGATTTTACGGTAATTCTCATAAGGTGATCTTCCTTCCCACAGTTTAAAATTTCTCCTCCTAATTTGACCCTACAGGAAGCTGCCACAGCACTCTCTCTTTTTTACAGAACTTAGACTTCAATACTGTATGTCTGTCTTTATTCCTTGAAGGCAGTGGGGAAACAAGCCTCTACTCATATTTGGAAGCTACAACTATTAATTCTATCTTGCTCCATTGAAAAAGTTGGAAGAAAAAAAGTTACCTTTCCATCTTTATTTTGGATTTTCCAGACAGATATGTTTTTTACCTCCTTGATAAGTTTCTGTTGTAGAAAAAATGCAAAATTCTCACAATGTAGGCACATCTTAAGTCTTTAAAGGTATTTTCTTATCCCAGAGTGTTAAATTTTGTGTTTGTATGTTTTCTGGGGGAGGGTCTTTGGCTTCCTCAGATTCTTAAAAATGAGTCAGAATACCTGCAGGAATTCTGCTTCCTGTGTTATGAGACTACATGCTATCCAGGTTCTCCATGGAGATGGAAAACCACTGTGAACCCTGTGCCTTTACGCTCAAGTGAAGACAGGCAACTTCCATGGTGCAGAGAGTGGGGTGAGCTCACAACGAAATCTTGAGTCAGTTATAATAACCATCACTTGCATAGGGCTTTACACATTGCAAAGCAGCAGAGACAGTTGCCAACAAAAGTTAATGAGTTTAGATCACATTAACACAAGGATAGTATCTAAGACAGGAAGTTATTTTATAAGTTCAGCACCCTGTTCACTTCCGGCAGCACTACATTTGCAAAAGAGGCAGACGAGCATGCACAAGAGAATTGCTTGGATAGTAAGAGCTTCATTGAGTTCGTATAATGTGCCACAAGCTGTTGGTTCTAAGTGCTCTGTGTAGATTATCTCATTTATTCCTTACAACACTTATTACTCCCACTTTACAGATAAGGAAATCAAGGCTCAGAAAGGTTAAGTATCTTGCCCATGTGGTGAAAGAAATTAATATTGTGTCATAATAATGTTAATATCAATTTACTAAGTACTTATTTTTATGCCATACCATTTAGATATTTAATTTTCACAACATCCCTATTACTATTCATTTTTTACAAGAGTGGAAACTTGAGGCTCAAAAAATCAAGTAATTTACCCAGAGTCACACCTATTAAGTGGCAGGAACTAAATATGTCTGATTCCTCGAAAGAGTTGTCTATATTGTCTCCCATTATGCTTCCTTTCCCCTCTTAAGCCCCCTCTAGTTCCCCTCACACCACTCTACCAAAAGTACTCCTGCTGAGGTCTGCGGTGACCTCCACATTGCTGAATCCAGGAGTCAGCCCTCAATCCCCATCTTGCCTGACCTATCAATAGCATGGACACCCTTTCTCTCCTTCAGGGACGTCACATTCTCTAGGGTTTCCTCCTACTCATCGGTCTCATTCGTCGATCCTTCACATTTCCTTTTCTGGCTCCTTTTTTGCCTGGCCTCTTAGTGCTGGAAAACGGCAGGCCTCGTTTTCTTGTCGAGTTCGTCCAGTCTTCTGGCTGTAATTGCCATCTATATGCTGAAGACACCCACGTCCAGCCCAGACCTCCCTCCTGACCTCTCCACTCAGATATCCAAATGACGTTTCAAACTTAGAAGGTCCAAAATGGAGCTCATGATGTTTGCCCCATCTGCACCCCAAACCACGCCGCCTACAGAGTCTTCAGTAACCTGAGGTGATGGCAGCTCCCTCCAGCTAACTATGCAGGCCCAAACCCTTGGAGTTATCATCGACTCTTCTCTTTCGCTCATACCCTGCTAGGAAATCCTGTTGGCTATACCTTTAAAATGTATCTGGAATCTGACCCCTTCTCACCTGGTCTGAATCACGGTGTTCAGCCTGGAATATTTCAATATTTCATCTGGTTTCCCAACTTCCTACTTTGCTCTTCACTCTTCTCCACAAAGCAGCCAGAGAGAACCTTTCAAACTATAAGTTGATGGAATCTCTCCTCTGCTCAAGACCTTGCATGGGCTCCCAGTTTTACTCAGAGTCCCTACGGTGGCCCCCAAGTGGTGTAGCCAGATAAAATGCAGGCTGCCCAGGGCCCGGCCTGGTGGCCTAGTGGTTAACTTTGCACATTCGGCTTCGGCAGCCGGGATTAGGGTCTGATCCCAGGTGTGGACCTAAGCACTGCTCATCAAGCCATGCTGTGGTGGAGTCCCACATACAAAATAGAGTAAGATGGGCACAGATGCTAGCTCAGGGCTAATCATCCTCAGCAAAAAGAGGAGGAGTGGCAATGGATATTAGCTCAGAGCCAGTCTTCCTCACAAAAAAAGTAAAAAAAAATGCAGGATGTGCAGTTACATTTAGATTTCAGATAAACAGAATAATTTTTTAGTATGTCTCATGCAATGTTTGGGACATGGTTATACTTAAAAAATATTCATTGTTTACCTGAAATTCAAATTTTACTGGGAATCTATATTTTTATTTGCCAAATCTGACAACCCTACCCACAAGGCCCTAATGACGTGTGCCCCCCCCATTAACTTTCTGACCTCCTCCCTTCCTATCTCCCCCTTGCTCACTCCATTCCATCCACACTCATTCCTTTCTTTGAGTGCGAACAGGCAGCTCCCACCTTTAGCTTTGCCTTGGCTGTTCTCCCTTCAGTGTCTGCATCTTCTCAAGAGGTTGTTTTGAAAATTACTACTCAACCCCCGCACTCCTGCTCCCCCTTACTCTGCTCTACTTTTGTCCATAGCACTTCTAATATATGATATACTTTCTGTTGTGTATTGTCTGTCTCCAAAAACCAGAATATAAATTCCACAAGGCAGATATTTTTGTCCATGTTATTCGTTATTGTATCCTGAGAGGCCAAAACGACAGCACATAGGTACATGATGAATATTTGTTGAATGAATGAATGATTTCCCAAGGCTATGCTCCTTTCCATTGCGTTATAGCCGTTCTGTTTCAACCTGTCTTATGACAAATATCTGAAGAACCTGAGGGTGTATAGCGTGGAGAGACGGGAAGTACACTTACATCCCAGCTCTACATTCTGTCCTGGGACATTCTGGGTCAAAGCACAGGACTGTCCACGCCTCTCTGCCTCAGGCAATTACCATGTCCTCACACCGTCAGCATTTCCCTCTATTTAACAAAAAACCTGTTTGTTTTTCATATGCCAGGCCCTATGCTAAACTCCAAGGATGAGATTAAACAAGATAATTCCCACCCAGAAGGACCTGACAGGCTGGTCATGTTTGCCCCTTTCCAAAGAAAGTACTACAGCTTCCAGGTGTCCTTTATATTCTGTCATCTCCCCCCAGGTTTTTTCCTGCTCTTGGGGAACCCCCAAGAGACAAACACAGTGAATATTGAGCAGGAGCAGTGAGAAGCGCATCTGCTCTAACCTCTCTGTGACCCCAATGCAGTAGCTTGGCAGAGACAAATTAAAGCAAGCGCTTGCAGGAAGCCTGTTGGCGTCAGTCTCGAATGACGCCAACAGGAAGGTGGGGCAGGCAAGGGAGGATGTGTGGGTGCACACATGGGCACAGAGAAGCAGATTTGCTGCTGAAAATCATTTCCGCCCAGAGTGTCCCAGGAGAAAAAAAACATTACCACTGGGATAATAATGTTTACTCAATAGCTTTATACACATTTTTGACCCACCTTATTTCTGCACTGTTATGTTCCTGAATTACTGATTAGAGAAATTACCATCTTAACATGCAGTTGCTAACTAGAAAAATTGAGGCAGTTTGCAGAAGTGTAGTAATAACATGGCTGAAATGCATAAACTAGAAGATGAGGAAAGAAGTATCTTTGGGGGAGGATCTTGCTCTTCTCCCTTTCCCCCTTCATTCCAGGCGGACCTTCACCGTGTACTAGTTGCTAAATGAGAGGGCTGTCGTTTTCTAATTCAATGAAAATTTACTATGAGCCTGTTGGACACAGGCTGTGTAACTTCCTGTTTCCATGGTTTTAAATTTACTAAAAGAGCTCATCCTTTACTAAAAGAAGACAGCTCTGTAGTGCAACTGACCAGGCAGAGGGAGTAAAAAAATATGTAGGTCTTGGGATCAACTAAATTCCAATACCAGGAACTTGTTCTTCTTGTAAAAATGATCAGATGCGGGCTAGACACCTTAGATCACAGGTCAGGGTTGTAGAGGGGAATCCTAGACCTGGCAGATCCTGTAAGTTGAACGGGCCCAGCAAAACTGGGAATGAGCCCTGTTGATCCTTGGTGTTCCCTGATTTTCATTTTCAGCTCTTCTCTCTCTGACCTCTGTTCACTGTGCCCTGTGTTCACTGTGCCCCATAACTGGCCATGAAGTTCCCTTGCCTGCCCTCCCCCATCACCACACATCCAGGCCCTTGCTAGGTGGCACTGATTCTTGTTCCATATTTTAGAGTCAGGATTTAGCTACCCAGTTTAAACTTTTACCCATTACTCTTGGTAACTATTAGTGTCTTATAGCGAAATCTATTCCCCTGACTAAATCTTCCCTCTCTTTTTTTTTTTAAACAATACATGTAAAAGGGAGAGAGAATCTATACTTTCTGCATACTTGCTTCAACAACTTGAAGATTTTCCCATCAGTCCTTTATCTTTGGCTTAATATAATGCTTTTCTGTTTCTTGGTAATAATGTCCTATGAGGAAGTATTTTAAACTTGTTTTGGCACTATGCATTTATCCTTCCTATTCCTTGATGAAGTGGGAGTGTGGGAATGAATAAGATTCGAATTGCAAAAAATATACATATATATTTTAAATTAGTTAAATAATTTTACTGGAAAAAATTATGCTTTGAGCACCAAAGCAAGACCATTCTTTTTTTTCTTTTTTTTTTTCTTCTGTTTTTTTGTGAGGAAGACCAGCCCTGAGCTAACATCTGTTGCCAATCCTCCTCTTTTTTGCTGAGGAAGACTGGCCCTGGGCTAACATCCGTGCCCATATTACTCTACTTTTATATGGGACACCGCCACAGCATGGCTGACGAGCAGTGCGTTAGCAGGCACTGGAGATCTGAACCCACGAACTCCAGGCTGCCAAAGCACGAACTAAACCACTGTGCCACTGGGCGGCCCCTGGAAGACCGTTATTTTTGATCAGTTTACTAGATCATGTCCCAAGAACAAAATGCTCATGGGAGCTTGGCAGACTGTCCACAATCACGGGGAGCATCTAGGCTGAATGTTCAGTGCCATTACTTTTATTTTAAAGGTTAATAAAGTTTTCACAGCTACAAAAACAAGGATCTTACAGGATCCACTTAGAATTTTATCCCAAACCCCAATCTCTTCCCTATAAAAATTCCCAGGAAACTTAGCTATCTAGTGGGAGAATGTGACAAAACCAAATCAAAAGGAATAGCTAATGACTATAATAGTTCAGCTAACCCTTCTTGGAGTGCTTGCCTTTTGCAGAGGCAATGAATGAATGAAGAAAATGAGGCTCTAAATGCCCAGGACTAAATAGGCCCTTCTTAGATCCTATGCCTCAAAGTAATATGAGAATTAACTAAAATTCTGAGAGTTATGCCAAGGAGAAAACATTCTCCTGACCCTCATTATAACTGAGACAACTTTCAGTTCTTATTCAATCCTCCCCTTTTCCAGATAAATATTAGTGAGTAGTTCCCTTATTTCTAATTCCTCTAATTTCTCATATATGGCAACATGAAGTATTATTTTAGCTATGAAAATATTTTAAATTCTTAACCACTTTACCCAAAAATGTATAATTTAATCACATACAAAATGAAAGATGTTAAAGATATCTTCCTAGATAAATAAGTCTCCAGGTCCCCCAAACTCAAAGGACCCACTGTAAACTGAGGAATAGGCTCTAAGAGGAGACACTAAAACCAAGTGTGAATAAATGTCTGGATGATTGGTTCTGGACGGCTAAAGCTCAGCTGCTTCATTCAATCAACAAATATTTGCCAAAGACCTAGTGTGCGCCAGGCATTGTACTAGACGCTAAAAACAAAAGATTGTTCCTGTCTGTAAGGGTTTCACAGTGGTTAAGAGTGTGAGAAGGGTGGAGGGAACTTGCTGATAAGCAACCGTAATAGGCTGTGATAAGTGCTCTATGGAGCATGAATAGGGATCCTTGACCCATCCTAGGGTTGGAGAACAGGATATATTGCAGGGAAGATTTCTCAATTGTCACCTCTGCTAGGTTTTGAAGGTCATACACCTGTCTCTAGTTTTAATGCATGGAAAGTATTTCAAAAGCACTTAAGGGGCCAGCCTGGGGGCTCAGCAGTTTAGTTCGGGCTTTGGCAGCCTGGCATTCACGGGTTCAGATCCCGGATACCTGCTGACTCAGTGTCAGCCATGCCGTGGTGGCGTCCCATGTAAAGTAGAGGAAGATGGGCATGGATGTTAGCCCAGGGCCAGTCTTCCTCAGCAAAAAGTGGAGCATTGGCAACAGATGTTAGCTCAGGGCTGGTCTTCCTCACAAAAAAATAAATAAATAAAAATAAAAGCACTTAAAAAGGTATTTCAAAAGCACAGAAGAAGGCAAGGAAGTGTGGGACATACACTCCAGTTGGTTGGGGAAAAAAAGTTTAAAAAAATCAGTTTAAGGAAAATTACCCAAAACTTGTAACAAACGTAAAAGATGATTTTTTTGACCCTTTAAGTCAAGCTAACAGCATTTTCTAATGAGCCTACCTCACTTTATTTGGACAACTGATCATGGCCCATACATTTTACAAGTCTTTAAAAATTCTCAGTTTTCACATTGTCTGAAAACAGCTTTGCCATCCTGCTGGTTTCATCGCTAAAGAGTTAAAAACTGAAATGAGCTCACTGTTTTTTGTATAAGAATTGGTTTTTAACATTTTGAGAATTACACTTTGATGGATAAGTGTGAGAAGAAAATAAATAGGTCATTATAAAAGCATATGCTATATACAAGTATTTTTTAAAGTTTTAATTTACTTACATTTCCCAACCCTCATTAGCTACATATCCTCTCCTTTTCCATCATAAGAAAAATAGTGATATTCAGTAATGCTTTAGACTTTCATCTAGGCAGCAGTCTCAACTATTGTTCTGTCACCTATGTGCACTTAATGGGAATAGTTTTACACTGCTTCATCTAGGGGACTTATGGAAATGTTAATTTGTGTTTTCCCTGTGATTTAAAAATTCTCTCAGAAAGCACACACATTTACAGAGATTAATTTGAGAATACCAGAACTGTATAGTAGCATGTGGCCATTGAGAAAGTATACCTGCCAGCAAATCACCTTTCATCCTGCTGGAAGTAGTGCAATGCTGTGATCAGGACACTTTCTACTGAGCTTGGCCATCACAAGATCCAAAACTTTTGACAGGAGTTTAAACTGAGTAATTTTTAAATTAGTGCATAGATATTTTTAAAGGTGTTCGTGTCTTCTTCACTTAACTGCACATAAATCGAGAGACCAGTGTATAGAGAAATAAGATGGAGAGTGGGTATGCACCAAGCAAAGAGACCACATGTGCAGAGGCATAGAGATGTGGGGAGCAATGGCATAGTGTGTTTGAGGAGCTCCCAGTAGATCAATATGACTGGATCATTGGGTGCAGATAAGATAATGGAGAAATAAGGCTGCCCAAATAGGCAGGAGTCAAGTGAAAATGAGCCTTGCAGGCCATACAAAGGAGTTGGGACTCATGAGGGCAATAGGGATTCATCGAAGGATTTCAGATACACTTTATAAAGATCACTTTGACAGGAAATATGAAGCACAGACTGAACGAGGCAAGACGGAAAACAGGGCGACTGGTTGAGAGGTTATTGCAATAATCCGTAATCCATGTAGAAAGAGGGCGTAAAGGAGGGCATAGAGAATAGAGAGGATCAGATTATCTCCCCTTGAAAAGGAAATAGTCCAAAGATCTTATCAGA
The DNA here is from genome assembly GCA_031878705.1 of Tapirus indicus. Classification (NCBI taxonomy): domain Eukaryota; kingdom Metazoa; phylum Chordata; class Mammalia; order Perissodactyla; family Tapiridae; genus Tapirus; species Tapirus indicus. The sequence continues at coordinate 80,346,701 of CM062922.1, read as the reverse complement.
AAATGCAAGTCTTTTCCGTGTCTTGTCTCCACAATCTATTTGTATGAAGACAAAGAGATAATAAAATTCCAAACAAGAATTTTACCTATGTGTCTTGAGTCTATTCAGAGAACAGTATCTATTGATATTTAGCCTCTCCTGTTATATCTTATGCTGTACATAAGAATCCATGAAACCTTCCCCTCATTCCTAGGAAGAGCACCCTGAGGAGAACTGGTCATGAGGGAGAAATATTGAACTACAGTTATCTCCCTTTCAATCTTTTGAAAACAGAAAATTTCCATTTCCACAATTACAATGAATTGCTTATAACTAATCAAATCTCCTTTTCTTAAAAAAAAGCATTTCTTTTGCTAAGTTGATATTTTATTTGGCATGCAGTGGAAAGATAGATAAGTTGATCTCTTAGAGGGGGCTGGGATCCCAACTGGTTATTTAATATTGAGAAGGAGACCTCAGAGTAGCCCAGGACCTAAAGCCATCTGGGAAATTAGTGGAGTAAAGAGCTCTAAAAATCTTCTCCTTCATAAATACAATGAAAACACTGGCAAAATTGTCAGAATCAACTTTTTCAGAACTCTGGATATTAACCAAAGGCTTGCAGCAATTCAGAGAATGTTTAGTCAAGAAAAAAAATTGATAAAAAGAGCAAACTTAGTGGCATTTTAACTTGCACTGTTTCCATTCTCCCTCTTCCCAACTCCATGGTAGCCTTAAAACCAACAGCCCACAATCACAGTGAAAATCAGCAGCCTGGCAGCTACAGGAGGAAGTACAATAGGATTGGAGCTCCTTCAAAGCCCCATTACCAGAGAGCTTTCATTATTTGACCTGTCTAGCAGTTCCCTGGCAGACTCCACTAGCAAGTATGTCTTTATTTGACCTGATTCAGAGCTCAACGAGTGCAAAAAGCCTTTTCCCTGGAGGTGTTTATTGAAAACAATCAGAAGCAATTGTTTTACATTGTGAATGCTTGAGGTATTGGATAACAGTTGGGATAATAGATGAACCAAAAAGCTTAAAAGGAAAGTAAGGAATGAGATGTACGTATAGAGCTTTGAAAAGCTCTGACGTACATATTCCTGGGAATCTAGAAAGCCACGTGCATGTGCAAGGCTGTGCACATGCTCTGGAAAGACCTGAGAAGGCCCTAAGCTCTCACCTTTGGCTAAACTTGAGGCTATATGCAAGCAGAAAATGAAAGCTAAGGCAGAGTTGTAAACTGCCTGGCTGAATGTTGAAGGTGTGCTCCAACATGCACACAGAGGTCCTTGGCAAAGACTAGGAGACTTATTGGCCTTAAGCATTTAAGGAAATCACTATCCAATCATTAGCTGACCACTAAGGTAGCTGACCACTAAAGCAGAGCTTCAATGGCCACACATGACAAAGAATACAAACTTTACAGAACTAGTTCATTAAACAAACAACAACAGCCAACAGCAACAACAACAAACCCTGGGGAGGAGGGAGAATCTGATTCCAGAGTTGCTCATTATATTATTTAAAATGTTCCATTTTCAACAAAAAATTACAAGACATGTAAGGAAATAAGAAAGTATGGCCTACACACAGGAAAAAAAGCATTCAATAGAAACTGTCCCTGAAGAAGCCTAGATATTGACTTACTAGTCAAAGACTTTCAATCAGCTATTTAAAATATGTTCAAAGAGGTAAAGGGACATATGAGAATGATGCCTAGAGCATACTGATTAAGAGATGAAATTTTAAAAAAGAACCAAATAGAAACTCTGAAGGTGAAAAGTAAAATAAATGAAATGAAAAATTCACTAGAGGGGCTCGCCAGCAGATTTAAGCAGACAGAGGAAGAATCAGCAAACTTGAAGATAGTGCAATTGAGATTATCCAGTCTGAGGAGCAGAATGAGGAAAAATGAATAGAGCCTCAGAGACTTGTGGGATTCTATCAAGTATATTGGCATATGCATAATGGGAGTCCCAGAAGGAAAGGGGAGAGAAAAAGAAGCAGAAAGAATATTTGTTGAAATAATGGCCAAAAGCTTCCCAAATTTGATGAAAACCAAAAGCCAAATGGATTCCAAGTAGAAGAAACTCAAACACATCCACACCAAGACACATCATAAACTATTCAAAGACAAAGAATATTGAAAGCAGCAAGAGAGAAGTGATTCATCACACGCAAGTAATCCCCAAAGAGATTAACAGCTGATTTATCATCAGAAACTATCAAGGCCAGAAGACAGTGGAATGATATGTTCAAAGTGCTGAAAGAAAAAGACTGTCAGCCAAGAATTCTGTATCCAGCAAATATATCCCTTGAAAATGAGTGAGAAATTATGACATTCCAAAATAAGTGAAAACTGAGAGAATTTGTCACTAGCAGAATTTCTCTATAAGAAATAATAAACTGAGTCCTTCAGGCTAAAACGAAAGGACACTAGACAGTATCTCAAATCCACATGAAGAAATAACAAGCACCAGTAAAGATAACTACATAGGTAAATATAAAAGACAGTTTTTGTAACTCTTTTTCTTCTATCTGATTTAAAAGACAAATATGTAAAGTAATTTAATTATAAATCTGTGTTGATGGGCATACAGTGTATAAAGATGTGATTTGTATGAAAATAGTAGCACAAAAAATGAGGAAGTAGAGCTATATAGGAGCAGAGTTTTTGTATACTATTTGTATTAGTCAGGGTTCTCCAGAGAAACAGAACGAATAGGAAGTGTATATATATTTTAAATATATATTTTTATTATAAGGAATTGGCTCATATGATTATGGAGGCTGACAAATCCCAAGAGCTGCAGGGTGAGTGAGCAAGCTGGAGTCCCAGGAGAGCTATGGTATAGTTTATGTCTGAAGGCCAGCAGGCTTGAGACTCAGGAAGAGCCAATGTTTCAGCTCAAGTCTGAGGGCAAGAAAAAGCTGGTGTCTCAGTTGAAGGCATGTCCAAGAGAAATTCTCTCTTATTTAAGGAACAGTCATTCTTTTTGTTCTATTCGGGCCTTCAACTGGTTGAATGAGGCCCACCCACATCAGAGAGAGCAATCTGTTTTACTAGGTCTACCAGTTTTAATTGTTAGTTGCATCTAAAAACATCCTCACAGAAATACCCAGAATAATGTTTGACCAAATATGTGGGCATCCCATGGCCCACTCAAGTTGACACATAAAATTAACCATCACACTATTGAAATTGAATTGAAAGTTGGTATTAACCTGAAGTATATTGTTATAACTTAAGATGTTAATTGTAATCCCTATGGCAACCACTAAGACAATAACTCAAAAAAATATAAGGAAACCACATGATCATCTCAATAGATGCAGAAAAAGCATTTGACAAAATCCAATACCCTTTCATATTAAAACACTCAACAAACTAGAAATAGAAAAGAACTTCCTCAATTGATAAAGGGTATTGATGAAAAATCCACTGGTAACATTGTACTTAATGGTGAAAGACTGAAAGCTTTCCCCATCAGATCAGGAACAAGACATGGGTGTGCACTCATGCCGCCTCTATTCAGTATTATACTGGAGGTTCTAGTCAGGACAATCAGACGACTAAAAGGAACAAGGCATTCAGATTGGAAAGGAGAAAGAAAATCTATATCTATTTGCAGATAACATGATCTTGTGGAAATGGAAATCCTAATAAACACACACACGTGAAACTTATTAGAGCTAAGAAACAAATTCAGCAAGGTTTCAGGATGCAAGATCCATATACAAAAATGAGTTGTATTCCTATAAATTAGCAATGAACAATCTGAAAATGAAGTTAAGAAAACAATTCCTCTTACAACAGTATCAAAAAGAATAAAACACTTAGGAATAAATTTACCAGAAGAAGTCCAAGACATGTACACTAAAAACTATAAAATTTTGCTGAAAGAAATTAAAGAAGACCTAAATAAATGAAAAGACTGTCTATGTTCATGGATTGGAAAACTTAATATTGTTAAGATGTCAATATTCATAAATTGATCAATGCAATACTTATCAAAATCCCAGCTGGCTTTTTGTAGAAACTGGCAACCTGATCCTAAAATTCGTGTGTAAGTACAAGGGACTCAGAATAGCCAAAACAACCTTGAAAAAAACAACAGAGCTGGAGGATTCAACTTTCAAATTTCAAAACTTACTATAAAGCCACAATAATCAAAACTGTGCAGTACTTGCATAAGGATAGATATATAAATCAATGGAATAGAACTTATAGTCCAGAAATAAACCCATACATTTGTGGCCAATTGATTTTTGACAAGGGTACCAAATGATTCATGGGTAAAGGGTCATCTTTTCAGCAAATGGTGCCAGGACAAATGGATAGCCACATGAAAAAGAATGAAGTTGAACTCTACCTCACATTATATACAAAATTAACTCAAAATGGATCAAAGACTTAATTTAAGAGCTGAAATTATAAAACTCTTAAAAGAAAACATATGCATAAATCTTAGTGATCTTGGATTTAGCAATAATTTCTTGGGTATGACACCAAAAACACAGGCAACAGAAGAAAAAATAGGACTTTAAAAGAAAAAATAGATAAATTGGATTTCATCAAAATTAATAACTTTTGTGCTTCAAAGGATACATCAAGAAAGTGAAAAGATAGCCCAGAGAATGGGAGAGAACTTTTGCAAATACATATATGATAAGGGACTTGTATCTAGGATATACAGAGTACTCTTACAACTCAATAATAAAAAGACAAATAGCTCAATCAAAAAATGGGCAAAGCATCTGAATAGACATTTCTCCAAAGAAGATAAACAAATAGCCAGTAAGCACATTAAAGGTGTTAAACATCATTAGTCTTCAGGGAAATGCAAAGTGAAATCACAGTGTAATACTTCACTTCATACTCACTACATGGCTGTAATAAAAAAAGACAGCTAATAACAAGTGTTGGTTGAGGATGTGGAGAAATTGGAACCCTCATACATTGCTGGTGAGAATATAAAATGATGCAGTTCTTTGAAAAACAGTCTAGCTAACCACATGACCTAGCAATTCCACTCCTATTTACCCAAGAGAAATGGAAAGTTATGTCCTTACAAAAACTTGTACATGAATGTTTATAGAATTATTATTCATAACAGCCAAAAAAGTGGAAAAACCCAAATGATTCATGACAACTGATGAATGGATAAACAAAATGTGATATATCATACAATGGAATATTATTCATCCATAAAAGAGAACAGAATAATGATTCATGCTACAACATCGATGAACATTGAAAACATTGTGATAAGTGAAAGAGGCCAGAAACAAAAGGCCACATATTGTATGATTCCGTTTATATGAAATTTCTGGAATATCCATAGAGACAGAAAGTAGATTAGTGATTGCCAATGGCTAGTGGGGAGGGGAGAACAGGAAGTAACAGCTAATAGGTATGGAGCTTCTTTGGCAGGTGGTGAAAATGTTCTTGAATTAGATAATGGCAATGGTTTCACAACTTTATTAATAAACTAAAACCCACTGAATTGTACACTTTGAAAGGGTGAATTTTATGGCATATGAATTATGTCTCAGTACAAAAAAAAGTTAATAAAAACAACCTTTTGATAGGAGCAAAAGCCTATTGCTGATCAAGCAGGTAGTTGGTTGAATTCACAGATTCCAGAGGAGGCTTGCGACAAAGTGCTATCCATTGATGGGTCTTAATCAGAGGCACGGATCAGAACCACCCATGGAGGTTTTAGCTATACAGATGATAGACCCACTTGTAAGTTTTCTGATTTAGTGGGTCTGGGGTGGGACCATGAATGTTTCCATGCCCCATCCCCATCCTATCCCTGAAGTGTGGTTAAGACTGAACCTAGGATTTTATATATTGCAGGTTTAGATGTTTAGGACTGGCCTGTTGTTGGAGGACAACATAAGAAATCAGAATTAAGAAGTCCAGATACCTCTCTTTGTAAGTCATTTTGGTTCTATACGGAGGTTTCTCTTCTATCCTCTAAGAGCAATTTCTGTCCACCCCACATTTCATGAAGAATATTTACAAAGAATATTGGTCACTGACACTTCTTTTCCCAAAACCATGCCAACATCTCAACTGTGTCAGGCACGTAAGAGGAACTCAATAAATGAATTTATTTTCCTTTCTTTATATCGACTTATGTCTGAGCTCCTAAATCTTTAGGAGTGAATAGCTTTCCCTAACAGTCCCTTTGGAATTTGGAATAGTAGCTTTTGTAATAATACTCGGAGTATTTTTGGAATTAAGAGAATTTAGGTAAGGATTAATATTGGTTAATCTAAAAGTCAATATGAGTTCTAGTTAAAATTAGAAATCTCCTTCATCACTGAATGATATTATGTATGTAAGTCTGTTGCTCACAACCTCAGTCTTGGCAAGTATCAGAACACGAACTCTCCAGGGTTGTCCCAAACACAGTGGGTTCCAAAAAAAGAAGAATGACTCATGACAAGAACCCTGCAGAGGGCCTCAATCTGCTTCCATGATTTACGATCCCCTTACCTTGATGATGACTCCCACCATTTGATCCAGACCCACAGAGGCCATGTCTGACATTTTGGCAGAGAGAGGGGCATATACCACCTTGAATCTATCTTGGGCTCACGAATCACCTTTTTTCTTCCCTGCAAAGTTATCAGCTGCTTAATTACAGATGAGAAGTTTGCATGTGTGGCCAGAAACCAGGGCCAGGTTTAACAAAACCTGAACTGGCTCCCAGTTTCCAAGGACAATCAACATCAAGGAATCCCACTACACATTTTCCCAGGACTATAGCGTTGATAAAAAATGTCAGTCTTCCCAAGTATAACATTTTCTCAGATTCATGAATGGCTACTACAATGTCTAATAAAACAACTGCTAATACATCTGGGTTTGAGTGAAATGTCAAGAAAACCAAAATTAACTACCAAAGTGACCTACAAAAATCACTTTCCATCTGTTTCCATTCCTCTTCCTCTAAAACAATATGTCGGGCCATCCGGTGTGGTCTTGTAACAGACAGTGGAGAGGGATGAATGACTTCTCAAGATTCTTTAACTTCACATACTGTAAAATCCCATGTTTGGGAAATTTTGTGCAATTATTAATTTTATAGCTAATAACATACCCACCGTACAAAACTTAAAAGATTTAAAAGGGTCTGCAGAGAAAAGTCTCTCTCCCATCCATTTCCCTTAATCCTCCAGTTTTTTATCCCAGGGGCAATTGTGCCAGGCACTGCTATAGCTCCTGGGGATAGAGCAGCGAACAAAAGATAGTCTCCGTCCTCAGTGAGCTTACATTCTAGTGTAGGGAGACACAAAATAGCTCTGGATACTGATAGATCCTATGAGAAAAATAAAATAGCCTGAGAAGGACCAGCCTTTGAGGCTGTCAAGGAGAACACGGTCAGCTCTGTCAAATGCTGCCAAAAGATAAGTTTGGAGGAAGATGTAATGACACGTCTACTAGATTTCCCAACATGAAGATTGTTGGTGACCTTGACAGTGGAGGGTAGGGATAGGAGCTTGATTCCGATGAGTGGAAGAATGAATGGGAAGTAAGACAGTGGAAACAATGTTAGACAGCTCACTAGAGATTTGCTGCGAGTGGGCAGAGAAATGGACAGTAGCTGGAATGTCGTTACCCAGGTTACATGAAATAGGGCATTTAAAGTGCTGAGCCCAGTGCCTGGCACAGAGTGAGCACATAGCTATTCCTAGTATGATGTTTCCTATCCCTAGTCCTTTCTATGTCTATTCAAAGTTAGTTTTTTCCCTAAAAATGTTTTCAATCTATGATTGTCTTTTTTGAGTCCTGGGAATGTACAGAGACTCAGAGATCTCTGGCCACTATAGAGAAAGGTTACTTTTCCAGGAATTGTAAGCAGAAGGGCTTTGTGCTTTAAGTGGCCTGTTGGAGTGCATTTGGTGTTGGCAGGATGAGATTAGATGACAGCCCTGTGCTTCAGAGGGTGCTGCCAGGTCCCGGGTTTCAGACGGTAAGTGATCTTGATCCTTTTTCTCTGCTGCTCTGTGCCACCTTCAGCTTGATCATAGTACAGATGTGAGAGCACTGGGGAATTCGTTGTCTCTAGATAGGTTTTTGGCATTTCCATATTTTCCTGTGACAATTTGGGAGGGATGGTGTTGGTGTGTTTATGATTTGTTTGATTTTGGTCTTTTGTTTGCTAAATGTCTGCTAAATAGATACATTTCCCCAGTTGTCATTATTTATGATCATTTAAATGGCCGAAGATTAGCCCCAGGGATAAAAAGACAAAGCAGCTTGGATAACCTACAACCAAGGTAAACTACCCTGGCAGAAGGGAAAGAGGGCTCATGGTGCTCGTCCTTGAGTTACTATAGTCCCCGGCCTTAAGGCACCAGCTCGAGTCCCAAGCAGTGGATCCATATTTGTTTTAAAATCTGGGCATATGTGCAGCGTGTTAGTCCTGTTAAAGAATCAGCTAATCCTAGGTTCTTAGTAAATGTATCTATTTCTACCCAGCTGCATAGCTATTGTTCTGGCAAAAGAAGAACACTCGTTCTCATCTTCACAGTGACAGAGTCAGAATGGACCCTCCTATTTCTCCTCCTGCCAGCTGAATGGCAGCATCCTGAAATTTCTCCTCTTGGAGTTTTGGCTTCCTAAAGCCCTCTGTTGTAGTCTCTCTAGCATAGTCTCCTTTTCCAAAGCAATTTGGTGTATATTCCTTATATATGTGTTTGTGACTTCAATCAATCATTGCTTTGCACTGATATATAGTATTTCATGTGTATTTCATGTGTCTTATTTTTCCAACTATAATTGTGAATCCCCGAAACTTCTCTGAATTCCCTTCAGCTGTGTATATATATATATATAGACCCTCTGTAAATATTTTTGAATTAGTTTTCATGCATTGCTTTACCCCCCAGGATCTTAGAGTTTCACTGGGGAGGCAAGAGATACCCAGGTGAAATAGTTCAATGACAGGACAAGGCAACAAAAGTAGAAATGTAGACCCAGGAGGTACTCCACTGAGGTGTCAGGGGAGAAAAAGTCACCAGGCTGCTGCAATCTGAGAAGGCTCTCACTTGCCTGTAGCAGTTATCACTTGCCCTGAGACAATAAGTCAGGGGATAAGTCGGTAGCTTTCAGAGTTGGCCTGGTTTTACAACTGAATCTAGCTAGCATATTAGTGGCATTACTGCAACTGCCATTTTGTCCTTTGCACACTGATATCTCTGTTTCCCAAAAGGAATTTGTTCTACAGACAATCCCAGCTCCTGGCCCCTAGAAATCTCACAGCACAGTTTACCTCTGTCCTCTTTTCCCACTCTCCAAAGCCCTTTCATCACTCTTCTTTTTTTTTTAAACCTCTATTTCTATGAAAAGATTTATCTTTATGGTTCAGCTCTCTAAAAGAAAGAGCCGGCAGCAGGAGAATGGGCGCAGAGAGGATGCACACGCTTTCCTGTGGTGCTTTCTGGGTGCTGCACTTGTGCTTTTAATCCTGCCGCTGTCAAGCTCCATTAGGAGATTTGAGCATCAGCCTCCTACCTTTGGGGCCTGGCCTCCCATCAGCCGGGCTGAAATGAGGATGGTGTTTGAGATTGGCAATCAAGAAGAAAGACAGGTTGGGTATTGCAAAGAGCCCTTACTCACCATCCTTACAGCCCAGTCACCTTTCGTTATCACATGGGGGCATTTATCCTCCCACCTGCAAGCACTGACCACTGTTAGGGAAAGCCATCTGAATGCCATGTGCTGGCATCCATAAAGTGATTTAAAAATAGTGGCAGAGAATCAAGGCTAAGCTTCTGTAACCCTCGGAAACCTTTGAAAAGGAATGGATTTCCTCTGGCTGGCAAGGTGGAACGATGCTGGGGGAGGAGAGCCCTCACTCCCACCAAATTAGGCAAAGCCATTCAAATCAATCCTGATGATCATGGGGTTACAGATGTTACAGCCAGACAGCCCTCACATCTGGCCTCTAACGTGGCTTTGGTGGGTCAAAGCAACACTTGGACTCTCGACTCAGAGAACTGGCAGCAAGATTCTTGGAAGGAAAAGGCCCCCTGGGTGATGTTCTCTTTTTTTGCATTTGGTATAAAGTAGAAACCATGCCATAGAAAGAATCTGAAGGGGATGCTTGTTTCTCAAGCTGAAATTAACACCTTTGTTGTCATCAGCAGAAAACATTAAGTGCCCAACTCTGCAAGTTATTGTGCTGGTTCTAAAACTAGAATCTATATACTTTTTGTGAGCTCTTAGTGTAAAATAACATTCAAAAATTTAAAAAATTATATGAAAAAATTAGATGGAATAGGAAGCTCAAAATCGTTGTTAGTAGAGAAAACAAATGGAAAGATTATAAATGTTTAGCCCTATCTTGTTTCCACAGCTAATTGTTAAAGTAAATGCTTCTTTGAGGAAAGCTCAAAGTTTACAGAAAAGTTTATTTGCTGAGCCAGGTATTTAATTAGAAATTTTTATTTAATAATTCTTATTTAATTTGGACTTAAAATGAATTTGCAAAAGCCAAAGTTGTATTTTAATGCCTACAATTAGTTTGAGTGATACAAGCCCAACACATTCATTTTTTTGAAATGGTTAATTGTGCTTCCTTCATTAAGTTGAAGCAAAAATTTTTCTAGTGTTATGTGCACAGTCAGTGGGACAAATATAGGAGAGTTCAGACAGAATGGCCTGGGAAGAGAAAAGGGATATAGATTTATGAGGTAATATGCCATGAAAAGCTACAAATGTGGGCTTAGATGTGAAGTAGCAAAGGAGGGACTGAAGTAGCAGTAAATGTCCAGATGACTATGAGCAAATCATTTCTGATGTGAGAGGCTCTGAGAGCAATACTGAACTAAGTACAAAGATTTAGGGCTCTTCTCCAGACAACCAGGATAACAGTGTGAGAGCAATCTCCAAGAAATTTCCAGAGGAAATAGGTCAGTTTGCTCTACAAGACATGAAATATGAGACAAGTAAATTTATATGGTAGATTTTTAACTATAACGTCTGATATAAGAAGAAAATATTGACTTGTGGTACCCAACTTGGGCTGAATAAACAATGCTCTAGACTTGGGCCTCTGCCAGCAAGACTAAGCACTGTCCAAACTGTGGTATATAGAATGGCCTCATCATGATCCCGCATGTCCTCGTGCAGGTTGCCGATTAGTAAAACACCATTCTTCTCCCTTGTGCCCATTTACCTGTTTACAAATATGGGGTATAAAGTCTTTTTAGATAGCAAACATTACATCCTTTTGCTGTTGTTGTTGTGACATTGCTGTCCTTTTATTTTTTCTTTTTTCCAGCTTTATTGAGGTATAATTGACAAATAAAATTGTATATATTTTAAAGTGTACAACACGATGATTTGATAGACATATACTTTGCGAAATGATTACCACAATCAGGTTAATTAACCTATTCATCAGCTCACACAGTTACCTGTGTGTGTGTGTGTGTGTGTGTGTGTGTGTGTGTGCAGTGAGAATGTTTAAGGTCTACTTTCTTAGCAAAATTTCAAGCATACAACACAGTATTATTAACTTTAGACACCATGCTGTATAGTAGATCCCCAGAACTTATTCATGTTATAACTGTAAGTTTCTACACTTTGACCAACATCTCTCCATTTCCCCCACCCCTCACCCCCTGGCAACCACTGTTCTACTCTCTGTTTCTGAGTTCAGCTTTTTCAGATTCCACATATAAGTGAGATCATTCAGTATTTGTCTTTGTCTGTCTGACTTATTTCACTTAGCATAATGCCCTGAAGGCCCGTCCTTGTTGTCACAAATGGCAGGATTTCCTTCTTTGTCATGGCTGAATAGTATTCCATTATACATAAATATGTACCTCATCTTCTGTATCTATCATCTGTTGATGGATACTTAGGTTGTTTCCATATCTTGGCTATTGTGAATAATGCTGCAATGAACATGGGAGTGTAGATACTCTTTGAGATACTGACTTCATTTCCTTTGGATATACACCCAGAAGTGGAATTGTTGGATCCTCTGGTAGTTCTGATTTTAATTTTTTGAGGAACCTCCATACTGTTTCCCATAATGGCTGTGCCAATTTACATTCCCACCAACAGTGCACAAGCGTTCCCTTTTCTCCACATCCTCGCCAACATTTGTTATCTTTTGCCTTTTTGATAAAAGCCATCCCAACATGTATGAGATGATATTTAATTGTTGTTTTGATTTGCATTTTGCTGGTGATTTGTGAAATTGAGCACCTTTTCATGTACCTGTTGCCCATTTGTATGTCTTCTTTGGAAAAATATCTATTCAGGTCCTTTGCCCACTTTTAATTGGATTATTTGTCTTTTTGCTATTGAGTTGTATATGTTCTTTTTACATTTTGGATATTAACCCCTTATTAGATGTATGGTTTGTAAATGTCTTCTCCCATTCTGTAGGTTGCCTTTTCATTTTGTTGATTGTTTCCTTTCTGTGCAGAAACTTTTTCGTTTTATGTAGCTTTTTATTTTTGCTTTTGTTGCTTGTGCTTTTGGTAACATATCCAATAAATCACTGCCAAGTCCAATGTCCAGGAGCTTTTTCTCTATGTGTTTTCTTCTAGGAGTTTTATGGTTTCAGGTCTTACTTTTAAGTCTTCAATCCATTTCAAGTTAATTTTTGTGAGTAGTGGAAGACAGGGGTCCAGTTTCATTCTTTTGCATATGGATATCCAGTTTTCCCAACACCATTTATTAAAAAGAATATCGTTTTGTGTGTTCTTGGAGCCCTTGTCAAAGATTAGTTGACTGTATATGCGTGGGTTTATTTCCATGCTCTAAATTCTGTTCCACTGATCTGTGAGTCTGTTTTTATGCCAATACCATCCTGTTTTGATTACTATAGCTTTGTCATATAGTTGAAATCAGGAAATGTGATGCCTCCAGCTTTGTTGTTCTTTTTCAAGATTGCTTTAGCTATTCAGGGTTTTTTGTGGTTCCATAAAAATTTTAGTATTTTTTTGTCTATTTCTGTGAAAAATGCCATTAGAATTTTGATAGGGATTGCACTGAATCTGTAGATCACTTTGGGCAATAAGACTTAATAATATTAAGTCTTAGAATCCATGAGCACAGAATATCTTTCCATTTATTTGTGTCATCTTCAATTTCTTTTATCAATGTCTTATAGTTTCACTGTACAGGTCTTTCACCTCCTTAGTTAAATTCATTTGAAGTATTTTATTGCTTTTGATGCTATTATAAATAGGATTGTTTTCTTTCTGATAGTTGTTAGTTTATAGAAATGCAACTTATTTTTTGTATGATGATTTTGTACCCCGCAACTTTACTGAATTTGTTTATTAGATCTAACAGTTTTTTGGTGGAGTCTTTAGGGTTTTCTATATATAAGATCATGTCATCTGCAAATGGAGACAATTTTACTTCTTCCTACCGGTCTGGGTGCCGTTATCTCTTCTTGTCTAATCGCTCTGACTAAGACTTTCAGCACTATGTTGAATAGAAGTGGTGACCGTGGGCATCCTTGTCTTGTCCCTGAGGACAGCACTACTCTGATAGCAAAGCCAGACAATGATACTACAAGAAAAGAACATTACAAGCCAATATCCCTGATAAACATACATGCAACAATCCTCAACAAAATACTAGCAAGCAGAATTGAACAGAAAAGCAGCACTCACCATGATCAAGTTGGGTTATCCCTGGGATGCTAGGATGGTTCAACACACGTAAATCAATCACTGTGATACACCACATTAATAAAATGAAAGATAAAAAATCATATGATCATCTCAATAGAAATCACTTGACAAAATCAACATTCTTTCATGATAAACTCCCAACAACTTAGATATAGAGGAATGTATCTCAGCATAATAAAGGCCATATATGACAAACCCACTGCTAACATCACACTCAACTGTAAAAAGCTGAAAGCTTTTCCTCTAATATCAGGAACAAGACAAATATCACATCCTTGATAGCAAAGAGAGACTAGAGTGCCAACAATGATTTCCTAGATTTATTCAGATCTTTACTTAATCTTGAGCAAATCACTTACATACTCTATCCCCATGTGTAAAATGGGCTAATAATCCCAGTTTTCATGCACCCAGAGAAGCTCCCAACCATGTGAAATAATTGCTAAAAACGTAATTGTGTTGAGAAAGATAAATATGTTAATATCTTGCCAATGTTTTAGGTGGCTAAAAACAGGCCAAAGGCAAACTAATTCTATTTCTTTAAATTATTCTCCTTTGATTTAAGGTTTTACAGCAGTTGCAGGAACCACTTAGCGAGGTTACAAATCCGAATAAGAAATTGCTCCTTACTCATTTACTGAATTACCCCATAGCTCTTTCGTGAATTTTTATTCAAGAACCAATTCATCTCTAAGTATGTTCCGGTGGCCCATGCCAAAATGGAAATTGGATGTCAATTCCAAAGCAAAATTTGCTTTATATGGAAACATAGACCCCTAAATCTCTTTGTTGTTGGGTGTAGCTTTTAGGGTGTGGGCACTGGTACTGTGTCCCCATGCAGCCACACACACTTTTTTTACCCACAGTTTGTTGTACCGATTACTTTAACTCAATTGTGAGAAAGTACTTCACTATGGTTATAATACTTTTCAGCACATTGTTTTAATGAATAATATTTGTACCCTCCCAAGAGAAGAGACTGACCACATTCAATCTTGAAAGTAGCTGCATTGGCTATAAAGTGGTTGTTTAGTCTTGTGCATTGGTCAGTCCTGGCCACAAGAGTTGGTGAGAGGAGCCAGAGGAGAGGATCTGGACAGAGACTTGCTCAGAAAGGCCACCCATAGTGTGAAAGTAAAAAGGGATGTTTGACAGTGATGTGAACATGATACACATAGAGAAGAGTCAGGGAACCCGGCAACTCTCAATATTTTTTAAAGCTTTTATTTATTGCATACTAACTGTGCATAAGGCACTGAGCCAAGCAATCCCCGTATGTGCAACCTTAAGAGGTAGAGATTATTTATCTCCCCTTGTGCAGCTGAGAAACTAAGGCTAAGAAAGCTTAAGGAATTTTCCCAAGATTACTCTGGCTGTGAAAGGATTCAAAACCAGTTTGTTTGATTAAAAGGTTCATGCTGTTAATCATTTGACTATTGACTATACTATTTGTTTTTGCAGTAGGATTATTTGAAATGCAATTCAATAATTCCTGATTCCCAAGAAACGACTATCCTCAAGAGAGGATAGATGCTTCACTTGTATGAGGGAGACCAGGAAAGGGAGACAGAAGAAAACATAAAACTGAATAAATTTAAATGCAAGATGAAATTCAGACCTTCATAGAGGTAGCTCGCCCCTTTTCCTTAGATAATTGATTACATCCAACTGGAATCCCAATGCCAAGGCCTTGTGAGAGAAGACCATCCCCCCTAGTTTCTGGGAGTTCTCGGAACTCACTTTCTCACATTTCTCTCTGTCTCTGTGCTCGTCTATCCACACGTGCTGCCTCTTTTCTGACTTACATCAAAACAGGTGCAAAGCCAAGCCTCTTCACTTATACCGACACACCTATGAATTCACTCATAAAAATGCATATTGTTAGTTTAGGAACTTTGCTGAAGATCTGGGGGAAGACGTTCACAAGAAGGGGTGACAGGATAAAGTGCAAAGTCTTCTGCCATATGCCTGTGTCCACTGTCCTCCCCTCCTCCATCTTGTTCTTATATCCCAGGAGTAACAGACAGTCTTCCCCTTGCCTCATGGAGAACACTTTTTGAAAATCAATTTTCCCCCTAAATTTAGAAAGGCAATTTGGTGTGTTTCCTGTCTATTAGCATAATACACCCCTGATAGAGACTGGAGCAGCAAACACATCAATGTTTTTGTGGCAAAATGAATAAATAATCGGCGCCAAGTGAGATAAACGAAGATTTTAAATACTCTCACTATAGCTGAAGTTTTGCCTCCAAATCAGATCAGCTTTGCTCAGGTTTTCTACTCAGATGAGATCTTTTCTAAACTGATTTTTAGAGACTTTTGAATTTCAAATTGTGGAAAAGGATTGTAGAACCGTATAAGAGAAAACCATTGAGCTAGGCTTCATAATCTGATCCCTCTCTAGAGAAATCTGTGGTTTTAATCACTGATTAAACAGTACTTGACACCTTTAAATAGAAAAACTTCAATCCTAGCTCTGATTTGATACGTGGCTTGAATGTCTGATGGCAATGTTGGCCACGTGGAAAAAATTAAACTAACGCTTCTTTTTGATATCTCAGGAAGCTTCCACCAGAAGAACTTGTCTTTAGATAAAAAGAAAATTTTTTCACAATTATGCTGACAACACCAAGACTGCTTTCAAAAGAGGAACAGCCTCCTCAGATAAGGGAGGAGGAGATGCTTCCTGGCTAATCTAGGAGGCTAGATGGAGATCTGAGTTTTATCTCACTCCATTAGGTGATGTGGCCCCTGTCTGAATGGTCCTTTGATTTTACAATGAGAGTCAATAGAAAAATATTATTGACTTTACAACTTACTTTACTAGAATGCTCCTAAGAGGGCAAGGGATATGGGTAGTTACTTTTTTCCTTGATGTAGTGCTATATGTCTTTAGCAAAAAAGGCAGTTTTCACCCAAAATAAGTTCTTCCAGATTGAAACAACAACACATTCACAGATGCAACTGGAGAACTTCTGCTTCTGATAATGTCGATTAAGTTATTCAGACCCATCCTCCTGAAGGTTAAGCTGAAGATAACTAAACGATTGGTTAAAGGTTTATTTTTTAAACTAAAATATGTTTAAAATCTTCTTAAAAGCATCAAGGAGCTAACATGTTAATAAGGAATTACTAGTTTTAAGCCCCAAGAGAGGATAGAAGTCCAAAGAAATGGACCTTACATTTGGGGCCACTAAGGGGCATTTTGGTAATCCTGGTTAGAGGTCAAAAGTTGGAGTCCAAGGTTCACCAAAGGGATGCGTGCTGCTAAATCCCCTCCACCTCCTGCTTTGGGTTGGGAGCCCAAAGGAGATATAATTTAGGGTAGGGTGAATGGGAAGTGTGGCAGCACTTGTCCTTGGGTGTGGGTTGGATTTAGTGACTCATTTCTAATGAATATCATATGGAAAAAGTGATGCTCTTTCTCCACATGGTCTTTCATCCTGGGTTTCTTTACACCATGGTGGTCTCAGGGCTCCAAAAAGACAAGGGCAGAAGTTGCGAGGCCTCTTGAGGCTTAGGCTTTGGAACTCATACAATGTTACCTGCACCATATTCTGTTGGTAAGTCCCAAGAGCAGCCAGAGTCAAGGGACTGAAGAATGAGACCCCAACTTTTCATGAGAGGAGAACAAAGTCATATTGCAAAATGTCATGAACACTAGAATGAGAGGAAGTTCCCTTCTGTGGTAAAGAGTATCTACAAAAAACCTTCTGCAAATATCATACTTAATGGTGAAACTTTAAAAGTTTTGCTTGCATATTCATGTGTGAAAATGATATTATAGCTCAAAAATACACAAAGCAAAAAGTGGTAGATTTGAAGGGAGAAATAGATAATTCAACAACAAAAGTTTAATATCCTACTTCCAATAATGGATAGAACAACTAGACAGAAGATCAGTGAGGATATAGAAGACTTGAACAACACTATAAAACAACTAGATATACATCCACAGAACACTCCACCCAACAACAGCATTCTTCCCTCGTGCACATGCAACATTCTCTAGGATAGACCATATATTAGGCCATAAAGTCTACCTCAATAAATTCTAAAGGTTTGACATCAAAGAAAGCATGTTCTCTTGCCAGAATAGAATAAAATTAGATAATAATAGAAATAAATTTGAGAAACTCACAAATATGAAGAAATTAAACAACACACTCCTAAAAAACCAATAGGCCAAGGAAGAAATCACATGGAAAATTAGAATATTTGAGATAAATGAAAATGAAAACACAACCCATCAAAACTTACAGAATGCAGCGAAAGCAGCACTGAGGGAGAAAGTTACACCTATAAGCATCTATAAAAACATCTATATTAAAAAAGAAGAAAGAGGGGGCCAGCCCGGTGGCATAATGATTAAGTTCATATGCTCCACTTCAGCGGCCCAGGGTTCGCAGGTTTGAATCCTGGATGCAGACCTATGCACTACTCATCAAGCCATGCTGTGGCAGCATCCCATATACAAAATGGAGGAAGATGGGCACAGATGTTAGCTCTAGGCTAATCTTCCTCAGCAAAAAGAGGAAGATTGGCAAGGGATGTTAGCTTAGGGCCGATCTGCCTCACCAAAAAAAAAAAAAAAGAAGAAGAAAGATATCAAATAAATTACCTAAACTTCCACCTTAGGAAAAGAGAAAAAAAGAGCAAACTAAACCCAAAGCAAGAAGAAAGAAGGAAACAATAAATATTAGGGTGGAAATAAGTGCAATAGAAAATGGAAAAACAATAGAGACTGAATGAAACCACAACTGCTTCTGGGAAAATATCAACAAATTGATAAAACTTTAGCTAGACTGATCAAGAAAAAGAGAGAGAAGACTCAAATTACTAAACTCAAGAATGAAAAAGAGGTAATCACTACCAACCTTAGAGAAATAAAAAGGATCATAAAGGAGGACTATAAACAACTGTGTGCCAACAAATTAGATAACGTAGATGAAATGGACAAATTCCTACAAAGATGCAAACTACTGAAACTGACTTGAGAAGAAACAGAAAAATTTGAATACACCTACAGCAAGTAAAGAGATTGAATTGGTAATTTAAAACTACTTACAAAGAAAAGCCCAGACCCAGATAGCTGATGAATTATACTGTTTAAAGATGAATTAACACCAATCCTTCACAAACTCTTCCAAACAACAGAAGAGGAGGGAATATTTCCCAATTCATTCTATGAGGCCAGTACTACCCTAATACCAAAATCAGACAAAGACATACAAGAAAACTACAAGCAAATATCCCTTATGAATATAGATGCAAACTCCTCAACAAAATATTAGCAAACCAAATCCAGCAACATAAGAAAGGATTATACATCAGGACCAAGTGAGATTTAGCCTAGGAAAGCAAGGTTGTTTTAACATTCAAAAATCAATGATTATAATACACCATTTGAACAGAATAAAGGCTAAAACCACTTGATCACATCAACAGATGCAGAAAGCACTTGACAAAATCCAATACCCTTTCATCATAAAAACATTCAACAAACTAGGAATAGAAGGGATCTTCCTCAACCTGAAAAAGGACATCTATGAAAACCCACAGCTGACATTATACTTAATGGTGAAAGACTGAATGCTTTCCACCTAACATCAAGAATAAGACAAGGATGTCTGCTCTTTCCACTGCTGGAGGAAATTCCACTGGAGGTTCTAACCAGGACAGGAAATGTGGAGAGAAGAAGGCTGCCCACAAGGGAATCAATAACAGAAAGATAACAAGAAATCTACAGACATGTGAAAACTGAACAACACACTTCTAAATCACCCACTGATTGAAGAGGAAGTCTTAGGGGAAATTAAAAAATACATTGAACTGAATGAAAATAGAATATATCAAAATTTGTGGGACCCTGCTAAAGCATTGCTGAGAGGGAAATTTATAGCATTACATGCATACATTAGAAAAAAAGAAAGTTTCAAATCAATAATCTAAGCTTCCACCTCAAGAACCTAGGAAAAAAAGCAAACTAAACCTAAAGCAAGAAGAAGGAAGGATATAATTAAGACAAGAGCAGAAATTAACAAATTGAAAACAGAAGAACAATAGAGAAAATCAATAAATGAAGAGCTGTTTCTTTAAAAAGATCGATAAAATTAACGAAACTTTAGCAAGACTAACAAAGAAGAAAAAGAGAGACAACACAAATTACCAGTGTTTCAGGAATGAAATGGGTAATCACTACACACCCTACCGACATCAAAAGGATAACAAGGGAATACAGCGAACAATCTACACATATAAATTTGACAACTTAGATGAAACGTCAATTCTTTGAAGAATACAAACTACCACATCTCACTCAATCTGAAATAGACAATTTTAATAGCCCTGTAACTATTACAGAAATTAAATTTGTAATTTAAAAACTTCCACAAAAGAAATCTCCAGGCCCAGATAGTTTCACCGGAGAATTCTAACAAGCATTTAAAGAAGACTTAATATCAAATCTACATAACCTCTTCCAGAAAATAGAAGAGGAAGGAGCACTTCCTAATTCATTTTATGAAGCTAGTATTACCCCATATCAAAACCAGACAAAGACAGTACAAAGAAATAAAACTACAGACCTATATCTCTCATGAATAGAGATGCAAAAATGCTTAACAAAATATTACCAAACAGAATTTAGCAATACATAAAAAGAATTATATACCATGACCAAGTGGGCTTTATTCCAAGGATTCAAGTCTGGTTCAATTTTCAAAACTCAATCAATGTAGGGGCCAGCCCGGTGGCATAGTGGTCAAGTTTGCATGCTCCGTCGGTGGCCCAGGGTTTGTGAGTTCAGATCTCAGGCGTGGACCTACACACCGCTCATCAAGCCATGCTGTGGCGGCATTTCATATACAAAATAGATGAAGATTGGCGCATATGTTAGCTCAGGGACAGTCTTCCTCAAGCAAAAAGAGGAAGACTGGTAACAGATGTTAGCTCAGGGCCAATCTTCCTCACCAAAAAAAAAAGTGAAGAAAAAAATCAATCAATGTAATCTGCCATATTAACAGGCTAAAAAAAAAAAAATCACATGATTATATAACCTGAAGTAAAAGCATTCAACAAAATTCAATACCCATTTATAACAAAAACTTTCACAAATACAGGAATAGAAAGAAAATTTGTTAACTTGATACTTACAGCTAATTTATAATTAATGATGAAAGACTGAATGCTCTCTCCCTAATTCTCATCAAAATACCAGCAAGGTTCTTTGTAGATATGAAGAAGATTATTCTAAAATTTAAATGGAGAGGCAAAATAACTAGAAGACCTAAAACAATCTCGAATAGGAAGAATAACATGGACAGAATCAGTCTACCCAATTTCAGTATTTATTATATAGCTATAGTAATCAAGACTGTGTGGTACTGGTAGAGGAATAGACACATAGATCAAGGGAACAGAATAGAGAACCCAGAAGTAGACCCCGCAAATATGCCCAATAGATTCTTGACAAAGGTGCAAAAGCAATTCAGTGGAGGACAGATAGCTTTTCAACAAATGGTGCTAGAGTAATTGGACATCCTTAGGCAAAAAAAAAAAAAAAAAAAGAACCTCAACCTAAACCTCACATCTTATACAAATATTAACTTATAATGGGTCACAGACTTAAATGTAAAACAGAAAAAAACACAGGCGAAAATCTTTGAGATCTATGGCAAGGCAAAGACTTATTAGCCTTGGCATCACCAGCATGACCCATAATGTGAAAACTGAAAACATTGGACCTTGTTGAAATTAAAAACTTCCTCTGCAAAGTCCACGTAAAGAGAATGAAAAGACAAGCTACAGACTAGGAGAAAATATCTTCAAACTACATATCTGCAAAACGACTAGAATATATAAAGAACTCTCAAAACCCAACAGTAAAAAAAAAAAGAAAAACCCAAACAATCCAATTAGAAAATGACAAAAAAAGGTAGACAGATATTTCACCAAAGAGATCATATAGATGCGAATATAGATGCCAAATAAGTAAATGAAAAGATGTTCAACATCATTAGCGATTAGGGGAATGGAAATTAAAACCATAATGAGATATCACTACACACCTACCAAAATGGCTAAAATTTTAAAAATATTGACAACATCAAACGCTGGCAAGGATGTGGAAAAACTGGGTCACTCATACATTGCTAGTGGGAATGCAAAATGGTACAGCTACTCTGGAAAACAGATTGGCAGTCCTTTAAAGAACTAAGCCTGCAACTACCACACAATCCAGCAATTGTACTCCTGGACATTTATCCCAGAAATAAGAAAACTTATGTTCACATAAAAACCTGTTCACGGATGTTTATAGCAGCTTTATTCATAATAGCTCAAAACCGGAAAAAAAAACCCAGATGTCTTTCAGTGGGTGAACGAATGGTTACACAAGCCATGGTACATCCATACCACCCAATAAATAAATGTGGACGAATCGCCAGAGAATTATGCTGAGTGGGAAAAAAAATATCCAAAAGGTTACATACTGCATGATTTCAGTTATAGAACATTCTTGAAAGTACACAATTTTAGAAATGGTAAACAGATAAGTGGTTTCTAGGGGTTAGGGATAGGGAGGGGTGCCAAAGAGAAGTAGATGTGGCTATAGAAGGGAAATAGGGATTCTTGTGGTGATAGAAATGTTCTGTATGTTTACTGTGTCAATGTCAATATCCTGGTTGTGATATTGTACTATAGTTTTGCAAGATGTTAACAATGGGGGAAACTGGGTAAATAGTACTGAAATCTCTCTGTATTATTTCTTACGATTTCACGTGAATCTACAAATATCTAAAAATGAACATTCTGATTTAAAAAAATTATTCTTGATCGAAAGATCAAGATTAATGAGTAGGAGAAGATACTTGCAGTCTATAACTGACAAAGGCATATATCCAGAATATACAAAGAGCTTTTATGAATTAACAAGAAAAAGTCAGATAACTCAATGGAAAATGAGTAAAGAGTTGAACAGGCACTTTGCAACACAGAAAATTCAAATAGGCTACAAACATACATAAAAGTGCATAACCTTATTAGAAATTAGGGATATGAGATGAAGATCACAATTTTGATACCATTACACATCCGCCAGATTGACAAAGGTTAAGAAATCTAGCAATATTATGTTTGGGCAAGGATGTGGGGCAACTGTAACAACCATACATCTCCAGTGAGAGTGTAAATTTTATGACCACTTTGGAAAACAATTTGGCATTATCGAATAAAGTTACATATAAGCCTACCCTATAGGCCAGCAATTCCACTCCAAGCTATATACCCTAAAGAAAAGTTTGCAGTTGCACACCAGGACATATATACAAGAATGTTACTAGCAGTATTTGTAATAGCCCCAACTACGACTACATGCAACAAAAATGGATGCCACACAGACATAACCAAATGAAAGAAGAGGCCAGAAACATACACAAAAAAATTCATGCTGTATTATCCCATTTATAAAAAGTTCAAAAACAGGGGCCGCCCGGTGGCGCAGCGGTTTAGTCCGCGCTTGGCAGCGCGGGGTCCGCAGGTTCGGATCCCGGGCGCCCGCCCATGCACCGCTCGTCAGCCACGCCGTGGCGGCGTCCCATATAAAGTAGAGGAAGATGGGCACGGATGTTAGCCCAGGGCCAGTCTTCCTCAGCAAAAAGAGGAAGATTAGCAACGGATGTTAGCTCAGGGCTGGTCTTCCTCACCAAAAAAAAAAAATTCAAAAACAAGCAAAACTAAACTATGGTGTTTAGGGATGCAAAACAAGCTGATAAAACCATAAAGATATATGAGGAAGTAATTACCACTAAGTCAGGATAGCTGTTGCTTTGGGGGAAAGGAAGGGCTTATAAAGGGAATGGGGGGGGGCGGGTTTCTGCCGAGATATCAATGACCTGGGTGGTCATTGATTATACAGCTTTGGTTTATGATTATTTGTTAGGCTGTACATGTGCATTATCTTCACTTTTCTGTGTGTAATTGTTTATAACAAAGTAACACGTCTCTTTATATTTCACTGTTTTGCCTTTGAGAAGAAATGAGATGTGGGAGGAACGTAGGTGTGAGGTTTCACTGTGAGAAAAGGCAGCACATGAAAATCTGAGGTCAAAATTTAAAACCTGTGAAGACAAAGAGGAAAAAAGTGGAGAGTTTAAGCAATGATAAACCTGCTGGAATGATTAGGTGGGTAGCTGACTTTTGGATGTTTTTTTTAAAAATAGTGCTTTAGCAATAATAAACGTTGCTCCAAGTGCTCAATTTCTTACTCCCCTACTTTACAAGTTGGACCTGGGCGGAAGGACCAAGGTTTTTTAATTTTTCCCAATCGATGTATTATTCACCATTGACTTGAATCCTCCCGACTATCCAGGGTATGAAAAGGAAAACAGATTTGATGTGGGGGAGACCACTCCCTCCTTAAGCATTAACCTGGGTGGCCCCATCCCTCCCTCCTCCCCTGTCTTCAGTCCAACCAAAACTGGAGAGCAGGGTCAGGAGAAAGATGAACAGACCAGAACGGGTAAAAGTTCCACATGAAGATGCTTTGGAAGTGCCAAAAAATAACCGTTTCCTTTCAGTTCATTCCTCATGTTCTCCGAGCAGACTGATGTCAGAACTTATTGTTCCGGGTATAGCACATAAGCAACTCAGAGTTTTAAAACATTAAAAGAGGAGGATGTTAGACAAGAAATCAGGAGCCCCGTTAACATTTTCTCCTCGTGTTGGGGGATGGGAGGGAGCACTGCCTCTCCTTTCCTGCCTTTTCCTGCCATATCCCGCCATGGCAACTTTCATTACACACTGACTATCCTGCCACAAGGACGGGGTACCCCTCAACGGCAGGGACGTCAGGTGTCACTGGACTTCCAGGGATCAGAAAGGGCCGGAAACAGGAAAACACATGAGCCTTTCAGGCGGCTCTCGAAGCAAAGTCCAGTGGACAGAGACACACCCTGGTCCTTAAGGCTCTCATTCTTTCAGGATTTTCCGTGCTGGACCCGATCGGTAGCACGTAAAGTCGCCTGTACGAGGCGTTCCTAGGGAGCCCGACTCTCGAGTTTACATTTCTTAGACAAAAAGGCAGTGGGGCTAAAGGCTCTTTGGAAGGCACCAGCCTGCTCTGTTTCATCCCTTCCCTTCGCCCTCGTGCAAGCAGCCTCTCCTGTGGGGGATTCTCCCAGGACTGGGGCCAGCGCCAATCAGGTCGCTCGGTACCTGCCCCCAGCCCCGGCCACCTGGAGGGGCGATGAGGTTGTCGGCTCCGTGCAGGGCCAGTCCTCGGAGCGCCGGGGCGGGCAGAGGAGCCTCACGTGGGCCTCCCCAGCCCCGGGCACCCGGAAGGACGCGCGCAGACCCCGTGGGATCCGAACGCGGGACCGTCGCCGGAGCGGAGCTGCTCAGCCGTGGTAACGGGTCACGGCGCTCCTCCGCGCCGAGGTCCCCCTGAAAGAAGAAAAAGAAGGAAGGGGGCGGGCTGCGGGGGGGCCGAGAACCCCGCGGGTCGCAGGGCTCCGCGCGTGGATGTGTCCGGCCAGTGCGTACTTTCGAGGGCGCCTCTACACCCTGGTAAGCGCGCCCCGGCTGCGTCCCGCTGCCCCCTCTAGCTTGACCGTAGCGGGGCCGGGCTGGGGCTGGGGCTGGGGCCGCGGTCAGCTCGGCTCGCTCCGCACGGGTAGCCGTTCCCTCCGAGGGGCGCGGCCGTGCCGGGGGCTGGGGAGTGGGTGTCTCCGCCCTCTTGGCCAGGCCGCGGGTCGCGCTGTCCCCGCCTCGGGGCCGACCTCGCAGAGTCCCTGCCCCCTTTCGCTCGCCTCAGCCCAGCCTAGCCGACCAGCTCCGCGGCGCCTCCCGCCGGGCCGGACCCCTCACGGACGCGGCTGCTGTGCCTCGGCGCCCGCGACCACCCCGGGACCATGCGGCGGCCGGGGCCGGCCCCGCTGCACGCTCCGCGGGCTCGCTGGGGGCGCGTGAGTGCGCGGGGCGCGGGGGCCGGCGCGGGGGACCCGGGGTGGCGGGCGGGGCAGGGACGGGCTGCTGCACCGCCGTCCGTCTGGGAGTCCAGGTTCGGCCGAGCGAGCGCTCTGGGCCAGCCTTGCCACCTGGGCTCGGTTTGCTGGTGATTTTCCTGAAGTTGTAGAAAATCAGGAGGGATGAGGTGCGTTCGCTGCCGGGGTCGGCACATCCTCCAATGCGTGCGGGTCCGGGACAGCCGGGGGCCGACCGCCCGCCTAAGGGACGGAGAAACCGGACTCTTGCCCGGGCCACTGGGCGCTTCCTCCTGCGGCCCCAGAGCCGGGGTCCCGCACCCCGACCCCGCAGAGCCGTGCGCGGCCGGGCGGACTTGGCTCGAGGCGCCGGCCACATCAAAGCCTCCCCGCAGAGGCCGGGAGAAGGGTTTGGCCCAAGCAGGGAGACCAAGGGGTGAGCAGACGAGCCCCGCTTTTGCCACCCGCACCCTCTTCACTCCAAGTCTGTCTGGGGTGGGGCGGGTAGAGTGCCCAGCGCGGCGCTCCTCCTGCGAGGGTGGTTTCCTCGGTTCTCTGCGCCTCCGAAGACAGCGAGGGAGGGCAGGGCTGGAGATCTGGCTTCTCTGTCAGTGCCCTTGGGCTACATCCACCACCCGTGTCTTTCTGCCACACTTGGGCATCCGTTTTCTCTAGGTGGAATTGTGGGGCCCTGGAAGTTTGCTCTTCCTAGCAAGTTTGACGTGGCGGGAAGGGGGTTGGGGGGCAGGGATCCAACCCACAGACGGAGCCCGCAGTCAGCTGAGGCACTTTCTCCCGTCCTTTCAGCCTGCTCAGCCGCGGACTCACTCCCAGCCCGGACCACACTCGTGGCCTGCCTGGAGGACCCGGGTCGCGAGGAAGAGGGGTTCTCACCTGCAGGGCTAGGGGTCCGATTTGGAGGAGGCAGCGGTGTAACCGGCAGGGGTTAACGTCCACGCAGTTGAATCTCTGCGCCCTGCCCGGTCCTCCAGTGTCTGAGCCAGACCCACGTTTTATACCGTGTGAGAGAGAAACAATGATGGGGGACTGCAGATCCCACACATTCACTTTGCCTGAGATTCGCTGGGATTTGGAGTCTTCTAGGGGAAAAGGCAGCTTCCTTTCCGTACCAATGAAGTACTTGGAAGTACATTCAGATCCTGCCCCTGTCCTTCAAACTGACAAGAGGTGAACCAAGGGGAAGAAAGAGCTAAGGTACATTCTGTGAAAGCAGTTGTAATTTCTCAGACCTCTCTCTCCAGAGCTTCCAGCTCCCGGGCCTGAGAGGAACTAAACCAGCATATAGAGATGGGGGATCATGTTGGCACCCAGGGAGGAACTAAAATGTGGCTCCCCAAGGTTCAGCCATGGCATTAAGCAAATCAGCAGCAGCCCCGTCCTCATAGTTCCCCATAAGGAGCATGGCTAGAATTTCTACCATCCTGGGGGATGAATGAGACAGAACCATGTGTGAATGGGAAAGCCTCTGAAGTCTTTTGGAGTAGGGGTGGGGGTCACATTCGTAGAAAGAAACCCCAGTCGTGGGCATCACTGGCATTCCTGCCAGAACTAGAAATCTGCATTTAGTGATCTCATCAAAAATAGTGCTTGGGAAAGGCAAGATGGGCTCTGGTGCTGATGAGAGCAAGTCCCTCATGTTTTCCCAAGGATCTCTGTTTTGTCTCTAGCTTGCCCATCTGTAATTGGAAATGAGCTCTGCTTAATCCAGAGAGCGCCTCGGTCTGAGTACAAACATCATCTGGCAATAGGGGAGCCTGGCACAGGAACAGCCCACCCTCACCCAGAAGCCTGGGGTGGGATTTCAGTGATATCTCCTGCTAACTTTGGAAGGAGGCTGAGGTGGGTCAGAGGAGGCATTGGGAGTCCTCTGGGTGACCACTTAACAAAAGAGCCATTTGGCCCTGCCTGGGCCTTTCCAGGTCTTGTCAATTATGAAAAGTGCCCTGAGGTTTAGAATCTGGCCTGATACTATTAACACTAATGAAAGCTGCTACCATTTATTAGGTACCTGCTATGTGCCAGACACAGGCTTTGCAAAATCGGTATTATTATCCCCATATTTCATGTGAGGAGACTGAGTTTGAGAGAGGTGAAATAATTTGCTAAGATCATAAAGCTAGTCAGTGGCAGAGCTGTGCATGCAACCCAGGTCCCTCTGTTCCAAAGTCCCTGCTCCTTCCACAGGGCCACTCTCCTCCCATTCAGAACAGACACACATATGAAAATCCACAGCCATTGTGAATAAAGACTGTTATTTGTTGGTCCAAGAGATGTTCGTGACCCCATTGGACTTCAGGGAAAGTGCTGGCCAGGTTAAACTGGAGGCTCTTCATTCCTCTAAGACTCAAGAGTTTAATTCATACCCCTGAGTAAGAGGATTAATTCTTTAATATGTAAAGTGCAAACTACAATGCTATCCTTATTTACCTTTCAATTAGCAAACATCAAAGAAGTTGTGGAGGTTCTGGAAAAACAGGCACTTCATATATTGCTGATCAGAGAGTAAATTGGTAAAACTTCTTTGGAGGGCATTTTGGAAACATCTATCAAATTTAGAAATTCCCATTCCATCTGACCCTGTGATTCCATTTTTAGGAATTTAACTTGCTGTTATACTTGCCTATGGGCACAGAGACATATATACATTGTAGCATTGTTTGAGCTATGAAAGAACAACCTACATACTCATCAAAGGGGGACTTGTTTAATATCTGTGGTACTTCCAGATAGTCAAATACTGTCCTAGTCATCCATAAAAAAAGAATTAGGAAGCTTACTCTATAATTGATATGAAATGATTTCCAAGATATATGGCTAAGTGGAAGACACGCACAGAGTGCTTATAATTTGCTACTGTTCATGTTAGAAAAGAAGAGGAAGAAGGAGAGTTCCAAGATATTTATTTGTATAGACAAAAAACCTAATAATATCTGTTGCCTCCAGGGAGAGTGGACCTTTTTGTGGACCAGGGAGAGTAAACCCTTTTGTACTTTTTCAATTTTGAACCATGTGAATGTATTAACTATTTAAAAAATCCTCTCCTTGCCCTGTGCCTGACATGTTCCCCCAAGCTCTTCTCCAGCTGAATAGTGTGGGGCGACACCCCCACCCTCAGGTGGCTCGAGGTTCCCTTTGGAATAAAAGCCGAAGGGCTATAAAACCACACAGGGCCCCAGAATCTGGGCCATCCATAGTTCCTTTAAATATGTAGGTTGTGCTTGGAAAGCTGGAGGGGGAGGTGTTTTTAGACACCTCTCTGTGCTGGGTAGGCAAGATGTGATCCTCCAGCTTTGAAAACAAAATGGAAAAATGGAAACTACCCCTCTTTTTATTGCCATAATGTTCCCCTTCACAGCATAAAGTGTCAGCACCTGGATAGCCTCAGGTAAGGGAGCAGGAGGCCCACCATGGTTGGACATCAGAGAGGCAGGAGATAGGTAGGTCTGTTTCTGGTGTTGCATTTGGACCTTGGAAAGGAGAGGAGGAGAGATATTCTTGAAAAAAAAGGTTTGAAAATTATTCTGGGGTCTAGGGCTGTATTGCCCTAGAGGGGGAAGGAGGATTATTGATGCAGTTGTCATGGCATCAGTTAGTGTGGCCCTGAATGCCCCCTTTGGGCACTTCCCATCAGCACAGATGCCCAGCTCAGTTGTGTCCCCCCCACCCATGAAAATTCCCTTTTGCTGATCACCCAGCCTTGAAGCCACCGGATGCATGAAGGGAATGGGGGCAAGTATTCGGTGCTGCCTCCCCTCCTTCAGGTAGGATAGGCTGTTGACTAGCAGAAGCAGTGGAAGGAAGACTGGCTTCCAGCCACACGACATGGGGCCCTCCAGCACTGTTAGATGGGAAGCCTTCATTGGGAGCTTTCCATGTTCCAGTTACTCTCCTAAGCACTCTGCTTACATTATCTCATTTAATCTCTTGATCAGGTATGTGTGAGAGCCCAGGCTCTTCACCATCAAGGGACAATACCTTTCTGCTCTGCCTTCAGTGACTTTTCCGTTCTCTGCACAGTAAGCTGCAGCGCAGGCAAGGCAGCATCACATAGGTGCTCGCAGACTCAGTCTGGGTTATAACAGCATGCGGCTGAGCATTACATGCTTTGATGGATGAGCTGGAATCTCTGCAGTCTGGATACATTTGTACGAGGCACAGTTCAGGGACAGAGCAGTCAGTGTTCTTGGTTTGGATTTCCATCTCTCTTGCTTCTATCTCTGTGTGTGCATTAGGTCTGGGGCTGAGTGGACTGGAGTGTGATGTTCCCCAGGGATGGAGGGAGGCGAAGGAGGATTGTCTCTGCTTTGGTCCAGATTCTAGGGGAGTGGAGGGCTGTGAGGATGTGCTGTGAGGCCCCATGTCTGCACTCAAGGGGGAAGGTGAGCATGGTGGCCCCTCTGAGCCCCAGATTTATGCTGGGAGTCTGTCTGCTGTTTGGAAAAAACAGCCTGAGAGCTGAGAATCTTCCTCATTGCAAACCTTTCTCCTCCCACGCAGCTTACAGGCCAGTGCTCACCTCTGACTCCTATTCCACTTCAAAAAGAAACAGCTTGAATTTTTCTCCAAATAAATTCTGGAGCACACAAGGCAGCTGCTTCTTCTATGTGCTGCTGTTGCCCACAGGGGTGAGAGCAAGAAGCTGGACTGGGTCTCAGCTAAGGCTGCCAGAATCTAGCCAGGAGGGGGAAAGCCAGATGCACCAACTATTAGGAAAAAAAGTCACCTTATCACACAAAAAAATGATGTTTACATAGCATACTAGTAGTGGATGATCAGTCTAATGCACTTCAGTTCAGAAAAGGTCTATTGTTCAAGGCACGGGGAAGACAGAAAGATGAGCAAGGCCTGGTCCCTGGGCCAGAGTTGCCCACTGGCCGTGTGGGAGAGGAACATTCCCATCGCCAACAGGACCCTGCAGGCTGAAGAAGTAAACGCTCAGTGGAGGTACAGGTGACGTGCTGTCCCGGCAGAGGGGCTAAAGTGAATTGAAGGCCAGCCCAAGTCCTTCTGGTAGATTAATAAGGTCTTTTGGAGGAGGTGAGTTTTGAATTGGGCCTTGAAGGTTAAATATGATTTTGATAGACAAGCTCAGCAGAAGTGGACAAGAGAACTAAGAGAACAGCATGAGCAAAGGCACAGGGTTAGCTAGAATATGAAATGTTTAAAGATACACTAATATCTGTAATGTTATTATTTACTCAGCTTCTGCCACAGACATACTACGTGGCCTTTTTAGGTACTTACAGAATGAAGCTGTTTATATCCATATAAAATAGTCAATCACTCTTTTTTTTTTTTGGTGGTAAAATCAACAGGGCTTGATGATAGATTAGATATTAGAAGTGAAGCCCACAAGCACGAGACCTGTACAACTATAATAAGTTTGTATCAGATTCATTTTGCTTTTAAAAATAACAACTGGTGGTATTTTATGTGTGTAAAATTGACCCTTCTGTTGTATCGAACCACTGTGTCACTATGAGTTCTTCAGTGGGGAGGCAGCAGAGCATAGGAGTAAGGGTACTGGTGATGAGGATTCAAGTTCTGCCTCACCATTTTATTAATTTGTTTATTCACTCATTCATTTATTCCTGCATTCAGCAAACGTGATCTGTGTGCCTGGGCCAACTGCTGGGCTGACTAGGGGGAGAGAGAGAACAGAAAAAGCCACGGTCCCTGTACCCTCCAGGAACTTGCAGTACATAGAGGAGATCACAGGGGAAGGTGATAAATGCCACAGAAAAATAGAGACAGAGGGCTGTGGGAAAACATAATATGTGCTCAATAAATGCTGGTTACTAAAATGAATAAACAACGTAGTAAACAGTCCCAGATACCACCAAGAGAACAAGCCAGAGGACTGAAGACACTTCTTTGGATTTGGCCGGTGGGTCTTGATTGCTTGTTCATGTCGTGAAACCCACGGAAATCATGGTGCTCTTTGGAGAACCCTATGAAATATTTATATATTAAAATGGCTGAACATATAATTTTGAACTAAATCAGAGAACATCTTATGCTAGAGTCTGTCTATCACAGATGTAGAATAGCAGGTAGCAAGTTTTAAGAAAGAAAACTTTATGAAACAAACACTTTAAATTGAGACTATTCTGTCCGCTCTTTTTCTTTTTTTTTTCAGTGAACTGGGGAAAGACTGCCAGGATTCTATTTTAGTGCAGGAAACCCTCAGTCCAGCTGGTAGAACACCAGGGATCCACAGGAGTGCAGTTGTGGCAGTTTGAAGGTTGGTGATGACTTTAGCAAGGGCAATTTCAGAGGAGTAATGAGACCAGAAGCTAGATAGAGTCAGGTTGAAAAGTGAGGACCGCATTTACAAGCTGTCAACAAATATTTATTGAATGTCACTGGGGATACAATATTGAGAGGAAAAAAAACAAACACTCAAAGCCTCAGCCTTCACGGAGCTTGAAGTCAGCCAGGGGAACAGATTTGTCACTAAGTAAATGTAAAGTGACACTATGATAAAAGCCATAAAGGAGAGGTACATGGCATTATACAAGTGTTTGATAGGAGGTCTGGGATCATTCAGGGAGGACCTGGGAAGTCATCCTGAGGAAGGGATGGTTGAACTGAAACCTGAAGAATGAGTAAGAGTTAAGGAGGTGAGAGGATGTTCCAGGAATGGGCAAAGGCTGTGGCTAGAGAGAACAGGGCATTTTGAGGTGACAAAGGCTAGTGGACTGGGGTGCAGAGAGGGAGAGGGAGAAACATAGGAGATGAGCAGCGGAGGTAGGAAGAGGTTAGAACATGCAGAGTCTAATCAGCCACATTAAGGATTTTGATGTTGATTCTAAAGCACTGGGTAGTCACTGAATTAATTACTTAAGCAGAAAGGTAACATAGTCAGATTTTCTGTTTCAAAAAGATCACTCTGGCTGTATAGTGTGGACAGTATATTTGAGGTGGCCAAGAGTAGGTCCAGGGGGACCTGTTAGGAGTCTCATAAGTAGTTCAGGCAAAAGATGACAGTTGTTTAGACTGGGACATTGGTAGTGGAGATGGTAAGAAGTAGATAGATTTGAGAGGTTCTAGAGGTAGATGGACAGGAAGTGATGGTTTGGATGTGAGAGTTGAGAGGGAAGTGTTGAGGATGAATCCTAGGCTTCCATTTTTGTAGCAGTGGCTGGTGGTACCATTCCCTGAGACAAATAACAGTGGGAGAGAACCAGGGTTTATGGCAAACATCATGAGTTCAATCTCAGCCATGTTGTCCTTGAGGAGCCCTTGAACCATCTGAGTGGAGAGGTCAAGATGACAGGTGTGTAAACAGGCAGGAGTTTGGAGGAGAGGTCTGGGCAGTATATGCCTTGTGAGTCATCAACATCTAGGGGAAATTGGAATCATGGCATGGATGAGACTGCCTAGGGAGAGAGGATAGACTTAGAGGAGAGGGCCTGGGATTAACTTTGAGTAGAGGAGGGTGAGCCTGAAAAGTAGGCTGAGAAGGATGAGCCAGAGAGATAGGAGAAAAACCAGGAGGTAGAAATGTTATGAAAGCCAAGAGCAGAGTGTTTCTTGAAGAAGAGAAGAGAAAAGCATAGCTGCTGTTGAGAAGTCAATTAAAATGAGGACCAAAAAAAGTCCATTGGCTTTAGAAACATGGAGGTCATAGCAGGTTCTTGCTTTGGTGATATGATGGGCAAAAATCAGGCTGTAGTTGGTGGAGGAGAAAGTGGAAAGTGAGGAAATGGACACTGCACAAATAAGTCTTTCCAGAGGTCTGGCTGTGATAGTTGGAGTGGTAGGGTAGTTTCATTCTGTTTTAATGAGAGACAGTTGAGCACATTTAAATGTCGATGGAAAAGATCCAGCTGAGAAGTTATAGGTAAAGGAAGGATAATTCACAATATAAGGTTCCTAAGACGATGTGTGGGCAGTATTGAACGTGCAGCTGGAGGAACTGGCCTTAGGAGGAGGTGGGCTTAATGGAGAGGAGGATAGGATAGGACTGATGTCAATATGTTTGTATGTGGTGGTGGGAAGATGAGGGTGTTGCCATCTGAGGAAGAGAGGGAAGGGTGGATAGACAGGAGACAAGATGGAGGAAGACGTTTATTTTAGAATGGGGATGATGAGGACTGTGAAGAGAAAGGGTGAAGAAACTAGAGAAAGATGATAATATTGGTGCACTTTGTAGTTGTGTGACATTGAGCCCATTGTCTTACCCGTGAAATGGGAATAATAACCATGCTGCCTACTCCACAGAGTTGTGCCTGACACACAAAGTGATCAACAAATGTAGGCTGCTATTTTAACTTTGTGTGTGTGTGTGTGTGTGTGTGTGTGTGTGTGTGTGAGGAAGACCAGCCCTGAGCTAACATCCATTGCCAGTCCTCCTCTTTTTGCTGAGGAAGATTGGCTCTGAGCTAACATCCATGCCCATCTTCCTCTACTTTATGTGGGACGCCGCCACAGCATGGCTTGATAAGCAGTGCATCAGTCCGCGCCTGGGATCTGAACCCATGAACCCCCAGCTGCCAGAAGCGGAGCGCGCGAACTTAACCACTACACCACTGGGATGGCCCCTGCTATTTTAACTTTTATCCTCACTGTCAGTGGCTAGCACAGTGCTGAATACATCATTGGTTTTAGTATGAAATAGTCATCAATTCTCCCAGGTAGTTAGTACCTCAGAAATAGATGGACAGGTCTCCATCTACCACTTGTCTCACTTCCCATCTCTGAAGCACCAGTCTCTTTCTTCTCTGAGCATTTGGAAGCTTTTCCAATACTTAATGCTGAGGGATTTGTATGTGGTGCTTAGCCAAGGCAGATTCTATTAGAGGATTTAATCATACAGGCAGGGCACTGGGCCAGGGTGAAGAGAGAAGAGGTTCAATTAATTCAAGAGTCCAATCTCCTCCAACCTCATTCATATACAGAGGACAGGGCATCTATGGAACTCATTCCTTCGTTCCTTTCATAATGTCTATTGAAGCCAACTTTACTCCAGGCCTGCACCCGGGGCTGAAATATGGAGATGAATAGGAATGGTTCCTGCCCTCGTGATATTAATCTGATCGGATAAATGTAATCACTATCACATGCTGGAGAGCACAGGAGAAAGAGCCCCTAGCTGTGACCAGACTAGGCTGGGAAGGCTTCCCAGAGGAGGTAGTGTTTGAGCTAGAACATGAAGATGAACGTCTTTGCAGGCAAGAAGGGAAATAGACAAGAAGGGAACATCTTTGCAAACAAGAAGGAAAGTCTCCTGGGCCTTCCAGGCAGAGGGAGGCCCAAGAGGCTCAAGAGATGGCAGGAAGAACTTGAAACTCTATATAATCCAGTAGTGTCAGAACAGGAGATGTCAGGATATGGAGATGAGATGAGAGACTGAACAGCAGCGTGGCACGCTGCCTCCTGGGCTATGGACCTTGATTTGACCCTGTAGGAGAAGTGGAGCCACTGTAGATTTTTGAACAGAGGCAGAGTGATTGGTCAGTAGACCATGGTGGTAGTCTAGGTGAGGGTTGATCAGAGAACAGTTTTAGTGATATGGGTCCACGGTATGGCTGTGGTAGTGGATGAGTGAAATGAAACTAAAAGCTACTGGCATCAAGGAAGTCATGGAAATTTGAGGCTAGAGTGTTAGGGAGGTCATCTTTATGCATGCTGAAACTTTCTAGGATGATGGCAGAACCTCAGCTGAAGGGGGGACAATTGCTAAAGACCTCAACAAGTGAGGGAGAGTCAGTGATGGGGCAGGGGGTGGAGTGAAGAATAACCAAATAGCATGGACTTCAAAGGAATTAGGATTTTTTGCAAGATAATGGAAATAAAACACTCTAGACTCTACTTCTGGAAAACAGAATAGACTCATGAAAGATTTTAACCTTATTTCCAAGGTGAGGCAGCCACCACAAAACAGGTAGGACATATTTCCAAGATCACAGACCACTGAGTAGTGCTTGAGGACACCATACAACATTACAGACGGGTGCCCACAGATTAAAGATCTCAGAAATCGGCTGAGTCCTCATGATGACTCCACAATCCATGATGTTGTCTTTGGTGGAGTCCCATTCTCAGGCCCCTCAGAGAACCATTTCCAGCCTCTTTGCTGAGGTCTTGCTGATACTGAGCATGTATCTCACTTGGCAAAGGAGTGAGGCAAACAACACCCTTCTTCTCAGGATGCTGACAGTTCAACACCAGCCTTCTCATGGCAGGTGGGTTCCATTGCTGACTCACTTCTCTGTTGGGCATCTACCCTTTACCCAGTGCTGTGCTGGGCACATTGGAGGATTCAGAAAAATACCAGACATGATCCATGCTCTCAAAGATCTCATAGTCTAATTAGAAAAGCCAGACTGGTCCACCTGGAAAAGTAAGAGGCAATAAATGCCTTGTCTAGTTTAAGGGGTAGATGGTTGGGTACAGACAGTCAGGAAAGGAAGTAAGTGTATTGCAACTGTCTAGTCAAGAGTTAAAGGGGATGGAAAAGAGAGAGTAAAGAATCTAAAATGACCTTCGGATTTTCGGATGGGCGGAGAAGGCCTGAGAAGTGGTGGTGCCATTCAGAGAGACAGGAAGAACAACAGAGGAGAGATTTGGAGGGGAGATGAAGATCTCTGATTTGGAAATTAGAGTTTGCAGGCTTACTTAAGTGTAGGCGAATGTGGAGCTCATTTGCCTATGTTGATGTAATGGGAAGTGCTGAGAATGTATTAAGAATAAGTGTTTTAACAAGGGGAAAAAAAGAGTGAGGAGCCAAATGAAGACGATGGTAATAAAAGGACGGAGAAGGGGCATACTCTAGAAACAGTTAAGAGATAAAATGGATAAGATATGGTGGTTCATTGGATGTGAGGGGAGAGAGAGAAGGAGGAGACTGGGATGACTCGCAAGTTACTGGGATTGGGGACTGGGTGGATAGTGGTACCATTAATTAGAAGGAGGAAAAGCACATTGGTGGGAAGAGCAGGTAAAATAATAAGGTCCATTTTGGATTATTCGAATTGGAAATTCCTGTGGGATAGCGAAATATACAGTGTCTAGGAGCCACTTGGTAGTGCAAGCCTGAAACTCAAGGAAAGTTCAGCCCAGATATATAGCTTTGGGAATCATCCATAAATAGGTGCGTGCCTAAATCAGGCATGATAGGGCAAGGACGGAACCTTGGGAAAGACTCATGTTTATGAGGGGAGTGGTCTAGAGGAGACAGTCAAAGGGAATAGTCAGGATGCATGAGTTGAACCAGGAGAGGTAGTATCATGAATGGTTGAAGATGAGAAAAGCTAAAGAGATAAAGAGTTTCAAGCAGGAGTGAGTAAATTGCTTGGGAGAGGCAATATGGGGGTCATTGAAGAGCTCTGTCAGAAGCAATTCCAGAGTAGTGTGTGGGAGTTGGAAGCCAGGTTTCAGTGGGTTCAGAATGAGTAAGTTGTGAGAAAGTAGAGAAGCAACTATACACAAACGTTCAAGAAGTTTTGCTGTGAAGGGGCAGAGAAATGCAGCAATAGCTAGATGATTATTGTCAGGATGTGGAGACAACAAGTGTAGACTTTTATTCCCAGTAGCTTCGTTGAGAAAAAGAAGTGAGATAGTTGGGATAGTAGCTACAGGGGGATGTGAGAGGGAGGGATGGGTTGTTTTTAAGAGCGGAAGAAACTTGATCATGGCATGGGCTGAGGGGATAGAGCCAACAGGGGAAGAGGGGAAGGTACAGGCAGAGAGAACATTAAATAGATCCTGGACTGGAAGGAGAGGGAGGAGGTGGGATGTAGACCACAGGTAGGAGGCTGGACTGACCAGGAAGAGGAATCTTTCAGCCTTTAGACATGGAGGGAAGAAGATGAGTGTTAGACTAATCCTGGATAAGATTTTGGGTTAGGCTAGAGATGGGGGCAGGAAGGTCAAGTAGTTCACTCTTAAAGGCATCAGTACCCTCCATGATGTAGATGAGGTTGTGAGCTAAGAGTGAAGAGAATGGAGGTCTGGCGGGGGCAAGAGAAGAAGAGTGAAGGTTTGGAACAGTCCCTAAGGGGAATAAAAGTATTGTGTACTAAAGGCTTTAAGTTTTGAGCCCAGACAACTAACAATGATGATTGTGTTGACAGAAATGGGAGTTGTTTGGGGGAAAACTCGGGGGAGAATGCTAAGGATGTTTTTGAGCATGTTAAATTCAGGGCAGTGGCAGGAAATCCATAAGAACACGTCCTACAGGTGATGGGAATATCTCAGGGGTATGTGGCTGCTAAAAGCCTGCATCCTCTCCAGCCTCCAGACTCTCCTAACAGCAGCTGGGCAGAACCTCTCCTCAGACAGAGGAGGGGGTGAAACCAGTGATAACACACTGTGGGAGAGTCTCTGAGCACCAAGTGATATGGGCTTACAGATGTGGACATTGTTGTCGGATTCTTGACGCCTTCTTAATCGAAAGGTCATATGGAGAAAGGTAGGTTAGGAGGGAACTCTTCTGGTAGCTTTTGTTTTTCTTTCTGCTTCTATTAAGAAAGCCTTGCTCATGGGCCGGCCCGGTGGCGCAGCGGTTTAGTCCGCGCTTGGCAGCCCGGGGTTCGCCGGTTCGGATCCCGGGTGCCCGCCGACGCACTGCCTGTCAGCCATGCCGTGGCGGCATCCCATATAAAGTGGAGGAAGATGGGCACGATGTTAGCCCAGGGCCAGTCTTCCTCAGCAAAAAGGGGAAGATTGGCGACGGATGTTAGCTCAGGGCTGGTCTTCCCCACAAAAAAAAAAAAAAAAAAAAAAGAAAGCCTTGCTCAGAGAACATGCTGATCTGCTCTGGGAGAGAATGCTTATTTGGATTTCAGAGTTTTCCTCAATCCAGATCATCTTCCGAAATGTTTCCCTACTGGCAGACAAATGGTAACTATATCTTCTGGATCTTTTAGAATCTAAATGAAGTATTTTACTACAATATTTGAGGAGAAAAGGCTGTAGTTTCTCAGAAACAGGCTTTTAATGGCTTAGGAGAAAAACAACAGAAAGAAAAAAAAAGCTAATGCTCCACCCCAACACCATCACCCTTTCTCTCCACCCCATCTTCATGTCTGGTTGTGCTTCCGCCACACCTCCTACCTTCTCTTACTAGGTAAGTGAGTAAGTGTGAAGGGCACAGAGACTCTATGTCTACACAGACACTAGTCTGTCCTCTCTAGTCCCTTTCCTCTCTTCAACTCACTAGCTACTTCATTGGTGTTCCTGGCTTTCTGTCCATCCATCCATCTGTCCAGGACTGACTTTTAGCAGCATGAATTGGTAGGGCCATGCAGACTGTTACAGTTTTTATATAATTTTTTTCACATGGTAAACAGATACTTCCTGGAGTTCCTAGAGCCCTCCACCCCTGGGGCTACTCCAGCCCCTCCCTTAGGACACTGAGACTTCCCTGCAGTCTAGGAACCAAAGGGGTGATGCCTGGCACAACAGGGGCCTCCTCTTCCCAGCTCCAGTGCTATGGTGGGCATCAGTTCTGATTGTCTTCATGTGCCCTACCATTGTTAAATAGTGTTAATAACACCCCTCCATCCTTCTATCTATTTTTCCATTCAGCTACATATGAAAGCTTACTGTGTGTCAGACACCGGGTCAGGTGCTGGCGGTACAATGG
This sequence comes from Tapirus indicus, assembly GCA_031878705.1. Lineage (NCBI taxonomy): Eukaryota > Metazoa > Chordata > Mammalia > Perissodactyla > Tapiridae > Tapirus > Tapirus indicus. The sequence goes on along the minus strand of CM062922.1, from coordinate 80,307,440 downwards.
TGAACAAGGCAGGCAAGGTCCCTGCCTTTGTGGAACCTATAGTCTAGAGTAATGTTTCTCAATCGAGTCACTACTGACATTTTGGGCCCAATAATTCTTTGTTGTGGGGCTGTCCTGTGCATTGTAGGATGTTTAGCAACATCTCTGGCCTCTACTCACTAGATGCTAGTAGCACTGTCCCCCCGGCTGTGACAACCAAAAATATGTCCAGACATTGTCAAATGTCCCCTTGGGGGGCAAAATCTCCCCTCCCCACATTGAGAGGATAAAAAGTATTATCAAACAAATGATCACAAAATTAAAAATACAATTACCAAGTATAAAGATGCTCTGAAAAAAAAATGAGCAGGTACCGTGGTGGAGAATGAAAGGAGATTTACTTTAGGTTTGATTATGAAGCAAGGCCTCATGGATGAAATAAGACTTAAGGAGAGGCCCAAGGGATGAGAAGGAGCCGGTCACATGAGGAATGAGGGACTGAACAAAGGGCTTTTGCTGTTTGAAGAACAGAAAGAAGACTCATTGGCTGAGGCCTAGGGACCAAAGGGGAAAGTGGTCCAAGAAGAGACTGGAGGTAGCCAGGGGCTAGATTATGTCGGGCCTTGTGAACCATGGTATCTTAGGAGTAATCCAAGTATTTGTGCAGTGTTTTAAGTAGGAAAGATGTATGCACAGGTTGATGTTTCAAGAAGATCACCTGTCTGCTGAGTGGCAGCCATTTGGGAAATGATTATGATGGTCCAGGCAAGAGACTGAGGGTAGCCTGGAGTGTGGCAGTGGAGATGGAGAGGTGTGGATGGACTTGGAGTTTGCCTTGTTCCTGATGCCTCACATGTTTAGGTCATACCCAAGAGTTGGCACCACCTTTACTTTATTCAGTGGCATTTATTGAGTGCCCACTCTATGCATGACGTGTAAGACACTGACCCAGGTAGCTCCCAGTCTAGTAGGGAGACAGAACAAAATGATAACAGAGTGTAGAGGTGCTGGGATTCTATGTGCCTGAGGTGTTATGGAAGTCTGTGAGGAGGAGCCAACCCAGCCTGGGGGAAAGGGGAAAAGTCAGGGAAAACTGGAAGAGGTGACACAAATTGATTTATAAAATTCAGTAAACCAAGTGAAGTGGAGGAGAATAGGCATGCCAGGCCTAGCACAACCCAGCAAAGACCCAAAGGATGCAAACAGTATAGCAGGGCAGAAGCATAAAACCCAGGGCAGGGATAGGTGAGGGAGGAGACTGGAGGGATTGACAAGGACCAGACCATGACAGCAAATGCAACTTTGGGTCTCAAGGGGCAACTGACAGTGTGGTGCAAACAGGAGCAGATGAGAGGCGTGGTGTCTCCATCTCCTAGTGTAGTCTCCTCTAGTGCATCCCCCTTTTGCTACCAGAGGGTTCTTCCTAAAATCTAGAACTGCTTAAGATCTCTGGGTGCTCCTCCTGTCTTGTATGTCCCACAAGGCTCCCCACATGTCTCCTGGGTGTCCTCATCCCACTCTGCTCCTGCAGCACCAAGTGACAGTTACAAAACCACCGCTCTCTTCCATGCCATGTGCCCTCATTCATGCTGTTCCCTAAATCCTAAAAGGAGAAAACGTAAGATTGTTCTCACAGTTAAAGTAACTAATATCAACTGAAATGTTTAATACTAAGGGATTTCTTTAGTAAACTAGCAGCCACTTAAAATGATGTAGAGACATATTTTTCCTGAAAAGATACTCATGATCTATTGTTAAATTATAAAACGGCATGTACACAGTATAATCCTAGTAAGTGAATATGGGTATGTGTATGAGAGTATAATTAATAAAATGTTAACAGCACTTATCTCCAAGTAAACAGAGTTACAGGGGATTTCAATTTTTATCTTCTGACTTACGTATATTTGAAATTTTCTAATACACATTACTTTTATGATAAGAAACAAATAACAAACAAAGCTGCTCCAGGGATCTGGTTGGCAGCGTTCCCGAGAGTGACTGACCTCTGGCTGGTTACCCTGACTGCTCACTGTAGACACGGCAGTATTTTTCTCCAGGAGGACTGCAAGCAAGACTAATTCATTAAGTGCTTTCAGTCCCGAAGATGACAGGAGCCAGGAAAGCATCAAGTCTTGTTACTACGACAGCCGGTAGCCTTGATGTCTGTGTGTTTATTTATTAACAGGACTCGATGTGTCCGTCCTCCCACAGGCTCCAGGAACTCCACGGCGGACTTTGATACAGATCTCGTCCTCAAAATGGTGCAGCCCGTCAGTCAGAATAAAGATGGCTCCGTCTCACCAGAAGATTAAAACGACACTGTCCTAGGAAGCAAAGTGAACTTGAAAGATATTGACAGGGGTCAGCGAGGTGTTAGAATAGAGTGTTGAGGAGCAAACTGGATTCTTGGGTCACTTTCTTTAGGCTAACAATTATTAAATGTGTTTTTTGCGCAGGCGTCAAGTATAGTTTTATATACAGTTTTCCCCTTTTAAACTTCCCAACTGTTCTATGAGGAATTATTCCTATTTTAGAGCTGTTGGAACTGAGGCTCAGAGAGAATGAAGAACTAGTTCATAACAGAGCTTAGGTTTTAACACAGATGTTTCTTCACTGATTATCCCCCTCCGCCCCCACACACACCCACACTTCCGTACTTAATGGATACTGCTTGAAGGCAGGGAATTTTAAAGCTTGGAAAATGGCCTATTGGTTTTGGCTTAGAAGTTACTCAGCATGGAGTAGATGCCAAATGCTCTTGTTGAATGGATGGATGGATGGATGGATGGATGGATGAATGAGTGAATGAATGAACCCAAAGAATGATTTTTAAAATGTCATATAATCAGATAAAGGCAGAAAGAGATAATCACATTAGAAACCTATTTCATAGACAGTTGCTACAAATGGATGTGGCCAGGATTCAATAGTTTTTTCTGTTCCCTACCCAAGACTTACAAGTACGTGCCTGTAATGGGAGTAACCATCAGGGGAGTCTTTTTTCAAGTGCTGGAGAGAATTGGGATCAGGCTGGGTATGTGGGTCAGTCAGTCCTGTCACAGTTTGGGGGAGGAGAGGTGCTAGCCTGGTCAAGTTCCCATGCACAAAGCTGGATGTTGCTGAGGTCCCATTGTGTCCCAGCAATTCGCCTGCATCTCTCTCTTCTCATGGTCTAGGGACATGGAGGAGCAAGGAGGTGCAAACAGTGCAGCTTCCTCGGCCACTTGTGGGAGAAATGCTTTATATTTGCTTTTTCAAGTTTGTATCAAACTGACAGCTTTCCCTTGGCTCAAATGAAGAGCTGTTTTTCTCCATGTGTGTGCTGTCAACTTTAGAAATGCTCGAGATTGGTTATTGGGTCAGCAAGTAGACACTGAGGGAGCATCTCTTATCTCCTTAGTCATCTTCCTTGCTGTGCATAGAAAAGGCTCCTGTTCCTTTTTCCAGTTCTGCATTAGTCAGCCAGCAACAGGAACGAAGGCCATTGTGTCCAGACCATTGTGGAGTCTAGAAGAGAAATGCTTCGGGCAACATGATGGTTCTTGTCTTCCAGGAGTTCACAGCTTCCTTGGAAAGACAATGAATTTATACCAACTTTAGATTACAGAGCAATGCCATCGAAGTAATTATGAAAAACATGTGAGCCAAGAGGCTGCAGAACACTGGACTGGCTAGTTTCTTCTCCGGAAAAATAAAGGCAGTGGGATGGACTCTACTTTTCCTTATTCTCCGTCTGCTCTAAGAATCTGTAATTCTTTAATCACAAGTAGAATCAGATTGATCAGAGAGATCTGAAGGAGCTGACTTCTGAGGAAGGGCCTAGGACACTTGGGAGAACTGTGTCTCAGCCTGAGAGGCGATGCATGGTCTCTGGTGGTAGGCTGTAGCAAGTCCCATTTTACAGATCTGGAAACTGAGGGCCAGGCCTACCCCGCTAAAAAAAAAAAGGCAGGGAAATCCTAATGCTTGGATTTGTGCAATGGCTACAAGACAACTGCCGTCCCCTGTGTGAGAAGATGTACTTTCCCAGAGGCCTCCGCCAGGTGTGTGGAGGAGGCTGCATTCCTCTCCTTGACCCTCCCTCGGACTTTGCTCCTGGCTCCTTCTTGCCAGCTCCATCCAATTTGGATTGGGGTACTGCTTTTAAAAATCATTTCTAAAAGATCAGACACACACACATACACACTGAGTGAGCTCTTTGTATTTTATTTGGGAAATCATAATGGCTCTGAGGCTAAATAGAAACCTGAACCAATCAAATAACTTTCCCAGGGACTCGAAAGAAACAAGATTCACAAGACTGGCTGGTAGTGCTGCAGAAAACAGAGCCGGTGGAGACACCCATGTGGATGTGGAGTGACCTTGACAAGGGAAACACTAGTTAGTATTTTTATCTGCCTTCTTTCTCTCAGGACGTTGGTGCCGTTGCATGCACCAGCAACAGGCTCCTGTTTATTCTCATAGCACCTGGGCAGAAGGGATGGGGAGGACAGCGAGGCAGATAAGAGTCTACCCATTTGAGGAGTAGAGACACTGACCCATAAATGGAGAACGAGGCTTCTTGAGAGTCCTGTGGACAGGCTTTGGGGTTCCTCAGATAGAAACAGGTTGCCCAGACTCTGATTTAGTGCTCCAACGCTCCAATTCTATAACCGCAAGGATTTCCTATTACATTTAATTTCCTCTCCTTCTGTTTCTCTTCTGTGGGAGGCAAGGTATCGGTAGGGTAACCAACTTGCCCAAGCCTCTCCCAGTTTTAGCACTAGAAGTCTCACACCCAGGGAACCCTCTCAGTCCTGGGCAAACCAAGACAGTTGGTCACCCCAAGGGTATGTCACTGCTTCAGAAGAAGCTCATCAGGGGGAGAGTTTCCCCAGCTCCCTTCTGGAGGTGGAATCACATGGTGGTTAAGAGCATGGGCTCTGGGCACATGGCCAGGTGCAAATCCTGGTTCTGGCATCCCTGCCAGACCTGGGGCAAATCGCTTGACCTCTTTGCGCCTCAGTTGCCTCATCTGCAAAATGGGGATAATGATAATCTATACCTGAAGAGGTCTCTATGTGAAATTATATAAATCAACACATGTAAAGCACTTTTATTTAAAACAGTGCCTGTCTCATAATATGGACTCAGTAAATATTATTTTGTCAGCATCTGCCTGTTAAGGAATTACAAAGATCACAGGATCTCAGAATTGATGGGATGCCTTCTTAGATTTCATCTCAGTGCCCCAAATTTAAATGCACTTCACACATTGTAGCAACCCCCTTCTGTGTCCAATTCCCCCCTTTCTTGCTTCCCCCCGCAAAGGTGACAGCTGCAGCTGGGGGAGGTTTGTTTGATTGGCCTCAGAGTGGATGCCACTCCACTTCCCCTGGTGGCAGGGCAGGTAGGGTGTGATGTCTGAGTGCAGCACCTCTCAGTCTTGAGCGTGCATACAGATCACCGGGGGATCTTGTTAAATCTTGTTAAGTGTGGATTCTGATTCAGCGGGTCCGGGTGGGGGCCAAGATTCTGCATTTCTAACAAGCTCCCAGGTGATGCTGCTGGTCCAGGGACCACACTGTGAGAGCAAGACCACCCCATGGGTCAGCCTGTGTGAGTCTGAGCAAAAGCTTGTGAAATTCATGCCTAACTGAAGTTCCTAAGGTTAGAGCCTTAGTCTGGGGAGAGCCTTGCTTAGATGTGCTTAGAGTGTTTGAGGAGAGCAGCTCAGGGAATGGAGGAGCCAGCAGAGCCCCAAAACTCTAGGCAAGTGTTGAGATCTGTGGTGAGGAGTGTTGCAGACAGTCAATAATACTGGTTAAGGAAATGAGGTTTGGGAATTTTTTGCTTAATTTAAATATCAGAGCTGGTTCAAGACTATTGTTTTAATCATATCCTTCTCCCTCCCTTGTGTCCATGAATTTGCTCTCTGTAGACAGAAGGGTGTAGTGCACCTCTAGTGCCCAGGAATCACACATGCTGAGTGTGACGGACCCAGAGTGTGACTGCAGAAAGGTTCAGACAGCTGGCCTGAAGAGACAGAAGCCCCCAGTGCTGGGCCTCCGGTGTCCCCATCCAAAACCCCCCACAGTGACCTTGCCTGCGAGGAATCTAATACTTCCTCAGCCACCTCAGAACAGGAGTCAGAATCTTATACCTCCACTTTGGATGGATGGACCCAACTCTCCCAAACAATCTGAGTATCAAAATAAGCATAAACAGAGGACCCCTCACACGGGAGGTGCCTTTACTCCTTTTTCAAAGCCTGAGCAGGAGTCTTCTTGCCATCCCTCTCCCAACTGCCTTCCCTCAGCGACCCTCTCAGGCACCAAGATAATATTACCATCGAGTGCAGTGAATCCGTTCTCTGCTCTCTGGCCTGTACAGATTCTGGGGGAACCTTCCCAGGAGAGGTCGGGGAGAAGGAACTGGAAGACCAATTCTGCCTGCTGCTGCCTGGATTCCCTTAGGCCAGGCTTGTGCTAATTTGAAAAATGGCCCTCTGACAATGACTGCTAAAAGCACTCTTCAGACCCCAGTGCACTGGGAAGAGATTCGGGACTCAGTCTTCCCAGCTCCCTCCTCTCCGTGGTCACTGTCAGCATCTGCGCATTCCTCATCTCCCACATGTCGGCCAAGTGTACTACACATTTGTACCTGTCACTTCGGATCCCCCTCGCATGGCTGCTCCCAGCCAACTGGGCTTTCTCCTTTCTTCCCAGAATGTTCCCCCAGGACAGCCCAGCCCTGGATAAAGGCTTCCGCTTTCTGCTGTTTCTCTTACTTGGTGAACCCCAGCCCCAGCCCCAACTCCTACCTTATAGAGCCTGCCCAACCCCCTGGCGCCCCCTACCTGCCAGCCTGCTGGGACACAGCCACATGCTTCCTCATAGATTGGGCAAAAGCTGAGGAGGTTCCCTCTCACCCCATTTCCCTGAGGGGCTCCCTGAAGGAGAGTAATGGTGTTCTCAGGGGCCTCCCAACACAGATCAAAGCAACAGCGTTCCAGAATTTTATTATGTACTCATCCCGCAGGTCTCAGCTAAGCCTCACTTCCTCCTAGAAGTGTCTCTTGACCCCGTCAGTTGGTGTGCCTGCTCTGAGCTCCTCACATAATCCCCCCATTGTAGCACTTAACCCCACTTATTATAGGTGTTCTGTAGATATTTTTTGAATTGACAGAATAAATTTGATTTGAAAGAAAGGAAAAATATAGCAATATATATTGCAATAGGCAGGTTACAGTATCCCAGTTCCCAGATACCGCCATGCTCTCTCAGTCATTCCACAAATATTCCCTAGTCTGATTATCATTGAAAGAAGTTTTCAATTGCTACTGAATCCGTTGTGCCACCCTCTGCTGGAGGGGCCTGCTCACTCCTGGGGTGATTGCACCCGCTTCTGCCATTCATTTGATCCATCTTCTCACCCCCCACACTACCACACAGGTCCCCATCATGCAGGACCTGCACAATGCCCTCTGGACATTCCTCCTTTTCTCAGGGGAGCTGGGCATTCCCAGCTGGTCTGCCCAGTGGTCCTGCAGCTCCAGCCCTAGTAGAGGTTCCTGCCCAGATGCATCTCCTGTGCCTGCAGTCCCGCCACCTCCACATTCACAGAGACTCACACAGTACTGGGGTCCTCTCCTGCCCCTTAGATGCTCAAATTCCATCAGCCTTACCTCTCTGATCTCTGGGCCTTCCTCTGGTACTTCTGTGAGAGCTGCTGTCACTGTTGTTCTCTCCTTTGGAAAGTTTCTTTCCCTCCCTCATTCTCTCATCTTGTCTCTGAACGTCCCTCCTGCCTGTGCTTCCACCCCATCCTCTCCTTCCTCGTTCAGGACCTTGTGCCATCACTGTCCCCTTTTTTCTAGTATCTTTGGTCTGCCCCCCTCTTCCCTGTGTTCTTTCCTTCTGTCTACACCGTGCTTGGGTATCCATCTCTTATAAAATTACCCCCTGCCCGTATGACCCCATAAGCTTATGTCCTGGCTCTCTGCTCCCTTTCCTCACCACCTCTGTGTCATCATGGCTCTCCATTCACTCCCCACCCGCTGTAGCCCCATCGCTGTCACCAAAGCCACCCATGCCCATATAATCACAAATCCTAAGAAGTCTCCTTGACCTTCTCTGCTGCCTTGGATGCTGATGACATCCTCTTCTCTTGGACACTTTCTTCGGGCTCCCTGGCATTCTGTCGCCTGCCTTGGCTTCTGTCCTGTTCACACTTTCTGACTCATCTGCTGGCACATCCCCATCTTTCCAACCTCTGAATGTAAGATTTTTTGAGATTCTGTCCTCTGCCCACACCATCTACCCAGCTGCTCCAAAAGACCCCGCTAATGGACAGCTCCCAGGTCACGGTCTCCAGGCCAAACGTCTCTCCTGCTCTTTATTTTGCATTTCAACTTTGCTGAATAAGGCTAAACTCAAACTGCTCCCCTCTAAATGTCAAGTGCTCTGAACTTTCTCTTTCTGTTAGCAGAGTGTCATTCTCTGGTCCTACAGGCTCAAAAACCCACAGCCACCTTTGGTAACTTTCTCCACTCACAGCTGGTCCTGTCACTTCTACTGTCCCTGAGGTTCTCACATCCGTCTCCTTTGACCTCGCCCTTAATTTCAGTCTCACTGCTGCTGGCAGAAGCCATTTGGTTCCCTCCCTTCTCCCCTAGATTCTTTTTTCCAGTCTTTATGCCCCGATCTATTGTCCACTCTGCTGCTAAGTCCATCCACTTGAAGAAGTGGTTCTCAAGGTGCGGTCCCTGGACCAGCAGCTTCAGCATCGCCTGGGAAATGCATACTCTCAGGCCCCATTCCAGACCTACTGGTTCAGAAACTCTTTGGATGGGGCCCCCCAGCAATCCATGTGGGGTGATTCTAGTGCATCTAAAATTGGAGAACCATTGCCCTAAAACCTAGCACTAAGCAAGTTTCTCTTCTGCTTAAAAACCTAAAACACTTTGTTTAGTTAGGATTAGGTTCAGCTGATATAACAAGTAAAAAAGTGGCTTAAACAAGATAGAAATCTATTTCTCTCTCACTTAAAAGAAGTCTGGCCATGGACAGTGCAGGGCTGATACGGCAGCTCCATGGCGTCATCAAGAATCCAGGGTCCCAGCTTTCTGTTTCAACTCCTGGAGCATGGCTCTCTTTGTCATCAAGGTTACGTCATGGTTCAAGAGGGCTGCTAGAGCCCTAGCTATCATGTCTAATGATTCTGCTCCAATTCCAATGTGTGGGTTTTTTCCCCACACCAAGCAATTCTCGGACACCACCTGGGCCCCAATTCAACTCAATTCTGACACTGTCTACCTGGAGATAGCATCACATCCCACAGGTCAAGCATCCCCCCTCCCCCGCCCCCACTTCAGACACCAGTGGCAAGTCCAGGTTGTCACCTGTGCTTCTGACTAACCAGTTATAGACTGGAGGTTCCAACGACCCCTTCCTTGGGTTCAGTTAATTTGCTAGAGCAGCTCACAGAACTCAGAGAAACATTTTACTTGCTGGATTACCAGTTTATTACAAAGGATATTAAAGGGTAGGAGTCAACAGCCAGATGAAGAGATACAAGGGCAAGGTATGGGGAAAGGACTTGGAACTTTCATGCCCTCTCCAAGCCCATCAGTCTCATCTAATCTCCACATGTTCATCAACAGGGAAGCTCTGTGAACCCTATCCTTTTGGGGTTTTATGGAGGCTTTGTTATATTGGCACGATTGATTAAATCATTGGCCACTGATGATTGAACTCAATCTCCAGCTTCTCTCCCCTCCCAGGAAGTTGGGGGGTGGGACTGAAAGTTCCAACCTTCTAATCACGGGGTTGATTCCCCTGGCAACCAGCCCCCATCCTTTGGTTACCTAGTGGCTTTCCAAAAGTCACTTCATTAACATAACAAAAGACATCTTTACCACACTCAACGCAGGAAATTCCAAGGGTTTTAGGAGCTCTGTGCCTGGAATGGAACGAAGACCAAATATATATTTCTTATAAATCACAATATCACACATCCTAATACAAACCAGGAGGAAAAGCAGAAGAGCCAAAAGGAGGACTCTTTCAGCCAAGGCAGCTCCCTTTAAGCAGCCTTCCCAAGAGACCTAAATAACACTTCCGCTTAAATCCAGTTGGTCAGAATTTGCTCACATAGCCACACTAGATTCAAGGGAAGCTAGGAAATATAGTTTTTTGTTCTGGGTGGCAAAATGCCAGACTAAAAATTGAGGTTCTCTCAAAAAGTTACATCCTTATGATTCAATTTATATAACATTCTTAAAATGGCAGCGTTATAGAAATGGATAACAGATTAACTGTTGCAAGGAGTTGGAGAGTGGGGAGGGAGGGAGGTGACTGTGGCTATCAAAGGGTAGCACCAGGGATCCTGGTGATGGCACTGTTCTGTCTCCTGACTGTGGTGGTCATCACGTGAATCTGTACATGGGATAAAATTGGATAGAACTAAATAAACATACGCAAACATGAGTGTGTTCATATAAAACTGGTGAAATCGAATGTCACTGGATTGTATCAATGTCAATTTCCTGGTGTGATAATACATTATAGTTTTGCAAGATGTTACCATTGGGGGAAACTGAGTGAAGGGTATATGGGATCTCTATTATTTCTTACAAACTGCATGTAAATCTACAATTTTCTCAAAATAAAATATTAAACAAACAAAGCAAACTTGAGGTTCTATTACTAATGAGGAAGAGGAGATGTTATAAGCAACCAGCAGTCTCTGCCATAAACCTAACCCATCCTCCCAAGTAAACAGTACAGGCTTCTTAGCATAATAAAACCTTCATGATCTAGCAGTAAGGTAACCCTGGAGCAGCCCATACTTTGCCAGTGTAGGGGAGGAAAAACTTTCCCTCTGCACTTCTACGCTCAATAGCTGGGTCTATGAAATAAACTGAAAACAGGCATACAAATTTATTATTATTATTACTATTTGTGTGTGTGAGGAAGAGTAGCCCTGAGATAACATCTGTTGCCAGTCCTCCTCTTTTTGCTGAGGAAGATTGGCCCTGGGCTAACATCCGTGCCCATCTTCCTCTACTTTATATGTGGGACACCTGCCACAGCATGGCTTGATAAGTGGTGTGTAGGTCCATGCCCAGGATCCAAATCTGTGAATCCCAGACCACTGAAGTGGAGCACACAAACTTAACCACTAGGCCACTGGCTGGCCCCTTTTTAAAATTTTTTTGGTGAGGAAGATTGGCCCTGGGCTAACATCTGTTGCCAATCTTCCTCTTTTTGCTTGAGGAAGATTGTCGCTGAGCTAACATCTGTGCCAATCTTCCTCTATTTTGTATGTGGGACGCTGCCACAGCATGGCTTGATGAGCAGTGTGTGGGTCCATGCCTGAGATCCAAACCCGCGAACCCCGGGCCACTAAAGTGGAGCATGTGAACTTAACCACTACACCACTGGGCCAGCCCCTCAAATTTATTAATTTTTAATATTATGTGCACAGGGGCATCACAGGAAAAAAAAAGTGAATACCCAAAAAGGTGGTGACATTTAAGAGCTTATATGCAGTATTAATAGGGGAAGGACAGAGGGAATGTAGGAATTTAAGGGAGAATAAGTGATTTTTAGGGACGATGAATGGGACCTTAGAAGAATAGTTGGAAGATATGATAGTTTGTGACAAAGTTGGTCTGCATATGGTGTTGACTTCTAGTTTCCTCTCCTGTGATAAGAGTCAGTCTTCCCTGATTGATGAAGCTCTCCGAGAGGGGATTTATGACCACTGAGTTCCTTTTGGAGGATCTGTCTTTAGGCAGATAAGGGGCATTCAGAGAAACCCCTCCATGCATTTGCTGGTTTTCAAGTGCCTTCAGCTCAAAATAATCAATCTACTCAAATGGCATATTTTGGGGTGGCATGTCCTGAACTCCTCCAGGGTAATGTTGTTTGTGTTAAAGCACAGACCTCTAGAGGGCAGGCCTCAAAGGTGCGACCAGTATTTACGAAGCATTTACCTCTTCACCTATATGGTCCTGAATAGAGCTAATGAAACAGATATTTTTCTGACCTTCAGTAGCTTCCATTCTGAGAAAGAACCAAGGTTCTTAGGTGTGTTGCCAACCTAACTGAAAATGAAAATAAATGGCTTTTGTCTAATTGAAAGGGGCAGTGAGCAGAGAGGAACGTTTTGGATCCATATGTTGTTGTAGTGACTACAGTGAAAGCAGGAAGCACTGAAGCATATTTTAAAATATGCTTTGAAAGAATTCCATCCTGTCATCTTTCTCCATGTTCTGGTGCTTCTTCCTTCAGGCATTCCCCAGTACCAGCTGCCATCTCATCCCTGGGCAGCTTTGGTGAACCTGACTGTGCCCCCACGGGAAGGAATTAAACTGCTTGTCAGGAGCTTCTGCTCAACCAGAATCCTGCCCAGAGCCTTTTCCCAGCAGTTTTCTGAGCTGCCCCGAAAGGGGGAAAGGGTGGTGCTGAGGTGGGATGGAGAAGGAGGAGGTACCAAGGGCCTGGCCACACCATGAAAAAAGATGCCTGGATGGCAGAGAGATTCTGAAGAGAGAGAAGGACAGGCATCTGGAGAAAGAAGAAAGGGAAGCAGGCACAGGCCTGAGAGAGTGAGGAGGAAGGACGGAGTCAGGCAGAGCCAGCTTTAAAGGGCCTGGAAAGAGAACCTCGAAGCCCACCTGGCAGAGCTTTCTCAGCCCTGAGGGACACGTTGCAGGGCAGGGGATGCCAGCTGAGAGCGCTGCTGCTGGCTGCCAGGCCTGATGGAGTGGGAGAGGTCTCCTGGGCTACAGGTCAGGGCTTCCCAACCCTGAGCCTATGGACTCCCAGGGGGGTCCAGGGATGGGCTTTGGGGGGTTCATGAATTCCCTGAACTTGTAGGCAGAATTCCGTTAAGTATGTGCTTTTTTCTTCAGGAAGAGTGTCCATGGCTGACATCAGATTCTCAAAGGGATCCATCAGCCCCTAAAAGCTGGGAATGATACTCAACGATATAAAGAATGGGGGACTTGGGGGAGGAGAGGTGAGGGAGTTGTAGATCAAGGCCAGGTGGAGCAGGGAAGTAGCCAGAGTAGAAGAGCTTGTGAGAAGGTGCTTAGCTTTGGCTTGAAGGCTGAGCTGGTGCAGGCAATACTGATCCCCCCACTTCTGTGTCCTGACCTGCTCTCAGTCTGGGCAAATGTAGTGGCCAGGGTGGCCAGGACAACCTGTTTGCACTCCCAGGCCCTGGAGGAGCCTTTCTCCATGCTGACTCCTACTGATATAATCCTGTATCTCAGCTTGGTGAATCCCTCAAGCTCAGGGGGACCTTTCCTGAGCCCCCAGACCTGTCTGTTCCCCTGAAAAACACTCCCATAGCCCCCTGCACTTCCCCATCAGAGCCCAGCACACGTGTAACTGTGGCTGGTGCTTGGAGGTCCCTTCAGGGGAGCCCTGCCTATCTTGTCCACTCCTGTGGCCCCAGTCATAGCCTGGCCCAGTGCCTGCCTGGCATATGATAGACACTTAATATTCAATAAATATTCATTGGATGGATGGATAAAAATGTAAAAGAGTATGTTGTCTTGCGGGTGAGAACATGACACCCAGGGAATAGTTTGAGGTCCCTCAGAGAAACAGCTGAGGCTGACCTTTAATCCAGCAGTAAAGAACAGGAGGAAGATGAGTCTGACTGTGAAGTAACTCCATTGAAGTTAAGTCTCATTCTGCGCACAAGATACACCCCGTGGGGTCCTTGGCAGGAAAGATTTATTCTCATTAATTCTTTGCTATAACTTCAAAAGCAGATGAGGCTGAATGAATTGATGGGGTTGGGGGAACATTAGGGAAATAGTTACATATGAGGGTAAGTGAAATAGATGTCATGGATTCAAAATTACAGAGGCCTACACTTATTTGTGGTCTGGTCAACCAGTTCCCATTTTATGGAGAGCTTATTGTGGGCCAGGCGCTAAAGAGATGAGAGCAGTGTAAGTCCTAGGCAGGAATCACATGAAAGAGAAAGAACCTACAACTTGACTGTCACATTCACTTATGACATAAATTACTCAATCCCCTAACCCATTAAACTTAAACACAATTTCTACTTCCTCATTTTTTAGAACATGCAAAACCAGTATCAATTCTATTAATAAACCTGAAGGAAACATACCTAAAACAGTTGTATTAGATACTGAGACTTCAGGATACTGCTCAACACTTGTCCCTCAGCTCTGCTCTGCGAGGACATCTGTGTGTGCCAGCCCTGATGAAGCTCTCTTGTTTCCGTGAGCATGTCAGCTCTACCCTCTGCTCACTTGATTGTCAAATTGTGAAATGGCCCTTAATTGGCAACATTGATGATCTGCCCTCCAAGTTTTTCTGCTTAATTTATTGAAGTGAAATTCATGTAACATAAAATAACCATCTTAAAGTATAAAATTCAGCAGCATTTAGTACATTCACAGTGTCGTGCAATCACCCCTTCTATCTAGTGCCACATGTCCCTCACTCCAAAATAAAACCCCATACCCATTAAGCACTTTCTCCCCAACCTGTGTCCTGTCTGTATGGATTTGCCTATTCTGGAAATTTCATATAAATAGAATCATGCAATATGTGAACTTTTGTGTCTGGCTTCTTTCACTTAACATAGTATTTTTGAGGTTCATCCATGTTGTAGCATGTATCAGAATGTCATTCTTTTTATGGCTGAGTAGTATTCCATTGCATGTATATACCACAATTTTTTATCAATTCATCCACTGATGAACATTTGGGCTGTTTCCGTCTTTTGGCCGCTGTGTATAGTGCTTCTATGAACATGCGTGCACAGGTATTTGAGTACCTGTTTTCAATTCTTCTGGGTATATACCTAGTAATGGAAACCCTCTAAGTTTTTGCCCCCAAATTTAAACATGAACTTAAATTCTGCTAGCAAATGCTTATCAAAAGCTCAGTGAAGAGAAATATTACTCATGACAGCTTTTTAAACTTCAGTTTTTTGATGCAAAACTCTTTTGTCAAACAGCTGACCCCAAACTCTAATATACAAAACAGAAAAACAGAATGCCCTGAGGGGGACAGATGTGGAGGCCAGAAGCTCTGTGAGGTCAGCCTCCATTCACCACCCCCACCCACCCAGCCCCTGGAGACCTGAGGAGGCTCCCAGACCTCCTGGGCTCCAGGCAGCAGCCATCGGAACTCCTGCTCCAGACGCCCTGAGCTCCAGATCAAGCTCCCCCCTCGGAGACCTGTGGGTTTGAACCCCGCCATCTTCTGGCACACTCCCTTTCAGAGAGTTGTCTTGGATGTTAGGCCCTCAGACTGCCCTGGGAGATACAATAAGCAGCTGCTTTTTTATATATCTAATGATGTAATAACAACTTTCCCCTGTAGATCTCAACCTCCTCCTTAAGAGGTTCCTCAGGAGAAATTCCTTGCAAGGCTTAGTGGAAAGAAAAACTGAGTTCCTCCTAAACTGTGATTTGGTTTTTTTGGGGTTTTTTTTGTGAGGAATACTAGCCCTGAGCTAACATCCGTTGCCAATCCTCCTGTTTTTGCTGAGGAAGACTGGCCCTGGGCTAATATCGGTGCCCATCTTCCTCTACTTTATATGGGATGCCGCCACAGCATGGCTTGACAAGTGGTGTGTCGGTCTGCGCCCGGGATCCAAACCTGCAAACCCCGGGCTGCCAGAAGCAGAGCACGTGAACTTAACCACTACACCACCAGACTAGCCCCTGTGATTTGTTTTAACTGGCCATATTTCCCTTTTTGCTTTGGTTGCTAAGACGCTCAGAGTTAAATTTGCAGCCCATGTCCAGCAATTCTGTATGCCAACTTTATGACTGGCTGCATGTTGCTATGCTACCCTCCTTGCGATCTTTCTCTATTTAATTCTTATTCTACTGAATAGTATGTATTTCTGAAGCACATACAATCTCTTTTGGGTTGAGGTAAGATATAAAGAATCATTTTCTCATCTTGGCAGTTGTAAGTTAAGTATACATGTCCTCCTGCCATTAACCCTGAGTACAGAACCCCAGATGGCCCAGATAAGAGCATGAGGAGGCCAGAGCAGCCTGCTCACACCCCACTGGCCCTGACTCCAAGGAGGAGACGGTACCCAGGACAGATCAGGTGAAGGTGGGTGGGCCCAAGGCCTTATACATCCTTTGTCAGTTTCAGTTCAACCGACTGTGTGCACGTGCTTGTGAAGAGCATTTTATGGAATAAAACAACATAAAGATGATCTCAGGTTACTAGAATTTCTAGAGGGTGAGACAGCATGTGCATAAATGACTGTGTACATAGAAGTGGAATGGAGGATCACATGCCCCAGGAGCAAAAGGGAGGAAGAGATTTTTCTGACCATGGGATCTGAAAAAAATGAAGATTTGACTGAGTTTTCTAACAAGTGGTGGTGGGAAGGGTAGTAGCATTCCAGGCAGGGGAAATGGCTTGAGCAGAGGCTTATAGGCTGATGTGGGGGAAGGTACATAGATCAGTGTAGCTTGACACACAGGGCTGCAGGGGTGTGCAGTTAACATGCATGTATAAGGCCGTGTCTGTATGTGTCTGTGTGTGTGTAAGGTGGTAGGTGCCAGGGGCTTGTACTGGGGCCAGGTACCACCCACCTTGCCTAGCAACACTGTCCTTTCAAACATTGTGGGGCATAAAAGAGCAGCCAGCCAGACACACGCTTGATGGCTGTGTGTCTCAGGCTCTGAGCTAGAGTCACAGGGCTTGGGAAGGAGGTTCAAAAGGAGAGAGAAGACTGACCCAGGAAGGCAGAGAATGTGTAGGTTTTATCTTAGAGGTGGGAGAAGCCTCAAAAGGTTTAGGCAGGAGAGCAACATCGTTGTATTTTAGAAAGTAACTCAAAACTGAATACTCTGAATATACACTCATGTATTGAAAAATCATAGAAAATATTAACAGTGATTATCCTGGGTATTAAGAATCTGGGTGGTTTTTATTTTCCTTATACTTTTTTATCTTTACTAATGTTTATATTATTAGAAAAGGAGTCATTAAAAGTTATATCAAAATAAATATCTGAAGTATTTTATACCGGCAGTCATCTGTGAGGGTCACAAGGCTCTGAATGAGGGTATTGGTAGCAGGAGTAGAGAGAAGGGCTTGGATTTGAGCTTTTTAGAAGAGGGAGTTAGCCTGGGCAGAGAGAGAGAGAGAATGGGCTGGAGCGGCAGGGAATCACGCCTTTACTTTGTGGTTAAAGCAGGCCCTGGAGAGCCCATGTGTCCCCCAGGCCCATAACTGTTTCTGCTCCCCCGGCTGTTTCCTCCCAAAGGCCTTAAAAGCCTCAGTGGGACCTGGTCAGTGGGTCTCAGAGAAGGATCCCAGGCAGTGACAAGATGATGTTTCAGCTAAATGAATAGACTGAAATGTTCCAGGGAACATGGTCTTGCTTTCTGGACATTTGAGACTAAAAACTGAACACTAATATGCATCTGCACTTCCTGCTTATCTGCTCCCATTGGTTTTTGCTATCCTATCATAGATAAACAGATTTATGTTGTTTTCAAGGGGAGGTCCCAAGGCCTCCATAGCGACAGGTGGGGTTTTAACTCTGGGAATCCACGTGAATGATAAAGTGGTGATAGTGGCTATGGCCTTGGTTAGAGGCCCAGCTTCACCACTGGCTGGGGGATCTTGGGAAAATCACCTCAGAAAACTCAGCCTCGGTTTATTTATGTGTTAAATAGAATAATAATGTCATCCCAGCTCATGTCATAGAGTTGCTTTGAGCTTTCTATTAGATGATGTGAAAATACTATATAAACTATAAGGAGCCATATATAAGTGTATGTTTGTGTGTGTGTGTATGTGTGTGTGTGTAGTTACTGTTATGAATATTACTATTTCTTTTCAGAAGAGATATGGTTGTTTTTGCAAAGAGTGTGTGCCCTGAGGAATGCCTGGCCAAAACACCTGGGGAGCTGGGCCCAAGCAGGTTCATGTGGATGTTATGATACAAGCATGACACACATGTTCAAAGGTGAGCCCTACAGATGATGGGCCAAAAGGGCCCAGGACTATGCGAATGTCTGTTTATGTTATGGGTAAAGACCTCAAAGATGATCATTAACTAGTATGGGAATATAATCTGTAAATTCACAGTCACACTTCTATTCAGAAAGGAAATTATTTGATCATGCCCTTTGCAAGCACATTAAGGAATTGCTGATCTTGGCTTCCTAGTATGAAATGGAAAATTTTGAACATAAAACATAAAAATACAAGCAATGTTATGTACCAATGACTATCAGTAAGACAAGACTTCAGCTTAATCAGTTAGCTTGAAGAAGTGATGTATAAGCAAAGCCAAATGCATGAGATGGGTGATTGTTCTCCCTTGCTGTAGCCATTAGTCAATATAGGAGTGGCAACCACCCCTACACTGTGTCAGTGGTTCTCCAAGTGTGATCCTGGACCAGCATCACCTGGGAACTTGTTAGAAATGCACATTCTCAAGTCCCACCCCCGACCTGCCGAATCAGAAACTCTGGGGCTGGGGCCGGCAATGGTTTTAACAAGCCCTCCAGGGGATTCTGATGCTGCTAAAGGTTGCGTGATTGCTGTACAGGTACCTGCCTCAAAACAGTTTGCATTAACTATCTTTGTGGTTTCTTGTCTTTGCTTAAAATGCTTTATTCTTCATGCCAAAATAACTAAGGTTCTTGACGTTGGTTAAACTTCTAACACTACCTAGTTATATCAGCTAGACTCAAGCTATATTCCCAGACTTAAACCAAAGAACCAGGGGTGTTCTTCTCAGCATCTTGGCGGTGCAGGAACAGAGGGCACTTGTCAATCACAATGTGTGGCAAGAACCGAGGAACCTGCAGCATTTAAGTGCTTTGAAATCTCAGAAGTAAAAGCATCCAAAGTGCTTCATGCAAAGGTCTCTTGGTCCCCAGTTATGAAAAAATGTAGAGATGGGGAGCAAGGAGAGCAGGTATGCAGGATGACTCTTCAACTCAGTGATTTAATAGAGATGGAAAGTAGATTAGTGGTTTTCTAGGGCTTGGGGAAGAGGGGAGAATGGGAAGTGACTGCCTAATGGGTATGGGGTTTCTTTTGGGGTGATGAAAGTGTTCTGGAATTAGATAAGTAGTAATGGTTGCACAACATTGTGAGTATACTAAAACACCACTGAATTATACACTTTAAAATTTGAATTTTATGTTTTGTGAGTTTTATCTCAAAATAAATGGTGGATTAATGGGGAGGAGTGATTATACTTCTCTTTTATTTCCGCTCCTGCCACATCCAGCCTCAGTACAGAGTGGGGCATGTAATAGATGCTCAAAGAGCTCTCTGGGGTTAGTTGTCTGCTCTGACCCCTGAGAAAGGGTTTCGAATGAGCAGGCACCTGGGAATGAACATGGTTGCACTGTGGTCCCTCAGGATGGCCCCCTGAGGCAAGTGTACCTTTTCTTGGAGGAAATCCTCAGCTCTAGTTTGAGAGATTCCCCTGGGATCATGGAGGGGAAAAGTGAACGCGGGTTAGAGAAAAATGACTTCTTGCTTTGAGAGCGAGTTGTTTCCAGTTCGCTGTGACGAGCACAAATTTGTTTATGCCGTCAGACGCAAAGCTTGGGAGGCCAGCTGCTGCTCCTTGATGTGGAGAAGGCGCCTCTCCCAGGCTGACTCCTGCCAGCCGCAGACAGCCCCAGGGAACCGGGTGGGATGATCTCACAGGCCTGGGTGGAGCGAGCATCCCGGACAAGCACCAGGCCCCTCTGCTCACAGATATAATCAGCTTTGATGGGCAGAGGCTGAGGCTGTTTTTCCAATTAGAGCTGTTAGAGGATTCTGGCAGAGGCAGCAGTGGGCTTAATTTAACAGACCCAGGACTCATTGAATTAACAAATGCAGAGGGGATGAGACGGGCACTAATGTGAGGGATGCTGGGGCAGAGATGAGGAAGGGACGAAGGGGGTCCAGAAGGGGTCAGTCAGCAAGGACACAGTGAGGCCTGGCGATGTGGTCAGGGGGCTGCCTTCAAACGTCTTCTCATTTGGCAAGGAAGCTGTGCAAACAGACGTGGGGCACAGCCTCCTTCGGTACTGGTAAGGCTGCCTGGTGGGCTTTGCTTGTGGGGATCTGGATTCTCAAGACCATTGCCAGGGTCCCGGACAGCTTCTTGTGCCCATCCGCCTTCCTAGGGACCGTGCAGCTGCTGCTGTCTCCTCCCCTTTCTAGAAGCTGCGGTTCCAGGCCTACTCCACCAGGAAGCCTCCTGGTTTGAGAATGAAGAGCATTAGTGCCAGAGCGATCCTTAAATGTCCTGGGTCCACACCTTCCTTTTGCAGAAGAAGAAACCGTTTCCTAGAGAAGTTTAGGAACTTGTCTAAGACTACCCAGCTTGTTAGAGGCAGTGTCACGGTTGCAATCCAGGCCTCCTTATGTCTGTCTTCCCTACTTCCCGACATTCCATTGAAATAATAGAAGAAATGGGACAAGATAATCCTATTTTTATATATAAGAAAAGCAGGGCACAGAAAGGTTTAGAAATTTGCCTAAGATCACATAGATATTAAGGAGCAAGTCTAGAATCTGATCCTGAGTCTATATAAACCCCCAACTACTATGGGGGACTGCCATATGCTTTGCACTTCTTTATAGTTTCCAAATTTTCTACAGTTGAGCATATAAAAAACCTAATGGTACTTCCTGATGGGTGAAGCTAGGTGGCTGTAGGGAATATTTCTCTGATCATACCTCCTGGCTCCAGAGTTTGCTCAAACACTGGCCATCTTCACCTTCAGGGACATGTTTGGAAATTGAAGTCCCCAAGGAGAGGGAAGCAAGTGAGCTTCCTGCCTCCTCCGGGCCCACCAAGAGGCCAGTCCATCTGCATAGGGCTCAGAGGTTGGCTCTGGTCTGCAGTGACTGGGCTGGAGGATTCCTGGAAGGCTAGGGAAGTTCAGGGTTGGGCAGAGTTGGTTATATTTGAAGATGAGCCTTCCCTACACTCACCAGAACTTAGGCCTTCCAGAACCTCCTGTCCTCTCCAAGAATGACCTGGCCACAACTTGTTGCTGTCCCCTCCTTGGGCTAGTGCCTCCCCTTTGAGAGCAGTGGTGGAAGAGGTAAGAGTGTGGGATCCAAAGCCACGCGGCTTAAGTTCACATCCCAGCTCTGTCGCTTCCTAGTGGGGTGACCTAGGCAAGTTACTTTAATATCTCTGAAACTCCTGTCTCATCTGAAAATAAAGACAATTATGCATTATAGGATTTGTGTGAGGATAAACTAAATTTACAGTTAACGCAGGGCCTGGCACATCGAAGGCATCCCTCTGGTGTCACCTTCTGCAGTTCCTTCCTGCTCTGTGTCCAGCCCTGCCCTAAATACCTGCACACTCCCAACCAGAGGAAACATGACATGGCATCACCCCTTGTGGGGCTTCTCATCTTGTGAAGGCAAAAAACCTGCACATACGAAATACAACATTAGAAAGAAAAATAGATGAACATTTGCTGAATTCCTATTGTATGCCAGAGCAAGAAAAAAGATAACACATCTCTTTTCTTTTATATAGAAGGTAGCCCCGAACTGAGACACATTGCAGGGTACAAAAGCCAGATGCTGGGGGTTTAGGGCATTCCTTCCAGACCCCTTTCTTGTGATTATTTTACTTCACTGACTTAACAGGTGACTTGAATCCTCCCATTCCTGTTCCTTCACTTCTGCCAGGCAAGCTGGCCTCTTATGTTGCCTGGCTACCGGGCAGGTGATCCCAAATATGGAAAAAAAGCTGCCCAGCCTTAGAAATTGGCCATGGACGTCACTGCGGGGGCACAAATAAATATAGAACATCAAGAGATTATTCACTTAGAGCCCAGCTTCTCCAACATCTCCTTGCTATGATTCACCAGATCACTGAAAGGCACCATAATTCTGTGTGTCAGGGAGGCTGTGGAGAGGACAGGTCCAGCCTCTCCTGCCACCCCCGGTCCACATCCCCTCCCACCCACCCCCCATCCTTAGCCCAGCCTCTGATGGGATCCACTCCTCCCTTGCCTGGGATGTAAGTTACCATTGCTTGTTTCGGGCAAACCAATTAAGAAACCATAAATTGCAGCCGACTAGAAAGGTCACTGCACAGGCTATAAATACGGGCATTTCTAAACTGTGAGTGGAAGTCTGAAGTGCATTCTCTCCTCCACACCCACGTCTTCCAGCTGAGGTTTTCCTTTGATGAAATGAGAGAACATCCAGCGGGGAATCAAGAAGGCCTTCCCCGGGTTTTTGGGTTTTCGTTCCGCATCCTGCCGTCTGGAGTGCACCTGGGAATTCTGAGTCTCTGGTGGGAGTGTGGCCTGAGGCACCCCAGCCCAGATTCCAGGTTTTGTTTTATTTTTCTTCATAATAATTATTTCTTCACAACGTATAAAAGGTATATGAATTCAAGGTAAAAACTTGGAAAACACTGAAAAGCACAATGGGGAAATAATAACCCATAATCCCACCCCTTAAAAAAATATGTTGTTAACATTTTAGGATTTATTATTCCAGGCCTTTTTTCCCCGAGGCTGTATGTATACATATTTGTTCTTCTCCACAAAATCATGTTTAAAGAGTGTCATTTAGTAATCCTGTTTTGTGGCCTGCTTGCTCAGCAGTATTTGTGTTACTATTATTTTTCTGCAGTATTCTATAGGTACCACCATGTATTTAACTTTTCCCCTGGTAAATGTTGCCAAGGTGCCTTCTAGAAAGATTGAACCTATTTACACTTCACTAGTGTACGCTTGTGACCATTTCCGCACACCCTTGCCAAAAACTGACTATCGATATATTTTTTAATCTTGACCAATTTGTTGGATTAAAAAAGGATGTCAAATTGTTTTAATCTAAACAGCCACTTAGCACCGACTAACACATCACAGAAGGCTCCCAGAACCGTCAGGAACTTAACCTGCCGTGGATGCTCCTTCCCCGCACCCTCAGCTAGGCCCTCTGAGATCTTCACCCTCAGGAGGGTGGCAGTGACAGCATTGGGGTCCCGGGTTCCCCCAGGGTAGATCCAGAGCCAGGCGCAGGTTGGCTGAAGGGTCCCTGTCCTGACCAGCCTGAAACAACAAGGACACTTCGGGGCCAACCACCGACCTGGGCTGCAGGCCTGAGAGTCATGCGCAAAGTGAAATGCGCATCTCAATGGGAACCTAATCTAGGACATGACCGCAGGTGCAGAGCCGGCTCTTCTGCTTCCCCAGGAAAGACTTCAGCTCAGCAGCAAAGAGGGATCTCCGGGATCAGTCTCACCAGCCACACGTGTGTGCTGCACTTAGCTTCCCGCTAAACCCTTCAACATAATTGTGTCATTTAATCCTCAAGACGACCCAGTGAGGAAAATACAAGTCTTATCCCCATTTATAAATGAAAATATCAAGGTTCAGAGAGACTGAGTAACTCTCCCAAGGTCACAAGGAGAACCAGGATTTAAATTAAGACTTCAGCCCCCAGGTACTGAGCATTTCCAGTGTGACCAATCACATATCTGGCCCCTGGCATTTCTTAGCCTGGCATCTCTGTCCTCGTCCTTATGGATTTGTGCACGTTTCAGGACCCAGGTCTGGGGCCCTTTCTTGAGGGTCTGGCAGCAGTGGAATGGGCTGGGTGGGAGCAGAGTGCCTGAGCTCTACCCTGGCACCCTGCTGCCAGCTTTGCCTGCACCCTGGCCACGTCAGGCCTGCTGCCAGGAAAAGGGAGTGAGACCTCTCTGACCATCAGGGTTGTGGGAGGATGAATTAGATAAAGTCCATTAGGTGAACCTTGACATCGTTTGACTTACAAAGCATTATAATTAATAATGTTTGAAATGAGATTATTTCAAAAACATTAAGTGGTCATGGAAGAAGTAGTATCAAACCCAAGCAGTCTTCTAGTTCCAAGCAATCTCGTTAGCCCAAGGCTCCTCTTAATTTGTAGTAAATACAGTAAACTATTTAGCTGTTCTATTAAGTCTTTGAGCAACAAGAGCTCACCCTAAACACATCTATTCTTGAGACTTGCTTGATCTAAAGTGAACATAAATGACAGCTCAAGGTACCTGCATGCATGCATGTGTGTGTGCATTCATTCAGTTGGTGTTTATGGAGCCCCTACCATGTGCTGGTCCCTGACCAGGCACAAGGGATACAGAAATTAACAAGACACAACCCCTGCCCGGAAGGCTCCCTCCCGCACATTCTTGTGCAGTTAAATGGGTCTGTAATCAAATAACTACGTAATCCTGAGAGCTCTGCTAATAGAAGATACACAGCACCTGATACAGGTCTAGGACGAAGTCAGGAAACACTTCACAGAGGAGCTTTGCACAAAGGAAGGGGGGGCGTGTGTGAGACTGAGGTCTAGACATGCCACTCTGCAGTGCCCCAAAGTGCCAGGCTTTAGCCTGACGGAGGGAGGGGGGAAGGTTGGGGAGGGCCCTGATCAGATGTGTTTTAGGGAACTTAGTCTGGTGACACAGTGAAGGGACTGGGTGGGGAAGGACTGGAGAGAGGAGCCCACTGCAGAGCCCAGGTGAGAGGTGATGGGAGGCGGTGGCAGGTGGCCTGGCTGAGATCAGCAGGGCCCAAGCCCAGCCCCCCATGGGAAGCCCCATGGGAGCATTTAACCTTACAGCATCCACCTGTAGAGATTCTGATTCTGTTGGTCTGGATGGAATCTGGGGACCTGGATGGTAACAAAAATCCCCAGATGATGCTGGTGTCAGCTTGAGAACTGCTGGCTGGCCTGTGTATCCTCCAGCTCAGAGGCTCGAGGAGACAATGAGTCAATATATAGGCTTTGTCAGCTATAAAATGCTATGCAATATGAGTAATACGTTTCTCAGGATTTTTTCTGTAATTTTGCCAAACACCACCTGATCACTTCTTCTCTCAATGTGTAATCAGTGGCGGGTTTGACCTTCAGTCTCTAACATGTCTGCATCTGTTTCCCTGGTCCTCTCACCTCCAACCAGTCAAGCCAAAAAAGAATTCTTCTCCAGCCAAGGGAAACAAAAAGGAAACCATTTTGAAAGTGAATAATCCGCCGTCTTTCCCACCATCCACTCACCTGTTCATATATTTGGTAAATCCAAATGATATTCCTCTGCTTTTAAATAAAACTGTTACTCCCAGACTGCCCTTGTTAACCATTCAGAGCCCATTTCCCTCCTCCCAGGGGGGCTTCCTTGACCTATGCCTCACAGAGAAAGCCATTCTGGCCAAGACCTGCTCTTCCACTGATCCTGTTGCCTTCTTGTATGTGCCAAAGCCTGTGAGAACCAGTACAGATCTCTAATGGACTGAGTCCAGATCCACTAGTGGTGTGTGGGGTTTTGGGGCATATGGACTTGTGTGCAGATCCTGGCCCTGCCTCTTCCCAGTTGCATGGGTTTGGACAAGTAATTTAAATTTCTGAGCCTCAGTTACACCATCTCTAGAATGGAGGAAGTAAGACCTACATCCCAGGGATCTTGCAAGATTGAAATGAAGTGATGTGTGTCCTGTATCGTGTATGCCATTGTGCGAGAAAACTGAATTGCAGAGTTGCAGCTTTTGGGAGGAGAGCTGTCACAAAAAGTGAAAGGGCTCAGGAAGTCTGCAAACAAGGCACTCTGGCTCTGTGACTGCTTTCCAGTGCAAAGCCCAACCCCGCAGCCTGCCTCACTTACCGGGCAGTGTGCTCACCTGGCACGGAGAACTGCCCCTCTCTGGGCGCAACGTCCAGGGCTCAGCCCTTGCTGCCCTCCCCTGGTCCCTGAGACAGCCTCCTCAGTTAGTACATGTCAGCCTCCAACCTCCAGCCCCATGCTGACACAGACAGCATGATCTCCTTGTGGACATGTCTGTCACCAGACCCCCTTCTATGAGCCCAAAGATGGCTCTGTCAGTCATCAAGTCAATCTGAAATAAGTGAAAATTTCTGGTTACTTCATCTCAGAATCCTCAAATGCATTCCCAGGAAAGGAGATCAGATTCTTCTTTCTCTCATTCTACCATCCTCTTTCTTCTTTCTCCTCCTTTTTGTCATTTTAGTACATTGTTAAGTCCTGGATCTGATCATCCAACCAGGAGGAAGTTTGCCTTGAAGTGTCCCTTAAAAGGAAATAACAAAACAGTGTCCTGGACCAGACCTGCAATGACTAAAAACTTAATATTTGCAGAGTGATTTAAGTTTGCAAAGTGCTGTCACATTCTCTTAGTTGGTCCACACAACCACCCTAGGAGGAAGGTAAAGTCACTCAATAATAATGTGATATTACCAGCCCCATTTTGCAGGGTGAGAACACAGACTCAGAAGTGATTAAGAGCCCTGTCCGGGGCCATACAACTAATAAACGACACATACTGGATTTGAACGTAGGACATCTGACCGCCAGGATCCACAGATAGACCAATCTGGCTTGAATTGAAGACTCATATTTTGGATGGTGGGAGATAATGGTGGAAAGGTAGGACTGGGACTATGATCTGGAGGGCTGAATAGGCAAATCTGTGTTTTATGCAGTGGGCAGTGGTGAAGCCCAGGATGTTTTAGAGGAGGGAAGGAACATGACCAAAGAATGATTTAGGAAGGTGAATACAGCAGCACACAGAAAAGATGGAAAGGAGAAGAGATTGGTAGGAAGGGGACAAACTATTTGAAATACGATCCTCAGCTCCGATGGTAGCAGTGGGCATAGAAAGGAAGAGACAGATGATTAAGAAAATGCAGGAGACAAGGAAAGGGTGTCAGAGATAACACCAAGCCTTGGGGAGGAAGGGATACCATAGATAGAAGTAGGAAGTATTGATGACAACAGCTGACTTTTTTTTTTCAGCAGTTATGTACCAGCCACTGCAAAATTAAGAGCTTTTTGTAAATTTTCTCATTAAGTCCTCCTAATGGCCCTATGACATAGTTACTATTATTATCTCCATTTTAGAGATTTTACAGATGGAAAACTGAGGCCCAAAGTGATTACGTGATTTGTGCAAGATTACAAGGCTAATAAGCAATGGAGCCAGTATTTCAACCCAGGTCTGACTAACACTCTTCTAGAATCCATACTCTTAACCCAGCACTGACCAGCCCTTCCAACCCACCTGCAGATACAAGCTGGGATAAAGAGAGAGTTGGTTTGGTGAGCAAGGCAGACCTGGCCTCTGTAACTCCTGTCACCCATAAGAGACCAAATTCACCCTTCCATTGATGTGGGCAGATGGCTTACTGAGATTGGGATTTCTGTTTAAGATATTTGCTATACAAAAGGTCTACTGCAAGGGTGGGAGCAGGCAACTCCAGTTTAGACTCTGGCAGACCTGGGAAGACGGTGGCCTTTGGAATATCAGAGAATGAGGAGAGAGAAGAGAGAAGTGGAAGAAGAAAGTTGTGGCATAAAGGAGGAAAATCCTCCAAAGTCCAAACATTCTGAAGTAAAGGATGTTGTGTGGGCGCCAGCCAGGAGAAATGAGCAGAAAACAAAAGGAAATGAATTTGAGTCCCCACCATTTATTTCGTCTGGGTTTCTCCAGCAATATTCCTTTTTAGGCCGCTGCACCCAAAATCTAATAGCCCAGCAAAGCTCCCCTAGTGCCCAACTCAGAATCATCCAGCCGAGACGTCTTTGTCCCAGACAGAGGATTTTGGTCTTAAACTCAGAAAATATAAACATCCCAAAGAAAGGAAAGACCCAAGGAACTTAACATCGTGGAACTTCCGTGTTAGAAATAGCCCTTAGACCCAGGCAAGAGAGGCCCCCACCCTGGCTTTCCCCAGGCCATGCTCCTCCCATGCGAGGACTAGTCTGTGGGGTCAAGAGGATGTGTCTCTGCCCCCACTTCTAGACCATACCCTTGCCCTGTCCAAACACCCCCGAGCTGCTTCCAGGGCCTGTGCAGGCCTCTCCCCCCTGGTCTATCCTTCCACAGACATGCATACTTCTGCACAGGGTGGCCAAGAGGCAGTTCTTTGGGGACAGTGAATGGAGCCTGGCTATTCAGGCTGGTGTGTCCACACTCCATGCACACGAGGCCCCTCGTGGGTACAGGACCAAGTCCAAGGTGGAAAGAGGAGGGGGGTGGGCTGCAGGCTGGCAACTGGGCCAGCTGTCCCCATCTGCCACATTTCAGCGTGGAGTTCCAAGGAGTCTTGGAAGTCTAAAACTGAGCCTGGCTGTCCAGGTGTTATAAAAATATATTTATCAAGGTAGGAGGATAAAACATTTTTTTATTTCACAGGTGCTAGCTTGATTTTTAACTTTAAAATGTTTAGTCATATAGTCTGTGGCCTCCATTTGTCATCTTGCCCTGGCCCTCACACATGTTAGGAGCAAGTCCTTGGATAAAAGGAACCATGAAAGTCATCTACTCCATCCACCCAGTCAAGCTCGGGTCCCACCAAATGCTTCAACACCCCCAGTTATGATTGGTATTGGTCTCACTGCCTCCTGAGTCACTCGACCACTCTGTCTCTGCAGTTTCTCACTGCCAACAAGTGCTTCTTTATTTTGAGTCAAAGTTGGTCTTCGTGTTCCAGAAACAGCATTTAGTAGTAATAATTGAAGGCTTACTCTGCCGAGCAATAAAGTACGGAGGTGAATTAACTTTGGCCTCGTGTAGACCAAGGTCCAAATTCTGACTCTGCCACTTGCTAGATGTGTGACATTGGGCAAGTTTCTTAATCTCTCTTACCTTCAGTTTCCTCATGTAAAATGGAAATAATTCCCACTTCAAAAGCTTATTGTGGGTAGTAAATATCTACGGTAGACATTATTCATTCTTTTTTTTTTATTGAGGTGTAACTGACATATAACATTATATTAGTTTCGGTGTAAAACGTAATGATTCGATATTTGTATATATTATGAAATGATCACCACGATAAGTCTAGTTAACATCTGTCACTATACGTAGTTAGAAATATTTTTCCTTGTGATGAGAATTTTTAAGATCTACTTTCTCAGCAACTTTCACATATGCATACAGTATTATTAACTACAGTCACCATGCTGTATGTTATATCCATGACTTATTTATTTTATAACTGGAAGTTTTTACCTTTAGACCCCTTCACGCATTTCACCACCCCCGCCCCCCCGCCTCTGGCAACCATTGATCTGTTCTCTGTATCTGTGAGGACATTATTCATTCTCGATATCTTAAACAGAAGGCCCAGTCCCAGTGAGGAGGGACATAAGTAGTCCCAATAAACAGTGGCTTTTTGTTGCCTAGGTGCTTTCACATTTTTTCTCATGGCAGAAAGAGGTTGGCATTTGCTGTAGGAAGACCTGAGAATCAGTCTGCAGCACCACTTACTAGCTGTGTGACCTTATACAAGTCACCTACTCTCTCTGAGCCTGTTACCTCATCAATAAAATGGAGTTGATGATGATCTCCATCACCTCACAGAGCTCTTGTATTAAAAATTTCTTGGGGCCAGCCCGGTGGCGCAGCGGTTTAGTTTGTGCTTGGCAGCCCGGGGTTCGCGGGTTCGGATCCCGGGCGCCTGCTGATGCACTGCTTGTTAGCCATGCTGTGGCAGCGTCCCATATAAAGTAGAGGAAGATGGGCACGGATGTTAGCCCAGGGCCAGTCTTCCTCGGCAAAAAGAGGAGGATTAGCAACGGATTTTAGCTCAGGGCTGGTCTTCCTCACACACACAAAAAAAACAGTTCCTACCAAAAAATCATTTATTCATTCATTCATCCTGTAAACAGGCATGAAAGGTCTACTCTGTATTGGGTGCTGAAATACAAAGATGTGCCCCAGCTCCTGCCGTCAAGGGCCCTACACTCTACTGGATGAGACAAAGAGATGGTAATAATTTTTAAAATAATAATACAGTGTGATAGGTGGTGGCAGCCTGAAGGAGGGGACGACTGACTCCGCCTCAGGAAGATTTCACAAGGGAAGTGGCGCTTGAGAGAAGTGGAGCCGGAGGGGGGGGGTATCATGAAAAGGAAAGCATGGAGTCACATAGTTGGATGGAACAGAAACACAGAATGAAAGCAACTTTCTTCTTTCAAGTGACAGGTCTTCAGACATTTGACAAAAGTTATCACAGCCTCTCTCCCCGTCCTTTCTCCAGCATCTTCTCTTAGGCAGGCTCAACAAACCCAGTTTCTTCAACCATTGCTCACCTGATTGACTGCGAGCCTCCCCCTCTGGATCTGGTCCATTCTCTGTGTGTCCCAATGGCAGGGAACTCTTAAAGGTCTACCTGTGTCGCGTACGTTACCATAACCAGTTTGTTAGCGATAGCATAATTAAAGCCTTCTTTTAAAGCCTTTTACGCTTTCCAAAATTCCAAGAGTCTACAAGCTGCGCTGCGGCTCAGACGGCTCATCATCCATTCACAAGGCGATGTACCGGCTTGTCTCGTGGACAAAGAAAAAGCATGTGTTTGAAGAGAGTGTGGGCATAGAAAAGAGAGAAAGAATGTGTATGTGCTCACGTAGAGATTGTGTGGACTGCTGGCTTAATGCTGTTAGGGGACGATGAAAACCCCAGCTCTACGTGGTGTCATTAAATCTCAAGGGGTCCTGGTGAGATAGGTCAGAGACTAGCATTTCAGGTGTAATTTCCCAGCTCCCTTAGACTTGAAGGTCTTAGAACTGGCTTTGATGGAACCGGGTGCTTTTCCATGACTGCAAATTAAAAGGAAAGGCAAAACGAACAGAAGGAAAGTTCTCCTGGAAAGAAATAACAGCCCAGCCATAGGAGCAGGAGGCCCTGCTGCTGTCTTAAATGCCGCACTGGGCATCTGGCAGATGGCAGAGCCCCACCACACTCTAGGCGGCTGTTGTTGGCCCCAGGCTGTCTGACTTAACACAGGTGTTCTTTCTCACTGTTGAATATGGGGCATTATTTGTGTGAATGCAGTTCTCTTAAAGCCCCATCTCTGGGTGAAAAGAGCTTGGTCCTTGAAGGATAGCTGGAGGGGGACACCAGCACCAGTGCCGTCAGCTTTGTTCACTGTGCCCACAGCCACAGTACCATCTCTCAAGGTAGCAGGAGGCCATTGCTGGCCAGGACCTGCCTAGGAGACCAGCTGCCCTTGCTTTCACACCGTTGGCCACCTTCTGCTTCTGCTCAGCCTAATGGCAGCACTGTAGCTGCCTGCTCAGCCCATGGTTGCAAGGCCTTGTCCTTGCTGTGGAAATTAAAGGAGGGAAGACACCTGGTTCCACCATGAATGAATCGGAACCTTGGGCAATAGTTCTCATATTTCACTGTACAAGGAAATACTTGAAATGAGGGTGACTGTCTGGTTTATGCCAGTTGTCCCAGCATAATTATTAATAGTGTCCCCTTTTACTCTGAAGTGTCCCAGTTTGGGCAACAAATTGCATAATCACCCTACTTAAAGCGCAGATTACCAGGCCCCACTTATAAACCAGTCTGGTTTATAAGGTCGAGGGGTTCCTGGGAATCTGAATTTTAAGCTAGCATTCTGGGTGTTTCTGTTGCAGGTGTTGGATAGACACGCTTTGAGAAATCCTGATGGTGAGATGAAACTGAGGAGACCAAAAATCATTAATAATACTACTAATTTAAAAAAACGGTAATCCTCTGCTTTGTGAAGGGCTTATATGGTACTTTTTAATGTGTGACTTTGATTTAAAAACAAATATGAGTACCCACAAGGCACAGAACCCTTTGCTAGATGCTGTGGGAGACGCAGAACAAATAAGACAGGACCCTGCATCAGAGGAGTTTACGTCTGGTAAGGAATTCAGACGTATATTACATGGGGTGAACTCTGGGTAACAAGGAAGTGCTGAAGGGGGACATTTACACAACAGTGTGACAGTGTAAGGTAGGAGGGGCATTACGATAAGGAAATGCGAAAGGGGAATTCAAAGAGGCTGAGTGACTTATCTAAAGTTCACTGGACCAGGAATTGAACCTGGGCCTTCTAGCTGGGGATCCTGTGCTCCTTCCCCACATACTCCCCTCAGAAACACGTAACCGTGAACACTCTCCAGCAATCCCAGAGAAAAACATACCCGTGACAAGCAATTGGTGAGGTGTAAGAAGGGGACGTGGGAGAGGGTTATCAGTGAACAGATAAGAATTCATCTAAAGAGGATTTATAGAACAAAAAGGAGTTTATAAAACTTTATTATAAAACAGCATTACAGAAAGCAATAAAAATAAAGGGGAAAAATCATCTACCATCCTCACATGCCACTCGCACCCCCAGCCCAGTACTGTATAGACCATTCCTTTGTTTTACCATTTACAGTCAATTTTTTGCCTGTTTGTGATCATATTTTACATGAATTTATGTCCAAGTGTGTCCACTTAAACATTTTTCTGCATTAGGATAAAGTCTTCATAATTATAACCTAATAAGTATACAACGTGTCATTGTATATAATTGGGCCTATATCTGTGCACGTGTGTATTGCTGTGGGATGGGCTCCGTAAAAGTAGAATTAGCTGGGGCAAAGTGTATGTACCTTTCAAATTTTGGTGCATACATCAAACTGCCCTCGAATCAGCTCTGCCTATTTACACTCTCACCAGTATCCCCATACCTTCAGCACTACTGGATATTATCCAGCCTTCTACGTTTTAGCCAATCAGATGGGCAGGTAACGCTGCTTCCTTATTGTTTCAATTTCTATTTCCTGATTAGTAGGAGGATCAACAATAAGTTTATTGATTTCTGGCTTTGGGGGCCATCCATCTTTGCTGATCGCTGGGGTACTGCTTTGTTTATCCAACTTTACTGTCCATTTTGGGAGTCTTGTGTCCATTCTGAGAGTTTCTTGTGATGAAATTCCTCCTCCAGAGAGCCTTAAACTTGAGCTTTACTGTGCAGGCAAATGCCCAAGTCAGCAGCTCAGATGGTAGTGGGAGGGAGCTGGCTCTGCTGGTTTGTCTGAAGGCCCAAGTTCAAGGACCAAGGTCCTCTCCTTTCCCAACACTCAGTGCCTCTGATCTTGGGATTGTGCCAGAGTTCTACTAGGAAAACCCCTCTCTGCCATCTGTTATGGAGGTGTCATGGGTTGTTGGGGTACACTATCAATCTGTTCCCATGAGCCTTATCTCATCCAGGAATTTCTCATTGGAGGCATACCCTCCTGGTTTTCCAGGGCTAAATTTATTTATTTTTTCATATGTTTTCTATTATTGCAGTGGGATGTTGGGAGGTAGGAAAAATATAGAGTCTTGATCAGCCATTTAGAACTAGAAGACTTAGTGATGGACATTTCTAAAATAAATATCCAAATATTTTCCCAAAGGGTTTTACAGATTTTCCCCTAGCAACATAGGTCAACAATCTGATCAACACTAGGCATTATAATTTCTCCCTAATTTAGTAGAAGAAAGAAATATGTCTCAATTTGCATTTCTTTGACTATTTGTGAGGTTGGATATTTCTATACATATTTATTAATTCACTTCATCCTTTGTAAACTGTCCCTTCATGTACTTTGCCCATTTACCTATTTGGTCTTAATGTATTCCTTTATCATCTAAATAAGCTCTCAGATTTACGGCAGGTACTTTCCCAATCTATTAACCTTTTAATTAATTTTTGTTCTGGATCCTTTCATACTTAAGTTTTAATTTTGAATGTAGTTAGGTTTTTCTTTTGTACGTGTAACTTGGATGACCCATGTCACCAGCTTGGGGTGCAAAGTTCATAAGTCGCATTTCTCTCATTAATTGTTCAACCCCTCATATTTTCTACTTAGCAGAAGGTTAAGTATCTCCCTCTTGAGAACTCTTTACTCTCTCCCCACAAACCTTAAGGGTCTTACTCAGCCCAGAGGAGGCTAGTCTTGTTTCCGGTACAAGACCGAGAGAGAAACGAGAAGTTCTGGTCAGTCTACTTGCGTTGGTTGCTGCTACATTGTGTACTATTGAATGCTAGCTTTGCACTGTCTAATGGACATTTATGTTCAGTGCTGCAGCCAAGTCCTCCCCTCTGACATGGTTCCTGAATAGGCCATGGTCCCAGGTTCGATATCTGTTGGTTCCCAGCCAGCCATTGCTCCCCAAAGCTCCAGATGATGCCAATGTAGCTGGATAAGGAGAGGCTTCTGACCTGAGCCTTATGACAGTTCGGAACCAGCCATCACCTCACAACCGCTAAGCCCTTGTATTAAGCCTGAATCACCTTCGCAGATACCCACTGTCCCCCTGGAGTCCTTTACTTCCAGCAGATCTTGGTCAGGGCCACTCCAACAGGATTCACTAACTTCAAATCTTGGGAAGAAGGGTTTGAAGTCTTGGTTTCTGCCCTTTCAGAAGGATGTGGGATCCTTGTGCAAATTCTTACCCTCATTTTTTTCAACTCTGTGCATACTAAATGGTCTCAAGAAGAGAGGTACAATTTTCATCAAGCCACAAAAGATTCAGGTCACCTTTCCTGGAGGTCAGTGGGTGCCTACTCATACTGATCAGGTTGCAGATAACAGAAATCACTCTAGCTATTTTTTAAAATTATTTTTCTTTTTCCAGTTCTCTTTATTTTTGCTTTATTTCATTTCAGCTATTTTAAGAGCAGTGTATTT
This sequence comes from Tapirus indicus, assembly GCA_031878705.1. Lineage (NCBI taxonomy): Eukaryota > Metazoa > Chordata > Mammalia > Perissodactyla > Tapiridae > Tapirus > Tapirus indicus. The sequence continues at coordinate 80,272,955 of CM062922.1, read as the reverse complement.
AATACAGGGCATTAGGTGCTTACAAATCATTGGAAGATCTGAGGGGGAGGTTCTAGGTTAAGCCCCCACAAATGACTCCTGGAACGACAGCACAGAACAGGCCTGCCAAGAACTGCACCACATCAGGAAGCTGAGACTGTAGCTGATGGCCGTAGGAACACATGGTCTTCACTGTAATCCAGAGATCAGGAAGCTGCCACCACAGCCATTGGCTCCAGAGCCACACAGATCCTGCTAGATCCACCACTGCAAAGTATGATGCTGCTAGCCCTGCCTCTAGAGACATTGAGACCTCTGCTAACCCTGCTACAGAAAACTCCATTCTCAATAACCCTAGTTGCCAGCAGAAGCAACAGAAAAGCAGCTTCTGCCATACTTCCACTTTCCAAATCTCATGTGAGTGCATCTGACTGGCCACACTTAAATCATGGCCAGAATCCTAGCTGCAAGGGAGTCTCGAAAATGTCACTTTTAGTGTTCCAGCCTCTCCCTTGCAGTAAGACAGGCAAGAAGGAGGCTGAAACAGATGTTGCACTCCAATCCACCATGCCCACTGGTCATTTATACTTGTATGACAAAAAAAGACTACTCAAGTGACTCCTCCACTAGGAAAGAAAATCTGCTTCAAGGTGACTGTCCCTATCCATAGACATAGAAGCATCTGGCATAATTTTCAAAATACCATATAACCCAGCAATACCACATATATCTAAACATAACATCCCTCCTCTTAAGATCTTTAAAATGCCCTACCAGAATGAGTGATTCTTGAGTGGAATATTAGATGTGCATGGCTGGGGGCAAGTGTTCCAAGAGGAAAGAAGGGTCATAACCACAGCTGAAGCCCTGTCCCACACCTGCTGTGAATTTTACCATCAAGCAAGGAGGCAAAGTCAGACCAGTGAATCCAACCAATAGTTCAAACCCAGAGTGCCCTGTTCAGACCTGTGGCTCCACGTTTTATGACGGACATAGACAAATTGGAGCTCATTCTGAAGATGGAGACAAGGATGGTGGAGAAACTGGAGCCTTGCTTCTTGGGAAAAAGGAGAAGGAAATGAGAACATTTAGCCTAGAAAAAAGAAAACCAGCAGGAAATATTCTGTCTTGTGTTCATTCAATCAATCAATAAGTGCTTACTGAGTCCTCTGTGTTCCAGGCACTCTGCCAAGCAGGGACAGAGATAAAAGCACTCTTCCTGCCTGCACTGGGCTTGCAGTTTAGCAAAAGACACAGGTCCATCTCAAAACAGTTACAAATTATGAATTATAAAGTATGCAAGTGCTGCAGTGGAGGTATCCTTAGGGTACAGAATGAGGAAGTGCTTAAGTCTGCCTAGAGGAGTCAAGGAAGGCTTAAAAGGGGCAGGAGGGGTACTTGAGCTGATTCCCAAAGGAGGAATAGAAATTTTACAAATAGTTAAGGTTGGAAAGAAGGTGGCCTAGGAAGAAGGAACAGCGTAAATAAGGATGAAGAGATATGAGAGAGGATGGCTTACCTTGGGAGCAACATGCATTTCAGTATCATTGGAGCAAAAGCACAAAGAGAGAATGCCAAGAAGTAAGGATGGACTAGAAGGTAGGGACTGTGGTAGCAGTGATTCTTCTCAATAAAAACCCATTCCTCCTTCTTCCTGGGCACACAGCCCCTTTATGCCTCCAGCCTCACTTGCACTTAGGCGTGGCCTGTGTCTAGGCTCTGACCAGTGGTCTGTGAGTGGAAGTGATGTGTGCCACTTCCAGATCTGGTCCACAGAAGCCTTCCTCCGGTGATCTTCTACTCTTCCTCTGCTGATAGATGGAGGCAAAATGTCACAAAACTGGAGGACCCTGGGTCCCTACATCACCACATAAAAGGCCACCTGCCAAGTCCCCAGGCACTGAGATGTGGGGATTTCTCTGCTACAGCAACTAGCTGAGCATGAAGGGCCTTGTATGCCATGCTGTTTGTCCTGAGATCTTGAGAAGACCACCTTTTGAAGAGCAATAGCTGTATCATATATGACCCTTGGGGACAAACCAGCTTGAACAGGTGAAAGTTATCAAGAGGCAGTTTTCAGCTCATTTCTTCTTTTGTTACCCCCGTGTTCCTACCTTTCCCCTTTCTCCCCTCTCACACCTCCTCCAGAACATTTAAGAAAATAAAGAAGTTGGGCACATCTGATCACAAGTCAGCTGCTGGCATCAGCATCTGTGCATGGAATGCTCCTTCTCATCCTTTCCCTGCCACTCTCAGCTCCACTTTGGTTGTTTCTCAGCCAGGACTTGGGTCTCTGGCCTTCTGGTTCCCTGCTGCCTCTGCTGCATTAGCCTCCATGGAGCAGTGGGGTGGAGAAGGCACATTTGCCTTTAGTGGCCCATCCCTCCAACCTCCCACCCCCAAGGCTTGTGTATGTAACAGACTTGTTTGGCAGGTTGGGAATGATTAGAGGGAAGTATTCTGCAGGGAGGAAAAAATTCAAATGGATATTGAGCCTGGCCAGTCCCATACCAGAATCCAAGGGGAGAGAAAGCTAGTCATCTTCCCCTTCCTCCTCCTCTTCCTTTCTTTCTCAGAGGGAACCATTCTTCAGTCCGCGACCCACAGGGTTTGATCATCCCTTAAGATCTGTTCCCCTTGTTCCTCCATGGCAATGCAAGGACACAATATGCCAGCAGTCCAATTCACAGCATCTGAAGTCCACTTAGAATCACATTGGGCATAGGGGGAGGGGGAGGCTTTACCAGGGCAGGGCAGTCCAAGTTGGCATTCTAAGTGTGTCTGTCTCTGTCTCTTTCTCCTGCACTGTGATGTTCAGAGATGTCTTCTCACCCTTACTGCAGTTCTCCAGAGGTTATTATTGGTTCAGACATGTACACTCACACACAAACACACTCATAAAACATATCTCCCAAAGTCAAATAATTCTCAGAGACAGTTAAGTCTAAACCCAAATTAAGAAAGAAAGATACAGGCATACCTCGTTTTATTGTGCTTCACTTTATTGCACTTCACAGATATTGCGCTTTTTACAGATTAAGCTTTGTGGCAACCCTGTGTCAAGCAAGTCTATTGGCACCATTTTTCCAACAGCATTTGTTCACTTCATGTCCTTGTGTCATTCTCAGAGATTTTTTTGGCCATTCTCATGATATTTCAAACTTTTCCATTATTATTATATGTGTTATGGTGATCTGTGATCAGTCATCTTTGATGTTACCATCGTAATTGTTTTGAGGCTCCATGAATCGCACCCACATAAGACGGCGAACTTAACTGGTAAATGTTGTGTATGTTCTGACTGTTCCACCAACTGGCCTTTCCCCTGTGTCTCTCACTCTCCTCAGGCCTTCCTATTCCTTGAGACACAACACTATTGAAATTAGACCAATTAATAACCCTACAATGGCCTCTAAGTGTTCAAGTGGAAGGAAGGGTTGCGTCTCTCACTTAAAATCAAAAGCTAGAAATGATTAAGCTTAGTGAGGAAGGCATCTCGAAAGCTGAGATAGGCCAAAAGCTAGACTTCTTGCACCAGACAGCCGAGTTGTGAATGCAAAGGAAAAGTTCTTGAAGGAAATTAAAAGTGCTACTCCAGTGAACACACGAATGATAAGAAGGTAAAACAGCCTTATTGCTGATATGGAGAAAGTTGTAGCAGTCTGGATAGAAGATCAAACCAGCCACGACATTCCCTTAAGCCAAAGCCTAATCCAGAGCAAGCCCCTCCCTCTCTTATGAAGGATGAGAGAGGTGAGGAAGCTGCAGAAGAAAAGTCTGAAGCTACCAGAGGATGGTTCATGAGGTTTAAGGAAAGAAGCTGTTTTCACAACATAGAAGTGCAATGTGAAGCAGCAAGTGCTGATGTAGAAGCTGCAGCAAGTCATCCAGAAGATCTAGCTAAGATAATAAGTGAAGGTGGCTACACTAAAGAACAGATTTTCGATGTAGACAAAACAGGCTTATATTGGAAGAAGATGTCATCTAGGACTTTCATAGCTAGAGAGGAGAAGTCAATGCCTGGCTTCAAAGCTTCAAAGGACAGGCTGGCTCTCCTATTAGGGGCTAATGCAGCTGGTGACTTTAAGTTGAAGTCAGTGCTCTTTTACCATTCTGAAAATCCTAGAGCCCTTAAGAATTATGCTAAATCTACTCTGCCTGTGCTCTATAGATGGAACAACAAAGACTGGATGACAGCACTTCTGTTTACAACATGGTTTACTGAATATTATAAGCCCACTGTTGAGACTTACTTCTCAGAAAAAAAGATTCCTTTTAAAATATTACTGCTCATTGACAATGTACTTGGTCACCCAAGAGCTCTGATGGAGATGTACAATGAGATTAATATTACTTTTATGTCTGCTAACACAACATCCCTTCTGCAGCCCATGGATCAAGGAGTAATTTTGACTTTCAAGTCTTATTATTTAAGAAATACATTTTGTTAGGCATAGCTAGTCCATAGATAATGATTCCTCTGATGGATCTGGGCAAAGTCAATTGAAAACCTTGTGGAAAGGATTCACCATTCTAGATGCCATTAAGAACACTGGTGATTCATGAGAAGAGGTCAAAATATCAACATTAACAGGAGTTTGGAAGAAGGTGACTCCAATCCTCATGGATGACTTTGAGGGTTCCAGACTTCAATGGAGGAAGTAACTGCAGACGTGGTGGAAATAGCAAGAGAACTAGAATTAAAAGTGGAGCCTGAAGATGTGACTGAATTGCTGCAATCTCATGATAAAACTTTAATGGATGAGGAGTTGCTTCTTATGGATGAGCAAAGAAAGTGGTTTCTTGAGATAGAATCTACTCCTGGTGAAGATGCTGTGAAGATTGTTGAAATGACAAAGGATTTAGAATACAGCATCAATTTAGTTGATAAAGCAGCAGCAGGGTTTGAGAGGATTGACTGCAATTCTGAAAGAAGTTCTACTGTGGGTAAAATGCTATCAAACAGCTCTGCATGCCACAGAGAAAACGTTCATAAAAGGAAGAGTCAACCTACGTGGCAAACTTCATTGCTGTCTTATTTTAAGAAATTGTTAGAGCCACCCCAGCCTTCAGCAACCACCACCCTGATCAGTCAGCAGCCATCATCATGGAGACAAGACCCTCCACCAGCAAAAAGATTACAACTCACTGAAGGCTCAGATGATGGTTAGCATTATTTTTAGCAAAATAAAATATTTTTTAATTAAGGCATGTGCATTTTTTTAGACACAATGTGATTGCACACTTAATATACTACAGTATAGTGTAAACATAACTTTTACATGCACCAGGAAACCAAAAAATTCGTGTGACTTGCTTTATTGCAATATTCAGTTCATTGCAGTGGTCTGGAACTGAACCCGCAATATCTCCGAGGTATGCCTGTATTTCCCTAAACACAGTATCCCCCTTAAATTCCCCTGTCCTCAGTAGAAATCATTTTACAATATTACACAGAGCAGTTTCAGTTTTTGGCTGGATGTCCTCCCCTCGGGGATCTCTGTAAAGAGAACGGAGGCAGCAGCCCCTGCACCCGCCCATAGCTCCTCTCTTTCTGGAGGAGACTGTGTCCCAGATACTTCCAATCCCACTGGCCTGGAGAGTGGAGATTGAAAAGGAAAGGGCCCAGCTCTCCCTCCTGTTGTAAGAAGAAACTGAGAGGCTACAGGCTTTAGTAGCTTTTCCTCTTTGCTCATTTACAGGTGACATGATTCAATGCCCTTTCCAAGTGGAAAAGCCGTAGGGCGGAAGTCCACATTTCTTTCCTCATCATATCCTGGCCACAACAACCTCCCCTACCTTGACTTCTTATTATGAGGCCCTGAGCCTTGTGTGGGAAGCTATGGCTCAAGAGCTGGCAGCAGAGGGGCTGGTGGCCACGAGAAAGTCTGCACTCACGTGCCCACCAGCAGAGCTCTGCCCTGGGGAGAAAAACAGATCCAAAGCCAGAGCTCCCGGGGAGGCTTCTAGGGTGCTGGTTATGTGGGTGTGCTCAATGTGGGAAAATTCATCATAGTGCTTATTTATCATTTGTGCAGTTTCTATATGTTACACTTCAATAAAAGGTAAAATATAGTCTTACCAGCCATTAAATTTTATTATGAGGCGAGTTAATAAAAACAGGGTATAGGGATAATTATAGGCAAATAGGTAAATAGAACTGAGTAGCAAGTTCAGAAACAGATCTGAATGTAAATCTGAAATTAGTAAGTGCTAAAGATGATAACATAGTTCTAGGAAAATTGGGCTCAATTGGCAGAATTGGCTATCTAAAAAAATACAAAAACCGAAACCCTAAGAGTATAAAAACAGATCCCTGCTAGATGAAGAATTAAATTTAAAAAAATGAAAAATTCCTTATATAACCTGTGTGCAAGAAAACTTCCTAAACAAAGTAGGAAAGAGGAAAGGATGAAAGATTTAGCTCCCTAAAAAGGTAAAACTTTTACATGGAAAAGGAGTCCATATTGGGAAAAATGTTTGTAGTATTTATGACACTGCAAGAGTTGATATACCTGATTAGTAATATTCAAAGATATTGATAAGAATAGCACAAAGTAGCAAATAGGAAAAGTACATGGAATTAAGAAGTGATCATGCAAATAAGAGGAGATTTTTTTAAATCTCCCCCTTGGAGAATTAAAAATAGTCAGAGACCCAGATACCTTGGCCTAGGCCAGTGCTGACATGGGCTGGTCCCAGAGGGGTTACCTACCAGGAACTGTTTATCATTCATGTTTCCTACCAAATCCCTGTCTTCCTTGTCTTTTTATTTTCCCCTCCTATTTGGCTTGGTTTTGCTTGTGGAAATAACTTCCTGTCTTGGCCACTCATAACTGAATTAAATTTAATTATTCTTCCTTCATCTACCTATTGGTCCCAAGACAGAAGTCTTTCTTCTTTATTATTATTATTTTTTTACAGCTGTTGTCTTCTTAGCCATTCCTTTCCTCTTTTACGTCCTTCCTATACATCATCTTACTCGGTGGTCTTTAACCTTTCTGAAGTCACAGAACTCTCTGGTAGCTGATGAAAGCTATGTACTGCCTCTCCAGAAAAACACCCAACACACACACACACACACACAAAATTTAGGAAGTTCATAAATGCTAATCTATCTGTCTGTCTTTTCAACTTTACCTAAATTGGCATCCTCCTATCTCTGCAAGTTACTGGTAATTCCTACTGATTATTTTTCTTTGGACAAGTCATCTTCCTTTATGATTATGACCCACAAAAGAAAAGAAAGTTGACCTGTGGGATCAGTCTTTTCAATGTGCCTCATTCGAAGAAACTCAAATCCAATATGCAAAACATATTTGGAAAGCAATTTAAATCTTTATTGAAGATTCTGGGAAAATCCCAAAGGGAGAAATTTCATTCATAATATATATTTTAAAAAATCCTCTTTCCCCATCTTCATCTTTCCCAATATCTCGTGCACATAATGGCTACCCCGAGTCAGCTCCTCTCTGCAGCCTCTCCAGAATGTTTCTCAAATACCTTTCATGCTGGCTCTCAGTTTTCTCCTCCTCCGGCATCATTGTCTAAGTGTATTCAGGTCGGTTACTCCGACCTTTCTCATATAACTTCAAACAGCATGGTACCTCCCAACTTATCTTTTACCCCAGATCTGCCCAGTCCAGGAGATGAGCTGGTAGACACAGTTTAGCAGAAAGCAGAAGAGGGAAAGGCACTAAGCTTTAAACCTTAACGTGTTTTCCTGTTACACAAAAGAAGCATCAAGTCACTCTCTTCCTAACCTTCCTAACCGTTTTCTGGGAGAGCAAGGCTTATCTGCGGTCGGTAAACTGGCTACATGCAGTCCCCCCACCCCCACCCCCACCCTCAGCTGCAGCCCTCAGGTGCCAGTGGATAAAATGGGACTCCTGTCCTCGAGCTCCACTTCTGGGAGGAGTTCGCAGTTGCAGTTCAGAATCAGCGCGAGCCTCCCCCACCCCATCCTCAGAGTGCAGAGTGATCAAGATTCAGCTGTAAGAGCCATCGCAGGACCCTCCCACTGCCAGAGAAATCAGAGTGAAACTCAGGCAGAAATAGGATTCTTGAGATACAGGTGCTGTTCCTTTAGTTTTACTCTCTCTACACACCAGGATATTGACTCGAATCGTCAAGTAGGTCAGTTTTTAGTAGAGTTTGACTTGGAACTTCACAAAGACACCCAGAGAATTAATTGAGAATTACTCCACGAAGAACGTGGAGCAGGAACCACATATAGTGTGGTGTGCGGTTGACCTGAGAGCGCGTGCGCGCGCGCACGTGCATGTGTATGAGCCATTGAGGATATGAGGCATGTGGGATGTGCATTTCCCCTTCCTGCTCACTAAGTGAGAGTGGGAGGTCCAATCCATATGGCCGAGAGGACAGTTTTATTCTGATCCAGTTGGATGCTTTCCTGGCAGATTCTGTGGACCCACTCACAGGCCCTGCTGTGTCTGCACTGGGTTTGCTCATGGGGTGCTGCCCGGAGCCCTAGCTGAAGGTGCCTCTCCTTGGTCTTCTCCCCTGGTTTCCGTGGAGTACTGCCCCGCCTGGACACGCAGCAGAAGGCCAGCTGCCTCCTTCACCTGATCATCTGCAACTGGACTTTTGAGTCTTCCTCAGAGCATGCTTGCCCGTTTTAGAATGTTTTCTCTGAAGTGATTAAGGATTCTGAATAAATCCTGATGCTTTTTTTGGTTTGTTTTTGGTGAGGAAGATTGGCCCTGAGCTAACATCTGTTGCCAGTCTTTCTCCTTTTGCTTGAGGAAGACTGTCCTGAGCCAAGATCTGTGCCAATCCTCCTCTACTTTTTCTTTTTTTCGTATGTGGGACCCCCGCCACAGCATGGCCTGATGAGCAGTGTGCAAGTCCGTGCCTGGGATCCGAACCCACGAACCCCAGGCCGCTGAAGTGGAGTGTGTGAACCCAACCACTACACCACTGGGCCAGCCCCCCTGATGTATTTTTTAAGGTCCCCAAACCCAGAAGCAGCCTCTTCCCACCCTGGATGTCCCACTCTCCTCCTGCTCTCAGCCTGGTCCAGTCAGACCCGACTGGAAGGAGAAATAGGCCAGGTCCTCTGGGCTGGAGGACAGAAGAGGAGAGTAGTTCAGTAATGCTCCCCAAGCCTCTCTGTAAGAAGTGGGTCGACAGTTACAGACCTCCTTGTTACACTTGTTTGTGTCCTATGAGATGTAATTTGGATTTGGTCTAAATTTTCATTGGTATAATTTTATCCCTACTTCAAATCTTGTCCCCCTTGGAAAGCCTTGAGCAAGCCGCTCACTTCCTGAGACCCTGAGTTGGATGACTCTCGGTCCAGTGACCAGTCACTACAGGCTAGCTCCCTCCAGCCAACTTGTTAGCCTAATGCCATACCCCTCCTTGTCACCATCTGGACTCAGAAACCAAACTCTCCATACCTTCAATGGCCTGTGTCCTTCTTTGGATCTCTTCCAGTCCACTGACATCTTGCCAGAGAGGAGAAACAAACCCCACAGACACTTCTGCCGTTCCTAACAAGCCTGTTTAGCCATCATCAGGCTGGAGGCCTGCTGCCTGGGGATCTCAGAACATCTTCCAAACAATGGTAGACATCGATACAGATGGAGAGAAATCTCAGCCTCCGGTGCAGAACAACGCACCTTGTGGAAAGGAAGAGCAAACCCCTTCCCACAACCCAGGCCATGGGGCCCCCATCCCTCCTGCAAATGTTCAGTCTGGGAAAGAGCACAGAACATGGAGTCAGAAGAGCTGGGCTGGCACAGAGATGGGCCACTCTGCATGTTCCTGCACGGCAAAAACTGCGCTGGTCACAGAAGGGCAGTGTGGGCAGGGTGACCCAGCTCTCTCCGAAATAGCTGTGTGTGTGGCTTTTCTGAGCTTAATGTTTTCTGTAAAATAAGAAAAATCCAAAACTGCTGTGCTGGGAGATCCAATGAGATGAAGCACGGGAAAACTCCGTGAGCAGTATTGAACATTGTTTTCAAAGGCAGAAGAGGAAACAAAGCCAAGTGAACTTGTCAAGGTGAACCAAGCCCTTGACAAGTATACTGGCCTCTGCACCTGTCTCTCCGAAGTGGAGACAGCAGACCCGTGGCCCGGAACCCTGACCTCAAGAGCTGCAGAGACAAGGGTCATCTGCACAAAATAGCCCACATCCACCTAAAATGACACATTCGTAAAAGTCCCACTTGCGTCCTCTAAGCGCAACTGGGGTTTGCAGGAAGAGAGCTCAGGGAAGGGTGTGAGGTGGGGCGGGTGGGGCTGGAGGTGCCCGGGTGATGCTCTGTGGCAGGGACACGTGGGGGCGGGAGGCACAAGGAAGACTTCCCACAAACTTGGCCTGCGCCTATTCACTAGTCTCTTTGTTTGACAAATAGGTATTGAGCATCTACCATGTTCTAGGGCTGGGGATTCGCTGGCAGACATAAAGCAACGTGTTTATGGGGTTTTAGATAAAGGCACATGCCCTCCCCAGCCCACGGGGCCCAGAGCCAGGTTCACAGGCTCTACAGGTGTGAGGGCACCCACCCTCCTGTGCCCACTGTTCTTCCATGATCAGCACAGTTTTTACTGAGGGGCCATGCAGAGCGGCCCATCTTTGTGCCACCGCAGTCAGGGAGGAGGTGAGCTCAAACAGAGGCATCAAGGATGCAGGCGGCTCCCCCAGGACAGCCCTGGGCTGAGAGGAGAGGGCCCCCCTTGTCTTTGCTGTTTATATGCAGCAAACGTTTACTGAAAACCGCCAGCACTGGACAACCAGCTGTGCCCGCTCCGGGGAGTTGGCAGGCTCACGACTGTGGTGGGCTGCTAGGGTCTGCACAGTCGCCCCCCACCCACCCTGTGAACTTCTTGAGAGTGCTCTGCCTCACCATCTTTGTGTCCCTGAGGCGAGCTCAATGCCAGGCAGTGTGCTCACGAATGAGCAGATGAAGAATAAATGAGAGGAATACCACGGAGTTTCCACAGCCAGAACGCTGGTCAAGGTCATGATCAGGAGGAGCCTTAGGAACACACTTTATCTGAGAGGCAGGTCAAGGCCAGAATGGTCGAGGAACGACAAGCTATTTTCACACGTGTTGCCTCAGGCACAGCACATAAATGAGCTGGGGTCATGTGTTCTAAGGGTCTAGGCAGGACTTGCTCAGACCCCCATTACAGGACTCATAGGAGGCCCAAGGGCCGTCTTCTCATGGTCACCTCTGGCTCTAAACGCCTGCATCTGCTGACTTCGTTTTTGCTGTGTCATCTGCGTCCCACCATATGCACCCAGGACTGAGCTCAGCCCCTTCATTTGATTGCCACAAGTGAGAAAAATATCAGTCACATTTGTGAGTTACCGACAATTTGAGAAGACAACACACAAAGCTTAGAGACCTCCCAAATCTTGAGAGCCTTTTGCACTAACTGCTGGGATTTTTAACTGGCCAAGAGACTCAACAGAGCCCCCCAGCCTTGGCTATTTTTTCTGGCTCCTCTCTCTTCCTCCCCTCATCCTCACTGGTCTGTCTGCCACCCCGTACCGCAATAAACTCTTCGCACTCTATTTTGCCGAGTGGTCCAGCTCTTACCAGATCTACTCCCAAACCTTGGCATAGCCAACTCATCAAGGGACGAGTGAGCATGAAGGGCCATCTCTTCTGTTAGCAGCACAGAGGACTGCAGGGGACCCGAATCCTTGGAACAACATCCACCCTCCCTAGATGGAGCATAATTTTTTTTTTTTTTTTGTGGGGAAGACCAGCCCTGAGCTAACATCTGTTGCCACTCCTCCCCTTTTTGCTGAGGAAGACTGGCCCTGTGCTAACATCCGTGCCCATCTTCCTCTACTTTATATGGGACGCCGCCACGGCATGGCTGACAGGCAGTGCGTTGGCGGGCGCCCGGGATCCGAACTCGCGAACCCCGGGCTGCCAAGCGCGGACTAAACCGCTGCGCCACCGGGTGGCCCCTGGAGCATAATTTTAAGTAAGCCTCCCTTTCCCATAATCCTCACCCTGTAAGGGAAGGTGTATCGTTTACCTTCGTTTTGCAGACAAACCTCAAGGAGATCATTAATTGTGCAAAGTCACCCAAGTAATGAGTGTAGGTAATAGAATTTAAACCCAAATCTTGGGACTCCTAGCCTAGTGCTCTTTCCACTATACACAGCAGAAGAGATCAGAATGAAAGGCTATGTGTTGGGACAGCACTCTGCATGCAAAGCAACTTCCCCGTTAGACCTACCATCCCAGTGTCTAGAATGTGCAGAACACCAGGCAGCTGGAGTGGAGCTTTGCAAAGACACAGGATTCCAAGTCTGCACCCTCAAATGGTCTGTAATCTAATAAAGGAAGCAAAATACACCCACAGGACACCAGTGTATCAACAAATACAGTCACCTGAGGACAAATAAGAAGGTCAAATAAAAATGTGCAGCATTAAGTCAATCATGGAAGGCTCCCTGGGGGCAGTGAGAGTCCCCTTCTCTTTTTGGTTTGAAGTGGACCTCAGATGCAGAGAGTTAAGTTAATTATACTCAGTATTACTTCTCAGATGCTCCACATTATCATCCTCATGGGTCTGTGCAAGGCCCCTCTCTTGTTTTATTTTTCTCTCTTATATTCTGACTCCCATTCTCACTCTCCTCCTTCCATCATCAGGCATTCTAACATATTTAATGTGTAGCCATTTTTTGGTATGTGTTTTTGTTTTTTGAAGTATAATTGACATATAACATTATATTAGTTTCAGGTGTACAACATAATGATTCAATATTTGCATGTATTGTGAAACAATCACAATAAGTCCAGTTAACATCCCTCACCTTACAGAGTTACAAAAAAATTGTTTTCTTGTGATAACTTTTAGGATCTACTCTCTTAGCAACTTTCAAATATGCAATAAATATGGTATTAACTATAGTCACCATGCTGTACATTACATCCTCATGACTTGTTTATCTCATAACTAGAAGTTTGTACCTTTCGACCGCAGTCACCCATTTCTCCAACCCCCACCCCTGGCCTCTGGCAACCACCACTCTATTCTCTGTATCTATGACCTTGGTTTCTTTGTGTTTTCGGTTTTGTTTTGGTATGTGTTCTTGAAAATGTGAATAGTTGATCTGTATGCTTGTATTCTAAATTTATGTAAGCAGTATTATACATCTCATTCTGGGATTTTTGCTTTTTTCACTTAGTGCCATGCTAAGATTTACCCTTGTTGCTATGGTCCGTCTGGCCCTTTGCTTGCAGCAGTTGCGTCATCCTCTGCGGTGTGCATCTACCTGCTTTTACCTCTTCCCTCCCCAGTGATGACCACTGAGCTTGCTTCCAGGTCCCTGCCGCCATAAACAACACAGTGATGAGCATCTTAGCACATGACCCCTTATGGATGTGTCGAGAACTTTGGGGAACATAGACCCAGGAGCAGAATTGCTGTTTCACGGAGTATGTGTGAACTTAATATGACCAAATAGTGCCAGGTCTCTCCCTCAACAGCTGCCCGAGCTACACCCCCACTGGCAGTGCCCCTAAATGCCACATCTGCTCCAACACTTTGCATTATCCAGCTCCCTATTTTCTGCCAGTCCTACCATCGTAGCCTGATAGCTCACTGTGGTTTCAACCTGCATTTCTCAGATTACTCACGAGTTTGGGCATCTCTTCATTTTCTTGTTAGCCTTTTGGGTTCCTCTTTCATAAACTCCCTGTGCATTGTCCATTATTACAGTGAGGTTCTCTTTTTTTCTTCCCTTGATGATTTGCAAGGGTTCCTTGTATCTCTCAGAGGGGCCCCTTCTCAAACGGCACATGCCTGTTTGCTGCTGTCGTTGCCCATCTGGAGCAAAGGAACCAACCTGACCACTGACTCTTCACACCCTCATCCTGGAGGTCAGGGCGTAGCAATGGCCATGAGTACAATCGAAGTCAAAGGGGCCCCTTCCTCCGACCCCCTCTGCCAGTCTTGCCTGAGGATTGCTGCCAGGAAGACAGGCAACAAGGAAGAAAACTGTTCCTCTTCTCAGGGGCTGCTAACCTGCTGTGTCAATTTCACAAGTTAATAAGTGATTGGAGAAGGCTTAATTGCATCGGAAGAAATTGAGATCAGCCGGTGCTTAGGCCCCACTCAATTAACTTGTGCTCCTAAGGGGGCTGAGCAGGGAGCAGGGGGCAGCCAATTGTTAATTACATGTGCTGGTGCAAGCTGTGGCTGGCATTTCCTGCCAGCGTTCGCCAGGGTACTGAGGGAGGGGACCCTGTCTCAGAGCACTGACGTCACTGAGGGCAGAAGGCATAGATCCCTGGCCTTGTGGGGAGTGGGAAACCCATTTCCCAACACATTCTATCAGGGTGGCTTTTAATGCACCCCCAGCTTCTACTAGAAGAATGGCCTTTAAGGACCCCCATCCTGGCCTTTTTATTGGCTTCATCCCACCCAGGGATACCATGTGCCTGTGGTTCTCTTCGCGCTCCTCTCCTCCTCCTGCCTTCTGGCCCGCTTGCCCCAAGGACACAGAATCCAGAGCCAGTCTTGTGGGCAGCAGATAATGCCACAGGCTCTGCAAGGTCACCCACCTCCCCTGCTGCCTCCAGCCTGAAATCCTCCCAAAGACCTTCATTCCTACATCATTTCCCAAAAGGGCCAGATGGTAAGATTCAAACCTGTTAAAAACACAGAGTCCCGGGTGCCTCCCTGGGAGATGCTGCTTCAAGAGGTCTGGAGTCTCCATTTTTTAACATGTGGCTTAGGTGATTGTTACCATCAGGAATGTGAGAAACTCTACTTCAGGGGACACTTTAGCTCCTGGTGAAATAAGTACATGACTTCTGGAAGGAGGGACAACGTTCTAATGGCAGGGCCCTGGCCTAGGGCCAGGAGGCTCCACTGCCAGCACCTCTCCTGCTCTGTCTCTATCTTGCTGTGTGTGGTTAAGCAAGTCACTTGTCCTCTCTGAACTTGGTTTCTTCATTTACAAAATACACATATTGAGCCAGATCTCTTAGACCTTCCACTTCTATGGATCATTTTTCTATAAGTAATTGCTATGTTAAACAAGCATGTTGCATGGATTGAGCTCAAAAACAACTTTGATTTTTTTTTCTTAGAGCATCTCTTTACTTTAAAATGTATTCAGTGGGAGAAATCTTCCCCTGCTCCTAGATAAAACTTGGGCCATCCCATTGCTTTTCCATTCACTCTTAGGTGATGGTCTTATAGTCACTCTAAGTTATGGATGCAGTCTCCACTCAGAAATTAGAATGCCAGTCACAAGTAACAATCAAAACACTCCCAGTCTGACCACACTATTCTCCTCCTTTCCTCTGCTTTGGATCAGCTTCAGGCTAGAAGCTGGGCCACGTCCCCCTGCTGTCTGCACCCCCTTACTCTGGCCCTCCCTTCTGACACCCCAAGAGCTGCTGTGTCACTAGCTCCAGGATTGCAATGGGGGATTCTGACTTGTTAGAGAGCAGGGAGAAGCTTAAAGCTGGCTCTTGCTCTTGCGGATGTTTTTGTGGGCTCTTCTGAGGTTCCCTGCTGGGCCCCTCTCTCCCGCTGTTCCCTTAACCCAAGTGAGCACACCATCTTTATTCCAGGTGTTTCTTGCAACTCCTGCTCAGCCTTGGGCATCTGGAGGCCACCTCCAGCCTCAGTGACTAGGGTCTTCTTGCACTTCCAGGTGGCACAGGACTCAAGACAGCCGGCCCTTTCCAGCACCGTGGCCCTCTCCCCTGGGGGTTGGAGTGAGGGATTATGGCTCAGCAACAGTTCTTGCCAGGGAAATCTTCCTCACCAAATTTCCAGCAAATTCTTGACCCATCTTTATCTTGCAAAGCTGGGGAAAGGGTTCATGGATCCTGAAACAGACATACTTATGTTCCCACATAAGTTCGCCTGCACATGGAGGGCAGAGAGATCTGTCCTGAACTCACTTTCGTTCTCTGATTTCTATCAATTGGCATCTCAATCAAAACTTAGGTAGGAAGAGTCCTGCTCTAACATCCAGCTACATGTGACTTCCATTTTAATGAGCATGAGAACATCTCTGAGAAAAAAAAGCCTGAGTGCCCACGACACCCCAAGGCAGGAGCTGCAGACAGTATTGAGGCCCAGATCTGGAAGGGAGGTGAAGGCGGGGATGGGTGACTCTGTAGGTGAACGTCTACTCTGTCTCAGCTTCTCCTGGGGCTCTGCTCCTGAGACCTGCTGACCTCAGATGAGCACCAGTCCCTGAGGCAGGCTAACCTCTGTCTTTTGACCTCTCGCTTCTGGCTGAGGCAGAGGACCTGGAGGTGGTCTGCCCCTGACTGTGAATCCAGTTAATGGTTGGGTTCCCTCCCCGACACAAACTCACACCCAGTGGTGCCTGCTCTCCTCAGGACAACAAGCAGGCTCTGAGCATCACCACCAGAGGGCGTCCTTCCTCTCTCCACTCCCCCATTCCCAGGGTAGGACCCAGGCTCTCCTCTAAATATTGTTGAGTGGATATCTAAAGAATTTTGGTTTGAAGGGACCCCCAATAATTGGATTCCTAAATGTTTCAGTTGGGTCTTGCCTCCGCCTCCTCCATCAGCACATCAGTTTGATGATCTTATCATCACGTGATGATCTTGTCATCTTGCAGAACTTGTTCATCTGACTGTCTAGTTGGCATGTTGTCCTGAAGGAAGTCAGGATATTGGCGTAAGGGAAAAGAGTGCACAGCTCTGGGCACTGGGAATATGGGCAGACCCAGGGAAGAATGGGGAAGGGATGGAAAAGAGGTCTGTGGGGCATAGTGGGAGGGATCAGCCATACAGGCAATGAGGACACGTCTGCCAGGGGACAGGTCAGAATTCTCCAGTGGAGCATGAGTGAGTCCACTGGATTCCCTTCTTCCCAGTGAGCCTCACTTCTCAGAACAGGCAGAGCCTCTTGCCCAGCATCCTGTGGCTGCGTTGGGCAGAGAGTTCCGGACAACGCACTGAGGGAAAGAACGGGATCCTTGGACGGGATAAGATGTGGCCTTAGAGGTCTGTCCTCAGGTTCTTAGGCTGGGGGCCTCAGAGACGGAGGCAGCTGTGGAAGTCAAGAAACAGGCCCCTTTGGGGACTTCCACTCCAGAATCATGGGGTCACAAGCAGGTGCCAATGCAAGCCTGTCTGTCCTCTCAGCCTCCCCCTTCAGCTCTCACTGACCTTCCCCTCTCTTCTCTGGCAGGGACTGATGCCCTTGGCCATGACGCACCCCCAACTGCTGTCTGCTCAGGCGCAGCCTGTGTGACTGAGCCATCGCTGCTCCCGCTGTTTCATGTAAGTGTGAGGCTCAGGTCTGGGCCCTGGGTGGGGAGGGAGATTGGCGGGGAGGGGCTCCAGATAGTCCCGGTCACAGAGGGCAGGCCCCAGGAGGCTTCAGTTGGCAACAGGTTCGTCCTCTTTTGTTGCTTTCAGTCCCTGAGTTGGTCACCGCTGAATCGTTCTGTCCAGATAGGCCAGGCCCTGGGAGGGAACATGGGGGCCTCTTTCTCCTGTCCTCAGAAACTAATCAGGAGGCAGCTGGTATGATGGAAACTCCACAGCATTGGCCCTTGGGTCCTGACTCAGACACTTGCTATTATATGACTTCAGGCAAATCATCTAATGGTCTGGCTTCCCCTCCTGCATGCGGGGGTTTTGTACAGTTCGAAGGAGGTGCATTGTTATCGCTTGCTGCATAACAAACTGGCAGAAAATTAGCAGCTTGAAACAACACACATTGACGATCTCACAGTTTCTGTGGGTCAGGAATCCAGGCATGGCCAGCTGGGGCCACTGTTTCAGGGTCTGTCACGAGGCTGCATTCGAGGTGTCCACTGGGGCTGCAGTTTCATTTGAAGGCTCAACTCAGGAAGGATCCACTTCTGCTCTCGCTTATGTGATTGTTCAGTTCCTTTGGGGCCGTTGGACTGAGGGCCTCGACTCCTGCTGTCTGTTGGTCTAGGGGCCAGAGGCCACAGATCCTTGTCACATGGGCCTCCCCAGCATGGCAACTTGCTTCATCAAAACCAGCAAGGGAGAGAGTTAGCTCACAAGAGGGAAGTCAGAATCTTATGTAATCTATTCCCAGAAGTGACATCCCATCACCTTTGCTGTATTCTGTGGGTCAGAAGCCGGTCACAGGTTGCACCCACCCACGAGGCATGACTGCCAGGAGTCAGGGCTCCTTTGGGGCCATCTTAGAGCCTGCCCATCACAGGAAGGGACATATAAGGAAGCACTTTGTAAACTGTAGAATGGTCTTTACATGGAGGGAGTTATTGTTAT
Organism: Tapirus indicus; assembly: GCA_031878705.1. NCBI lineage: Eukaryota > Metazoa > Chordata > Mammalia > Perissodactyla > Tapiridae > Tapirus > Tapirus indicus. Next base: position 80,254,710 of record CM062922.1, on the reverse strand, counting down.
AATTTGCATCTAGTTACAAAGAGAAAGTGAGCCCACCTGAAATCATAGAGAGCCACTGGATGTGGGAATTTAAATGCTGAATTGTTCCATTAGTGCTGGGCCCTTAGGGAAACTGGCCGGGACCTGGCCAGTTCACTTTACATGTGCCCTTTACACGTGTCTTCTTGGCTTAAGATGGTAAGGCCAGACTTCGGCAGCCACAAAATGCTGGCCTTCCTTTTCCACACAAATAACCATGTTTGGAGGATCTTTTAGAGTTTACAGAGGGCCCTCACATACATGAATCACACTTTTCCCTCACAATTATACCGGTAAGCTGAGTTTTTTGTTAATCTCTCTTTTGCGAGTAAGAAAGAAGGTCAGTTTCCAAGATGGGGTGGCTGCTAAGTGGCACAGCTGGGCCTTGAATCTGGGCCTTCAGACCTGTGGCTCTGCCTGCACTGCCATGTGCCCCCATCTCCAGGCCACTTCTGCTGCACAGCCAGTGTGGTACGGAAAGAGGGAAGGCCAGGCATGGAAGGCAGGAGGAGGGAGGGCACTATTCTTACATGGATTCATAATTCCCTGTTTCCTAAAACAGGCTGGGCACATCCCAGATGACTAGGCCACAACTTTCAGTAGAGTAGGTCACTGCTGCTCCCCCAACTTCAGGTCATTCGTAGGCCTCTCTGTCTCTTAAGCAGCCCTTAGTGTGAGCACACAGGGGAAGCAGGGCAGGGTGCAGTATGCTGTAATGAAGGCACATAAATCCTCCCAAAGCTGAGGTTCATCTGCCCCCCACTGAATGCCCCAGTGAACCCCTGAATCATGGTCCCCCATGCATCTAGGCAGAGTCTAATTGGTCTTGAACAGTGATGCTCGAGGCTGCAGATGGGATGTGAGCTGAGAGGTACAACTTGCTGCCCCCTGGTGGTTAATCAGAGTCATAACTGCCAAGCCTGTGAAAGAAGTGCTATACGGTGAGAAGTGAGAAGATTACCAGAGTTTTAAGTAGCCGCTGTGTGCTGGGCGCTGTGTATAATGCTGCAGGGGGATAGGAAACAGTATAAGACACAACTCCTGGTCCCAAAGGACTCATAATTTAGTTCAGGAGTCAAGATGCTCCCATGTGAAAGTTGATAAGCATCCTACAAGACAGGAGTTGAAAAGTGGCACATGGAAAGGCACTGCAGAAAGAGCGAGAGCATCCGGATGGGCAGTCAGGGAGGGCTTCTCAGAGCTGTGAAGGATGGGTGGGATGTAAGTGGATGAAGGAAGCGAGGTCACGCGCTCCCCTACTGAAAGCCTTCAGGAACCCCCGTCGCCCCCGAGAATTAAATCCCAATTCCTCGCCCGGCTTACAGCCTCTCTGGGGGGGGGCTCCAGGACCCCCCATTTTGTCCTGGCCTCTCCAGATTCCTTACAGTTCCCAGAACCCCCATTCTTTCACGCTTCTGGACTGTCCGTTCTGCCGTCTGCACCTTGTCTACTGGACAAGCTCCCACTCAGCTGCTAGGATTCACTCACACAGCATCCTGCACGGAAAGTTCCCCCAGTAGTTAGTTGCCCCACAGCCCCTGGTCTGTGTGGCTCTGGTTGCGTGTCTTGCACCCTATCATAAGGTATGTTGAGTGTCTTTTCATCACTAGGCTGTACCTTCTTAAGAACTGGGACTGCCTGAGGGCAGAGGATTCCTCTAGGGGGACAATGGGAGAGGAGGAGGGAAAGGTCTTTCATGGGGAGCATGCAGGGAAGTGGCAGGGCATGGCCTTTGAAGTTCCATCTAAAAGTTTGTGCCCAGATCAGTATATCCTGTGGGCAGTGTGATGCTGGGAAGGCTCTGGAGGACTAGGGGGCGTTGGGGCCTGATGAAAGGCTAAGCTGTGGGTGGGCGAAGGGTGCTTAGAGACAAACCAGTGAGCCAGGTTAGGACCATTGCAGCAGTGCGGGCATGAGATGCAAAGAGAGTCTTCTCTGAGGTAGAGAACAGAAGACTGGGGGAAGCCAAAGAAGAACTTGAGGGTTTTAAGGTCTAGACAGCTAGGGGAACACCCTGCAGCATTGTCAAACTCCAATGTGCAAAGTCATCGCCTGGGGCCTTGTTAAATGCAGATTTGGACTCACTAGGCCTGGAGTGAGGCCAGGGATGCTACATTTCTACCCGCTCCCAGTACTGCCTGTGTTGTGGTCCACAGAGCACACTGCGGGCACCTCTGAGTGAACTAGAAGCAGTGCCGGGCTGCATGCAGCACGATGGGGAGGAGCAGATGGGGTCTGTGGGTGAAGAGAAAGGTGCCCCTTCCGCCAGGTGAACACAGCAAGGTGCACGGCTTCAGAGCCGAGTCTGGCGTGCGTTCCAGCCCTGCCTGCCCTCTGAGTAACGAACAACCTGCAGAAGCCTTCAGAGCAGCGCTGGGGAACTGCTAACAGATGGAGAGGGCAGAGGAGGGGAGCCCATCCGGAGAGAGGGTGATGACTTAGCCTGTCATAATTGAGTTTGAGGTGCCAGTGGGACATCTGAGGAAAGTGTCTGTCTCCAAGCAGTTGGAGACACAGCTGGAGACCCAGATTTGGGATTTGCAGGCTTTTTGATGATAGAGCACACAGTGAGGAAAGCAAGATGAGGTGGGGTGGAGCGGAGGGAGAAATCTACCCTTGGGGCCTTTTTCAGGGGGTAACTCTTCTTCCAACATCTCTGACCCTTTTGTTGTCTTGCAGGTCATCATTGCCTTTACTGAATGTAAGTGCCCATGGTCACTCTTCTATCCTCAAGACACCAAGTCTCCTCCCACCCTCCCGCTCCATTGGCACAGCCAGCCTTGATCCCCATGTGCCCAGGGAGCTTGGAAATCCCCACTCAGTGGCCTTAAAGGGGAATCTGCCCGAGGCCAGACAGCCTCACACCCAGAGCTTACCTCTGCCCCATTAGTTCAGCTCCCATTAGCCAGGACCCATCTCCCCAGCCTCCACAACCTTCCAGGGGCCAGAATCCCACCTGCCCGCTCCCTCTGGGCTCACCGTGCGCTTGTTTTCCACAAAAGGAGTGTGCATTTGAGCCAGGGCAGAACGAGGTGGAACTTTTGAGATTCGGGCCCTGTCCCCACACTGGGGTCAAGGGCTCAGGGACCATTGGTGGTTGTGCCCTGGAAGGCAGTGATGAAGAGTATGGCCTTTGGGGTGAACTAGGTTGGGAATCCCAGCCAAACCAATCAAAGCCTCGGTTCATCCTGTGTGAGACAGGGAAAATTAATAACTATCCCAAGAGGTTATTGTGAGGATCAACTGAGATAACCAGAGGAGTGCTTGCTCAGTGCCTCACACAGACTCAACTGCACTTCAGTTAGCACCGTGCATCCTCTCTTCCCTCTGCAGCTGGAAGCCCCCGGGTTGGCTGGCCCAGGTCCCAAGCCACTGCCACCCTCGGTCTTCAGGAAGCCCCTGGTGTGCTGGTGCCCAGGGCCCTCTCTGCTCCGGCTGCTCTCAGGTCCCCCTGCCTCCAGTTGTGCAGAAAGTTCCAGGGGTCAGCCCCGCCCCATGCCTATGCTCACCTCTCCACACACGTCTTTGCAGAGTTTGATGGGGCATCGGGCGGATGACAGCGGGAACGGTTGTGATCACTGGCGGAATCCTAGCTACGGTCATCCTCCTCTGCATCATCGCTGTCCTGTGCTACTGTAGGCTCCAGGTCAGTCCCCTGGACCTGTGGCCAGAGGCCACCAGCAAAGCACTTCCTCATTATGGGGGTAGAAACTGGAGGCCTACTTTGGGGGTGACAAAGCCCAGAGCTGTGGCATGTGGGAGGCGCAAGTCAAGGGGGCTAGGAGTTGGGGGGTGGTCAGGAAGGAGCCATGCATCCCCCACACTCTGCACCCTTTGGAGCACCCAAAGAGAGTATGCTGGGAAGATACTGGGTCACCGTGTTGTGTCTCCTGCACCTCTGAGATTTCGGGAGGGGTGGGAAGAGCACCCTTCTGGAAAGACTCTGAAAGCTGCTCCCAGCAGCCCTGTCCTCAGAATGATTTGCGTGTCCCTCCCTTCCTGCCTCCCTCAACCGAAGACTAGAGTTAATGCACTGGGACACAAGGGGAGGAAAAGGGAAAGTAACCATCTTGCAAGGCTGGGATATACACTTGTGGAACCTGGGCTTCTTGGTGTTGAGTTTTATCTTCAGCACCAACAAAGTGCCCGGCACAGGGTTCTCAGTGGGCCAGGGGCGTGGGTGCCTGAGCATTCGGCCCTCAGGCACCTTCCTCTCCCCCCAGTATTACTGCTGCAAGAAGAGCGGAGCCGAGGATGCAGACGAGGAGGAGGCGGAGGAGGAGGAGCTCGACCTGCCCACACCCCCCAGAGGCCCCACCTGCAATGCCTGCAGCTCCCAAGCCCTGGACGCCCGAGGCGGCCTGGCGCCTTTCCCTGGCGAGCCCTGCAGCCAGCCATGCAGGGTGGCAGCCAGCCACTGTGCCACCTGCTCCCCATACAGCTCCCCCTTTTACATACGGACAGCTGACATGGTGCCCAATGGGGGCGGAGGCGAGAGGCTCTCCTTTGCTCCTGTGTACTACAAGGAGGGGGGACCCCCATCACTCAAATTGGCAGCGCCCCAGAGTTACCCGGTGACGTGGCCAGGCTCTGGGCGTGAGGCCTTCACCAATCCAAGGGCTATTAGTACAGACGTGTAATCCCTCTCACCCCTGACCCCACACACACCGAGCGGCTGGCCCAGCAGGAGCCATGGGGGAAGCGATGACCCATCCAACAGCCCGTAAGGACTGTCTCAGTTTCTTTGGCTTTTCTTGCCCCACAGTGGAGGGTTCACCAGGATTCAAGCTATTGAGTGCTTTGGGAACGAGGGCAGGGTCTGGTTCCTACCCCGTGGCCCAGAGGTGAGGGCCTGGCAGGTGGAGTTGGCAGCTTTGCCACTTTCTCTGCTGGGACATTCCTCTGGCCAGCCCCAGCACTGCCACGACCCTCTCACTTCTCCCCTCCCCCAGCTTTGTGGACTGTGAGGGGAAGAGCACCAGGGAGAGCTAACCAAAGGCACCGGAGGCTTTCAGAGTCCTTGGGGGATGAAAGAAGAAAGGGGGATGAGGGGCAGGGGCGAGGTGAGAACTGGGACATTGCAGAATTTGAGAAGGGGGCGGTGTGGTGAAGGGACCTCTTCAGGGCTCACTAAAATGCGTCCAAGAGCTAGTTGACAATCTAGTTTTGTACTTTGGTGATCACAGAGATGGCCATCCTACGGCTTCTCCTATACGGGTATTGGTTCCTGAATACACCACATCTGTATCTGCCCCCTTCCTGTGGGACACGTCGAGTTGACTTTAAAGGTTGTGGCATAAGCTTATTTGTGGGGACTCCACCAAAAAAGTGACTGTCAACCTTGTCTCCCCCCAAATCCTCTCTCTCTGCCCCGGGAACCAGCTGCCCCTGCTGGAGAATCTTTTTCAGGTTTTGTTACTAGAGTTCGAGTAGCTTAGTGAGTGAGATTTGCTGATGGTCTCTGGGGCTCTGGTCCACCACGCTAAGCGGTGTGTGTGGATGCGGTCCTGTGAGGATGTGTGCATTCTCAGTGTGTGCACACACACCAGTCACCACCAGCACACACTGGGGCCTATGCCACCTTCAGGAGCTGCAGAGTGGAAGGGTCTCTGATGTACCAACTAGAAAGAAAAATCTGACCCCAGACGGCACGTGCCGGAAGGTGATTAAGGTGGCCAATCCCCACAGCAACCAGCTGGCTGGTATGGAAAGCCTGCAAGTTTCCCGGGGGACGATGCTACAGCTGTTGAAGCTACATAAGCCCCCCTAGAGGCCTGGAGTTCTGTTCCACACGTGACGCCATAGAGCCGGACCACTCATTCTACCAGGGACTGCAGCCCTTGCTCCTGAGGACTGGAGGGATTTGACTTAGCAATTGGATTCCACGCTCGCTGCCCTCGCTCTGCTGCCCCACCCCCTGTCTCCGAGTGAGGGCCTATTTATTGCTGTCTCACTCCAGCCCCAAGTCCAACTCCCACTTCCTGCTTATAACTCAGCTGTGGCCTTATGCTAATTGAGTGAATGCGTCTGATGAGTTTTCCAGTCGCCTCTGCAGTAAGGGGTGGCTGCCCCCCCTTCTAAGGACATATGAATCCCCACCACTCCTGAGCTCGGAATGCTGCAGAGCGTGGCCCCTCTGCTGAAATCTTGATTTTCCATTTGAGAAAGGGCAGGGGGCAGCTGGGGGAGTGGGGGAAGGGGAGAGAATTCACCACAACTTTTGCATCACTCTGTTTGGGCACTTGTCACCTTGCATCACCATCTGTAATTAAGGCACGCTGGGTTGAGAATCAGAGGACCTGGGCTCTGGTTACGCTTTGGTCACTCATTAGCTTTAGGACCAGTCCCTTACCTTCTCTGAGACTCCATTTTCTCCAGGGAAATGAGACTTGCCCGGATGTACTCTAAGGGTCCTTAAGTGCCCCACGAAGCCAGACTTCCTGAGATCTGCCAGCCAGGCCACGTGCTCTTGCCCTAATCCTGGCAGGGGCTGGATGCACTTACCCACTGCCTGATCCTTTGTGCAGGGGTGTGTGCTGAAAGATGAAAGATTGCGGTCAAAACAGGACTAGCAGGCAAAACAATTTTAATTGTCGGTGAAAAGCAAACATGTTTGTCTGACCCTCCTACTGAGTGACTTCAAATGATAACGTTTCTCTTCTACCGGGAGGCGACTCTAGGTGGAGGTAATGAGATCTGTCTCTGAGTGCAGAGGGTCCAGCTTAGGACAGCAGCTTTACCATATCCCATGCCACTGCCAGCCCTTACTGGGCCAAGAGCACCCCCTTGACATGAGGTGCTGGGCCTGGCCACCCTCGCCACTTCCTGACCACCAGCCCCAGTGCCTTGCTGCCCTGGAATTCCACAGCCCATCGACCACAGCAGTGGCTGTCCCTCCTCACCAAAAAGTAACAATGTCATCATACCTCCTGCCTTTGGAGAAATCAAGATAACCCAGTTAACTCTGACCCGCTTCTTGCCCCTGATCTGTTGGGGTCCCTGAGTGCAAAGCATCTTGTGCGGTCCCATCTCCTCCTGTAGCTTCCGCAGCCTGAATTCTGTCAACCGACAAATCAAAATCTGGGCTTGGGGCATTGGAGAGACGGTGGGCCATGGCCCTCCCTCAGAGCCCCCCATTGCTCAGGGCACAGGCTCAAGATTGCCTGCCTGCCTCCCTGTGGCTGCGAGGGTCTGGCCTGTGGAAGAGGAAGCTCACCCCACTCAGCTGCGCTGCACTCTCCAGCTGTGGAGTCTGTGCTCTGGGATACTATGTGGACACTTTTCAAACTGCACCCTAAACAGGAAGAGAAGGAGGGACCAGGGAACACCCAGTCCTCTCCGCCAACCTGTCTCCACCTCCACCTCACTACACCTGCTACAGATTTCTTGTCCTGCATCTTTGATAACTTGGAGTCACAACCAAGTGAATGTCAAAATAAATGAGGAATTTGAAATAGAAATCCCACAGGGTCCGCTGTTCTTCACCTGGGGAGGGGGCAGGTGGGCATGGATTTAAGAGTGAATGTTCCTTTTCATCACCCAGAATGTCCATTTTCAACACCAAAACCCACCATCTTCCTCTCCCCTCCTGCTTCCACACTAACGAATCCCTCCGCCATGGTGCCCACTATACCCCCATTGCCTCAGCAGAGCTCACATCCAGGGAGGATGTGTTCTTTGTTGGGAAAGGGGACTTGAAGTCTTGTTGCTGCCATTCCCCGAGGTGGAGGTGGCCCCACTGACAATGGGGAGCCTCACTGGGGAGCAACCAGGCTCCGGCCCCCCTCCCTGCCCCCACCCCACACTCACTCTCCAGGCCTGTGGTGTCCCCACCCGTAGCTCAAGGTTAAATCACCAACTCGCTGAAGCCTGAGGAGACCCGAGTGTCATCAGTCAGCTCTTGCATGTTGGAAAGGGAGAGAAGAGGAGAGTTTGGGGACCAAATTCTCAGCTCAGACCCCAGCAGAGACTGTAAAAACAGGAGGTACGGAGTGAGGACCTGAGAACCAGGAAACAGCTTTGTGTGTGCAAGGGAGAATGCAGGGAGGATGAGGGTGAGCATGGGTCTGTGTGTGTGCACGTGAACGCATATGAGAGAGAGAGACACCCTCTTCTCACCTCAGGGCCACAGCGAGCCCTGACTATGGCCGGGTGGGCAGTGAGAGGGCTGGCCTGAGCAGTCCTCCACCCAGGCCTCCAGAGCTCAGGGTGCAGCACCATGGGGCACAGCTTCACCCTCAGCTCAGGGGGTGAGGTTGGCCACAGCTCTGTCACCAGCTGTCTTCTGGGAACAGAAACTCTGAGCAAATCCCTCATCACTGTGTTCACCCCAACCTCAAGCCATCTCCTCCACCCTTGCAGAGCGGCCCACATCTACCCACCCACCCCTGCCTCTCACCAGCATGTGGTGAGGCAAGGCTGCCCTGGCACCTCTGCCTGGCCTCAGGCAATGTGGTGGGATCACAGCCCTGCCCCAGCTCTTCTCCCTGGTAGCACCTGAGCGCCCTCAGCCTCAGCCCCAGGTCACAGATCCACTGTCCAGGCCCAAAGGGGCGAGAAGGAGAGGGCAGAAGCTGTGGGCAAGGTCACAAACCCATCACCCCAACACCTATGGGTCTCTCTGACCAATTCAGTCCCTGGCATCCTAGACACCATCAGGACCATAAGTTGCGTCAAGCCAACCCACATCCTCAAAATCTCACCCTGTCCCTGGGGTTTCTGCAGGGACTTCAGAGAGAAGCTTCTTCTCATAAAAACTTCTCATCCGTTTTCTACACTCAAGTTTACAAGTGTTGCTCAGCGCCCACTGGTCATGTCCAGGGGAAGAGCACCGCACCATTAATATCTAAGGCAGGGGGCTCTTGGACTGCGCAGCAGCAAGAAAAGGCATAACCAGCTCCCCCCAGCTCCACTTGCTCAGAAGGGAAATAGTCCACACTCCTTGAACCGAGGGCACTGACCTAGTGGCCAGCACCTCTGCCTCCCTCCTCAGCTGGTCCAGGCTGCTCCTTTCTCCTCCCCGTTTGGCCACTCTCTCCACCTTAGTCCCCCAGCCCCAGTGGCCATCCCTCCTCCACCGCCCAGCATCTCCCTCTGTGGAGAACCAAGTAACACATGAGCTCTTGAAAGACACTGCCTGCACCTCAGGCTTCTGGGCACCTTCAGAGTGTGCCTCTGGGTGCCCAGCACACAGCACCCTCCAGACCTTCATCCCCAGGGACAGCTGGTGTTGTGCTGGGCACAGCAAGAATTGGAGAAAGAAGAGCTCCAGGGTCACAAAGCTGTCATCTCCTTTCTCCCTGTGACCTAATCCCCCGGCAGATGCAGCAACCTAGTTGTGGTGGTCAGAGGGTGGAGTTTTGTATCAGACTTCAGCTTGAACCCTGGTTCTACCACTTACTGTGTGACTTTAGGCAACTTGTGGGACATCTCTGTGTCTGTTTCCTCATCTGTAAAACTGAGATCACAATGCCTACCTTACTCCACTGTTGTGAAAATGAAGTGAGCCTGGCGCACGTGGTAGCCATTGTCATTAGCAGGATTTGCAGGTGGACTCAAATCTGAGATCTGGGGCAGCAGGCCCCAAGCTGGGATTGCTTAGGCCTCGGGGTGGAGGCTCCTCCGGGCCATGTTAACTCCTCATGTCTACTCTCCCCCAGGCCTTCCCTAAGCCTCTCCTCCCTCACCTCCTCTCCCTCCCCATTCCAGGTATTGCCGGGACCACCTCTCTGCTCATTACTGCCTCTGTCTTCGTTTGGAACCCCACCTCCCAAAAACCGTCTGTGACTCTTTGAGGGACCAAGGCTCACATCAATCTAGCACTGCATTTTTGCCTCATATTTGCCCCAGTAAACTGAACAAATGAAGGAGAGTATTCACATTCCAACTCAGAGCACAGCTCGCAGCTTGGCTCTGCACATCTTATTTCACTGGCTTCCAAGTTCAAGGCTTGCATTTGAAAGTCAGGTCAAAAGGGATCCAGGGGACCTCCAGCCCTTCCTCTTGAGGCTGGACTTCCCCCAGCTTGTCCATCCCTGGCCCCGCTGGGCTTCACTCAGAACCTGCTAGACATTCTGGCTTCCCTGCTACCACGAGTGGATAATGAAGTCCAGGAATTAGTGGGGAGGTGAATGGGGAGGAAGGGCAGGAGGGAGGGTGTCCCGCTGTCTGGCAGGGAAGGACAGGAATGTGCTTTTGCAGGACAGCATCTGCGTCTTCACAGTTAGGAAACCAAAGGAGAACCAGCTGGAGGACTGGACCCGCCACGTCCCCATCGCCTCTCCCAGTGCTGGCTCTGTGGGGCCCGCCTTCCCTCTGCCCTGAACCCTCCTCCCCATGTCCTGCCTGGATCCACAGAGAAAAAAGAGAAATGGTGGCCTCGCTATAAACCCTAACCCATGGGCCACAGGGGACTCTATTTCCCTGACTGGCCATCGTATGATCACTTACATCACCTCCTCCCAGTGGATGTAAACCTCCTAAGAAACAAAATCAAAGTTCTCTTTCTCTATTCAGCTTACAAAATGGTTATGCCAGCTCTGCAACCCTGCTGTGCTCCTGTTCATCTGTTCTTGTCACACTATTTACTGTGTGACTTTAGGCAAATTTTCTATAATTCTAAGTTGTTTGGGGTAATGTTGTATCCAAAGACTTGTTTCCACTTCAAGATGAGCTAAGGCAGCTTGACTGGTGCTAGGAGACTGAAATCTGGGAAATACAACTCTGGGGCCTAATTCTGCTGGTTCTGTAAGAGAGTATCAAACCATTCCCATGCTCCCGCCACTTGCTCCCTTGGAGGGGGATGGCTCGCAGGATTTGCACAGCCCACCAAGGGTCACTGACCGGCCTCCTGCACCATCTGCCTTCATCTCTCTTCCTTCCCCTGCTGTGGGTACAAGTGGGCCACCAGCTCATAGTGCCTCTGCCTTTTTCCCTCTTCCCTTTTCTTAAAGGGCTTACAAGGTGCTTTTTAGATGTCCTCCCTGACACTTTGGCCATGAGTTTTGTTTGGATCTAACTAAACAACTCAAAGTTAAACAGAGTCCTCACAAAGTCCTCTGAACTCTTCCCCCAAAATACGGGCCCAACCAAAGGGAGAGGCCTCTGCATATGGCCAGTTTGTACTGTTGCCCACAATTGCAATATAGTTGAGGAGGGGTCAAACCCCAGTGAGGGGTCTCCCTAACTCTCCCCCAGGCAGGAATCCTGAGGCAGGGCAGAGTCCTGGGTAGAGGGACAGGAGGAGGGTGGAGGATGGCATCTCCACCTTCTTGCTTCTAATCTCTAAAAGGTAAGAGCATCAAAAAGCAGCCACGTGCAGGCTATGAAAAGCTCAACATTCTCCAAATCTGTGAAATTATTGTCCAACGAACATATTTGAATACATTCAGGATAAACACACTTATCACGAATATTCTTAAGGATAATATTTTCTGCTTTTTAACCCATTTGCTGGCAGCCCAGAACTCTTCCTGAAGCTTAGGAGGTGAACATCCACCTGGGACCTGTGCCCCAACCAAGGCAGAAATCCCCTTTCTCCAGAAGACTGCCCCCCAGAATCCCAAGCTTCCCCAGGAGGGCCTTTTCCAAGGGTGGCTGGTCCCTGGGGGAGGATTTGTCCAGGTTTCCAGGGAAGCACTTGGCTCCCCCACTTCCTCTTTATCCTGTCATCAACTGACCACTGCCCCCCATTCTACACACACACACCACTACCACCAGAAGGGAACCCCTGCCACAGCTAGGAGTTGGGGAGCAGGTGAAGCAGCCCTCTTCTCCAGGGGGTGGGACTGGATCGCACTGGGCTTCTGAGATCAAGTCCCCTCCATGTCTCCACAGAAGATGACACAGCTCATCCAGCCTTGCCACAGGGACCTGAGCACCTGGAGGAACACGGGGATCTAGTTCTGGCCTGCCCACCAGCCAGGTCTCACATCCACTCCAACATATCATGAGATCTGTATGTCCTGCAGGGCTGGGTTTTCACTTGGGCCAGAGGTTTTCTACCCATTATAAATTATATCCTAACAAAGGACCACTCCCCTGAGAGGATTTGTGTTCTGGGTCTAATTAAACATCCTGAAATTAAATCAGAGGCCTGATGCTCCTTATAAATGCCTCTGAATTCTTTCTCCAAACATAGAGGGCCCAACCAAAGGGATCCAGAATGATCAGAAGACTCCAGATCCCAGGCCCCTGCATACCAAGGCTCTCACCAGCCCCCTCACTTTCTTTTGCCTCTGCTCTCTTCCCACCCCACCTGGCCCCTAGAACCCCAATCTGAGGAGGAGTCATGAGCTGATGACAATGAATGAGGAGGAACCCAAAAGAGGAAAATTAAGAACTGAGAATTTTAAATGGGGAAAAAAGTGGTAATATAAAATGTGTCTGAGATAGACATTGGAAGGATACATAAAAAACTAATAAAAATGGTTTCCTGTTGGGAAGGAGTGGGGAATTGATGAGATGGGGGCAGACACAAAGCTTTTCAATGTATGCCTTGTTATATTATTTTGATTTTTATGACTCTACATTTCAAAAAGATTTTTTTCTGAGTTAAATTATACCAAAACTGTGCCTGAGAATAGAGGGTGTCCTCCGGGTAACACATGCAGGCACACAAATGCCCACTGTGAGCAGGGCTCTGGGGGAAGCTGGCAGAGGCCTCTGCTCTGATCCACAACTGTAAGAGATGCCGAATTGTCTGAGACTGGCCACTTGGGTACGTCATGAGTCTCTTAAGATGCTGCCACATTTGAATCCTTCCAGCTCTGGAGCTGGGACATGACTGCTCTTGGGCCTTTCTAGGAGACTCTCCACAGGCAAAGGGTCTTCTGTACTACAGGTGTGGAGCAATTTCTCCCCACAAGGCCAACGGGCAGAAGACTAGAGGGAAAAACAGTGTCAACCAACATAGATTTATATTGTATAAATTTTTTTGTTGTGGTAACAACAAAAACATATAACATATAACAACTTACCAACAAAAAAGTGAACAACTCAATCAAAAAATGGGCAAGGATATGAACAGACATTTTTCCAAAGAAGATATAAAGATGGCCAACAGGCACATGAAAATATGTTCAACATCATTAATTATTAGGGAAATGCAAATCAAAACTACAGTGAGTAGTTTTGACTCTCATCAGAATGTCTACAATTAACAAGGCAAGAAATAGGAAGTGTTGGAGAGGATGTGGAGAAAAGGAAACTCTCATACACTGCTGGGGGAACGTAAACTGGTGCAGACACTATGGAAAACAGCATGGGGATTTCCCAAAAAATTAAAAATAGAAATACCATATGATCTAGCTATTCCACTTCTGGGTATCTACCCAAAGAACATGAAATAAAAAATTCAAAGAGAGATATGCACCCCTATGTTCACTGCAGCATTATTCACAATAGCCAAGATGTGGAAGCAACCTAAGTGCCCAAAAGTGGGTGAATGGATAAAGAAGATGTGATATATACAATGGAATACTATTCAGCCATAAAAAAGACAAAATCATCCCATTTGTGACAACATGGATGGACTTTAAGGGTATTATGCTAAGCAAAATAAGCCAGACAGAGAAAGACAAACGTGTAATTTCATTCATATGTGGATGATAAACAAACACATGGATAAGGAGAACAGATTAGTGGTTACCAGAGGGGAAGGGGGTGAGGGGAGGGTGAAAGGAGTAAAGGGGCACATATGTTTGGTGACGGATAAAAACTAGACTATTGGTGGAGAGTGACATCAGCATCATGGTGAAGCGAGCTCTTCCCATAGACACTCCACATTAAGATACAATGAAAAGAACCTTCATAAAACAACAGAGGACATTCACACAACATAAAAGATGGCCGAGAGACCTACACACCCATACCTCTGAAGGTGGAGGTGCTGGACCCCTCAGGTGGAAGTGGAAGGAGGTAAGGGGATCACATCTCCCTCCCTGGCAGTGACCCAGGCACATCGCTCTGAGAAAAGTGGGGGAGAGTGGCTCTTCACGAGAATGCCTTTGCTCTCCAAGTTCCCTCACAGCCCATGGGAAAGCTCCACGCAGAGGAGGCTAAGCTATTGCGAGGGTGTCTTCATCAAGCCAGCACCCCAAGAGAGCAGATAGCAAGGGCCGAGTGAAAATGTCCCTGGGATCATGCATGCAAAAGAAAGAGCCCCTCCCTCTGCCCAGCACTTGAGTTCAGCCAGTTAGCCAGAGTGCCCATGCATACATTATAAAAGCAGCAGCTATGAGTGAGCAAGCCGGAAATCGCAGACAGACCCTGTCAGCATAGATTCCAAAGGACAGGCACAGATGCCAGGGATTGCAGTGGGCTCAGAATACACAGCTCCTGATAGACGCCCACCCCCAGTGGTGGCAGGTGGAATCTGCAACCAGCTACTATCACTATGAGAAGGCATGAACCCATGCCATCAAACAGTATGAAGAAATATATTAATACTCTAGACCAGAAGGAAAATGACAAGCACCCAGAAAGCAATCCTGAAGGCACAGAAATTTACAGTCTAAATGACAGAGTATTCAAAATAGCTATCATGAAAAAACTCAACAAGTTACAAGAAAATTCAGATAGTTCAATTAAATCAGGAACAAAATTAATGAACAGAGGGACTTCTTCACAAAAGAGATTGAAACTATAAAGAAAAACCAATCAGAAATGTTGGAGATGAAAAACACAATGGATGAGATAAAGAAAAATCTGGACTCCCTGAATAACAGACCTGATATCATGGAGGACAGAATTAGAATTCTGGAGGACAGAAATATAGAAATTCTCCAGATGAAGGAGGAGAGAGAACTAAGACTAAAAAGAAACGAAAAAATTCTCTGAGAAAAATCTGAGTCAGTTAAGAAATGCAACATAAGGATTATAGGTATTCCAGAGGGAGAATGAAACAGAAAGCTTCTTCAAAGAAATAATAGCTGAGAACTTCCCAAACCTGGGGAAGGAGCTGGAAATACAAGTAAAAGAAGCTAATAGAACTCCTAATTATATCAATGTGAAAAGACCTTCTCCGAGGCATACAGTAGTAAAACTGGCAAAAGTCAATGACAAAGAAAAAATATTAAGGACAGCAAGGCAGAAGAACATAACTTACAAAGGAGCCGCTATCAGGCTTTCAGCGGATTTCTCAGCAGAAACTTTACACTCTAGGAGAGAGTGGAATGATATATTCAAAATTCTGAAAGATAAAAACTTTCAGCCAAGAATATTCTATTCAGTGAAAATATTCTTCAGATATGGTGGAGAAATAAAAACTTTCCCAGATAAACAAATGCTAAGGGAGTTAATTGCTGCAAGACCCTCCCCAAGAGAAACGACCAAGAAGGCCCTTATATGTGTAAAAAAAAAAAGAAAAGAAAGAAAGCATTTACAAAGGCTTGAGCAAGGAGATAAATAGGCAGATAAAATCAGAAAATTGTAGCTCTCTATCAGAACAGGTTAGCAAACAATTAGAACATTAAAGATAAAGGGAAGGAAAATGCAAAAATAACTGTAATCTTGTTATTTTAATCACAAACTCACAATACAAGGTGGAACAAGCTGTGACAACGATATCTTAGAAGGGGAAGAGGAGAGGAATGGAACAGGCTAGGACTAAGGAAATAAGAGGCTATCAGAAAATGGACTATCTCATCTATGAGATTTTTTTATACACACCTCATAGTAACCACAAAACAAATAATCAGAACAGAGACACAAATGATAAAGAGAAAACCATCATAGAGAACTACCAAATTCAATTGGTAGCCCGAAATACATGGGACAAGAGACAAGGGAAATACAGAACAACTGAAAATGAGTGATAAAATGGCAGCATTAAGCCCTTGTATATCAATAATCACCGAAAATGAAAATAGATTTAATTCTCCAATCAAAAGACACAGAGTAGATGGATAGATTAGAAAACAAGACCCAACAGGAGTGACGTCAGCATCATGGTGGAGTGAGATTCCCTCTTTGAATTTCTGCCCCCTAAGACACAACGAAAACATCATTCGCATTCCAACAGAGGTCAATTAAACACTACAAAGGACTTTTAAGAAACCCCTCCTGCCATACATCTGAAGGTGGAGGCACAGGAAGCCCCAAAGGACATGAGGAGAGGTAAGAAGTTTTACTGCCCCTCCCCAATCGATCAGCAAAGACAGACAGCGTGGCTCACAGACAGAGGGGGGAGGGGCGGCCCTCGGCAGGGAAAACTATCGCCCTCCACATGCTGTCACAGGCTGTTGAGAGATCCCCACCGGGAAGTGTCGATGGACTGTTTCAGGGGTGTGGTAAACACCCCAAGAGAGCCAGAAAGAAACCCCCAGGTCGAGCAGGAGAAAGAAAGAACCCCTTCCCCCATACGCCCTGCGTTTCAGCATAATCCCTCCAGGGACTTCAGCGGGTGCGATCTCCATCCAGTGGCAGCAGGTGGAAACTGCAGGACCAACTTCAAGATGAAAGGAAAAAGTAAAGCCGTGGGATCCATGCAACAGTTTCCAAAAGGAAATGACAAACACCCAGAAACCAACCCTGAAGGCACAGAAATCGATAACCTGAATGATAGAGAATTCAAAATAGCTATCATGAACAAACTCAACAAATTACAACAGAACACACAGAAACAAATCAACAAATTCAGGGATTTCATCACAAAAGAGATTGAAACCATAAAGAAAAACCAATCAGAATTATTGGAGATGAAAAACAAAATGAATGAGATAGTGGAAAAATTGGAGTCTTTAAAGACCAGAACTGACAATATGGAGGAACGAATTAGCATTATCGAGGATAGCCATGCAGAAACGCACCAGATAGAGGAGGAGAGAGCGCTAAGACTAAAAAGAAATGAAGAAATTCTTCGAGAAATATCAGACTCAATGAGGAAAAGCAATATAAGGATAATAGGTATTCCAGAAGAAGAAAGAGAAAAAGGAGCAGAGAGCTTGTTCAAAGAAATAATAGCTGAGAACTTCCCTAACCTAGGGAAGGAGATGGAAATAACAGTGAATGAAATCAATAGATCACCTAAATATATAAACAGGAATAAACAATCATCATGCCACATAGTAGCTAAATTGACACAATTAAGTGACAAGGAATCAATATTAAGGGCAGCTAAACATAAAAACAAAATAACATACAAAGGAAATCCCATCAGGCTCTCAGCTGATTTCTCGACAGAAACTCTACAGGCTAGGAGAGACTGGAATGATATATTCAAAATCACGAAAGACAAAAACCTTCAGCCAAGAATACTTTACCCAGCAAAAATATCCTTCAAATATGAAGGAGAAATAATAACTCTCCCTGATAAACAAAAGCTAAGAGAGTTCATCACCACAAGAACGCCACTAAAAGAAATGCTCAAGAAGGTCCTTAGGCCTGAAAAAAAAAAACAAAGGAGAAAGGGATACAAAGATTTCAGCAAGGAGAAGAGCAAGGAGACAAACCAGAACAAGCTACAGTTGGATAACATCAAAAATTAATTCAAGCTCATCACTGGAAACACACTCACGACAAAAGATGGAATGAGTAGTGACAACAACAATAAAGGAGGGGAAGAGGAAAGGGATTGAATCGACTCAGCCTAACGACACAGGAGGCAACTGAAAATGTACTATCTTATCCAGGAGATCTTTTATATAAACCTCACAGTAACCACTAAACAAATAACCAGAAGAAAACCACACATGACAAATAAAGAGAAAACTAAGAGAATGAGCAGGCAGAAATACCAAACTGAATTGGCAGTCTGAAACACATGCGACAAGAAATGAAGGAAATGCAAAAGAACCAGAAAATGAACAATAAAATAGCAACATTAAACCCTCATATATCAATAATCACTGTAAATGTAAACGGATTAAACTCTCCAATCAAAAGACTCACAGTGGCGGGATGGATTAAAAACCAAGATCCAACAATTTGCTGCCTCTAGGAAACACATGTCAGCGCTAACGACAAACACAGACTCAAAATAAAAGGATGGAAAACGATACTCCAAGCTAATGGCAAACAAAAGAAAGCAGGAGTTGCCATACTTATATCAGAAAAAGTAGACTTCAAGATAAAAAAGTTAAAGAGAGACAAAGAAGGGCAATATATAATGATAAAAGGGACACTTCACCAAGAAGACATAACAATCATAAATATCTATGCACCCAACACAGGAGCACCAAAGTACATAAAACAACTGCTAAAACACCTAAAAGGAGATATTAACAATAACACAATAATAGCAGGGGATCTTAACAACCCCCTTACATCAATGGATAGATCATCCAGATAAAAAGTCAATGAGGAAATAACGGGCTTAAATGAAAAACTAGATGCCGTGGACTTAATAGATATATACAGAGTAGCCACCCAAAAACAGCAGAGTACACATTCTTCTCAAGTGCACAAGGAACATTCTCAAGGATAGACCATATATTAGGAAACAAGGCAAACCTCTACAAATTTAAGAAGATTGAAATCATTACAAGCATCTTTTCTGAACATAAGGCTGTGAAACTAGAAATCAACTGCAAGGAAAAAACTGGGAAAGGGACAAGATGTGGAGACTAAACAACATGCTACTGAACAACCAATGGGTTGTTGATGAAACTAAGAAAAAATCAAAAGCTATCTGGAGACAAATGAAAAAGAAAATACACCATACCAACTCATATGGGATGCAGCAAAAGTGGTCCTGAGAGGAAAATTCATAGCAATACAAGCCCACCTTAACAAACAAGAAAAATCCCAAATACATAACCTTAAACTGCACCTAACAGAATTAGACAAAGAAGAACAGACAAAGCCCTGAATCAGCAGAAGGAGGGAAATAATAAAGATCAGAGGAGAAATAAATGAAATTGAAACAAAAAAAAAAGTAGAAAGGATCAATGAAACAAAGAGCTGGTTCTTTGAGAAGATAAATAAAATTGACAAACTCTTAGCCAGACTCACTAAGAAAAAAAAGGGAGAAGACTCAAATAAATAAAATTAGAAATGAAAGAGGAGAAATTACAACAGATACCACAGAAATACAAGGGATTATTGGGGAATACTATGAAAACTTTATGCCAACAAATTGGACAACCTAAAGGAAATGGACAAATTCTTGGATGTGTACAACCTCCCAAAACTGAATCAAGAAGAAATAGAGAATCTGAATAGACCAATCACAAGTAAAGAGATTGAAACAGTAATCAAAACCTCCCAAAAAATAAAAGCCCATGACCAGATGGCTTCCCTGGAGAATTTTACCAAACATTCAAAGAAGATTTAGCACCTATCCTTCTCAAACTATTCCAAAAAATAGAGGAAGATGGAATACTTCCTAACACATTCTATGATGCCAACATCATCCTGACACCAAAGCCAGACAAGGACAATACAAAGAAGGAAAACTACAGGCCAATATCACTGATGAACATAGACACAAAAATCCTCAACAAAATATTGGCAAATTGAATACAGCAATACATCAAAAACGATCATACACCACGATCAAGTGGTATTTATACCAGGGACACAGGGATGGTTCAACATCTGCAAATCAATCAACATGATACACCACATTAACAAAATGAAGAATAAAAACCACATGATCATCTCCATCAATGGAGAGAAGGCATTCGACAAGATCCAACATCCATTTATGATAAAAACTCGCAACAAAATGGGTATAGAAGGAAAGTTCTTCAACATAATAAAGCCCGTATATGACAAACCTACAGCTAACATTCTACTCAATGGGGAAAAACTGAAAGCCATTCCTTTGAGGACAGGAACAAGACAAGGGTGCCCACTCTCGCCGCTCTTATTCAACATAGTACTGGAAGTTCTGGCCAGAGCAATTAGGCAAGAAAAAGGAATAAAAGGACTCCAAATAGGCAATGAAGAAGTGAAACTCTCACTATTTGCAGACGACATGATCTTATACATAGAAAACCCAAAAAATTCCATTGGAAAACTACTAGAAACAATCAACAACTACAGTAAAGTGGCAGGGTATAAAATCAACTTACAAAAATCAGTTGCATTTCTATATGCTAATGATGAAATACTAGAAAGAGAACTCAGAAAGACAATCCCATTTACAATTGCAACAAAATGAATAAAATATCTGGGAATAAATTTAACCAAGGAGGTGAAAGACCTATACAATGAAAACTAGAAGACACTATTGAAAGAAATCGAGGAAGACATAAAGAAATGGAAAAATATTCCATACACATGGATTGGAAGAATAAATATAGTTAAAATGTCCATTCTACCTAAAGCAATCTACAGATTCAATGCAATCCCAATCAGAATCCCAATGTCATTCGTCATGGAAATAGAACAAAAAATACTGAAATTCCTATGGAGCAACGAAAGACCCTGAATAGCTAAAGCAATCCTGAAAAAAAGAACAAAGCTGGAGGCATCACAATCTCTGATTTCAAAATATATTATAGAGCTATAGTAATGAAAACAGCATGGTACTGGTACAAGAATAGACACACAGATCAATGGAATAGAATTGAAAGCCCAGAAATAAAACCACACACCTATGGATAGCTAATCTTTGACAAAGGAGCAAAGAACATACAATGGAGAGAGGGAAGTCTCTTCAATAAATGGTGCTGGGGAAAACTGGACAGCAACATGCAAAAGAATGAAAGGAGACCATCTTCTATCACCATACACAAAAATCAATTCAAAATGGATCAAGGACCTGAAAGTGAGACCTGAAACTATAAAACTCCTGGAAGAAAATATAGGCAGCGCACTAACTGACATCAGTCATAAAGAGATACTTTCAGATTCCATGTCTACTCGGACAAGGGAAACAAAACAAAAAATAAACAAGTGGAACTTCATCAGACCACAGAGCTTCTACAAGGCAAATGAAACCAGAATCAGAATGAATACAACCCACCAGCTGGGAGAAAACATTCGCAAATTGTATATCTGATGAGGGATTAATCTCCATAATATACAAAGAACTCACACAACAAAACAACAAAAAACAAACAATCCGATAAAAAAATGGGCAGAGAATATGAACAGACATTTTTCCAAGGAAGATATACAGATGGCCAACAGATGGCCAACAGTCACATGAAAAGATGTTCAACATCACTAATCATCAGGGAATTGCAAATCAAAACTACACTAAGATATCACCTTACGCCTGTTAGAATGGCTATAATCACCATACAAAAATAAAAATGTTGGAGAGGTTGTGAAGAAATGAGAACCCCAATTCACTGCTGGTGGGAATGCAAACTGGTGCAGCCTCTGTGGAAAACAGTATGGAGATTCCTCAAAAAATTAAAAATAGAGGGGCCACCTGGTGGCCCAGCAGTTTAGTCCGCGCTTGGCAGCCCGGGGTTTGCGGGTTCGGATCCCGGACGCCTGCCAACGCACAGCTTGTCAGCCATGCCGTGGCGACGTCCCATATAAAGTAGAGGAAGATGGGCACAGATGTTAGCCCAGGGCCAGTCTTCCTCAGCAAAAGGAGGAGGATTGGCGACGGATGTTAGCTCAGGGCTGGTCTTCCTCACACACACACACACACAAAATTAAAAATAGGAATACCTTATGATCCAGCTATCCCACTACTGGGTATTTGTCCTAAGATCCTGAAACCAACAATCCAAAGAGGCTTATGCACCCCTATGTTCATTGCAGCATTATTCACTATAGCCAAGAAGTGGAAGCAACCCAAGTGTCCCTTGACTGATGACTGGATAAGGAAGATGTGGTATATACACACAATGGAATACTACTCAGCCATAATAAAAGACAGAATTGTCCCATTTGCAACAACATGGATGGAGCTAGAGGGTATTATGTTAAGTGAAATAAGCCAGAGAGAGGACAAACACCACATGATTTCACTCATATGTGGAATATAAAGTAACACACAGACAGAGAGAACTGGTTGGTGGTTACCAAGGGGAAGGGGAGTGAGGGGTGGGCACAAGGGGTGATGGGTTGCATCCATATGGTGACGGACAAATAATAATGTGCAACTAAAACCCAACAATGTTATAAACTCTTAAGACATCAATAAAAATTAAAAATTAAAAAAAATATATTGGCAAACCGAATACAGAAATACATTAAAAAGATCATACACCATGATCAAGTGGGATTTATACCAGGAACACAGGGATGGTTCAACATCCACAAATCAATCAATGTGATACACCACATTAACAAAATGAGGAATAAAAACCACATGATCATCTCAATAGATGCAGGGGAAGCATCTGACAAGATCCAAACATCCATTTATGATAAAAACTCTCAACAAAATGGGTATAGAAGGAAAGTACCTTAACAGAATAAAGGCCATATATGACAAACCCGCAGCCAACATCATACTCAATGGGGAAAAACTGAAAGCCATTCCTCTGAGAACAGGAACAAGACAAGTGTGCCCTTCTCACCACTCTTATTCAACATAGTACTGGAGGTTTTGGTCAGAGCAATTAGGCAAGAAAAGGGAATAAGAGGAATCTAAATAGGCAACAAAGAAGTGAAACTCTCGTTGTTTGCAGATTACATGATTTTATATACAGAAAACCCTAAAGAATCCATTGGAAAACTATTAGAAATAATCAACAACTACACAAAGTTGCAGGATACAAAATCAACTTACAAAAATCAGTTGCATTTCTATACTCTAACAACAAACTAACAGAAAGAGAATTGAAGAACACAATCCCATTTACAATCGTAACAAAAAGAATAAATATGTAGGAATAAATTTAACCAAGGAGGTGAAAGAGCTATACAATGAAAACTATAAGACACAATTGAAAGAAATCGATGATGACATAAAGAAATGGAAAGGTATCCCATGCACATGGATTAGAAGAATAAACATAGTTAAAATGTCCACACTACCTAAAGCAATCTACAGATTAGATGCAATCACAATCAGAATCCCAAGGACATTCTTCATGGAAATAGAAGAAAGAATCCTAAAATTCATATGGGGCAACAGAAGACCCCAAATAGCTAAGGCAATCCTGAGAAAAAAGAACAAAGCTGGAGGCATCACAATCCCTGATTTCAAAATATACTACAAAGCTATAGTAATCAAAACAGCATGGTACTGGTACAAAAATAGACATACAGATCAATGGAACAGAACTGAAAGCCCAGAAATAAAACCACACATCTGTGGACAGCTAATCTTCAACAAAGGAGCTAAGAACATACAATGGAGAAAGGAAGGTCTCTTCAATAAATGGTGCTGGGAAAGCTGGACAGCCACATGCAAAAGAATGAAAGTAGACCATTATCTTTCACCATACACAAAAATTAACTCAAAATGGATCAAAGACTTGAAGGTAAGATCTGAAACTATAAAACTCCTAGAAGAAAATACAGGCAGTACACTCTTTGGTATTGGTCTTAGAAGCATCTTTTTGAATACCATGTCTACTTGGGCAAGAGAAACAAAAGAAACAAAGGAAAAAATTAAAAAGTGGGACTTCATCAGAGTAAAGAGCTTCTGAAAGGCAAAGAAAATGAGGAACAAAATGAAAACACAACCCAACCCACCAAGTGGGAGAAAAATATTTGCAAATCACACATCCGACAAGGCTTTAATCTCTAAAATATATAAAGAACTCACACAACAACAAAAAAAACAAACAACCCGATCAAAAAGTGCGCAGAGGATATGAACAGACATTTTTCCAAAGAAGATATACAGATAGCCAATAGGCACATGGAAAGATGTTCAACATCACTAATCATCAGGGAAATGCAAATCAAAACTACACTAAGATATCACCTTACACCCGTTAGAAAGGCTATAATCACCAAGACAAAAAATAACAAATGTTGGAGAGGTTGTGGAGAAAAGGGAACACTCATACACTACTGGTGGGAATGCAAACTGGTGC
The DNA here is from genome assembly GCA_031878705.1 of Tapirus indicus. Classification (NCBI taxonomy): domain Eukaryota; kingdom Metazoa; phylum Chordata; class Mammalia; order Perissodactyla; family Tapiridae; genus Tapirus; species Tapirus indicus. The sequence continues at coordinate 80,230,792 of CM062922.1, read as the reverse complement.
AGCCTCTATGGAAAACAGTATGGAGGTTTCTCAAAAAATTTAAAATAGAAATACCATACAACCCAGCTATCCCACTCCTGGATATTTGTCCAAATATCTTGAAATCAACAATTCAAAGAGACTTATGCACTACTATATTCATTGCAGCATTATTCACCATAGCCAGGAAGTATAAGCAACCCACGTGCCCATTGACTAATGATTGGATAAAGAAGATATTGTATATATATATACAATGGAATACTACTCAGCCATAAAAAAGACAAACTCATCTCATTCGCAACAACTTGGATAGACCTTGAGGGTATGATGTTAAGTGAAATAAGCCAGAGAAAGAAAGACAAACAGCACATGATTTTACTCATATGTGGAAGATAAATTAACACATGGACAAAGAGAACAGATTAGTGGTTACCAGAGGGGAAGGCAGTTGAGGGGTGGGCACAAGGGGTAAAGGAGCACATATATATGGTGACTGACAAATAATATTGTACAACTGAAATTTCACGTTATAAACTATTACGACCTCAATAAAATTAAAAAAAAGAACTAGACTATTGGTGGTGAATACGATGCAGTCTATACAGAAACTGATATATAATAATGTACACTTGAAATTTACACAATATTATAAGCCAATATGACCACAATAAAATAATTTAAAATATATCTATATATAACATAAAAGTTACAATTTTAACCATTTTGAGGTGTACTATTCAGTGGCATTAATTACATTCACATTGTTGTGCAACCCTCACCACTGTTTCCTTTTTTTATCACCCCAAACAGAAACTCCGTAACCATTCATGTTTGAATTATTTTTATTGTTTTTTTGTGTGTGTGAGGAAGACCCGCCCTGAGCTAACATCCGTTGCCAGACGAAGACTGGCCCTGGGCTGACATCTGTGCCCATCTTTCTCTACTTTATATGGGACGCCGCCACAACATTGCTGACAAGCAGTGTGTCAGCAGGCGCTTGGGATCCAAACCCGCGAACCCCAGGCTGCCAAAGCATGGACTAAACCGCTGCGCCACTGGGCGGCCCCCATGTTTGAATTATTTTTAACAGCTATGTTTTATTTTTGTGTGAAAACAAAGTTTTAAGGTAGGCTCATCCTGCCAGTCCTACCAGAAGGATGGGGCTCAGTATACCTGAGGCTGATGAGGCATCTTCACTTCCCTTCTCCCAAGATGAATTACATCTCCTAAGCAAAAACTGGCTTCAAGGAAACTCCAAAGATAAAAGGGTTGGAATGCAGCTTTATAGCCTATCCTGAGGGAATGTTGGGGGAGGCCTGGGCAGGCAGCATATTTTAAGACGAAAAGGAAAAGGATTTGGACAGTGGAGAGAATGAACCATCGGGGAGGTGCGAGGCTCAGCATGTGGAGACTCACAGTGGTGGGGTGGGCGGATGGGAGGCCCAGCCTCCTTCCTCTCTGGCTATCAGCACACTCAGGTCCTGGGCTGTGCCAGCCAACAGGATGGATGGCAGAGGCTTCAGGCAGGCCGCTCACAGGTCCCCAGGTGGCCTTCCCAGCTCAGCTGAAGACCTCACTGCACTGGGCCTACTCTGCTGAGCAGCCACCTCATGGTCCCCAGGTCCCCAGACTGCCACATCAGGTGGAGCACTGGCCACAGAGAGGGGAGGGAAGGCGGGCAGGAAAGGAGAGGGCACCAGGTGCACACTAGCATCACCAGACTCTCCACAGGGCCCTCAACCAATTGATTCCTTTGAACACACACGAGCTCCATGAACCCGCTGGGATTCAGCATAAATGCATGTGCATCAGGTTTCCAGAAAAGGTCCATGCCTCCCCCACAAAAAAAAGTTAAAAAAACAAACAGGAATTTTCTCAATCTTGTTCATCCCACCTGGAATGACTTTTCAGTTACAACTTTGACTCCACACAGCCATCTCCACCAGCCCAAATGTGACCTGTCCTTCAAACCTTTTCCATGATTCAATGATTTACTCCTCTGCCACCCTAGAAGTAATCGCTCCCTTTTCTGGATAACCCAAATATCCTATCTCCACCTCTCTGTGGCATTCAGTGTGGAGCGCTGATGCTAGGCATGCCCTTTATCTTCCTTGGGAGACAAGCTGTTCATGGAGGGCTGATTCACCACTGCATCAGCCCCAGCACCCAGCACAGGGCTCTGCACAGAGTTTGCAGTCACCAAAGTCTGCTAAAGGAAGGAGGATGCATTTCTCCCTTTCATTGGGCCATTTTTAATATTTTAAAAGGGACAGATGTATTCAGAAGCAGAGAGGAAGAAACAGAACAATACAATAAATATGAGAGGACAAGAAAAGATTTGAGTTCAGGAAGAAAAGAATCCCCCTCATTCCGTTTAAACGTGTCTTTTAAGTAGCATTAGTTTACAATATTTAAGAAGACAAAACACCAAGCCTTAGTTTACACTCAAGCATGTGATGATGGCAGGAATTTAATGAAGTTATGGTCTGAGCCCCTGGAGAAAATGATGCCACAGTCAGTTTGCAACAAAGGGTAACTCCAGGAAATCTGGGCAAGGCTGCCTCCTGGGGAGTGTAGCTCAGATCGCTGGGAGAGCTGCCAAAGCTTTCTGCATCAGTGCCATGATCTGGAACACAAAGCCTTGGACATTCAAAGCTACACTCCTTTGGTAACAGTTTCTTTCTCGCCTCCTCTCTAGGCTCCCTCCCTTTGGGGATTTACTCAGCAACCAGGACCAACCCTAACAAAACAAGGTGGTCATTTAAAAATTCTCCCAAAATGAAGCTCCTCCAAATCAACTCATGCAAAATGATTCCACCATCCCTCTTGCTTCCACACCCAGCTGTGAAAAGGTGGGATTCTAGAGGCACCAATCTGGAGGTCAAGGCTTGGCTTTTTTCAGGGGCACATTTTTCCGGAGTCACAGACTGACCTGGGTAGAGCAGCATCCATCCACAGTGGTGCCTCCCAAAGGTTTTGGCATGGAAACTGGAGCTCTGCTGCTGCTTGCATCTCTCTGAGTGCTCCAGGCAGGGCTGCAAACACACAAAGCCACAGCTATCTCCCTGGACTTGGCATGGCAAGGACAGTTCCCTCCTAGCACAGCAGTAGCAACAGTAGCTTTGTCCCTTAAGCGGGAGCGTGGGGAACAAGCAAGCATCTGTACAACCTGGGACCAGTGTGTGGACACCGTTCTCAGGCCACCCTGTGGAGACTGTAGGGTGGATCACTCCTTCTCCAGCTCCACATCAGGCCCTGCTCTTGTGCCTTTCCTGCCTGGTGGCTCTGCCCAGCCTGCCTCATCTGCTCCTGACCTCACAGAGGCCCTCAGGCCTGGCTGGAAGCACTGAAGCAGCCCTTGCCTGTTGCCCGCACATCTGGTAGTACCTGGATTGGCCAGCGCATGGAGTGCTGTTTGGCTCCTGGGACTTGGGAAGCAGAGGAGGATTGAGCCAGGGGAGGAAGGAGGACAGTGCCTGTGGATCACGCGGATGGAGGGACCAAGTGAACACCAGAGTAGGGCTTCCCTTTCAGGGCCTCCTTTAACTCCCACCAAGGCCCCTGCCAGACTGCTGGTCCTGCCATCTTGGTGCTTTAGACAATAAGCACTGCAAAGCAGGGGGCGGGGGGGGGGGGCGTGTTACCCTGCAGAACAAGTCCAGGGTGCTGATACAGCCACAAATTGGGGCAAACGGCAATCTTTCAAGTCACAGGGTAGTTCAATAGTAGTTTCTTTTATTTATTTGTTTGTTTGTTTATTGAGATGTTGCAAAATGGTTACCACAATAAGTTTAGTTAACATCCATCACCACACATAGTTACAAATTCATTGTCATTGTTGTTGTGATGAGATTTTTAAAATCGATTCTCTAAGCAACTTTCCAATATACAATACAGCATTGTTAACTATATAGTCACCGTGCTGTATGTCACATCCCCAGGACATATTTATCTTGTAACTGCAAGTCTTATTTTTTTAAGTTGATAACAACTTAAGTTGGAACGCATTCTAAAGCTCTACATTTTTACCCTCCTCCCACCCCACCCACCACGTTCTATGTTTTTGATGTCACACTAGGTTCTTTTAAATGCTGTGCTTCTCCAGTTCACTTGCTGGCTTTCCCCACAGCAGACAGAGCAGCAGCCTAGGGCTCAGGATCTAGGTTCTGGTCTCAGTTTTGTGCTAATGCCTACGTGGCCTGAGATGGTCACTTAATCACTCAGTTTCTCCATCTGTAAAATGAGGGATTTAGACTATGTGACCATTTCAGTCATTTTAGTATTGCAAGCCCCCTTTTCCCCTACAGCTTCTTGACTTAGAGACTTCTAGGCAAAGAAACTTAAAGCCAAAGCGTAAGGAACCGACTGGTCACCCAAGTCGAATCAAATGGAATCAGAACGTTTCAGCAGACAAAGCAACTTGATTGTCAGAAATCTGACTCGTGTGTAACTTTCAGGATTCTGTGTGTTCCCTAAACTTATATAAGAAGTAAAGTGGCTAGAAGCCCTCATTCCCTTGGTGAGCCCAGTGGTTCCCTCTGCAGCTGTGTCCACAGCTTCAACCCATGTGACTCAGCTATTACTGTAAGGTGAACCCAAGTGCTCCTAACCTGACATAGGCAGGAAGGCCAAAAGGGCACAGATTTTGAAAAATAGCCATTATGGGGAGGGCTAACATAGGCAAAACTGTTCATTTAACAACATTTTTGGGGGACCCTACAGTAGGTGCTAAACATTGTGCTAGATGTTGGAGAAATATAAACGGAAAGTACCATCAAGATGTTTATACTCTAGGGTGGAAAATTAACACAGGTGAAAGACTAAACACTTCCAGGTATTTACTTGCCCTGGACTAAAACATGTGGTAGAGACTCAGATGGTAGGAGATGGAGTTGGTGTTCTCAGACTGGCCATGGTCAGAGATGGGGCGGGTCCATCTTCCTGCCAGATGTGGCATAATTACTTGAGGAGGTTGATACTCAGCCTCAGCTGAACCACTTCTTTCCTGCCAGACTTTGTCCTCGGGTCAGAGAGAAAAGAGTGGACTTACTAAGTACGGTGTCTCAGTTAGGGCTGCTGCAACAAATTACCATAGAGTGGTAATTACCATAGTGGCTTAAACAACAAACATTTATTTCTCACAGTTCTAAAAGCTGGGAAGTCCAAGATCAAGGCACCGGCAGATTTGCATCTGGTGAGGGTCCACTCCCTGGTTCGTAGATGGCCATCTTCTCATTGTATCCTCACATGGTGGAAGGGACAAGAGAGCTCTGTGGGGTCTCTTTTACAAGGGAACTGTCCCATTCATGAGGGCTCCACCCGCATGACTTAATCACTTCCCAAAGTCCCACCTCCTAATAACTGTTACATTGGGGGTTAGGATTTCAACATATAAATTTGGGGGGGGACACAAGCATTCATTCAATAACATATGAGTCCTAGTCCCTAGGAGTAGGAAACCATGGGTCAAGGCAATTTGTAGACAGTGAAGACAGACTGAAATTCAATCAGAGATGGGTGCAGATATGCAGAAGATGTGCTAGGTGAAAGGCTAGAGCCTGGAGAAGGTGGAAATAGATAATTTGGTGAGTTAAAGAACCAAGAGATGAGAGGAGATAGACTCTAAGACTTGATCCTGGCCATTAGGATCATAGAGTCCAAGGGCTAGAAGACCGTCAGAAGTCATCCCATCCACCCCTACCTCAATGCACGACCACAGAAACCCTCTGACAGGGAAAAAGGATAATCAGTTCTGAAGGATAATCAGACAATTCTGGAGTCTATGGTGTCATTACAGGGCAAAGTCAGCCCTGGCAGAGCGTGACCCGCTGATGCTGGGCAACTATTATGAAGTCAATCACCTGTAAAGATTCAAGGGCAAGGGCTTGACTTTTTCTTCTCATTCCTCTCAGAAAACCCAAGCCTCTGCTGCTTCTCTGCAAAGGGGAAGAGGAGGACTGAGCTATAGAAAATACCTAAGCAGAAGGCACTTAAAATATAAAAGGGGTTCTAATTCCCACTGGGGTGTTAGTTTTAGATACTGGAGCCACACAGGACTAACTGAGGAGACTCAGGGGTGGCTATAGGACAGGTTAAGAAGCAGATGGAAGATGCAGGATTCACTACAGGTTTGTGATTCTACAAGAAAGTATGTTTATAGGTGCTTGACCAAATGTGACAGACCATGGTCACGCGTGCATTTGTGTCTGCACCCCCATGGCTGGCAGAGCCAAAGCCCTGTCAGTGTGTCGCCTCAGCTGTGGCCATGAGGCCAGATCACGGCCAGCTTTAAGGAAGAGGAGAATGTCGAATTTTGTATACCTTGCTCGGGCAGCTGAAGATGGCAGTTGAGGAGGGGATAATCAAACCAAGCAGGCACTGCTCAGCGAGATGACCCTCCACCACAAGCTATTCCCAGCTCACTGGGTCACACTCATTCATCAGCATCACCTGAGAGCAAAGGAACCAGTGCTCACTCCACTTTTCAATATTTTAAGAATGTTAAATTAGAGCAAATTTTAAATAACAATGCAGAGTAGTGTTTTCTTTCACTGGGGCAATTCTATTCCTCCCGTAGGCATCTGCTCTAAACATAACATGCAATGTGATCCCAAAACCACTAGGCATTAAAGGGTGAAAAAGAAAACAAGTGAGAATGGTAAGCAAAAGGCCATTGACTAATTTTTCCCAAATACATCTGCAAACCCCACCCCCTCCCATAAAATAAAGTTGTTTGCTTTTGCTTTTTAATATGGTGTTTTCTCTAGGTGACTGTGAAAATTCCTGTTACTTGATGGTACCAGGTGGGGTTGGTGTATGGAGAGTTAATTAAAACACGAAACAACATAAATCTAGTTCTCATTCTTCCTCTGCAAAAGGCTGTCTATGAACCCGAACAAGCCATCCCGCCAGTCTTTCTTTAGTGTTTTGTGTGACAAAAACTTATGCTCGATGCTGCCCACCGGGATGTAGGGAAGAGCAAAATGATGGGGACTGAATGCTGTTTTGACAATACTGGCTCATGGTCTTCACCCAGTTTGCTCTCCCCTCGGATCACATCTCTTCAAGGTCTTTCTGCAGAGCAGCTGTTGCATCCCCACTGGGCCTGAAAGAGTCACCCCCTCAGATCTATCAGAGGCCCATTTGCATGCTCTCTCTGTGTTTTGTACCTGGGTGCTGTGCATGAAAACCTGTTGGGACAACCAGCCCAAATCATAGGTGGAAACATCATCTGCTGCGGTGAGTGACCTGTAAGTGCTGGTGGGGTCAATCATCTCTAATGCAGGGCAGGTTACTCCTCCTGGATCCTCTTGCAAGCATGCAGCTATTAAGGCCCAAAATTCTGGTCTCCTGCATTCAGACTTCGGACAGCATACTGTTTACAGGTATCTGACCGTCAGCAAAAAGGACATTCTGTCAAACATGTATATTCTTAGTCATATTTCCCACAGATAGATGAGGCAAGATCCTACTCAGGATGACAGACCATGAGCTGGAAAGAAATATCCTCCCAAACCTTGTGAGGGTTTTTATTTCCCCTTTGTTGAGATAGCCAGTGTTCAACTCAGTTCTTGGCACATGGTGGGCAGTCAGGAAATATTCACTGAATTGAATGTGGAGCCTCACACCTACGATTACGGAAAGCAAAAACGTCAGGAGAGGGGACAAGAGGACTATGGGATTGGGAATACTTGGAGAAGAACTAAAGACCACCAGTGGCATTGGGAAGAGGGTATTTATATTCTCAGCCCAGGAATAAATATGTTCATAGAACTTCTCTTACTCATCATTATTTGCAAAATAATCAGAATTCCACTGGGGAGGGACTTCCTTCCAAAGAGAACTACAGCAGTTAGGGAGCAACACAAGCAGTATTTATCTCTGTGGGAATCCTCAGTGAATTGGGTGATTCCAAAGAATGAATGAATGAATGAATAAATAAATAAATAAATAAATATTCCTCCCTTCCAGATAATGGAAGGAACCCTCCCACTGCTGGAAAAAGAGAGAGAGAAAGACTGCCCACTCTTATCTTTCATATTTGGGTATGAAAAAATTGATAATTTTTTATAGCACAAAAGTTAGAACTTCACCAGATGTGGGTTTTCAGATTTGAAAAACACATTTTCTAGCCTCTTCTAGCCACAGTGTAATCATAAAAACAAGGCTACCCAAACTAAGCAGTTTGCTTGCTTCTTGGATATGCAGACTAAAAGTCATAAACATGCCAATCTCCCAACAAATTATTAAAAAATTAATGCAATCCCTATGAAAAATACTAATCTTTTTTAGACAAGGTAATTTTGAAGTTCGTTTGAAAAAATAGGTAATAATGGTAGGAAAATTCTGAAAAGAAAATAAAAGAGCCACCACCAGATATTAAAGCTACAATAATTAAAACTGCATGGTACTTATGCCTAATGGCCAGATCAATGGATCAGAATAGAAAATTCAAAAATAGGCACAAATTCATATGGGAATCGAGTACGTGACAAAGTGCCCTTCCAAATTAGCAGGGAAAAGATTGATTCTCAATAAATGATGTTTGAACAGCTACAGTAATTCAAATAAAGCATGTCATTCAGATTTATTGTTAAATCTGAATACTCACTTTCAAATACATAAATGAAGTCTATAATGTAACTTGGAGTGAAAAATCACTTTATGAGATAGATTTGAAAATCTATCATTTAATAAATAATTATTGCAAGAGTAAAATGCTGCAATACCTTATAATTGTGAGAGTTGTTAATTTTATGTACAAAAAACTATGAACTTGAAAACAATAGGGAAATAAATTGACAGTAGATATGAATATTAAGAGAGATATCTTTAGGAAAATAACATTATATTCTTTTAAAGACAAACACCACTTATTAAAATGTAAGCAATAATAGGAAGATGTTGGTCAAAGGGTACAAACTCTCAGTTATAAGATGAATAAGTTCTGGGGATCTAATGTACAGCATGGTGACTGTAGTTAATAACACTGTATTGTATACTTGAAATTTGCTAAGAGAGTAGATTGTAACTGTTTTCACCACACAAAAAAAGGTACCTATGTAAGGTGATGGATATGTTCATTAACTAGATTGTGGTAATCATTTCACAATATATATGTATATCAAATTGTCACGTTGTACATTTTAAATATATACAATTTTATTTGTTAACTATACCTCAATAAAACTGGGAAAAATGTAAATAATACAAAGCGGATAAGAGATTAGCTATCATAATTCTAACATTCCTATGATTATTTGGGGTGCCATTACTTAACAAAATAGTCTTTTAAAACTGCATTTAATTTTTAGGTATTTGTTTCCATTTAGGCCATGAGTCTTTTAAAAAAAGTCCTATTGGGAATTTTTCACATCTTAGAGGTATGCATTAAAAATAGGATGTCAAGGGCCGGCCCAGTGGCATAGTGGTTAAGTTCATGTGCTCCAGCGGCCCGGGGTTTGCAGGTTTGGATCCCGGGTGAGGACATGTGCTCCGCTTATCAAGCCGTGCTGTGGCAGCATCCCATATAAAGTAGAGAAAGATGGGCATGGATGTTAGCCCAGGGCCAATCTTCCTCAGGAAAAAAGAGGAGGATTGGCAACAGATGTTAGCTAAGGGCTAATCTTCCTCACACACAAAGAAATAGGATGTCAAAACTTTGCCACCTCAAAATTTCAGGAGGAGGAAATAATTCCAAAATTATGTATAAGAACATTCATGTATCAGATATAATAATACAGAGTACGAAGAAAAGAAGTGCAATATAAATGCTAACTACTATTATTAAATAATATTCAGTATGACGTAACAGAGGAACACTGGTCATGTGAAAACAGTCATTAGTGGTTTTGACAGCACGGTGGGTTAATGATGAATTCATCTATGCTTCTGCTTTTCTTGCTTTCTGAGAAATTTCTGGATTTCACTCAGGAAGCAATATGGTAAAAATCTGGTTGAAGAAATATATAGAGAATGGAAAATTGTGGTGCAATTGTCATTGACAATAGAACCAACATGGCGACTTAGCAACCAGGAGCACATGATGTTTGCTCCCATGGCTCAGTAATGTGTTTGATGAGTAATTATAGCCCCTCATCGTGTAACAGAATTACTGGCTATCAGCAGAAAAATAGTGCCCCACTTCTTCAGCCAAAGACAAACTACATGACATATAAGAAATTATGAAACTGACTTGCAGCCTACAAAGCATTCAAACAAGACGTTTTTTTAAAAAGGCTGCTTGAAACAAAAGAGTTACTGAATATTTGCTGATAACGATTGCGGGGCTTGCCAAAAAACCATCTTGCCTATGTAACCAAACCAGTATACCCCGTGTGGAATAGTTCCAGGTGCCCAGCGGGCCTGTGGCTTCAGCCCCACTCACCACTTTGTTTCTATTCTGTTTCTGATCCTTGAAGATGCATCTCTTGGTTTTGAGCCTGGATCTATCTTTTTACATTCCCCTTGAAATATTTTACCTATTATTGTTATGTGTTTGGAGTTAGAGGCATGCCAACTCAAAGGGAGAACTTAAAATGGCATCTCGGGTAATATGATAATAAACGGCATTACTTAATGGTTGGTTCATCTTAAATATTGATTTGCATGATATCAGAAAATTAGAGATCCTAGAAAGTGTCAGGCTACAGGTCAAAAAAGACAGTTTACATGTCTCATTTTTAGTGTGTGTATGGGGGCTTTCTGCAGGCCCTAAAATCATACATAATGTGGGTGGATTCCTCAGTAAAGAGCACCCTGCACATACACAAAACAGGATCTGCCTACTCTGTTTCCTTTCCTTAAAGTAGGTACGGTCTTCAATCAGTAGCTAAGATCTTTCTTAGTTTAGATTGATGAAGCTTTGTTAAAGAAAAAAAAATTCAATGACACTCATTAAAGATGGTAAGGCAGACTTTATCCAGGACTCTCGTGATAGGTGTAGGGACCACTGCAATGGGATTTTACAGTCGGGGAGAGAGATTGGGCTCAACTCCAAATACAGCACGGACAAGTAGGAATTTATAGTCAAGGAGCAGGGTGGACATCAGTGGATGGAAAACTACTAAGAGGAAACATCAGGGATAAGTAGGGTTCTGGCTAAACCGACCTAACAGGATTCTTGCTGAGGACAGGCCAGGGTGATCAGACATCACATGGGGGATGCTGGAGGAGGAGGGACCTGATCAGATACGGAGGGTGATCAGATATCGAGGGTGAGGGTTCTGGTTAAACCGACTTAGCAGAGTTCTTTCTAAAACTGTGTTTTACAAGGAAGGGCACAGAGGGGCCTAGGAGAAGGTTCAGGAGCCTAAAGTTTGGTCAAGCAAAGACTCTTCATCAGCTTCTGTATAAAACATTCCATGACCCAGACTGCAACTTTGGACTTGACATCACTTTTATTGTACCCTGTTTAAATTACAACTCCTACAGTAACCAATTCATATGACCTCTCTTCCTTATTAATCAGCATTCACAGTATTAGGGCCTCAGTCTGTTCCAATGGATTTGGAGAAGTATGGAACATCCTCTATAGTGGTGAGTTTATGTATTAAAAAAATCATGTTGCTGCAAACTTTCTGTGGATGTTTGGAATGCGTATTGGGAAATCCTGTGTTCATTCCCTTTAGGCTCATCTTAACCTCTGATTTTAGCCCATTTCACCGAAAGCTCATATTTTAAGATATGCTGACTCCTGAGAATTCCTATTTTTTTTAAACGGCAAGAATAAGTCTTTCAGATTTTCAAAATTGAATTCAGATTTGGTAGAAAATTATTCTATAAAATGTCAATGGATCTGTTGTTTTTAGTTGGGTATGGAATAGTGGGGGCAGAAAGCTGGGAGAAGTGGGGGTGAGGGGCTGAGATGGTATTCAGGTGCTTCTGCTCTGTAATTCTGGTTAGACAACATTCTAAAACAGAAATTCTTAACACACTCTGGCCTCTCTCACTCCCAATACACAACTGAATGGTGTCCACACTTAAGAAACACATTCCCAATCAACATACCCCAGCTTAGGAGCAATTCCCGGGGCTCTACTTATAATCCTATTCTCTCTCCTCAAAAAGCCTCCTTAAGTAGGACTAGCACACAAAGAATGCTAAAGGAGCACTGCAGCAGATTCTAGGTACAGTGTCTGCACTGGTTTTCACAGATGGCCACGAGTGCCACCTGACCCTCATGGGACTCTTTGGCTCTTGAACTTACGGCCAACCAAGGGTAGTTTCCTTTCCCACCACTAATGACCACATGCCCATTTCTATAAACTTGCTATTTTGGAACTTTAATCAAGAATCAGTCAACTGAGAAAAATTAAGATTTATTTTTGGTAATAACCAGACAACTAATTTGAATAAGGCACACTCTTCAACATTTATAAGAAATGCAAAAGTAATCATGATTACATAAGGAAAAAGGGGAATGCCAAGAAATTTGACATTAATACTGGCAAAGCCCATTTATTTTTTGGTAAGTAGAAAAAAAGCAAAAATACAGTTGGGTTTAAAAGTCAATGTGCTGTTTCTTTCTTGTATGACAGGGATGGCAAACAGATTTAAATCTCTTGTAATCTGATCAACTGGCAGCTGTTGCCTGGAGCTTTCAGTAGATAATGTTGAGGCCCAGTTTGGGCACAGGGAGAAGGAAGGTTGCAATTGCTGTGAGCCCGTGGTGGCAAGCATGACATCCTCCTGCCAGCTCTACGCGACTGCAATGTTACTCAGCCCACTGCTTCCCAAGTATGAAATGTTCTTTTTGGTTCAGGTAAGTGCTCTTAGCCAAGGGCAAATTTAGTTTATGAGCCTCAGTGAGGAAAAGTGGGAGATCATTTCCTAATACAGGAATCAATCTATGGATTTTAAGGACATCAAAACAAACTGAAATAGACACTGCAGGTTATACTGGAAGGAAAGGCATTCAAGACTAAGTTATTTATATCTTTACGGATTAGGAGATACTAATTGTGTTCTTAGGCCATTTGGATAAGGCTAGTGCTCCTCATTAGTTTATGTATATATATACATTTTTTTAAAAACAGAATTGAGAAGCAATGTGTATAGATACAGAAGTGATAGGGCAGTATATCAGTTGGAAATGAGTTTTAATAGCCGAGTCTCTGAATGAGGCAAATTCAGACCTACATTATCAGGTACTTCACAACCTAACACCTAAACCTAAACATAAATAGGAATAAGGCATATTTTAAAGTCATCTGGAGAAACTGTTTTAATGTTCTTAACTTCATTTAGCTCTCTCTAGAATTGGTAACATCTTCTTTGCAAATATATTATTCACATCAAGCATATCCCATATGACTCATAAACCTCAGTATTTTATAATCTCATAGACACCCTTAGAAAATTTTTAAAATAATCATTTCATCATATTCCACAAATTATGATAAAGTGATTTGTAATCATTAATAATATTCACAACACATTTATAAAGACAAACAACATTCCCATTGAACAAGTTATACAGTGTTCAAGGTACTTTAATTTTGAAAAAAACAAAACCAACATGACTTTTCAACATGTAAATTTTGAAATAAAATATATTATGCTTAGATTGGTGAACAAACTACTAAAATTAAGATTGACATTTAACTACATATTCAACTTGAAACACAGATTAAAAACTGCTTTTATAAAATGATATATTGAGGGCTTTACAAAGATATACCAGTTTATTTTTACAATTGTTATGTTTTATTTTCAAATCGTAAAAAAGGTTTCATGTTGCTATCTGAAAGTACTTCTCTACAAATAAACTGTGTATGGACATAAGCTTTATTCCCATTAAATAGCTACCTCATCGGATGTATTTTACATTTTCTATTTAACATTAGTTTCTGAAGTGCTGGACACCTGTATATGCTGCATAAAAATTCTGCTCAGATACATGCACATATAGTCCTGGTGAAGATCATCTTGCTGAATTATCACTTTCACACGCCACATTTAATGTTTGTTATATTTTAACATCAGTGCTCATTATGCTTCCTGTCTTTAACAGATAAAATCGTAAATCAAACAATTAAAAACTGTCAAAGGGTCAAAATCACCTCAGCGGCTGGCACTGTTCAACTGGGTCATTAGCTGGATGATGGGTCACAGGCATGCTGGGCCTTACTGACCACCGTAAGCTTGGAGGCTTTCAAATAAAATATATTTAAATTATTTAATTGATTTAAAAACCAGAAATAGAAACAATAGCATTACTACTTTTAGTGATGTAAATCCCCTGGAACTTCTCTGTCTTGGAAACTAGCCGGGAAACCTAAAATTTACCCTACAAGGAAAAAAACTCAAGTCCAGAGACAGTTTCTGATTCCACCAGTTGTTTCCAGAACTCTGGTATTACTCATGAAATGATTTATAGTAATATATAAAGTGATGAGAGTTATTCTGCAATAATAATTAAACGGTGATGTTTGGGTATCATGTATGGTATCATATGCCCACAAGTCATTGTTCTAAGTCAAATAAGGAAATTACCTATCACAGTCATGAAAGATAAACTACTGGATACACAAAAGAAAATCTGAAACTTGAAAAATGTAAAAAATAGAAACAACTGAATAGAAATTAACCTAAGAGTACATTAGATAATAGATTTTAATTCTTTGTACATTTTAAAAATATATAGCTTTATGCTTTAAAAATTATCATTTTATTCATGAGAAGATCCAGAGCTAATACTCTGCTTCTTTTTAAAATGATTTTTGAAATAGTGGACAGAAAACTGACAACAGTTTCAGTTGATTGCGCTTAGACATGGAAGGAAAAGTGTTTTTAACAAAGACTAAACAGTAAAAAAAATTGTGACATTTTGAAATCTTTCTAAATTATATTGAAAGGAAATGACGAAAAACCATATTCAATTGAATGAAAAAACAAGAATATTTGTTTCAGCTGTAATCTGAGTCACTGACAGGGATGAGAAGTGCACACTTCACTACTAGTTCTTTATCAACTGAGGTAGCACAGATCAGCAGGCCAACATAATAGTTCTAGAAGGCACCGTTGGTTTTGTGTGATGTAATGCTAGCATCTGAGATCTGGAAATACAAAAAAATGTGAATATGGTATACAGATTTTTCTTCAATTTCCTCTGATTTTATATTGGATTGATACTGATATTATATTTGTTATGATTTAACTTTTTGTTCAGGCAGGCCTTTCCTCGATTCCTTCACCAAGTCCCAAATGAAAACAGTTCCTCTGAGTATGTCCCTACACTCAGTTGAGCACAACTTAAGGCCTTGGTTAGAACAAATTTATGTATTCTTCCCGTGACAGATATTTTCAAATATATTCTTCCCCCATGTCTTTGTGATCCCTTCTGAAGTATTAATAAAAATCCCTAGATCTTCTTAGTGTTTCTGAAAATCCTTCCATACTTTAATCACGTGACTTCTTGAATATATATATATATATATATATATATATATATATACACACACACACACACACACACACACATATACTCTGCTCTCATAGCAGCAGAGAGGCCAAAACCTAGTTGAAGTATTCCATGATCACGGCGATAGTTCCTAGGTATATCATGTAATGGATCATCATCATTTTACTAGAGTCCTGCTTTCAGAGTTGAAATGCAAATAAACAACTACTGCCTCCATTAACATTGCCCTCAATCTTTCTTACAATCACAGAACACGGTCCAACAATTAATAATGGCCATTAAAACCTCTGAGAATCTATCTACCATTTCTACTTCCTCTAAGTGTAACATCTCTTGCATTTCTCTAATTGTTAACCTAACAGTACTTCTAACTAGCTGGTCAAGAGATAAACTGCCTTATATAACGTTCCATCATTACATAACAAGTAAATAGTTTGGTAAAGTTATGCCAATGTGCCCATATAAAATCTACCATTCAGTTGGTAATAGAATCTCTTCTGCTTAAAGGTCACTCTCATCCTAGGCTATTATAAAACTCCATTCCGGGGAGACAGAAACGATGATTAACAGAAATTAACAAAAGCATCAGAAATATGCTAGTAAATACTAGTTTATACATTCTGCTGTTCATCTGTAGGTCTTTATCTTTCATAAATAGTATGTCTATACAATAAACCTATATTTCATTCTCTTCCCACTCATGAGTTTTAATACATTCATTTTTTTCTACCCATTTCCTATCTTCTAAGATGTTTTTTCACTTAATTGGTTTTTTCAAACTTCATTATCAGTGGAACGCTTTGCTCCAATTGAATCTTATAGAATATCCCAATATATAAAACTGTCAAAGCAGAACTGCTCTGTTACAAAGTGGAGGGGTGCCGGTAGACACAGCTTGAAAATCACTGCTCTAAATCATTCAAGAAAGCTGAAGTAAAGACACAGCCAATTGGAATTTCTTCATTTCCAATGATTATAAATAATTTCCCCATTGTTTCTAATTTTTAATAACACTTCTTGAGTACAGCTGCTTTTACCCCAGCTCATTAACGGAGTAAGAGAGCAGCATCTTCCAAATAGTTTTTAGGTAAGTATTTGAATTTGTATTTCTTTTTTGTTCATACTATTCAAAAGTGCAAATTAGTATAAGATGTAATCCCACGACAGGTTATTAAAATATTTAACATGTGATAGGAAAATTTTCTAAAAATTATCATTGCTTCATAACTGTAATTGCTTTAGTTCAAGTCCAAACACTATCCAAAAGGCTCTTCAGAGTCTTAAGAAAACAAAAATCACTCTGAAGCTACTCTGAGAAGAGTATCTTCTTGTGCAATGATTTTGTTGCCATATTTTTGCATTTAAAAAAAATTCCTCAGTTACATACACCATGCTATATTTCAAACCTGACTTGCTTGAAAGGCAAGGAAAAAAAAATCAGGCCAATTTTTTAGCTTTGTCAAGCTTAGATTAGAAAGATTTTACAAAAAGTGAAAAATGAAAAATTATTTTCTAAAATAAGCTCATTTGTGCTTTCCTCACATTCATCCATCTCCTTCCACATAAATGGAAGGCTTTTAAACTTTTTAATAAACCCATGCCTTCCCTGACCAACTCTGTGCTTAGCTCATCACAGGCACCCCTGTTCTTCTATGCTCCTCACTGGCTGGACGGGCAGCACCAGGTGTGAAATACGGCTCCACAGCCCACTCAACTTGTCTGAGTCCATGTGGTTGAAGGAGTTAGGAGTGTTCGAGTTGGTAAACCTGGCCCAGAGTAAATCCCTCACTTTTTCTTCCGTTTCCCTTGGGCCAACACTCGCTTCTAATGTTTCCTCCTCTAGTAGAACGGTCAGGACCAGGGCCACATCTTTAAAGGCAGCATTCTCATGGTCGCAATACTTGTAGAAGATCAAGGTGGAGCCCGCAGGAAGGGATTCAAAGCGGTGTACCACGGCAGCCTTCTGGCCATTCTCAAATCCAGAGCTCAGCTCCATATCAACCAATAGCTTGACCGTGTCACTGTCCTGCAAGGTTCTTCCAGCCCCATCAATCTGAATGGCAGAGACTTTCTGAAAAGAGGTGTAGGCATCTGCAACATGGTGGCTCAGGCACTTCAGAGTCTCTCTTCCCTCACGAGCCGCCGTAAACATGATGGTGGCTGGCTCAGTGGGGTTGGAAGCATTGAGGTGCTTCTGGAGAAACTTACGTCCTCTCTGCCACAAAAAGGAACTCTGGCCTGGAAATTTATCCTTCAGTTGGCTGAACTGAACCAAGAAGGCCTCCAAAGCTGGATTGTTGGGCACTTGCTGGGCTGGAGAGGAATAGTAGCTACTAACAGAACTTAGCAAAACAAGAGTCACAACCAGGAGGCCAAGGAAGATAGAGCCTGTCAGAGAACGAGAAAATAAAAGACAAGTTTAGAGAGAATGTGAGTTAGAAATAAAGCCTGTGGTAAACTGAAATGAGCTAGAGATACTGTCAGATTTTACCAGTTGTGGTTTCTTTTGCCTAAATCATTTAAACTTTCTGCTATTAAACTCTATCAGAAATACCTTTTCTCTAATTTGTTAGATTTAATTATTTGAAGATACAGTATCTTTGTTAAAAGGTAAAAGCTAAAGTGTATGTATTTGTTGCTATAACTAATGATGTGATTTAGAAATGAACTATCAGGATATTATTCCACCTTCTCAAAGCACCTACCACTTGTAACAGGCCATTTTTTTCTAAAGGGTCAAAAGGTTAAAATGCCACCTGAGAAGTTAATACTCTCTAATTGAAAAGGCAGTTTTAGCCTCTTGTTTATGAAACGCTCTTCCTCCTGTGGGAATTCCCATTTTGTAAAGGATGGCAAAATATCAACCAGCACCTCTAAAGGAAAAATCTCTAAAACTCTATTTTTGCTGTATTTTACTATTACTTACTATCAAACATTTTTTAAAAACATGTTAATACTCTTTAAATCTGCTAGTTTTCTAGGTATTTTCTCTGAGGATTTCTGAATGTGAATCAACACTGCAGTAAGACCAGTTTCGTTCTCACCATAGCTCAAAAAATCCTTTTTATTAAGCTTTCTTAAGGTATCCTGTGCATTCTCCTTGTTTTCTTCCAATGTTTGTGTTTCTTGTTGATGACTTACAGCCTCTGGGGAAAAAAAGGAATATTATTTTTAGACAGTACACTAGTGAGAGCGTGTACTATATACCTTTATACTTCTGACCAAACCAAAGGATTATTTGACTGAATTTCTACACTTTGTAAAATTTTCTTTTATACAGAACTAACTTTTCCCCTATCTTTTCCTTAAGGTTCACTATTACTTTTATCCTACTTAGAAGAGTAAAATGAAGCGCTGTGAAATTCATTTAAGGATACTGTCGCTACATTCACAATTCCTCACTGGCCCTTACATCAAAGGCAAAAAAACAAGCATCCTAATATTGCAGCCAAACCTATCTAAAACGTGATTTGACAAAATGTACAAAATTAAGAGGGGATTTAAGAAATGTTAGCTGTACACAGACTCAATATCATAGGGCAATGCCAATTTAATTAAAGTGTTCGAGTCTCACATGGCTCCTCAAGACCCCCAGGTATACAAATAACAGAGGCACTAAATTCAGAGACAGGAGGGATTACTGTACAGTTGCAAAATAGTTTACAAAAGCAAGTTTGAACCTCTTAGTGAAGGAAGTATGCAAAGCAAGAACTACAAGGGTAAGGAAATTTATGAACTTTATACTTTTATATATATTTTATAAAATACTTTGTACGTATAAAAACTTTTATACTTTTATAAATATAAAAACTTTTATACTTTTATAAGTATAAAAATGGAGGTGTGGGGTGAGACACCAATCTTAAAATGTGTGGGTGAAAAGGAGGATAGTACTTTGTAGAGCTCTAAGCTAAGTCACTCTAGAGTCTAGATGTGTGCTTGACCCCAGCCGGGTACCTTATAATAGTGAAAGCTGAATACTGCCCATAACCCTTACTGGAAAAACAACTCAAATAGCATACTCTGTTAACATAAAAAAGTAGAATCATCTTCACCTATAATGGATAGTTCATTTAGTCATATCACACCAAAAAGCAGGTTTTAAAAATTTCATATCACAGAATCTAAGGACTGAAGGATCTTTATTGACCACCTACTCCAGCCCCCTACCTTACCTATCATGACAAAAGGTCCAGGGATATTAAGGGCTTTGCCCAAGGTCACATAAAGAGATGTGGCCGAGTTGAGGTGAGAACAAGATTTCTCATCTCGTAGATTAGTTCTTTCCATTATATTAAGCTGCTTCCTACATACAAACTGCATTTTTAAAACAATATTTTCTTCCTCTACTCAGTGAACCTGCATACCAGTGAAATTCTGATGGCAGATAATGGTCCATACAAATCACATTCATTCATTCATTCAACAAATATTCATGAAGGTGCTTCTCTGTGTCAGGTGCCACAGAAACACAATGAATGAAAGAGACATAGTTCTTGCCTTCACTGAAGTTATAGACTATTCTAATGATTAATGAATAAAATATATACTTGAGATCAGTCACTGATTTACAGTGAAACATGAACTTCTAGCCCTTAGTCAAGTCCCTGATGAAGAGAATGTCTTATTTTTATATTCCTTTGGACTGGCAAATAGGCATTTCAGACTGAGCTCTTTGGAGTACTTATAAAATACTTATAAAACACAAATACAATTACAGAAGGTGAGAGCTGGAAGAGACCAGCTGGGTATCATCTTGTCCAACTTCTTCATTCTGCAAATAGGAAACTGAAGTACAATACCAGGAAGTTAGGAGACTTGCCCAAGGTCACCCAAGTTAGCAAGTGGTAGGGCCAACTCTTGAATCCACATCTCTTGAATTCCAGTTAAGGACTTAGCACAATGCAACTATTATCTTCAAAAAAGAAGATACGATGCTTGTTCTCCTTCACAGACAAGCGGGTAAAATCAGGTATAGAGAAATTAATTGATTTGCTCAAAGTCCTATAAAATTGAAATATGACTGAGTTCAGGGTACTGTACCACTGATGTTGGTTTTTAAACATACCCACCTCTTGATTTATGTAGCATTTAGTTTCCCAAAAAATAAAAGATTTTAAAAATTGTAAGTGAAAAGTTGCTCATAAGAAATAAAGAAAAAGCCAGAGGTGAATTTTTAAAAAGTCATGGCCTTTTTTATCAGACTACATTAATACGAACAGTAAATAAATAAAAACATTTTTTAAAAACGCAGTTTATGTGTGGAAAGCAACTTAATATAATGGAGTGAGCTAGTCTAGAAGATGAGAAACCTCATTCTAATCTCAACTCAGTCATATCTCTTTACGTGACCCTGGGAAAGGCACAAAGGCCTTAATCCTCTGAAGGAAAGAGAAGTTCTCTGAAAAGAAGGACCCTGACCTATGCTGTGTTCTCAGGACCAGAGCAACACAAAATAAGACAGAAGTTCAGGGGTTCTCTCACCTGGCACCAGCAGTCGCCTCCTCAGTGTCTCCTGGCTCTCCAGCCCCACACCGGAATGACCAGGACTCTGGGCATCCTGGGGATCTACAGCAGGTGGCTCCTGGGAAGCTCCGGGTCTGTCGCTCACTTCCTCAGGGACGGCTGCAGAGCTGCTCCCTACATGTGCATCTGCTCTTCCTGCCTCGTCACTTGGAGAATGGTTGGGTTCTGGATCCAAGGGGTCTTTACCGAGACTTTCTGAAGGGATGGGACACCTTTCTTCTCCATCCTGAAAACTCTGGTTGTTCTCATGTTCCATTTTATCCTTTGGATATTTCCCGTCATTTGTTTTGTCTGGACTTTCTGATTGATCACCTGTATCTGCACTTCCTGGACCTACTGTTTCTACCTCTTGGTGGTCTTTGTTAAGACCAGAGGCAGGATTTGGGGTCTGAGCTTCTTCAGTGGTACTTGTTGTGACTGTGGTCTCCTGTGCCTGAGAATTTACTGATGGGTCATTTTCCAAATCCTTTTGAGAGTCTATTGAGATAAAAATTTATAATTTTTATTGAAAAAAATTTCCCTATATTTTTGTATTTTAACAAGGTTCCTGATTAATAATAAGTAATATTTATAAGGATTTTTATGGTTTACAAGGCAATTTTCCTAAACATTATTTCTCTTGACTTCCACTACAGTGATTAACAAATTTATCATGTTAATAAACAAACATGAATGCTAATGAATAAACAAATTTATTATCATGTTAATAAATTGAACAAGTAACACTAATGTAAAACTCTTCTGAATGACAGAACCAACTTTTGGTTATATTAAATACATCCTCTTCCCTAATGAAATAATGGATCTATGCCATGATCATTAATAGCAACTAAAACCATTATGCAAAAGGCTGATGAATAATCTTATAATAGATGAACCAGACTGACAACTGCTGAACCCACTGATCAATCTTAACGTTACAAAAAGAGAGAAAACCAGATACCATTAACCTCCCGACTCAATGCAATAGAAAGTACACCTATCCACCTCTAAAGTATTCTTGCCAAACAACTGAACCCGAACCTGATCAAACTTCAAGAGCTAACTACCCGTTTCCAAGAAATACAGGGATAGAGAAATATATTAAATTATGCCTCAGGATGCAATCAGCAAAACCCAGAATGTGGGAAATTTCAAGGGACAGAAGACTGTTCCTTTAATAACAGCAAGCAATAAAAATAAATGGCAAGAAGAGAAAAAAAGGAGGGGTGACCTATTGATTAAGAGAGACTTAAGACACATCACCCAAATGCAACATGTAGACCACACTGTTTAGATGCAGTGTCGAACAAACCAACTGTTAAAGAAATATTTATAAGACAATCAGGGAAATTTGAATGTCAGATATTTGATGATACTAAGGAATGACTGCTCATCTTTTAGGTATAATAATGTTTTAAAAAAAGAATTCTGATTTTTTACAGATAAGTATTCAAGTACTTCTGGCTAATATTACATGATGTCTAGAATTTGCTTCAATTAAATATTATGGGGGAAAGGATAAGTGAGGGAGTATACATGAAACAATATTAGCCATATGCTGACAGCAGCTGAAGCTGTTTGATGGGTACATAGGACTCATTTCATCTTGCTCTCTACTTTTACATATACTTGAAATTTCCTATAATAAAGCTTAAAAAAGAGAGCAACCTAGAAGATATATCAATCAAATGCAGTGTGTGGCCCAAATGTAAAGAAAACCCAACCGTGAAGAAAAAGAAGATAACGAGACAACTGGGGAAATGTGAATACTGACTGGATATGTGATGATATTAAGGGATAACTATTAATTTACTTTTTTGGTGTACTAATGCTATTTTGGTTATGTTTTCTAAAAATATTTATTTTTAAGAGATATAAACTATTTACAAATAAAATGATATAATGTCTTGGGGATTTGCATTTAAATATTCTGAGGCAGATAACAAGATAAGCATTATGTAGGTAAGAGTTGAAGTTAGATGTTGAGTACACGGTGGTTCGTTATACTGTTCTACTGTTATATATTTAAAAACATCCTTAATAAAAGATTTAAGTAAACATGTCCTTCTTCTCTTCTGAAAAATCTACTCCAAATTTTGCCTATTATATATCTCCTATATATACATATAAGCAGGAGGAAGAATTTAAATTTCATCTTTCCCTATAATTGAAAGATCCCCTCTAAATATATAGCACATCAGTTTTCTTCATTTTTTGAAAATATAACTCTAAAGATTTGTCTACCATATTTTTTGAAGATGCAATCTATTTTTCCCAATACTATAGGTTCCTATAGTCCTTATAGTTCCTGGAGTCCTTAAAACATCAATCTTCCTTATAATTAGGGTCTGGCATCATGAGAAAATTCAATAAATATGAAAGAATAAGAATAATCATAACAAATTAATCAATGAAATTACTTCTTTTTACGTCCCAATTCCAGGTTTTAGTCATCAGAGGTTTTCTCTCTTAACACAGCCCTAGTTTTCTACAGCACAAAGCTCAGTGCTGTACAAACTAGTCTTACCCTCTGGAGGATCCCTAAGTCCTTTGTCGGTCATGTTTGTATTCTATCTCTTCAGACTCTGGGATACTTTTTGTTACTGACTGGTATCCTTGTGAAGATGTCTTGTTTTCTTCTTGTCCCAAGTCCCAACAGACTCATGCTTCCCGTGGACCCACGAAACAAGGCATATATACAGTGACTAAAATAAAATGAAAAAAATTAAGTGACTTTTTATTCATACATGAGAGAAATGCCAATTTCAGCTTATTTATTAAATTTTTTAGTTTGAGTAATATTTCTCTCTGAAACTTTTCTAGTGAAGAGAAAATGTTTTCTGGCTTTCATGAGAATCACATTCCAAATTCTAGACAGCAAATAGAAAAAAGCTTCAGATTATTAACTTTGCATAGATGCCATAATCTTCTAATACATTCCTGTGTGGTTGAAATGATGTAAAAAGACCAAGTGCCCAGAATCTTAAAGAGAACATCTTTGAAACTGAAATAAAAAGTAAATCTAAGAGTAGAAATTTAAGTCACTGCTGAGTTAATTGCTGATTTCCTTTATGTCTTCAATTTCTGTCCTATATACATTTCTCAGAGTGCCTATCAGAAGCTTCACTTATTATTAACAAATAACAATGTACAGGGGCTAGCTACAAACTAAGATGGCTGCCTTGGTATTAGGAGTAGGAAGTACACATTTGGAGTTTTGTCACTGCCTTCTTAAGTGGTTTTCTCAAAGTATTCTTTTATAAAACATGGAGACAGATATCTCTTTATACAATGCTTTTTTATGCAGTGCTCAAAGAAGACTGATATATAAATTATGATGAGCTATATACAAAAGGAATCAAAATCAGAGGCAATTTATAAGCAATAACTTTATATCATTTTATAGTTAAATCTTATTTTTTGTCAAAAACAATACTAGCCAAAGTCACTTAACCTTCATTATCTATAAAAATGATTAAGGATTGCTATGAGGATTAAATACAAAAATCCACCTGAGAGAGCTTTGTAAAGTATTACATTTTTTTTGATAGTCTAGTTTAGAGGTTAGCCAACAGGCTTTCTTTGCGTCCTTCTCACTGCCTCTTTTGTAAAATTTAATTTTACAAATTAAAATTTTTAATTCCAAATACCTAGCGCAGTGCCTAATGTAGAGTAAGAACTCCATGTTTTAATTAAAAAGCATTATGAATAAATGAATGAATGTATGAATAGAGTGGTGCCAATTATAAAACTGGAAGGGAAGGGAGGAGTTAGGGACAGGCCTCCTTTCTGCTTAGGAACATCTCTCAGATTTGGAGGGTTCCTTGTCAGCCTTTTATTTTCTTCAAATTCCTGGGCCTGGGCTTCAAGCTCTCCTTTTCATTACCATTGTATGTTGCAATGAGGGTTTCCCTCCTGTCCTAGCTCATGATAGAAAATAAATCCCAGTCTTTTCAGACTTCTTTAAAAAAAGTTTTTCTGCCGGCCCAAACCAAGAAAACAATGGATGAAAAGTTTCCTGTGCACCAGTGACAAAAAATTCAGAAAGCAAAGATGCTATTCACAGTAACTACCAGGTACCTCGTAATAAAAACTAAAAGGTACTTTGTAATAAATCCAACAACAGATATGTAAGAGTGGAGTAAATTTTATGGTATGTAAATTATATCTCAATAAAGCTGCTTAAAAAAAAGAACTTTAGAGAGAAAAATATAAAACTTTATTGAAGAACATAAAAAAACACCTAAGTAGAGAAGTACATCATGTGGATAGGCAGTAAGACTCAAAACCACTGATGCCAGTTCTCTCCAAATTAATCTCTAAATTCACTGCAATTTGAAACAATATCTCAGGAAGATTTTTTGATTGTTATATGTTTCTTATGCAATGGACAAGCTGACCCTAAAATTCACAGAGAGCAGTAAAGGATTAAGAAGAGTCAAGATAATTCTGAAGAAGGAGGGGCGCTATCTTTACCAGACATATCAAGACTTATTATAAACTTATAATAATAAAAACAAAACAAAAAACTATTATAGAGCATTGGTGCAAGAATAGACAAACAGAATATACAGATTAGAGAGCCAAGAAATACATGCACACTTATGTAAAAGAAATTGGCTAAGTGACAAAAGAGAAAGAATGAATTAACGAATAAAGAGTTTTGGGACAACTGACTATTCAAATGGGAAAAAAATTGGATTTCTACCTCCCAGCTGACATAAAAATCAATTCCAGATTAAAGACCTATATGTAAAGAGCAAAACTCTGAAATTTTCAGAAGAAAATTATCAAACATCTTTATAATGTCAAGGGTTTCTTAAGCAAGATATAAAATACACAGACCATAAGGGAAAATTTGACAAATGTGATCACATTAAAAAATGTTAATTTCTATACAAATCATCAAAGTTAAAAGATAAATTCACTGACTAGAAAAATATCAGCAAAGCATATAATCAGCAAGGAATTAATATCCAGAATACATAAAGACTCCCCCAAATCAGTAAGAAACAAATAATACCATAAAAAAAAGGTGGGCAAAAGAGATGAGCAAGCAGTTAAACGAAGAGGAAATCTAAAAGTCTAATGAATCCGTAAGAATAGTAGTCAAGGAAATGCAAAATAATGATGAAATACCATTCCACAACCATCAGATGGGCAAAAGTTTTAAAGTTAGGCAATACCAAGTGTTGGTGAGGATTTGGAGATACAGAGAGAGCTCTTAGACCATATTGGCAATTAGGTATACTGTTACTACAACTTTGGAGAGCAGTATGGCAATATCTAGTGAAGTTAAGACACACATATTCTCCAAATCAGCAATTCTGCTTTTAGACAGATACCTTAGAGAAACTTGTTCAAGTGTCTAACGATGTTTGTAGCAGCATTGTTTAAAATGAGGAAAAATGAGAAAACAATCTAAATGTCCATAAATAAGAAAGTAGATTAAAAAAAACTGTGGCATATTCTTACAATGTATTATTATATATGGCAATTAATGAATTACATATCTCAAAAACTTGTGAAAGTACAGTATTATAGCATTTATACAAAATTTAAGAAATATAACACAATACTACATTAGGTGATTCAAAAAGAATTGAACAAATGGAATAAAAACGAACCAACTACTCTACACACAACATGGATGAATCTAAAAATATGGTGAGTGAAAGAAGCCACACATAAGAGGATAGGCCAAATGATTCCACTTAGATGAAGTTCGAGAATAGGCAGGTGACAGAAAACACATCAGTGGTTACCGGGGAAAGGAGCACTGACTGGAAAAGGGCATGAGGAAAACTTTTGGGGTAATCAAAGTGCTTCATATCTTTATTGAGGTGGTGGTTCCATGTGTCACCAACCTTAAAATCTATACATTTTATTGCATGTAGAATATCCTCAATAAACTTTACTTCAAACAAATAGAACTGAATGCTTTCAAAAATGTATTACTTGGTAACTAGGTTGCAGCCAAAAAATAATCTGTAAAGGAACCATGAGATATTCCTGTAATCTTACAAATGCTCAGTATACTGCTTTCTTGTCACAAGGCACACATCATTCCTGTAGCCCATTTCATTCAGACCCTTTGTAACACATCACTGCTCATAGCTGAAATGGTATTCCCCCAAGGCTGCAAGAAGTGGTACAAACACGGAGGTTCTTGACACATCCTCACAAGAAGTCACATGGTGGGGTATCTGGGAGATCTAAGGCCACTGTCCCAGAGGCAGGTCAATCTTTTGAACAGTGTCCAATCCATACCAGGAAATGTGTACATTAGGAACCTCTGGACTGCATAATGGAAGGGAAGCCGAGCCTCATCCTGATGGAAAATGGGGTTGTTAGAGACTTTCTGCAGCTGTAGGAAAAACCATTCCCTAAGCATGTCCAAACAAAGATAACTTTGGTGGTATCTTTTACAAAAAGGAACTGATGAAGACCCATGTGCTTCGTCGTATGGCACAAAAGACATTTGCTTTTAGTGAACCCCTTTCAAGTTCAATCATGAAATGTTGCTTTTCAGTGCCCCACACGTGGAGATGATGATGATTCATTTTTCCACTTAAATAAAACAGCCTCATCACTGGCAGTTATCTCCACTCTCCTGTGACCCTGAAATCTACAGAAAAACTTGTATCATTTTGCTTTAACTGTCTCTGCAAGAGCTTGAAACAGTTAAAGCTGTAAAGTTTTATTCTCCAATTACTGGGAACGCACCAGATGGTAGGTTGAGGGATGCCTTCTTTAATTTCGACTTCCTAGGACTTCTCTAAAGAGGGACACAAATTTTCCCCTGCAAATGTGGCTGTCCTGTGCTCTGTCTTGTAAGGTGGACCCTTTCTGCTCCATCTCATCATACCAATGGTAAATGCTTTGATAACCTGGTAGGTGTTCACTCTCTGCTACACCGAATGACCTTTGCACCGCAGTCACACAACCAAGTTCAGCAGACCCCAACATACAAAATTAAGTGTTGTAAGGGTGACTCAACAAACTGATGCATATTACATGTTTACATATAAATTTGTTACTGAGGATTTAATCAAGTTTTGAAAGTGTTCAATTCTTTTTTATTGCTCTGTACACTGTTTAAACACATATACAATTTGAAAATTAAACACATGAATAGAAAGGATACACATCAACTTCCATTTAGTGCTTGCTTCTGCAGAAGGAAGGACAGGAATAGGATGGGAACAAGAGTGGGTTTCAATTCTTTCTATAGAGTCTTTTTTTTTTAAAAAATGAGGTAAATGTGGTGAAACAATGTATTTTAGATCTGGGTACATAGGTGAATGTTACTTTCTGCACTTTCCTATACGTTTGATGTAGTTAATAATTTTTTCAAATGAGTAATAAAATAAAATATTTTAGCTTCTGTGGGAAAATGTAAAAATCAAAAGGGAAGACCTGTGACGTTAACTCTTTGAGCCCACATGCAATGAACTTATGTTGCAGAGGCACATTTCAACCACAGCCTCCCACACATTCTGTCACAACCAGGTGGGAGGAGATAGGACAAGGAAAAGCTGCCTGTGAGAACAAAGTCAGAGCTGGGAGAGCAACAGGACCTCATCCAATGTCCACTCCATCCTGAAAACCTCTAGTCCCACCATGGGGACCAGGAAGAAGGAGGTGAGGGGAAGGGATGAAGACCTGGGTAAGAGGGAAGAGGCAGGTATTAAGAAGCACTAGTATCTGAAACACTAAGATGTAAATTAAAAAGAAAAAAAAAAAAAAGGAGAGGGAAATTAGAAGTTTAGCAACTAAGGACAAAAGAGAATCAGTCAATCCAGGACGATAGTTTAGATATAAATGCCACCACGAGAAATGTATGGCAGTCAGGGCCCAACAAGTATATACCTTTTTCTATTTTTAACACTCTTGTATTTTAGTGAATGATGCCATCTTAGGCTCTAGGGACAAAAGGAAGCAGATATCTTGGCCCTCAAACAACTTACAATCCTGCTGTAGAGATAAATAACGTATAAAACATACACAACAGTAATAGTTAACATTTATTGAGTGCCTTCCTCATGCCAGGCAGCGTTCAAAGCACTTTATGTATTAACTCAATCTTCACAACCACCTTATGATGTATGGACTATTAACAGTCCTACTATTTTACAGATGAGGAAACTGAGATACAGAGAGGATAAGAACCTTACCCAAGAATGAATAGGTAGTAAAGGCAGAGTCAGGATTTGAACTCAGGTAGTCTGGCTGTGGAACCCAAGCTTTTAACCATGACACTAAAAAAAAAAAAAGCTTATAGTAAACATACCACAAAGCACCGCGAATCTAGGTTTGGATTGTCACTCTAGCACATACGACCTGGGTGAATCTGCACATATCCTTCAACTTTTCTCAAACTGCTTATTTCAGTGTTGTGCAAAGTCTCAGGTGATATACTAAATCATGTAGCAATTACACCTACCATAATTATGATTATAAATGAGCCTAAAAAACATGACAAGGATCTGCCTCAGTTCATCCGTCCTTCCAGGCCTCTTAATCTAAGACCATCTGACTCACACAACCACAGGCTCAACCTCTTTCCCAAGATTAATCTTATCCTTCACTGGAAGGGTTTTAAGTTTTCGATAATTCAGCATCAAGTTTTAACAATTGGCTTTAATCCCTGTTTTAAAACTAAGACTCTACCTTATCCCTGGTTTTAACTTCCACCTTGTTCTCCTGTAACATTCCTAAAAACTTACTATATGCCATATGACTGGCATATGTTATCACATTTAAACCCCACAACAGTATGAGGTAGTTATTATTACACTACCTATTTCACAGATGAAGATGCCCAAGGTCATTTAACAGTGTTAGAATTAGAAGACAAATCCAGATCAGCTGGCTGCAAGGCCATTATTTTTCCTCTATAATAAGCAGTTTTCAAGCTGTGTTCCCAAGATTCCATGGAGAGTCAGGTCTGCTAGGAGAGAATGAAGAGACGGGAGGCGTATGGGTCATCTCACCTTTATAGGTATCTATAACATACTGATTGCCACATACCCTTTGGATGCCATGGAATTCTTTTTTGCCTGCCTGCTGCCTAGGCCTTCCTTCTAACTTAGAGATCAATCTTAACTCAGTCACCCACAACCCAGGACAGCCTCCGCCTTACTAGATAGTTTCTTCCCAGTCTGCCCCAGCATGTTTCCATTAACTTTCCACTCCCAGTTCTGCCATAAAATAACAGGAAGTAGTTATAGAAGTCTCTTTAGAAATGGTCACCATTATGTATAAGTAATATTATTAACTCTTCCATAGTATGAAAGTGAAGACTAAGATGGCTCACATAATCTAAAATAGTGGATAAGATCCTCCAGACCATTTGTTGTGAGAACTTTAGGAACATACTTATACTGTAAAATTCATTATTCATAACTAGGTAGTGGAGTATTCTAGAATAATCTGCACTATTTTAAGCTAAGTGAAGTCATACTACAAAGACCTAAGCTGAAAAGCTACAAAGCTTTCTAAATTTTCTCCCTTGCTCAATTTTATGAACTCTACCACATGAAGTTATTTCTAAGAGCTGACAGCATAACAGGTATGTGATAATATACTCATGTCTGAAGGCAAAGTACCCTTAATGTAATACTAAAATTAATATTTTTGATTATTTTCTCTTGCCCTTATACTCACATAGCTTATAACGACACCACACAGTGCCGACTATTTAAATTAATGAGAAAAATGTGATGGGGTTATCAGCTGAAATATCAACAGTGACCTTCAGTCTGATGTGAAACCTCTTTGTATGTCACCAGCAAAGCACAATGTCCATCACTACCTTGCAGTATTATGAGTACTCAGTTCTCGTCCTTTTAAGCCAGATAAACACCATGAATGTGCTGCTACTGTATTTCTCAAGGTATGGTTCATAGAGCACCTGCATAACAATCTCTGGAGGCACTATTTATAAAATGCAGATTCCTGGACCCCGAGCAACCTAAGGAATCAACATTTCTATAAGATAAAGAAATTTGAATTTTTTCACAAGCTCATCCAGGTATTGATTTGAGAATCAATGGTATAAATCCACTTAATTGGCCTTACTATTTAAAGGAGAGATTGGTTAAAACAAAAGACCCTCTATTTTGCTGATATTTAAAATCGCCCATATGTAGAGTGTTTCTTAGTATGTGTCTGAAAAATATTGATCATAACACTATCCTCAAAAGCAATACCTCAAAGTAAATTTTCACTTTTTAGAAAGAGCTTTAAGATAGTGAAGGAGTTCTTAACCAAGTGTTGATGATAAACTAACTAGTCTTCACTCAGTTTAGCAGTCCACACAGTTTATTCAGCAATATAACAGGAGAGAACTTCATATCATGATAGACATAAGGCAGATACAGGGTATATCTCTGGGGCACATTCTTTATACAGACTAACAAATAACTTTAGGTTTCATAATATGTGGCAGGCATAATTTGTTGCATACCAACAGCCATTCATTTCTCACATCTTCCTTCCTAAGAGAGTCCTAATTTTATTAGGGGAGACAATGTGCCTACCCAGGGAATGCCAACCTCATTCCCCTTGGCCAGACTTCCCAGGCTTCCTTGTGAACCAGTACCTTCCTAATGAGATGTAAATAGTCTGCAAGAGACTTTTGAGAAAGACATTCTTCCCAAATAAAAGACAGAGACTTGAAAGGAGAAAGCTTTTTGCTCCCTACTTCCAGCCTTTGATTGGGATTGAAATGTCTGCAGCAGCAACAAGCCACATTGTACTCACTGAGGAAATAACTAGGAGGACAAAAAGCCAACATGATAAGGATCCCAGAGGGGAAGGAAAGAAAGAATCTGGGACCTTGAGAACATTGTTGAGTTGCTACACAAGCACTGCATTATCTAGCATCTTAGGTGGAATTTTAAAATTGTTCAGTGGCCTCTGAGATGTTTTCAACAGCTTTCTCTAAGTTTCTTAATGTGAACTCTGGTTCCATGATTCTTGCAAACAAGTGAAGACCAGAATGTGGCTAATGTCCAGCAAGACCTTCTTAGTTCTAAGATGTTTCTCCTAGACTGTTCATAATATATATGGAGTCAAGCCTGATAACTCCTTTTGTCACCTATCTCACAGTACAGGTACTTTTCCATTTCCAGGGGAGGACATTCTACATTCAGTCACCACAAAGACAGGATGGTCTTTGCTTATGTAGACCCAAGTAGGTGCAGATCTTCTGCATGCTTCTGTGTAACCTATGTAGGCACTGCCAGATAGAAAGTGATTTCTCTGACAGTGACCAGTTATTGATAATGTCAAAACCACACTGAGGATGGGCCAAATAGAGCCAATAATGAATAAATGGTTACATATGAATAAATTATATTTATATATATATATATCATTATCACTGATTAACATATAAGAGGTGGAAGTTTGAACAATGTAGTCTCTTATTAAAATGTCTAGTTGTTTTACTGGAATAATCTAGAATCCAGCTACAATGAGGATATTTTCCCACAAAAATTATCACTAGATACATCATTATGGTGCACACAGTATGGGGCCTCTTCTTCAAGAAAACCTTGTCATATGTCAATAATTAGGCTGTGGAGCTTTTTAGAAGGGGTAAGCTAATTCCAAAACATAGGGAACATGGATTAGTTTGGTTCTAGATAAACAGTCTGGCTGGAATACTGATTAAAATCATGCTTAACAAACTACGCAAAGACCATGGAAGCAGATCCAACAATTTAAGCAGTTCCCCAAAGTAGTGACAGTCTGGATCAGATTTAGAAAGGAGTCACTTTTCTATCTTCCTTGGGCAACTAGTACAAAATCCTCTAGAGTCTCCATGATTTTGACCGTTTAAGAAGTTATTTGTTTTGGCCAAGTTTTTTGTTTAAGGTTTTGTCGGTTCTGGTCAAGATTAACTGTAATGCAGGGTTAAAGCCAGCTACTCTAGAGTCATGGATCCTTTTTCTAACCAGTGGAGGACCCAGAAGAAATGGGTGGCAAGCTTTTTCAAAGGTCCACCTGGTGAGATTTTGGGGAGCCCACTCGAGTGGGAAAGACCAAGGAAGAACAAGGCTTCTATTAGCAGGATTATCAGGATAACACTCAGGGCAATAATCAGCTCTGTTAATACGGTCTAAGAATACTTGGTAACATTCATTTTCAACAAGTTCAGTTTGGTACAACCAATGGCCTAGTTCTAAACTAGGGAACCATTGTTGCCCACAGTCAGGGCAATGTGAATTATCTGAGAACATCTGGGCCTAGCAAGACAACACAGAAAGCAATGTAACAGTTAAGAGGCAACAATGACAAAGAGAGACACCCAAATAACCAGTCCTATTACAGGTTTGGTTTAGCAATTTCTCAGTCCAACCAATATTACTTGGAGAGGGTTAAATTTGGCTTGCACCTCCGTGCAATTCTTCAAGATTTCGTTGTCTATTTTTCACTCAATTGCAACTCAGTCTCTGAACTCAGGGACCAATCCAGTTTATAATGTTATCAGCCACTTACTAGCAGCACAGATCTCAGAATAGCTCCTTCAAATCCCAGCTTCTTAAGAAAATATAGGGCTCTAGTCTAAATTAGTTATTTTTCTCTTGTGTGTTATCAGTTGGTGGTGTGATGCAGAAGCACTTGGCTTACTCTGCTTTGCTGGTGAGTTATTATGTCTGCTTGCTGAAACAGAGGAGCTGGGTCCAATGGGTCTTTTGTGGGCGCTGGCACTCTTGCCGTTGTAATACACGTACCCAAGTCTTAAAGCCTTGGCACTTTACAGCGACGAGGGGGGTTCAGGAAAACCTGGTGGAGTCCTCTTGAGCGTGGATCCAATGAAGTCTTTCGTGGGAGGACCTTAATCAGGACCCAGTCACAGAGAAGTAGCTGATGCTGAGTTGGTTGGAGGGTCTGGGAATGCTTCACATACCTGTAAATGATAAAACTTCAGACGACTCATATGGGCTTTGAGTTGCTCATAATATTATCAGTAACATGCATTTGGAAATCATTTGGGTCAGTCAAGATGGATGAAAATTGTCTCATGGGTTTCCCCATGACAATTTCATATGGGTTCAAACCAATTTATCTGTTGAGAATTATTCTTATGCTTATTTGGGCACTAGGAAGGGTTTTGGTTCATTTAAGATTTGTACTAGCTTAATTTTTTTTTACGACTATAATTCTTTTTTCTACTCCTTTTGCACTTTGGGGATAATAAGGTCTGTATAATTATGTTTAACTTGGTAAAACTTTGAGACTTCTTGTATCTATTCTGCGAAATGTGTGCCATATACGGTATTCCCATAATGTGTGGGGAAACATTAACAATGGCGACAGCCTTCTTCAACATATCCAGGAAAAAGCTTACAGAATTATTAGATAATATTCTTAATAGCTAACCATAAGAAGTTGGATGAAACCCTTTTGAAGGCTGAAAAAGAAACCAAGAGGGGCATGTCTCATTGCCCACATCTATCTTTATAGATAAGTTGTAAGTTTAAGAAGGCAAGTATGACATAGTCCTGAGCAATTCCTGGAAAATATATAGTAAATCAGTTGGAATCTGCAGATGGTATCATCATCTTTGTACTCCTTCATGATACTGAATGTAACAAGTAAACAAGGTGGATGTATGGGGCAACTACACAGCCACCCAGGGAGTGCCAAAGATCATCAGAGTACAATGTATACCCTGCCTTTCTCCAGTGTTCTTTTTGCGAATTCTGAGGCTTGATCCTGTGAGAGCACTAAGGGACACTGGGGAAGACATAAGTCTTAAAACCGTATAGATTTAGCCTGAAGAGCAGAGGGAGTTACAGCTTAGTTGTGGTCAGCCAAAGCATTTTCCCTACAAACTATCAATAGTAGCTGTGAGTCTCAGATTTTAAAATGGCAAGTTTAAAGGGCAACTGAAGAGCAGCCTCTGGCACTGCCGCAACATGGGGCCAATATTTTGATGGGAGCCCCAGATGAGGTGACAGAGAGTCGGTGTAGATATACTGAGGTGTTTTTTGAGGTTAGGTAACAATGTATGGGTGAGGAGTATCAATTCAGCTCTTCTAGCAGAGTGAGCAGAAGGTAGGGCCCCTGACTCAATGACCTTTGTGGTGACAACATAGGGCATAACAGATTTCCTTGAGGGTCTATTGACAAGAGCCACCAGAGTAAAACTTACAGTTGCTTAATCGGGAAATCTTGAGTATCTAGTACATGGAACAGATAGATGATGAATAAAATCCACACGATCATGGGGTTTAACATAAAAGTTAGTAAGTTATGTGACTATGTCTGACATTGAAAAGATACAGAATTTTGGATTTTTAGAGTGAAAAGGAGAAATGCAATTAAAACCACAACAAGATACTATTTCACATCCATCAAATTGACAAAAATTAACAAATTTGACAATGAGGGCTCTACATACTCTAGGGAAGATCACCCCTCCCCAGGACTCCACATCTCCATTGACAGGGTCAAGAGGAAGACCTAAAGCTCCAAATGCTCAGAACAAATCTACCCTTCCCCCAACCTTCACTTCTCCAGCTTCAAGTGTCAAGGAAACACTAGCGCTCCAAGTATCCCTGAGTCAAGAGAACTCTAGCATTCCATATGTTCCAGACAAGACTGCCTCTCCCCTGGGCCTCTCCCAACCACTATGGGCAAGAGTCAAAAAGGGGCCCCGAAGTACTAAGTGCGCAGAATAAGATCACCTATTACCAGCCTCCTCATTCATTCCTTAGCCTTATCACTACTGGAGAGTGAAGAGGGCCTCCCAAAAATGCTCCTGGCAAGATTCTCAAACTCCACCCCCCACACTCACAGCTTCACTACCATTATCTGCTTGAAAGCATCATGACCAACCAATCTCATCATACCTGTATCTCTGTTTATGTCAATCACCACATGAAGCCCAGAGCTTCCTGGTTATACTTCATCCCCCCCTCAGTTTCTAATCTCTACATGGCTCTAAGAGCCGTGAGATGACATCTCCTCCTCTTGCTTTATTTTTTTCCATAAAACATGTACCATTTTGATATATTAAGTATTTTAGTTATTTATCGCTACTAAAATATAAACTCCTTGAGAGTGGTGCTTTTTGTCTTTTTATTTACTGTATGTGCCCAATAAACATTTCTTGAATGAACAAACAGCAAGAACAAAGAGTAACTTGAATCCTTGTACCCTAACAATAGGAACACAAATTAGTACAACCACTTTTGGAATTAATTTAGCATTACCTAGTAAAGCTGAAGGTGTGCATTTCCTGTAACTTAGTAATTCCACTGAGTTATTCCTGTAACTTAGTAATTCCACTCAGTTATTCCTGTAACTTAGTAATTCCACTCTTAGTTATATACCCTAGAGACATCTGCACATGTGCATTTAAAAGTGTGGATAAAAATATTCATGGCAGTACTGTGTGTAATAGCAAAATAATAGCCAAAATATCCATGAAGAGTAGAATGGATAAATAAATTGAGGTACTGCCATACGATGAAATACTGTACATATAGACATAGATGAAACTCAAGAATATTGAGCTAAAAAATAAAAAGCAAGTAGCAGAAGAATGCACACGCACACACACT
Organism: Tapirus indicus; assembly: GCA_031878705.1. Taxonomy (NCBI): domain Eukaryota; kingdom Metazoa; phylum Chordata; class Mammalia; order Perissodactyla; family Tapiridae; genus Tapirus; species Tapirus indicus. The sequence goes on along the minus strand of CM062922.1, from coordinate 80,194,294 downwards.
TACATAGCTTCCATTTACATAAAGTTTCAATATATTGTTTAGGAATAAATATGCAATAAAGCTAAAAAGCAAAGAAGGATAAGCACAAGGATAATTATTGCCCTTGAGGGGAGAGGGAAAGGGGTGGGGATAGGGAGGGTATACAGAGCACTTCAAAGACAACTGGAAATATTTTTTCTTTAACTGGGTGAGATACAAGAATGTTCACTCTATCATAAATCCTAACAGCTTACATAATCACTATTCAATATTTTATAATAAAAAAACAAGAGTAGAGTGGAAATGCAATGGCCTAGAAAACGAGATCCATAGGAAATCCAAACTTTCACAAAACAGACTAGAACAGCCTAGGCAGACACTATGCTCAGAGGCAAAGCAAGTGACTGATACACTGAGGAAAAGAGGAGCCCTACAGTAGGACATGGATCTTTGTTTTTCTCACAGTCATAAGCAACTAGCTCTTCACAGAAGTAAGGTAAAAGAGGCCTACCTAATGCTGGTATGGAAAAGAAAGTTTACCTTGGCATACTCCACAAAGGCATGCATCTGTGTGCAGGGATGTTGTTCTTTCATAAGGTGTCTTTGTGCAAATTAGAAAAAGGCACCCTCCTACCATGCAAGATACAACCCAGAGAAACTCACATGGCCAGGTAGTCAACAGTACATAATCCTCTGTGAGATAATAATACTTAATAACAATAGCTAACACTTATTGAATGCCATTATCTGTTCTAAGTACTTTATATGTATTAATTCACCCAATCCTTACAATATTCCATTTTATAGTTAAGGAAACAGAGAGGTTGAGCAACCTGTCCAACAACACACAGGTCGTTGTAGAAAAATCAGTATTTGAATCCAGACAGACTGGCTCCAGTGCCTGTACTCTTTGTCACTGTAAGATATCACCTTTCTGAAGTAGTGACAGTTAAATTTCAGAAAGCTCTTCCACAGGCTGTTTCAAAGCTACAGAATACACTTCAATTGTGTGTATATATTGAGGTGCAGGTAGGTGAAATCATCTCTTATAATTTTCCACTTCCACACAAAAAGATCTAGGATAGGTTTCAGGGAGTCCTGAATCCTCTGAAACTATATATAAAATTTTTTATGTATATATGAGCATTTTTTTCTGGAAAGACAGTACATACTTTTAGACTCCCCAAAGAATCTGAAATGGTTCAGAACTATTAGGCATTAATGGTTCCTAATCATTTTGCTATCTCAGGCAACTTTTATCCCTAGCAACGCCCTCCCCAGATCTCATTTTGAAAAGATGTCTAAACAAGCATTCTGGTAATAATTTCATTTTCTCATTTTTATTAATTAGACATGTAGATCCGCCAATCAGAACTTCTAATAGAACAGGAAGAAAACTAGTGCTACTAATCTTGGTTTAGAAATTTTCAATGTTTTAAATTACAGATAATATGAAAAATGTCTATACAGTAAAGTTGGAAAGATTTAGATATTCTGGATTTATTTCCTTCCTCAACTCCATTAGCTTAAGTCAAAAGAAGCTGATTTAAGGTAAATACATGATTACTATTAGGCTTGTAGAAATCCTGAAAATACCTTGAGAGCCACCATTACTTTACTGATTATTAAACATAATTGTTCAAGTTACTGAGCAAACCACCATATACTAGGCCCAATGCCAAGTACTATGGATACAGAGAGAAAAATCTTACAGGACTTCTAGTATGTCCAGGGAATCCAGATTGGAACCAATGCTTTAGGTGAAGCAGATTAGAGATCACGACAAATTCAGGAAGGCCCACAGAAGAAGCTGGAATGCCTTTACTTTCAAACAAACCTTCTAACCAACGACTGTGGGCAAAAACCAAAGTTTAAAGAGCTCCGCTACTGCACAAATGCTACACAAAAGAAAAATACAAATCAAGTTTTCTGTGTGTAAGAACTGAATTTAAGATCATTCCTGAAACTTTATTAGAAAAAAATTTAGAAAATAGCACTTTAACACCAAAATAGAAAATGCAGTTCTGTTTAATCCACTGAAATTTACACCTACTAACGATGGCGGCTTAATACATACTAAATAATCATCTTCTCTAAATATTCTGATTCTATTTCATTCTTTGCTATTTCCTGAAAGGATGTTAGTAAGCAAGCTCAAATCTGCCTTTGATAGACAAAAATTCCCCTGTCCTTTTCAGTTGTAGGATAATATGTTTCAGAATGAGTCAGGATTGGGGTGACTTCTCCAGGCAAACATATCCCTTAGACTTCAGCCTCAGCCAACTCCTCACGTGATATATAAAGTCAAAAGATAGGCACATAGAAAAAATATAAATGCTTTAAAACTTCTTGAGTTCCCATTAAATATTTTCTTCCATAGAATATTATAAGGCTAATCATCAAAGCTATTTTTCGTATGAGACAGTTTCTTTGATAAGCTTCATACACAAAGTAAAATCTTAGTAGTTTCTTATTTCCTAACTAGTTTGGAATTTAGATGATGGGAAATTAAGGAATATGAAAAAGAAAGGAATCACTCATCTTTTTAAATTCACATAATCTAAAATAATTTTGTTAAAAATTTATTATAAAAAATAAATGCTCCTGGAAAAAATCTTCAGCCTGTTTTGTGAGGAACTACTTTTAATTTGGCAAAGTCTTGAGATCACTGAGAGAAGGCATATGGATGACAATCTTTAGCACTGTTTAGCACAAACACTGTTCCCTCTTACGAAGAACAGATAAGCCGAAAGACAATACTGAGTTAGAAAACAGCTGCAGAATGTTCTCTTACCCCAAGAACCGACAAACAAAACAGGTGTGCGTGTGCATTGCTAGCATACCAGAGAAGGGAACAACTGGTTTAGCAATTTACCGGTCCATTTCAATCTACCTTGCCCTAATGGACTAAAAGTCCATGGTTCAAATTGTATCTACAGTTCCAATGGAAAATATCAGCAGCCAAACCTTTAAGGCTAATGTGCAGCTTTCAATAGTGAGACTGCCAGCTTAAGCTTAGGTATTTCTATACTTGTACCAGATATTTGCATCTTTGTTTAAAACTAAGTTTCTAAGTCTTGCCCACTCCTCTGCACCATATCCATTGTCATATTATGTATTATTATTTTCACAAGTTCCCACTCATTTCCCAGTATGTTCACTAACTCTACTTATTCCACATTTTTGAAAAGGAGTTTGAAAAAGTACTAAACTAGGAACAAAAACCACCCCAATTACTTCCTTAGGGAACTGTTTCTTACATAGGGACTGGAATGCCTGGAGCAGTTCAGACACTACATGTATTTTCTGAGTACAGAAATGTTCCTTTCCTTCTTACCCTTCTTTCTCCCTCCCAGCTCCCTTCACTTCTGTCTCAGGTTTAGGCTGACCACGTACAGGCAAAAAGCAGTGCACAAAGGATCAAAGAGTTTGCTAAGATTTCTGATAGTGGGCAGCATAACTGATTCCCAGTTTTAGCTCAACTCTCCTAAACCCCCTTTAGTATCTACATCAAGCCAACACATTTTTACTAAACTTTTTATTTTGAACTAATTTTAAACTTACAGAAAAGCTGCAAAAATAGTGCAGCCTTCCCTTACATCCTTTATCCAGTTTCTCCTGAAGTCAACATTTCATAAAATTAAAGTACAATATAAAAACCAAGAAATTAACATTGGTTCAAGTCAATTAACTAAACTACAGACTGTTCAAATTTCACCAGTTTCTCCACTAACGTCCTTTTTCTGTCCCAGGGTCCAATCTGGAATCCCACATCGCATTTAGTTGTTAATTCTCCTGAGTCTCCAATGTACGACAGTTTCTCAGTCTTTACTTGTCTTTTGTGACCTTTCCTGGTCTTTGTGACCTTAATACTTTTGAAAAGTACTGGTCAGTTATTTCGTTGACTGTCCCTCAATTTGGGTTTGTATAATGTTTTCCCATAATTAGAAAGATAAAGAGGTTATGCATTTTTGGCAAGAAGAACATCACAGAAATGCTGTTGTGTGCTTCTAACTGCATTGTATCACTGGGTTCATGATGTCCACATATTATCACTGGTGATGTTAAACTCAATCAGTTGGTTAACGTGGTGTCTCCACTGCCAAGCTACTATTTTTCCTTGGTAGCTAAAAATTATCTTGGGGGAATTACTTTGAGACTATGCAATTATCCTGCTTTTCCACAAACTTTCACGCACTAGCATCACAGGTGAATTGTATCTGCCATAATGACTACAGTGTTCTTTGCCTAATGGTGATTTTCTATTTCCTGCTTTCCATGTTTATTCATTGGAATTCTTCTGTAAGAAAGTGTCCCTTCTCTTCTATTTATTTATTCAACTATGTCAGTATGGACTCCCCAATGCTTATTCTATGGGTTAAAATACAATACTATCATTATTCACTTTGTTGCTCAAGTTAGTCCAACTTTGGCCATTAGGAGCTTTTTTAAGTTGGCTCCTGTGTCCTTTCAACAAGCCCCCAAATTTTTTTGAGGATTTCCTTAATTTCAAGCATCATGAGATATTCCAGGCTCATCTTGTATTTTCCCTGCCCCAGCCAGGGGAATCAACTACTTCTCCAAAAAATCCTGGTTCCTTTCATGGATAACAGCATTTGAAAACCAAGAGCTGGGTACTCAGTGCTGCTAGGGTTTTTCACTGTGAGGCCAGCAGTTTGGACAAACACCACTAATATTTGTTTCCTTATCAAACTCATTAGCTCAAAAGCATTAGCATCACCTGGGAGCTTGTTAGAAGTGCAAATTCTGGGGACCAGCCCGGTGGCGCAGTGGTTTAGTTCGCGCTTTGGCAGCCTGGGGTTCGCCGGTTCGGATCCCAGGCGCCTGCTGATGCACTGCTCGTCAGCCACGCCGTGGCGGTGTCCCATATAAAGTAGAGGAAGATGGGCACGGATGTTAGCCCAGGGCCAGTCTTCCTCAGCAAAAAGAGGAGGATTAGCAACAGATGTTAGCTCAGGGCTGGTCTTCCTCACACACACACACAAAAAAAGCAAATTCTTGGGTCTCACCCCAGACCTACTAGGCCAGAATCTGAGGGTCTGGCGCAGGAGTCTGTGTTTTAACAGGTTCACCAGATGACTCTGATGCTTCCTCTAAGTTTAAGAAACACTGCTTTAAAGAAGAAAAGTTAGTTCTCCTTCACTATAAACCCTATGTTTACTTTACTATGTTTATCTCCAATTTAAAAAAAAGGGAAAATTTAGCCTTAATCACTTGTCTTGTGTATACATCATGTTTTTACTACCACAACTAATAAAACTATAGGTAAATGCCTCATCTGTTAAAGCACAAAACACTTTCCTATTCTTCTTTGTTAATTTCCTACAAAAATTTTTAAAAATATGGTGGTCCCAGTAGTTATAAAGTACAAATACAAAGAAGTTGTAAATCAGCCTCCAGGACCAACTCCTGCCTACGTATATGACCTAACATCCATATAGCAAATCTACAAATATAAAACCCTTGCAGCACTGTCCTCTAAAGTCAGACTGCTCAGGCCTGAATGGCTACTCCAGCACTGGACTTGGTGAACTCTTCTTATGCTATGGTTTTCTTAACCACAAAACAGAATAACACCACCTCGATGAAAGAGGCATTGTGAGGGTTAAAAGACAACGTGCAGCACTTACTACTACAGGGGCATAAAAGAAGTCCTCAAAAACTGTTAATTATTATTATTTGAACAATTAAATAGAAGTGCAACTACAGGTGTTATTTTTTGGAATGGAGAAAGCAAGTGGAAACTGCTAAAGAAAGTTCTGCTGTTTCTTCACTAGTACATCAGAATTAAGGCAGAACCAGAAAGCTCTATTTATGTAATTAAAACAAAATCCTCAGAAGTTAACAAACCAATGTTTTAAATTTGACTTTTTTCAAAAACATTACTACATTTACATTATGTATATCTGTCGTCAAGAGCTAAAGCAGAGTATACAAAAATCAAAACAACTTGATCTGTTGAGGTAGAGAAATTATACGTCAATTTTCTTCCTTTCTATTTTGATAATCAAAATTAATTGAATTATAGGTGAACTTTCCTTTCTATTTTGATTATCAAAATCATGTGCCGAATCCTTTAATATTAGTAAAGAAGAAAGTAGCCCAATTAGTAATAACAGTTTCCATTTATTGAGTCCTTAAACTATCCCATTAATACTCCAAATAACCCTATGGACTTTACAGAAGAGGAAATGGGCTCAGAGCAATAAAGCAACCTGCCAAGTCACACAGTGACAGAACAGGAATTCAAAGTCTTCTCTGACTCCAAAGTCTTGCTCAACAGCAATGTTGTGGATATCCTTCTTTATTCACAAATGCTTGATCTGCTGTGCAAAATTTATGATAAAGTATAATCACTATATTGAATTATCTCATGTGGGACACAGCAGTAGTCATAAGATGTAGAGTATTAACAACATTTTAACACAATTAAAATTCTAAATGACAAACAGCATAAATCAGACAAGGCTTCTCTGAGCAAACTCTCCTTCAGGAAATTCAAGTGGCACTTCAAGGAAATGTGCATTTCCATGGAATACAGTTTAAAATGACTTCTTGGAAAAAATGAATTATATACAAGACACAATACAGTATTAAAATACCCAATAATCCTCAAATAGTTATACTCTTAAGTTATTATTTGTGAATTATAGAAGCTCTCAGGCTAGCATTATCTCTACACTAAGGAGGAAAATAAGTGAAATAGAGCTTAAAGGAGTCACTCATGGTTACATGATAAACCACCAGCAAAACTGGTAATCAACTTGTGGACTCTATGTTCACAGCATAATAAACATTATTGAGAGGCTCTCACTTCAAGTTTTATAGCAAATGTCAGTTTTTCAAGCTGTTCTAATCCACACAGAAGCTTCCAAGAACATTTGTAGTTCCCCTACCATAAAGTTCCTTTTTCCATTAAATGATTTTCCACTGGCCGTTTATATACTAATCATGTGCTTAAAAAATAAAGCTGATAAATATGGATAGCTGCCACCGCCCTAATTCTTAAAAAATAGAGACAAGGAAAGGATCTCTCATACAGAGCCAAAATAAAATGTTTTAAAACCTAAAGACAGGTAAAACTGAAAAACAGTATGTTGAATCAGATTAAGATAATTCATCTCTGTCTCTGCATATAAAGTCTAACAATTAAGCACTACTGATAAAGTAGAAAGTACCATACACTTTTGTGAAGGAAGGAAAAAGGGGTAAACTTTCTCATTGGGTATGAAATATAGTCAGGAATACATATATAATATGTAAGAAAAATGGTAATTCTAGGATCTTACTAAAACTTCAATCTTTGCCCTTTTTAGCACCATTAAGGCTGAAAAAGGGGGGAGGGGTACTATCTTATAAGGATTAAAATGACGAATGATGAGATCCCGTTTGGCACAGAGGTAAACGTAAGTAATCACCACCTGCGCTGGTAGTCTGATTTCCCGTTTACATTTTGAGCCGTACAGAAATTCTGCTTCCCGTCTCGAAGTCCAAACCAAACATTTAATCCTACCTTACCGGTAAATGTTTGTAAGATTCTGTTTCTCTTTTTTTTACTACAAAAAATATATATACCCCCAATCTGCTCCGTTTAGGGTTTTTGCAGTAGGGAGGTGGGGGTGGGGAGGGATCGTTTCTGAAAGATATTCCGAAATTAGATATCAGGTCAAATATTAAAACATGGAAAAGTTGTATATACATTTTGTTTACTTACAAATTCTAGCGAGGTTTTAAACCTTCGACTGTCAATGTCAGGGGAGCCCTTCGGATGTTTTTTCCGCCCCACGACGCCAGGCTGCACCCCTCGGACGCGGCGGAACAGAACGTAGTCCCCGTCCCTGTCCACGTGACGGCGACCTCCGGGCAGGGAGGGCCCGCGGAATGCTGGGACTGGTAGTCGCCCTGCCCCTCCTCCTCCCCAGCCGGCCCCCCCGCCACCACTCCCCAGCAGCCCGCCGGCGCCCGAGCGAGAGGCGTGGCGAGCGCGCGCACTAGAACCACATGTCCGGTCTTCTGCTGCTATCTGACGGGAAGACAGGCATCTCTGCAAGACGTCGGACCCTAACTCTTACAATGACCTAAAATGCATAGGCTGGAAGAACTCACGGAACCAACACAGTGAGAGGCACTACCCAATGATGATGGCAAGCCCTAGTTACTTGGAACCCGGCCTCTACCATTGCTAGGTGCATACCCTCAAGCAAGCTGCTTAATCGAAACCTCCGTTTGCTCCTGTCAATTGGGGACAACGCTACATACCTCATAAGGTTGTTGTGAGTAAATATGCTAATGTACTTAACGGTGTCTGCTAAATGGTAGTAGTAAATGATGAATAAAAAATAGCCATTATTTTTTATCTATTAATTTCATAAATGTGAAAATTGAGAGATGGCAGTTTACCCAAGAACACATTACTGATTAGGGAGGGACAAAGTCAAATAAGTCTAAAATTTCTGTTCCTGACCTACACCAATTCAAGACAATACAGAAGAAATCTACTCAAAATCTCACTTCTCCTTTCCTCATTTTTTTACATAACACTTCCGACCAACACATTATTTTACTTATTTTGATTTTTAGCTGACTCCCATAGAAAATAAACTCCAAGAAGGCAAGGAGGATTTTTGTCCTTTGGTTTATTCTTTCAGTGTTGAATCTCCAGCACCTAGAACAGGGTCTGGCTAGTACACAGCAGAAGCTCAAGTATTTATTGGATTAATGATTCTACATGGAACAGTGATTTTTGGTGCCTTCACTTCTCAATCATCCTCTTTTGGCAGAAGTCACAGGATTTGGGGACACTCTTAGATGATGTTTAATAACTGACTGCAATTTCTAATTCAACAAAGAATAAGTAGAAGAATATTTATTATATTCCATTCACTTCACTGAGTTTAAATTTTCTTAATTTCAGCATAACATTTCCAGCTATACATTTTCATTTGTATTAACAGTCTTTAAAATATTTTTTCTGTCACTTGTGAGAATGGGGAATAGATGGAGCCAGCTACTATGTCTTTAATTTACTTCCTCTTATTTAGTATTTTAATCTTTTCCTTATTAAAAATAACAATGTTGCCTCTTTCTAGTAAGATAAAACCCTGAAGTTATTTATTTCCCTATCTGACCAGCAATGTGCATATTATGCACAATAAATTGATAGATGCTTTCTCTGTAAATAACTGGATTTCTGCCTACCCTAAACAAAAAACTCATGTACAAAAATTATCTTACTTTAAAATAAAATGTTTCATTTAAAATAGCTGCTTTATTTAGAAATCCAGGGTCAAGAACACTGGATTCCTAGACCTAGGCCTAACAGCTAGGTATATAAATGAATGCCAGTCATTTAATCTGAATTATAATTTTTAGTATATTTGTCTTACCTAATATATGGTAAATTCCCTAATAGTAAAGAATACACTCACTAATTTAATTCATATATTTATTAAACATCTATGTTGGCACAAAATTGATGTTTAATAAATATATGAATTAAATTAGTGAGTGTATTCTTTCTTACAATCATTTCCTCTCTTACCCATCTTCTCTTCTGATTCACTGAATTCCTCCACATATCTCAAATTGCCAAGGTAACTGTCTAACATCCAGAGCTCATGCCTCCTCTTAGTGGCCCAGCAATTCCCTTGTAACATAGGCTGTGAGTCTACTGTCTCTGCAGTGTCACCTCTTTGGGCCACCCTTATAGTTTGGAAAATATCTACAGCAGAATATCTGGTCTGACAAGAGTTTAGTTTTACCTCACAGTTAGTGATGCAAGTTGGTATTTGTAAGGTTGCTAGGTGTGGGAGGCAGGTATGGCAGAGCTAGGATTATGTAGTTTTATTACCTAGACAAAAGAGGGAAAATCCTAAGCAAATATACATGTGAATGTTACAGTTACTGGTGCCTCTGACTTTTAAGATTCTCATGACTCTTTTGGAAAGCCATTCCTAAGCCTTTACAAGCATTTTTAATTACAAAATAACACATGTACTCATTATTCAATAATATGTAGAACCTCTCATCTTCTCTGATTGTTCAACAATATGTAGAACTTCTTGTCCTTTTCTCTCTTTTTTAGTATATCCCCCAAACCTAAGTTTTACAAGTCTGTATCCAAATTTCTATATAGCCACCTGTCCTGGTAAATGTTTTAAAGAGGCTCTTAATATATGCATTAATGTTCATAATATAAAATTTGTATGTTAATACTATAAAGTTTTATATTCTTTAATAATTACATCTATTATGAAACTTTTACTATTATATGTTAGTAATGAGTAATATAATAGGCACCTCATAGAGAAAGTATTACTTAAAACATAAGTAAATAAAAGCCAGGTATTACCAAGTATCTATATTCTTCAGAATTTTGACAGAAAAGAGTAAGTCTCACAAATTTTCCAAATATACTATCTAACCCAAGCTGACAAGGGAGAATACATTTTTAGTTTTCCCTTAAGATAAATGATTAAAAAAAAAAAAAGTAGCATCTCCCTTATTACTGTTCCTCCAGTTTCTTTGGCTATATTGTATATAGCAAACAAACCTAAATAAACTAAATTCCTAACAGGCTAAAACCTAGGTGACTCTCTAAAGCATGTAATTCCTTGTGTCTGGGGCCAAACTTACAGACTATTAGTGAAAACACAGTTACACCTTAAGATTACAGTCAATTTAAATTTGTGCCCAGTTTGAGCAAGAGTCGCTCAAAAACATTCGAAAGAGTTTTAAATACCTGAAAGAACAAATACCTTCAAACTTTTCAGAATCATTCATTGCATATTGGTATCTAACTTACAAGTTTTTAAATCTATTCACTAAAATCAGTCATAGAAAGTCCTCCAAGAAGACAAGCGTGTATATTTGAAGGTAACATTAATCTTTCTTTCAATAACTATTCAGACTTGAACTTAACCTTCCCTCAGTGTGTCTAAATTTGGTTAGATATTTGCAGATTATTCACACCTGTAAATATGGTATACGGAGGTGAAATAGTTTTTATCATGCTTTCTTATTCAGTAAACTAAACGCAGGAAACCCTAAATCGAATGCAGTATGCCCAGAATCAAAGTAAAAATAATGGATTCACAAGTTAAAAGACTGCGCTGCTTTAATCAAAGTATTTGTTCATTTCTCACTGTCCGTAACACAGCGCTAACAAGGTTTCCGAACAGTGCTGCTGGCATAGAACTTTTATACGAAACCCAGGAATAAGACTGTATTTGCTCCGTGTACATTTCGCAAACTGATATCCACCCGAGTATGCCTGTAGATACAACGTTTTACTCTCTCAACAGGTAACTTAAATTTAAAAACGGGTAACTGCCTTCATAAGGAGCTTGAAAATAAAATTTTCTCCAAGAAAAGATGACACCTACAAAAGTATCTTTCTTATCCTCACTCCTGATAGGGACCCTTGGAAAGGCATGGCTAAGGGAGCAGTCGATCAAAAAAGGTTCCAGGAGAACTGCGCAACAGCTTGGGGGAGAGGACTGAAACTTGTTCTCCGCCTCCGTCTCTCTCGGCCCTTCCCGGAGACTTGGCACCGGGGGCCAAGACGGGCGTCCCCTGCTTGGGGCAACAGTTGCCACGAGCAGCTGGGCTCAGGAGAGGCAATCTGCCCCGCCAGTTGTCGCGTCTCCATCGTCTCCTCCCTCCCTCCCAAGGCCAAGGACAGCGACGTCCTCCTCCCTCTTCTCCTCCTCTTTGGTGCCTTCAGCCAGGAGGCGGGAGTGACCCACAGCAGCTGACCCAGCACAGGCACTGCCTCTCCCACAGCCCTCAGGACACACCATGGGCCCAGAGGCAGGTTTGCAGCACAGCAGCGACGACGCAGGCGGCGGCCCCGGCGACTCTCAACTGCCTCCCTGACGACCGCGACCACCGCCCAACACCCCCGAAAAGCCACTGCCATCAACAGCAGGAGAATCCAGGGGCCCCTAAACCATCTTCGCGATCGACTCAAGCTACGTCAACAACTATGGCGGGCGAGGGGCGGCGGGCGGAGCCGGTGAGTGAAGAATGGGGGTTGTACGTCACGCCCCGGGCCCCCCTGCGGGAAGCAAGACGCCGGCTCGCCCCTCAAAATGGCGGCGGTAGTGACGCGCCTGCGTACGGAACTCCGCCGTCGCGCCACGGCCGGCGGGAAGTGAGGTTCTCAGAAGAACCACCAGAAGTGTACGGCGACTTCGAGCCCCGGGTGGCCAAAGAAAAGTCCCCGGTGGGAAGACGAAGCCCGCTAGAAGAGTTCCGGCCCGATTCTGGGAAAAAGGAAGTGAGAGAAAGCGCCTACTACCTTCGGTCTCGGCGGCGGACGCAGTTGCGATCCCCGGAAGCCGAGGAGATGAAGACTCGAAGAGCTACTCGCCTACAGCAGCAGCACTCACAGCAGCTTCCGCTGCCTCCGTCTCCGGTTACGACCAGGAGAGGATTACGGGACTCTCATTCTTCTGAAGGTGAGGCCGGCAGAGGTAACAGTCTCAGCTGAAAGCCAGGGAGCGAGCGCAGCTGGCGGGCGCGGGGCGTGTGTGTGTGCCGGGCGGGCGTGCACCTTCCAGGAGCTCAGCCCCGCCGCGGCTCCCCCGCCCCTGGACATGCGCCTCTGCGTGGGGTCCGCCCGGGCGCAGGCGGGAAACAGGCTCCGGCGGGAGGACCGGAAAGGCAATCCCGGAGAGCGAGCTGAGCAGAGCCGGACAGCTCTGCACATCCCTAGGCATCCATTTAGGGGTGTCGGGATTGCCTCTTTCTGCAGGCCTTCACGGGGGGGACGGCTAATTAGTGATTCAGGACGCCGAATCGCTCCAGGCTCGGGTTCGTTGTGGTTTCCTCTGTCCTGCGGATGTTTCTACCAAAGCCACTTCCATTTCCTCCTCTAACTCTCAGAGGCTGGAAGTCCCCCGCTGAAAATCATGATTCTAATCTAACCTTCTGGTCTTTTTCCATCTCTGCCCAGGTGGGGAGAGAGAGAGGGGGAATTTTGTGAGTGGGCATCTCAAGGGATAGCATGGTCGGTGAATTGACTTGAGACCCCCACCCAAATACTTACCCCGAAATGGGGTAAGTCAGTTATCCTGAACTTGAAGCTCCCCAATGTCTGGTAAACTTGAACTGATCACTCTCTCTCGAGTGGTGGTCTTTGCCTGAAATTCGCCACGTTGGGAGCCCTAAGTGTAACTTCAGTGATTAAGAAGGCTGACAAAGCAAGACTCTAATTAGTTTTCGTTTGAATGGGCCAAAAGGATTCTGACAAAGTGAGTGTATAGTTTTAGGTAAGTCACAGGTGAATCAAGTTCCTTAATCTATCCTCTCCCACCCTGCCCACCCATCTAACACTGAGACAGGTGAGGTTTCATGTTAGCCCCATGTAAGGCACCTGTGAGGTAAAAATCACGCGTTTGAATCACAATGGGATTACATAGTGGTAGACCACTGATGGATATGAAAAGGAGGTGGATTTTTCAGTTTAGAGCAGAGTAGTAGACTACACGTTTACCTGCTGACACATTTGAAGATGTGTTGATTTTGAAAACTTTATGTTAAAGGTATGTAAGTTACTATTGGATGTAACAACTCAAGACAGTTTAGCCCATATATATAGATAGATAGATAGATGTTAGTTTTCTCTTTTAAGATGATAAAGTTTCTGAAGACAAAGATCCTGTCATGTATATTTGAAGGGCCGCGTTATACATCAGTACTTGCCTTAATTCTGTATCTCCTTCAATATCTGGAATAATGCTTTGCATATAGTAGGCAATAAATGTGTTACATTGTATTTACTTTCTCACAGAGCCTAGTGCAGTTATACAAGCTAATTTTTTTAACACACAAAGGATTTATCTCTATTTTAGTAAATCTATAAAAATCTAAACATTTTTCTCTCTTCTGCTTTTTCCACATCATTTATGAAACTCTAGCTCATCTTTTAGGCCAGCCTGGTGGGGTCTAGTGGTTAAGATTTAGTGGCTGTCACCACCAAAGCCCAGGTTCGTTTCTTGCCCAGGGAACCAAACCACCCATTTATCGGTTGTCATACTGTGGTGGCTGTGTGTTGCTGTGATGCTGAAAGCTATGCCACCAGTGTTTGAAATACCAGCAGTGTCACCCATGGTGGACAGGTTGCAGCAGAGCTTTCAGACTAAGACAGACTAGGAAGAAGGACCTGGCCACCCACTTTCGAAAAAATTGGCCATGAAAACCCTACGAGTAGCAGCGGAGCATTGTCTGATGTAGTGGCAGAAGGTGAGAGGATGGCGCAGAAAGACCGGGCAGGGTTCCACTCTGCTGTACACAGGGTCGCTAGGAGTCAGAATCGACTTCACGGCACTAACAGCAAGCCCATCTTTTAAATTTTCTAAAGTAAATATACTTTTGTTGTAAAGCATTAGTGGTGAATAGTTTATTTTTATATTGAGTGCATATTTCTGAGGAATTAAATTCTTAAGCTTTGGTAAACCTAATTACACATTTCTAAAGAAATGATTACCTGTATTTCTGCTTATATAGTGCTATTAACATGCATAATCTCTACCTAGATCATATATTCTGAATTTTGACAATTGTCCTGTTTATTCTTTAGAGGATGAACCGTCTTTCAATACTGTTTTAAGCCAAACAGTCTCAAAGAAAACTATATGGAGAACACAAGAAGCTCCAGGTAAGAAGAGTGGTTTTGTTTTTTTCTTTACCTGCCAACTTTTTTTATGTACAGATTATAGCCTGGTTCATCAAGGGTCCCAAATCATACCTCATTCAGAGTTTCAGTGAATCTTCTTTATAGGTTGTTTATTGAATGAAGTAATACAGGCATGGGTCAAGAAAAGACTCGGCAGATACTTGAGTACCTGCTAATTACCAGCCACTTTGTATATGTTCATTCATTCACATAACTATGCATGATAGATATACCCATTTTATAAATGAGAAGACTGGAGCTCAGAGTAACTAAGACTCTTCCCTAAGATTACACAATATGTGACTGAGCCAAAATTCAGACCCAGGTTTGTGTTCTCCAGAGCCCTTTCATTTTCCCCAAGTATCTCACTGTCACTCTGCCATGTAATAATTAGCTCCTCAGTAAAGTTTAAATGTTGAGTGAATAAATGTCACAGTGCCTTCCATTTAAAATGGATTAAGTGGTCTGCATAGTAAAATCATGACACAATATGGTTAGTCTTGTCAGTTTGATACTGTTACTTCATTGAATCTAAGATACGATCAGTTGTAAGATACACTATTGTTTCATGTACCACCTAGAAGGAGGAAATGCTGCCAATTAAACTGTAATATGCCATATATTGTATGATGCATGCCAATTTCAGAGATGTTCAAGTGTAAAAGTATTTGCAGCTTAGTATCAATGTAACATGGAAGTAGGCTACATTTGATAGTCTACTTAAGTTTTAAAAATTGTTTGAATTATTTTGAAAAGCAGGAGAAAGGATTAAGTTCCGTTATTAATCTTAGTATCCATTGGTTTTTAGTTCCATTTATTTTCAGTTTGCTTTTTTCAGATTAGGAAGGTCCCACAACAATAAATGATTGTAGCTATTGAAACTGATCATCCCTTTTTTTTAACCCATATCCTGACTTATTTCCTTATCCATTGCTTCTAATAAGATTATGCTTTATGACTTGAACTGTTCTATTCTCAATTTAGAATAAAGTGTATCTGATTCAAGTTCAGTTCCAAATAAACACACCCTTTGTGCTTAATTCCTTAAACAGCCTATGTTACTGTGTTAAGATTATAAACTGTCTTAGAAAAATACTTTGAGTAATAGATGCTATAATGAGATTTTTCCAGGCCAGTTGAAAAACCATGTTCTTGAAATTTTATTTATAACAGATTTAATTTCATGTCCCTTATACCTTGAGAAGCAAAAATTTCTAATTTTTAAAATCTAGAATAAATTTATAGAAATTATGGAGTTAAGTAAATTGATGTAATGAAGACCGTTGAGCACCAGCCTATAGACTATTATAAAACTATCATATAATAGAATGTCTTGAACAGTTTTCTTTTGGAGTTCACATTAGGCCTGTATTTAAGGACTGCTAATGAGGAACATGGCTGCATAATGTTGTGGAAAGAGCAGTGGACATTGGTTGAGTTACCCACCCACCTTCAGCCTCAGGCCTTTATCTATGTGATTCACCCCACCTAAACCACAAGGCCACTGTGGAAATATCGTACATGCAAAATCACTTTGTACGTACTAAAATGTACAAATATAAGGTTTTTGTTTTCCTCGTGGCACTTTACAAGAGGTGTAAAGTTCATAAAATTTTGCTTAAGCATTTCTTTTTCTCAAGAAGCATGTGCTGTAATTGGAAACGGAAAAGACAAAACATTTCTCAATACAGTCATGCCCCACATAACAACGTTTGGGTCAATGACAGGACCACATATACGACAGTGACCCCCTAAGATTAGTACCATATAGCTTAGATGTATAGTAGGCTACACCGTCTAGGTTAGTGTAAGTACACTTTTATGATGTTCATACAAGGACGAAATCGCCCAACAATGTATTTCTCAGAATGTGTCCCTATCGTTAAGTGACGAGTGACTGTATAGATGATTGATAGATTAGAACCCATGCATAGATTACCTGGAATATATCAATGGCACACTGTCATACAGTATAACTAGAAATAAGGGTGTGTGCATCTTTGGGAGATTTGGGATACTCTGAGTACTCTTACTATAAAAGGTGGTTTTAAAAATTATACTGCCTCTAGCGCTTGGCATGCTCCCATCTCATGCCTCGTAATGAAAGGAGACTTTAGGGAATTATTAAATAAATGCTTATAAAGTCTGTCTAGCAGAGGAATTATTTAAATAGGAGTCACTCTTTGATGGAGAACTGCTTTAAGTACGAATTTAAGGATAGGCCCTTCCTCCTCCTCATAGAATCATAGACTTTCAGTTTAACTTTAGTATTCAGAACAGTGCTGTAACTGTATATGGGCCACTGGGGTAGTCTGAAAGAAATTTATTCAGAGGTGCCCTTAGGAAGGAATAAAGACCTAAATTTACAGGCCACCTTCTAAAACAACCTAGTAAAGACAACTATATCATTTGTCATCCTGTTTTTGGAAGTCATGAAAAATGTTGATTATATTAGTTTAGAACAGGGATACAGTTGGAACTTTTCTCATCGTTTGAAGTTCCAGAATTGAATTATTTTCATGTTAAAATAGCTGTTAGGTTGTTCAATCAGTTCAGTCCATATATACATATATAACTGTTCTTCTGTGGCCAGCTTCATTCTTTTCTGGAAATCATGAAACTAATTTTATAATCTAAAAATATATTAGGAAAATTTCATTTTCTTTTCCTAAAGTTAAAAAAAATACTTTTGTTCTAACAGTTATGGTTTCTAGGTAAATAATCATAAATATTTTTGAATGCCTACTATTTTGTCATGAACATTTGATTCTTTGGCTGCTGTAGTTATAGCATTCATTCATTCTCCAGATATTTATTGAGCATCTACTTTATGCCAGACCCCATGCTAGCTGTTGGGGGTGCAGCGGTGAGCAAAAGCAGACAAGGGAAGGAGATTGCTACAAGAGAAGGATACTTGCTATTTTATTCTCTAATACCTGTGTCTGGTACTCTGTCTCCTTCAAGTATCTTCTATAAGGCTACGTATGTAGTAGAGCGTACAGGAAATGCTTCTTAATTGGAAAGATGAGAACTGAAATAGTAATTGACATTGAGTTTTAGGTTTTAATTAAACCTGAAAAGGGTGGAAATACAGAGGAGAAAAGAGGAAGGTAGTTATAATCCTGGGATTATGGACAAGTACAAGATTTATTTTTAAAGCTATTTATATGAGTTCTAAATACCTGACGTGTAAAATGCTAATAACTAAGAAAGATATTTCATAGAATCTTAGACCTCAAACATTTAGGGAAGTCATCCACTCAAAGTTTCTATTAGTGCAGGTGTCCCTTTGTTAACATCCATTCATATGTTGCCTGATCATCTTCGGTGATGTGGAAATCCTTCTCTCACTATCTGTTCTGTTTTGGAGACACATTAATAATTTTTTTTTAACATTAAACTAAAAGGTACTTTGCTATAACTTTGTCTTCTTGATCTTAGTTCTGCCTTTTTGAGTTACATAAGATCAATTTAATCACTTTTCTACATCTCTGACTTTAAGATGCATTAAAAAATGCTCAGTACGTATTTTTTTGAATAAATGAATGGCTGTTCCTTGAAGAGTTCTCTTTTAGGTACTGTAAAGGGGGAAATTGGGTTAAGTCAGTTTTGTAAAATCAAATATAGGCAGTCAGTTTAATGGAGGGGGCCAGTGATAGCCAATTCAGAATGTGGTTTTTGCAGCTCTCATACAGAGCCAAACATAATGCTTTTTTATACAGACAAATGAAACAAAATGTAATATTTTGAAATTTAGATGCATATTGGGTTTTAGATTATGTTGTGTGAGGCTCTTTGAGAAAACACACCGTGGTTTTTTTAGGCAAACGTTAACATTTTATTTAATGGGATTGACTTTCCCATTAACCTTATGCATTGAATCAAAGACAGTCTGAAACAAACTGGCTAACATTAACATTTTATTTAAAATTAGAGTTTGCATTTCCTGAACATGCACAGGGTTAAATAGTTGGAGGGAGTGTATTAACTCTCAGGAAGTTAATCTTAAAATTAAAATATGGCAGAAATAATCCAGAATGAGGGTAAGCCACAAATGAAATAGATAATTGAGTTGTTACTACAGTACCGATTTTGGTTCTTAATTGAGAAATTTAGAAGAATTTTATTTGATATTCCTTTCCTTTTATACAAATATGGTCTGCTGAGAAAAATTATGAATTTTTCCATTAAGTCTATAAATTTTTTATGGCAGGAAACTTGTCTCTAGTTCACTAATGTATTCCTATACTTAGCATAATGAAAAGCTCAGAAAAACCTTTGTTGAATAAATGGATGGTTGTATAATAAATCTAATGTGTTTGACATTTTATATTTTATTAAATGTTTTCTCTTCCTATATTAGTGATGAGTGAAGATCCTGTAATCAGCCTGTGTAGACCCCCTCTAAGAAGCTCAAGATCTGGTAAGAGATTATTTTGTCTGTTGGTTTAAAGTTTCTATAAATACAATTTAATAGGGTAGTACATGTATTCATATGGTTCAGAATTCAAAAGTTACTATAAATATTCAATGAAAAGTCTTCCGGCCCCCTTTGTCCTTTACCCACCCAGTGTCCTCAACAGAGGCAACCAATGTTGTCAATTTCATAGGTATTTTTCCAGAGATATTTTTTGGAGATATAAAGAAATTCATGTATAAATGATCTTTTCCTCCCTTTTTTCACACAAATTTTAGCCTGATAAATACTCTTTTCTTCACCTTGTTGTTTGTTTTTATTTTTACTTAACATATTGAGACATCTTTCCATAGAAGTGTATAAAGGGCTTACTCCTCCTTGTTAAGAGGTCGTTTCTTCCATGTTGCTGTGATTCTTTTTGTTAGCAGGATGATTTTAAACCAGGGTCAGAGACTTTTTATTCTCCCCCATATAATCCTAATAAAAAAATTCAAGACTGAGGCTTTGTGGCTCAGGGCTGTAAAATGTCCCTGCCTCAATTACATTTCTTTTTGACTAAAACCTTAAGAAAGTGTTACCCTCAGCCCGGGGTTTGCGGGTTCGGATCCCGGGCGCCCGCGGACGCACTGCTCATCAGCCATGCGGTGGCAGCGTCCCATATAAAGTGGAGGAAGATGGGCAAGGATGTTAGCCCAGGGCCAGTCTTCCTCAGCAAAAAAGAGGAGGATTGGCAATGGATGTTAGCTCAGGGCTGGTCTTCCTCACCAAAAAAAAAGAAAGTGTTGCCCTTACGTTGATTTCATGGCTGTTAAAGAGTCATTCCAAGCAGTCTACTTCTACTTCATTTTTAGAGTTTATTGGCCCATGAGGATGCTTTATCTTGGGAACTAAAAAGGAAGCTTATTTATCTTCACATTAGGTTTCTACTACTCCTCAATCATTTCCTTTAAGAAAGAATTAGGTTGTTTTTTTTTTTAATAGATGGCTATCCTTTTAAGTATTATAATGATAAAGATCTATTAAGGTTTTGATGATGAACTTGTGGTAAAGAACCATATAATGCATTTCCTTTTAAGCTCTAATCATTTTCTTGCTATCTTTCTTGCAGATTCGGCATACAAAACAAATGGAAATACTAAAATGAGTGAATTAGGTTTGTTGATCTCTCATTCTTATAGGTTCTCTTTGAGGGTTCTGATTATCAGTAGAATACAGGAGTATACACATTTGGTCACTGGCTTGAGAGTATTACTTTGTTCATTATCTCAGATTGTGGGACACTGTGTCCCTATGACTGTGACCTTTCTTAATAGCCTCGGTTTTTATTCTATCTGAAATGATGTCTTTTGTCATATTATTGTTTAAATTTGTGTAAGAACATGTGATAACAAATACATTTTAGTTTATATTAGCCTTTGTTAAATGCACACTGTTGAGGGAAAGCGGATCTCAACTTAACCAATTAAGGTTTTTTCTTCATTTACAAAGTGAATTTGAGATTTTTTTTATAGTAAGCTTAGTGTCCTTTGCCATGTTTGTTGAACTTGTTTAAATTCTTTTCAGTATTTGCCTCGGTGTAGAATATGAGATACCAAGATCTGTGGCTTTAAGTGAACCTACATTGATTGTGGTTGGACTTAGTTTTAAGTTACAATTCTTTTCTAAATTTGGGGATGAGTCTCAAAAGGAAGGAAGCTTCATTTTTTTCTTTATAAATAGTTACCACTGCTTTTAAATTCATCTTTTACTTAAGTTCAAGCTAATTTCTTTAGAGACTTAAGGATTTATAATGTCTGGGTACTGAAAATGATCCTTGCAGTTTCCAGCTTATCATGTGTACTTTACCCACCAGAATTTCTTAAAAACTTAAAAAAAATTTTTTTAAGTTATAGACTCTTAATTGGAAGAGAACTTGGAGCTGAAATAATCTAGAAATTTTACTTTCTATTCTAGATTTAGAAATCATTTTTGTAAGTACTTTATGATAAAAACTAACTTTAAAAAAATACTTTTCAGTTTAAAGGAAATTTCTGTGAGATTAATATAGAGAGTGACACCCTCTGATTCTTCTTATAATAATGTTAGTACATCTTGGAGTA